>OU015743.1:80772067-80816367 GCA_907169655.1 Acomys percivali | reverse complement strand
CCCCCCTAACATTCATGTTTGGCCTGACAAATTAAATAGTTCTCTGTAGAGTTAAAGAAATCTTAGCAACCAATTTAACAGTGTATTAATAAAGTTTTGTGAGTCATTTTAATCACAATCTTTTATGGAAGGGCAAACTTTCAATGCAATTATTATATTTTATGGGTAAGAGAACTTGCCATGTTTGGTAAAAGGGTCTCTAATTAAAACAAATGTTTCTCTCAGAGTTTATAGATATTAACTGGTTTTATTATTCTGTAGCAGACAAGAATCCTCCCCTTGAATTATTAAAAATTAAACTTAGGTCCTTTAAAAAATTATGTAAAAGGTGTCTTACTGATGTTTGAGTCATTGTGAAAATAGTACTCATTAGGGGTTACAGTTCTGCTTGTGTGCTGTGTAACAAGGGACTCAAATCCTGGTCCCATAACTTTGAAGGCAGGTGATTTTAAGAAAGCTATACCTTCATTTTCCTTATCTATAAAATAAAATAAAACAAAATAAAATTTTGTTGTCTACCCCATAAACTTGTTTTGAGAATGGTAAGAATACATGTGTGATTGTTTTAACGAGGCCTGTTCCCCTGTAGGCTCATGTCGTCGAACACTTGGTTCCTAGCTGGCAGTGTTGTTCAGGGAGTTTATAGAAGTTTCAGGAGATGCGTTCTGGCTGGAGGAAATGCATCATGGGGGAAGGCTTTGACTGTTCACAGTCTCATGTCGCTTCCTTTTTGCTTCTGCTTCCTGTTTGTGGATGAAAATGTGATCCTCGACTTCCTGTTCCTGTGTCCTGTTTCTATATCTTTCCCTCCATTACAGACTCTAGTTCCCTGGAGCCTAAGCTACAATAAACCCTTTCTTCCCCAAGATAATTTGAGTCATGGTATTTTATCACAGCAGCAGAAAAGTAACTAATGTAACATGGGCTGCTACAATTAACACATGGAAATAGTACAGCTCTAGTTTTGTTCACAGACATTGATATGTCTTCAAATAAGTAGAAAGTGGATAAGAAAACAATAAAACCCAAGAAGCCAGATCAGAAAACAATATTTTCAGGTGAAATTGAACATGTGCTGATTCCATAAGTGAGTGTACAAACATATAGGTATTTACACACATTTTCTGGTAAAATATGGGCCAGGCCAAGAGGAATGTTTTACTCTTATTTTTAAATTATATTTTTATGGATTTCTAAAAAAAATCCAAAAAGATGCTGTCATGTATTTTGGATAGAAAGAAGGAGAGTTGCACAATTGGTTGGAAAAACTTTTAACAGAAAAAAATTAAAGAATATTTGCCAGTTCTATTTATTTATGTATCTATTTATATCTAGGCTCATCCTATAAATAATGTAGGGTGGTAATTAGAAGATCGAGGCTCAGTCAGCTAAACTTAATAACTGATAAAAATAGAAATGGTATATTATACAAAACAGGGACATACACTCAAAGTAAAAATACGAAGACTTCTGCTTCATTTGGGATGAGAGTCATTGAATTATTCCTCAGGGGTGGGGGGGGATCTTCAAGTACTGAAAACATATCTATATTAAGAAAGCTTCCTTAGCTTTGAACTGGTAATGTTTAAAACAAGGCAGCTTTCCTGAAATGTAAGCAAAGTCAGTCCCACAGCACAACATGAATATCAAAGTATTATAAACTTGACAGTGGCAAAGACCCTCAGACGAGTGACATTGCAATATCACAAATGTTTGTGAAATAGATGGACTTTTTAAATTACCCAAATAAGAATGTACTTAACAAGAAAGAAAAACAAAAATCGTCAGCATTCCATTAATGTAACAGATATTTGAGCTACACCGACTAATTAATAGAGAATGCTTATTTTGGCCCAGTTTTGGAGGGTTTAGTCTATGGTCGGCAATGGTGCTCTTTTGGGGCCTGTGAGAAGGAAGCACATCTCAGCAATGTGCTTGGTGGAGGAAGCTGCTCACCACTTGTCATCCAAGAAGCTAAGATGAAGGGACTGAGGTCTCACTATCTCTTTTATGGCACCTCTTAGTGTTTCTACCATATTCCAGTAGATCCAAGCTTGGGACAAGCCATTAACAGCCAGGTCTTGAGTAACTAATGATATCAAAGAACATAAATGTATAGATGCTAGAGATTTATGTCTTCTTCAACTATGACCAGAAGGGATTATCCTTAAAACACATGCAAGCAAGCAAACAGACACAAAGAATTAGCATCTTACTTGCCCTAAAAATTATTAGGATATTAGTAGTTTATGCTTTTATGGAAGACATAATTGTACATTTTTGGAAATGTTAAAATGATTCAAAGACATAATGTATCCCAGAATTAGTGGGTGTAACACCAGTAATGTCAATGAGGAGGTAAGTCCTTCCAAAGCAAGGCAACAGGACCAGTGAATCACATTGTTTTTAGTGCGGACCTCATTTGCAAATATAAAGAATTTATACCTTAATCCTTCCAGCTAAATTACTGGTACCTTAGGTAATGTTAGCATAGTAATTGTGAGGAACATCTATTTGAATACAAACTCTGGTAATTAATTCTTCATGTGGTAACTACTGATTAATTCTCTTCCTGGTATGATGCCTTAAGATTGATTTTTTTGTACTTCAGTTCAAAACAGTCTACTACTTGGCCAAATGGTGTGTCATTTCCCATTTATTACTAAGCCAGTATTTGTTTGGGAAATTAAAATTTTATTAATTCTTAAAATGTGCAAAACACATAAAAATAACTATGTTGGTCATTGGGTCATGTTGGGTTTGATCCCACACCTGGGATCAAAACAAAATATTTCTGTGTTTTTAAAGAAACCAAAGATTCTCCCTACAGGAGAGAGGATCCCAAATGCTATTCCACAGAAGCTCAGAGTCCTGTGCTTACTAATAGCTATTCTTTGAAAGCTGTTTCTTCATGAAAACTAAACTGGTAAAAGTATTTAGTATTTTAATGTGTGCTTTGTGCCTATGGAGGTGGAAGGACAGGTTATACGGAATGTTTACTAAACTCACCTGACCATGGGGCACAATTTAAAAAATGATGCATAAAATTATTTTTATGTGTTTTGCATCTGCCGATAGTTTCTGTAAGTGTATGACATTTGGAATTCTGGGGACTCTTGAGAGGGTATATAAATGTTAGATCCCCAAGAGGGGCTGCTGTTGTGGCTGCTGCTGCTGCTGTTTCTGGTTGCTGGTTTGTCTGTTGTGGTTTGTCAAGTGCTCATGTGCAAAGAGACAAAAAGAAGAAACTGAGTATCCTGAAGGTGAAGCTCACAATTGCCTCAAGGACCTCAATGCCCCTAATCAGTAGGAAGTAGTCTAACGATAATGACCCTGCCATCTTTTTCTTCTTTTCCTCTTTAGTGTTGAGGGATTCAAAGGGTGGAATAAGGGTAGGGAATGTTGGAACAGAGTAAGAAACCAACAAAGTATCAAACTCCAGTTACATTCTCCAGAGACAAATGTGAAAATGGATGTATGCCAAAGTCATAGATAGGTGACTTTTACCTCATATGTTGTTTTATACCTCAGTGATGCCTCCTTGTCATGGCTGTGGTTACTGAAGCTTCTGTAGACATAGAATACACAATAGAAACAAGCTTCTCTGTGACAAGAAGGCTGGTAGAGGTCAGAGGGGACACACCTTCAAGGGGATTGTGGGAATCAGGAATACTTTCCTTATTCCTGGCAATGGTGAAAGTGGAAGGTGATCTGCTTCGGATTGTCATAAGGGAACAATTTATAGACTTCAAACATTTTTTTCCAGTCAAGGGACACTATTCGTAAATATATGAGGCCAGGAATGTTCTGTGTAAGTTGGAATGTGAGGCCACACCTCCTCTCTGTATTTTCTGTTCAAGGCTGACTTGGCGAAGATGAGGTGGTTGTTGCTCTACTGGCTCCCTCAGATGATGAAGAATATAAATAGAAAGAAATCTGTAGAGATAAAAGGTTATTATGGTAATGTGCAAACAGTAATGAATGGTGATAAGTCCTACACTATGACACTGGTCAGCTGAAACACCGAGGAAGATGGTCCATATAGAATTCCTAAAATCCAGGAGATCCAAGTATTGGAAGATCTCAGAGGACAGATGTCTCAGGCATAGAAGTTTTTCTCCTTTCTTTACCTTTTTCCTTTTTTGTTCTATTTGGGTCCCTGAGATGTTGAGTGACATCCACACTAGAATGTGTAGAGATTCTCCGATTAGTCCAGCTTCTTCTCACAGCTACAGCAATCATGTTGACTAGCATCAGTTTACCCCTTCCTGTGGACAATTGAAGTTTATCCATTACATTCAGGGACACTATTTTTAAATTTTATTTATTTATTTACACATTTTGTACATAGACCAGGGTGGCCTTGAACTCACAGAGATCCACCTGCCTCTGTTTCCCTGAGTACTGGGATTACAGGCATGAGCTGCTACAGCTGGCAAATTTTATTTATTTTAAAATTTTGAAACAAGGTCTTATTAACCCACTCTGTCCTTGAGTTCATATTCCTTGCCTTAAAGGAAATCTATTTTAGATGAAGGATTTGAATGAGGCATGATATTGTTAAAATAAATGGAAAGATTAAGTGCTTTATTGGAAGAATAAACTCTAAGGTCTAAAGTCTGTTTTAAAAAGGAAAAGAAAGATAGAAACCAAGGTCACTGGGAGGTCCTAACTTGAAGGATGGTCTGCATTTTCAAATGTGGCATAAGGTGGGAAGAATAGAAATCAGAAACTAGGCTTGGATGGTATTTATTGTTAATGTGCTTTATACAAATCACCTTTTCTAACTTCTGTTTTTTCTCAAGCACATGGGGTTGGAGTGTTTCTGGGAACCTCACTGGGTTGCAGTGAGGACCCAATGTAACAATGTCTAGTCATGGCCTCTGAGGTTTGGAAAGATCTTGTGTCTGTGACTGTGACCATAACATAATTTTACACTAAGCAACAACAATTGGCTCTCTTACAGACAATTTGCTGCTGTGAAACAAGCAAAGAAGCAGAGACCTACCAGCCTGAGCTCATTTCTCTTTCTGGTCATGCTAGGAGAGGAATATTTTAAATGTCTTCTGTATTGCGAGGCTTGAAGCAATATTGTAAAAACTATGCTATAACAGAAAGAGGGAAGGAGGAAGGGAGGGGAGAGAGAAAGAGAGAAAAAGAGAGAGAGAGTGGGGGAGGGAGGGAGAGGCTGATAAGTAACCTATCCTCACAGATGGCTGTTACTGTTTGCCCATCAGAAGACAGCTCCATTCTGAGTTTTCAGTGTGTCCTGTTATAAGAATCTCCATTCCCAGTAGTAACATTGGGTTCATTCTTGGCCTAAACGTTTGTCACCCACTACGTGTAGTACATGCCTAGGATGTTTCTAATGATTTTTCCTTAAATTCTTGTTCAACAAGATTAGTGACAACTTTAAGTAGATAGACCCCGTCTCAGTTACTTTTCTATTGCTGTAATAAAACACCACGACCAAAGCAATCTATAAAAGAAAACATTTAATTTGGCTTGTGGTTTCAGAGGGTTAGAGTCCATGATGACAGAAAGAAAAAATGCTGAGAGCTCACAGCTTAACCCACAATCACAAGTAGGAGAGATAGACACTGGGATTGACATGAATCTTCTGACAGCTCAAAGGCTGCCCCAGGGACACATCTCCAACAAGGCTCTCTCAATCCTTCTAAAACAATTCCACCACCTAGCGATGAAGTAGGACCTAATAAGACTTAACATACAAGTTTTAGCAAAGAGATGTATGCATTTGTAACCTGCATATTTAACAGACTGTTTTCCACTCTGCCTTTCTCTGCTCTGCATGTCACCCACTTTTCTGCCTCCAAGGCACAGATCCTCCCCATTTTCTCACTTATGATCATTTTCTACTCATCTTGTATCTTGCATTTTACAACTCCTTGCTCAGCCTGCATGATTGTGCAAAATAGTGTAGAGGGACGAGTAAGGATTGCGAGTAACAGCCTTGACTTCGCTGTCTTACTCTAGAAAAAAAGACTATAAGCTATATGACAGCAGTATGCCAACAAAAATATAGACTGCAGGAGATTCATCTTGGTTTGACATCCCATGATATCCAAAGCATAATATCTGTTCTTCAGAGGTTCATTGATGGGGCTGGAGAGAGGGCTCAGTGGTTAAGAGCACTGGCTTCTCTTCCAGAGGACCCAGGTTCAACTCCCAGCACCCACATTGCAGATCACAGCTGACTATCAACTCTAGTTCTAGTGAATTCTACACTCTCATACAGACAAATAGGAAGGAAAAACACCAATGCATGTGAATTAAAAATTAAAAAGTTCATTGTTATAAAAATATTAAAGTTCTGGCAGATAGCCTATTTACAATCACCAACTGTATGCACACAGAATGAGTTCTGATAAGATACAGGAAAATGTATTGTCTTTGCCTTGGGGTTTAGTTTACTACCAGTCTCTGATTCTATTGTCCCGGTATTCCCAAACAGAATGATCTTTTCCCAAAGGATTCCCAAAGGAATGGGAAGGCTCTGTGTCTTGGAGGGAAACAAGTGGGTGGCATGGGAGAGCAGAGAAAGGTGAGTGGAAAACATTGTCTGTTACAGACGATCCATTTCTTTGCTGAAACTTATATATTAAATTTTAGTAGGTTCTACTTTGTTGCTGTAGTATATAGCTTTATATCAGAAGGCCAAAGTGAGAAAAATTTCAACTCAATTTGAGATGTAGAATTACATTTTTTAAAAAACAAGACTTTCTGGACTGCCTGCTTCAGATCAACTCCCATCCCCATCCTAAGCACTTACACTGCCTTGTGGAGCTCTCTGGTTCAGCTTCATGTGGTTCAAATATAGCAGACCAGATACATCTTTCAAGTGTTGACATTGTCTGGTGCATGAAATGTATCAGATGTTAGACTCTGAGGTGAAGGCGTAGAGCATATTTCCTGTCTTCCATGAACCAAAATCGAATTCAGTTTCAACTTTGGACTCTGAAGATGAGCTCCGTGATTGGCAAATGGAGATGGACAGTGGAGAAGGAATTCAGCAAGAATTTAGGTCCAGCACCTGCTGATTGCTGCTACTACCTGAGAAGACTGGACACTCAGACTCACAACAGGGTTTATATAGATCCACGAGGCTTATTTTAAAACTTCAGATAGATACTTTAGATTGAAGATATTTAGTCAAATGAATAATGTAGGACAGTTATAATTTGAACATGCTCCAGTAAGAAAATCCAGCCTGGGGATCCTTTTTATTTCTTTCAGAGAGATGGGCTGAGCATCAGGAGCTCTCATGAAACATAAACATTGCCGACTGCCTACAAAGTCCTCAATCTGTTTTTAACTACCGATATTCTTGGTGAAAAACCTAAAGGACGGTATTTATAGTCAGCAACCATGCTTTAATCACTCAACAGGAGGAAAATAAGGCTTGTCTTAAATAATCAGATCTGTATCTATAATCACATGTTTTTTTTCTTCAGAAGAGTGACTTCCCATCTTGCATAGCAAATATAATATGGGATGTGGCATTGAAAAGCAATTTTATAACTACTAATAACCAATTAAATAGCACCTCCAGGGATTTAAAGTTATGAGCCAAACTTTAGTCGGCTCATGTGTTTTAACTTTCAATTTTGAAAAACAGGGTTAAATTGAATAAAATAAAATCAATATACCAAATTGTACTACTAATATGACTGAAACTGTGAGCTGCCAAGATAATTGAGCTCATGCTTGAGTTTGTATAAACGTTCAGCTGACAGGCCAGGGAGATGTTTATGAAGGTTCAGATGAAAACATACAATTCCTAAAGTATTATGAATCTAAAGCACAAAATTGTCTTTTCTTCTTGAAAATTCACTAGTTATTGCTTCTTAAGTTATAAAAATTTGCTTTCAATGTATCCCACATTGCACTAGCCAAGGACAATACAGGCGGTAAAATTTAAACCCCTACCCTGATCTAGCCCATGGACAGGACAGTCTCCACACTTGAGTGGAGAGTGGGATATGACTTTCTCAAGTACTCTGGTGCCTCACATTTGACTATGTCCCCTGGAGGGGGAGACCTAGTGGCACTCAGAGGAAGGACAGCAGGTCACTGAGAAGAGACTTGATACCCTATGAGCATGTACAAGGGGAGGTAATCCCTCTGAGGAATAGTCATAGGGGAGGGGAATAAGGGGAAAA
Organism: Acomys percivali; assembly: GCA_907169655.1. Lineage (NCBI taxonomy): Eukaryota > Metazoa > Chordata > Mammalia > Rodentia > Muridae > Acomys > Acomys percivali. Next base: position 80,808,184 of record OU015743.1, on the reverse strand, counting down.
TGGGAGGGAAGGGAGAATGGGAGGATACAAGGGATGGGATAACCATAGAGATGTAACAAGAATAAATTAATAAATAATAAAAATTTAAAAAAAAGAAAAAAATAAAGTACAGTTAATTATTCTCAAAAAAAAGTTATAAAAATTTCTTATGCAAGACTTTATTGCATCAATCTCCTATCTTTAAAAGGAAACTTTTATCTTCTTTAGGATCCCTTTGTCTTCACTATGATGATAATATTTTAATTTTAAACACTTTCCACAAAACCAGTTACATCACTGTTCTAATATGATTCTTCTGTACTTTTCCTTTCTGGTACAAGGATACTTTTGTGGCATTAATTACCATGCTAACTTGCTATAAAATGTGATGGGTATTGGACAGATCATGATGATGTCAGGAAAAAAGAAAAAGAAAAATTTATTGCACCAAGGCTGGGAGAGAGAGAAAGGATTTGACAAATCAATTTGTTCTTTCTTTATTTACCTAAAATGTTTTACTGATTAAATCTTCCTCAGACTCCAAAGAAAAATCTACTTCTGAACTGTCAGGTATCTAGTTAGCATGGCACGTGGCCACAGTCTCCTTTCCTTTAGTAGACATTGGGTAAGAGACAGGAATATGACTAACCATGTCAGTCACAGTGTGAGCTGGGCTGTAGCCAACCCTATTGGTGGTGACTTTTTTAACGTCGAATCTAGCAGTACAACAGGAGCATGGAGTTGACTGCAATGGGAGAATCAGAGCAAGCTTCAAAACGTGTGCTCTCAGCCTTCAGCTCCCTGCTGGCTAGAGCTGTACTGTGTATTGGATTCTGAGTCCTGGCAGTGCCCACTCTGCTTCGTCATACGTTCATCTGTGCATAGGCTGCTGCCCAAGAGCTATGCAAGACACTTGATCCTCTCGACCTGGTCTGAGAGTGGCACTGACCTCACTCTACTGTTCTTTTACAAACTGTCATTTTCTGTAATACTTCAAATGAGAAACAATTTTAGATAATTTCTTTCTTTTCACAGGAGAGTCCACATTTTTCCTTAGTTGGTTCATTCTATAAGTAAATAAAGTGAAGTGTTGGCAAGCACATTGGGAAATGTGAGCTCCATTTCTTAGTCTAAATTGATAGAATGTTTTGAGTCTGTTTCTTCTTTTTCATGGTTAAGAGCACATTATGTTATATGCATTGACACAGTTAGGAAAATGAAATATTTCTGGGTAAAAATATCTAAAGAAGTCCTGTGTGTGTGTGAGAGTGTGTGCACGTGAGTATATGTGTGTCGTTAAAACAGACTTCATTTTTTAAAACAGACTTCAGTCCTTAGGTTTTAGAAAGATGGATGTTAGCCTTGCGGGGAATAGCTCTATTATGAAAAAGAACAATATCAATAACAGGCGGGGACAGCCTAAACAATCCAGGACTGTCAGAAAGACTTTGTCCAATTAGGTTGATAAGATACGTGAAAAATGAAAAAGTGCACCATATAAATTTTGCTATAGATAGTCTACAAAAGACAGACTGGCTTGGGTTGCCAGGAACTGAGCATGGTAATTAAGCAACTGATGTATAAGCAGAAAAGGAATTCCTGTAACTATTCAACACAAAGCAGATCTTCCAATATAGAATTCCTTCCATCTTGCTCTTCACACGAGAGTGTGCTTTGTCCAGAACCCTGTCAACTCGTATGGCATTTTCAACGAGTCACCCATGTCCCTCCAAGGTGAATAGGTTTGTAATTCATACTTGGGCTTTATGAAAACACTATCGTAAAATACATGGACATATGCTGACTATCAAAAATCAGGTACTTATCTGTTTCTCAGAGTGAACTCAATGGAGTTGACTAAAAATGTTTTACATATTGCAACGTTAGCCTTGGTGAGTTCATTGAGTTATGAATGGTTTTGTGTGTACATTGTTGATAAAGAGCCTGGCTAAAATTATACATTGTGTTTACAAATTGGATTTGAAGTCTTTCCTTGGCTTCACATTGGAGATTTATTTTATTTTTATTTAGTTGAGTGAGAAGCTGTTGCTGTTTCATGAGCAGCAGGGTAGCTTCCGATGCATAGAGATGCTAAGCAGTACATCAGGGCATTCATTTGTCCCATGGTTTCCAGCTGCAGGAGAGAGCAAGGAACTCTTTAGCAATATTCAGGAAATTCTTTCTGATGCCTCTTTGGTCATGCTTCTGTCTAGAGTTTCAGTCGTTTTGTTGTAACTGATTTGGGCTAGTGACAGGGGAGCGAGAGGGAGGACTGCACCGCACCATGGACTACATGCCACGGACTTCCACTCAAGCTCCTTATGTGGCACCTCATAGGACTCTTTCCTGCCTCTCTGCCTGCCATGGCTGTCATAAGGTGGGGCAGTAGGGACTTGGGATGGCTATTTTTGCATGGCCCATCCCTGGCAGCTCTTGAAAGGGAGCACAGGGTCTTGCCTAGACTGGACCTCATGTGAAGAGTGAAGATGTCACGGGTTCATCCCACTCTCCACTGCTTTGCTGATTTTATGCTAGAGCTAGGAGGGAGAAGTATCAAGTGAAGCCAATTCAACTGGAATGAAAACCAAAACAGTAGTAGAGTGAAGGCGGAAGGTGAGTGGATAAAAAAAAAGTCGCAGTGGAGAATGTAAGCAATCATTTCAGGATCTGGAGAAGTGCCTTTTCCCAGCTACTCCACTCCTGGGCATATACCCAAAGGACTGTATATCCTATCTCAGAGATACGTGCACACCAATATTTATTGCTGCTCTATTCCCAATAGCTAGGAAACGGATTAAGTCTAGATGGCCATCAACAGAGGACTGGGGAATGATACTGTGGTACTTATACATAATCGAACTGTATTCAGCTGTAAAGAAAAAAATAAGTTGTGAAATGGATATAACTAGAAAATATATTAACGGAGATAACTAAGATTTAAAAAGATGAATAATACATGTTCTCTGTTATAAGAGACTTCCAGTTTCTTATATATGTATATATATGTATATGTATGTGTATATGTATATGTATATGTATGTATTTTTATATACATGCATACATGAGAATAAGTGCAAATCAGGAAACTAGAAAAAGGTCCCATGTAAGGTGTGTGGGAGGGCTCAAGGGAGTGAAAGGAGGACAGTTCAACACATGTGACATCAACGTTGAAAGGAAAATACTGGAAAGAGAAAGGGTGAGGTGAGGGTCAGGATGATTAAGCAAGGAGTAGGTTGCATTAGTATCAACTGAAACTCTGTAAGAAATTCTATAAGAAAACCTATTACTTCCTTTATATGCCAAATTTAAAATAAAATGTAAGGCACTACGGAACACTGCACAAATACCTTAGTAGACAGAGACACAGGAAGTGAATCAGGGGTGACGTCACAGAGTGGTGTTTCTTACACATCCCCACACCTACATGTCTGTCCGAAGCTAAGACACGTGCTCAGACTGCATTGGCATTTAATCTTGAGCTCCTAACACAGTGGCTTTAAAAGAATCACGCCTTCATGTACAGCTTCCCATGTGCCTGTTGTCTCAGAAATGTTGCTGTTCATTGCACTCTGTGTGAATGATGTCTTCTTTGTCAGACTTCAGCTTGAGTACTGAGCTACCTATGCAAACCTTTTTGGGATCCTGGTTTCTAACTAAGGTTGCCAACAATCCTTGGTTAAGACTGTGAAAATCAACCAGGTGGCCTAGTTATATGAAATCGCTAACTGTAGCATCCAGAATACTCTGGATCCGTTAAGATAGGCTCACCTATTCACCCCATAGTCCATTATCAATTTTGTAAACCCGAAGGCATTAGATGAGACGGTCTCTGTGATAGCTCAGTGGATAACAGCGTTTGACACCAAGCCTGACGACTTGGGTTGCATCCTTCGACACACATGGTGGAGAGAAAGAACAGGCTTCTGCAAGCTGTCCTATGACACATGCATCTCTCGTACATATAGACACACACACACACACACATATATAAAATTAATTAATTAAAAGTGTTAGGGAAGAAAAAATTAAAGTAGTTTTTTTGTATCCACTTAAACACAGGAGAAGCTGGCAGTTTTCTTTACAAGAAATAAAACCAAATAAGCAAAAGTAGTACATGACCTCTCTTTTTAAATAATATCCAACTAAGAAGAATGCCTAAGTATAAATATTAATGTTAATCAGTAGGAGAATCTACTTATTCTTTCATCATTAGGAGTTTTATCTTGTCATTATTTCCTTACTTTTTGAGGCAGGATCTCATGTAACCGAGGCTGCTCTCAAACTCATTGGGCAACTGAAGATGCCCGTGACTCTGATCCCTTTATCTCTAGGTCTTCAAGACTGGCATTACAGGTATGTGCTCCCATGCCTAGCTCGGTGTTTCCAGAGCCTGAATCCAATTTCTCATGCTTGGTAGGCAAGCATCTGCCGACTGAGACACACCACACAACCCCTAGCTTTCATTAGAAACTTTAAATCTGTTCCTTTGCTAGCAACAACAGAGAGCTCTCACTGGCATTTCTTTCACTACAAGTCGATATATTCAGCTATGTTTTCAGAGCCAATCCTCCATAGATAAGGATAAAACTGTTGTATCTGAAGTTCTTGTCTCTCTGTCACCACATGGCCCAGCGGTTATCTACTCCTCATTAGCTTTTGGGCCTAAGGACCAATGGTTTTGATTTTTTCTTTTCTTTTCTTTTTTTTTAATTTTAATTTTTATTTATTTATTTTTTAATTATGAATTTTTCTTTTAAAGGCTTGATAATGTATCTGAGTGGTAGGATGCCTATTGAACATATACCAAGGCCTGTGTGAGCTCCAGCACTGATAAAATGACTGACTGACTGACTGACTGACCGACTGACTGAATGAATGAATGAATGAATGAACAAATGAATGAGAGATCAAATAAATAAATACCTCTTGCGTAGCCCAAGGTTATAGTATAAAATCTCTCCTTTGCAAACTACACAACTTTGTGCAGTTGGAAAATAATTTTCTATATTGCCCTTATCTCTAAATTTCAGTGATAGCAGATTATACGTACCATGGCAGAATTTCTGTGAAATGTGAAAAATGTAAAGAAATAGGTACATTGTTATCTCACAGAAAAGTCTCTCTTTTTTTATTCTCATGTATGCCTCCCCCTTCTCCTTTGTGTACATTCTGTTAATTTTTGTAAACAACAACAACAACAACAACAACAACAACAACAACCAAGTCTTTGTACAGCTGGAAAAATAAAAAGCTACTTTACCTGAGGTCGCTTCTTTGAAGCTTTCAGACACCCCTGTTTGCTGGGCCTGTCTCCACCTACAGGGTTTATGGTAGCAGCTGCCAGGTGCAGCAAAACTACACGAATCCCTTTTTTTTACTAAAGGTGTTTGACTTGTGTTTCCTTCTAACTTTGCGATTCACCAAAATGAAAATCTGTGTGCTTTTCACAAAGCTGTCAGTCCCCAGTCTAGCTTGGTACTGAGGGTCGCAAAGATGACCAATGAGCTCTGGGGAAACGTTAAGCAAGGCTATCTCTAAGGAAAGCCTGTGAACGAGCCACCTTTCTCTTCTAGTTTTATGCTGGTCAGAAGTCTGTGAGCATCTGGAGCCCAGAAGTGGGAAGAAATCCTTCTGAATCAGAGGATGACTATCGTTAAATTATTACAGAAAACTCTCCTTGGAAACCTATTTGATGTATTGAAAAATTGGGGTTGTCCCGTGCTAAGCAAATCTGTTTGGCATGTTCTGCTGGGAACACCTGTCCCCAAACTTTAGAAACATCTAGAGGAATTAAATAAAAACAATAAAAGAGTGGGGTGAAACCTTAAAAATCTGTTTTCATGTTTACACATGGGAATTGCTTGATCAGGAGAGCGTGTGTACTTTGTAGCTGTCCATGTGGTCTGTGGCTAGAAGTACAGGTTTGTACACACAGATACGTCATCTTCTCAGTGCACCTTACAGTGACTTTTCTGTTCTGTGAGGAGACTGTTCACAACAGGAGAATTCGAGAATCTGACCACATATGCTTGTGTTACCTTTCAATGGGGCTTTTTAAAGACAATGTATCCTGCAGCTTGGATTGGCTTCTAACTAGCTATGCACCCAGCTACTGGTCCTCCTGCTTCTACTTCCTCAGTGGTGGAATTACAAGTACAAACCATGCCCAGCATACGTAGGGCTGGAAGTTGGAGCTACAGCTTCATGTGTGCCCCTGGCATGTACTTTACTAACCGAGCCCCTTCACCAGCTCTCAATGGCATTCTTATCCATGATCCATTCAGAAGTAAACTCGAATATTTGACCATGTCCCCTGGAGGGGGAGACCTGGTGGCACTCAGAGGAAGGATATCAGGTTACCAAGAAGAGACTTGATACCCTATGAGCATATACAGGGGGAGGAAATCCCTCTCAGTCACAGTCATAGGGGAAGGGAGTAGGGGGGAAGTGGGAGGGAGGGAAGAATGGGAGGATACAAGGGACGGGATAACCACTGAGATGTAACAAGAATAAATTAATAAAAAATTAAAAAAAAAGAAGTAAACTCGAATTCTATGCTCACAGTTTTCACATAGATCACAGCAAAAAGCTGCAGCCTCAAATTTATCTTTGTTTTCATAAATGAAAATCATTCTAACCTGTGGGAGGATGCAGGGGTTTTTCATGGCTCCCAAGTATATTCTAGCAGTTAGAAGGTCAGAGCTGGAAGAAACTCTTTATATCATTAACTAGCTTTCTTGTCTTATAGAGGAGAACAATAGACAACCAGTAACATTTTGTTCCTGACTCTAGGTTAAAGTGAGTGTTAAACTAAGTGTAGTGTAGTTTTGATTACAAGAAGCTGATTCTATCATGCTACGGCTTAAACATGTGTGTCATCAAGGTTTCATGTGGTGGAGGGTGGGTCCCCAGTGTGGTTATGTTGTGGCAGAAAATTTGAGAGGCGGAACCTTGGGAAATATTGTTAGGATTTAAAAGTAAATAGGATGGCATGCAACAGACTTTATATGGAGATATCTCTTTGAGGAAAGGGAAAGGAAGAGGAGTTAGGGCCTAAGTGGGTCATGAGGGTAGAGGGACAGACAGCGAGAGGGAAAGAAAAGGGGGCCCACTTAGAGAAAGTGCAAGAGAGAAGCACAAGAGTAAGAGGTAAAGTAAGAGAGAGACAAGGTGGCAGGTTGGCCCCTTTATAGTCTGACAGATCTGGCAGAAACAGTTGATGACGTCATGGGTTGCTAAGCAACGTGGAGGCAGGCAGCTTATATGCCAACATATATATTTTCCTTGATAGAATGGTCACTGGTAAGGAGTCATGCTTCAGTAAGGTGTTATCCACTAGTGTTTATTCAGGCTAACTGACACACTCAAGGGGTCTCACACAAAAAGGAGGAAAGAGTAGGAAGGGCTTCTTAGGAAGTAAATGTTTGAGCAAGAGAAGGAGAAAGGGTGAGACAGAGTGATAATGAAGGTGGAAGATGAAATTTCCTCATGTGCATATGTGAAACCATGACTAAATAAATAGGAAAAAGGGTAGGGTCTTGTGGAAGGTGATTAAGTGATAGGATCCCCCCTTATGAATGAAATAAAGGGGTCTCTTGGGGCAGCTTGGGTGGGACAAAAATGGGCACCGTGTGGATGGACCGTTATAAAGTGAACTTATTCTCCTAACTTTGCTTCACTTCTGATTTTCTTCATATTCTATCTCTCCCCCTTTTCTCTCCCTTATTCCCTCCCTCCCTCCTTCCTTCCCTCCTCACATCTGTAACTCTTTAGAGGCCTTCAGCAGAGCTAAACATATGCCTAGACCATTCTCTGTTTTTTTTGAATTAAGAACTAAATAAATCTTTTTTTTTTTTTGTTTAAATGTATCTATCCTTAGGTACTTTGATAAAAGTATTAAGCAAAATAAGAAAATAATACAACTTTTATTTCCCATGGAGCATCAAGGAAGGCCAGATCCATTAGAATCTATTGTTTAAGTTATTTCCATTGTGACAAATAGTTTCATTTCCTTCTGTGTAGGCAAAATAATGGCCATTAAAAATGTCTACACCCTTGATCCTGGGAACTGGTGGTTATGTTATCTCACATGGCAAAACATACTTTACTGATGCGAGTTAAGAATGTGCACCTCAGTATGGAGGCTTCTGAATGTGCTCAGTATAAATACATGGGCTTTTAAGGGCATAACAGTAAACTAGAGCTATGAGATTGAAGAGAAGTAGGAATCATTGAGAGCCATGGCATGCCACTGCTGGCTTTGAAGATGGAAGAAAAATTTCATGAGCAAAGGATGCAGACAACTTTTAGAAGCTGGGAAAAGCAAAACAATGGGATGTCCTCAAACCCTCAAAACAAACATGACCCTTCTGACACTGCAAAACACAGGACACTAGCCCACAAACACACCACCTTGCCCACTCCCTTCATCTACCATCATCACCATTGTCCTGGCTATTGTCATCTGCCCTGTGATTATCATCAGGACCGCAATCACCCCCTCCACTGACCACTACTTGGCTTATTGCTTCTACTGTGTGACCACTCACCCTCAGTTTTTTTTTTTTTTATAACAACCTGCTAGGTGGATACAGTTAAACATCTCTAGCCAAACTGAGTACCTGAATTCTGGGAAGGGAAGCTGTTTTCACAGACCACATACATAGGAGCAAGATTCTCTTTGGGCAAAAAAAGTGGTTTAAACTTCTTAACTGGGTGACTCTGTAATAGCATATTGTTTAGTTTTCAGTCCATTTTTAAAAAAATGATGGATCTAAGAAGACTAAGAAGAAGGAACCCTCTCTTTTCATTGATAAGTTTGTGCATGCCTAAATAATTATTAGCAGAGAGAGAAAGAGAGAGAGAGTAGCCAACGCCTGTGCTTGCACACTGTAGGAAGAGAGCAGCCAATGCCTGTGCTTGCACACTATAGGAAGAGAGCAGCCAATGCCTGTGCTTGCACGCTATAGGAAGAGAGCAGCCATGGTATTCTGGACATCAAGGCTATAGCTAAAGTGTCAGCTTTATATTTTCCATTAACTTGTGTGCCCATGGGTTTATGTTCTAGTTTTTGGAACAAGAGGGGAGGTTGGATATGTGTTTCTGGAAGGCTCTTGAAAGACCCTTGATTACTATGGGAAACATTATGGTCCTCTACTTTTACGTTTTCCTGTTGCCTTATGCAGATGGGATGGCTGAAGCTCTCACAGCCATTTTGTACCCCAAAGCTAATGGCATGGTGCTCAAATAAAAGAGATAAATGGCTCCCTTATACCAGAATGGAAAGATTTGCAGAAACAATGGGATTCAAGGATCATAGAGATAGTTTATTTTGTTTTGTTTTGATACATTCAAGGTGACATAACCCCAATGGATATAATGGTATCCTGGTATACTACTCAATGGTGCCAAAGTTTGAATTGTCATAGAAACAGACATCAAGACAGGGTTAAACATAAATGGAACTTATTAGAGAAAAGTCCATGAGGAAGTGACGAGGGAAGAGCCAGAGCTGGCGATGACAGCCCTTGAGTGGACAGAAGGAAGAAAGACTGGGCAGGTAGAGCATGGGTCTGCAGTGCCATGTCGCCATATCTATAGGCATGCTTCCTGAGTGTCCCTGTGCTGGGCTTTCTGCAGGTCCAAGGGAGGATCCTGGGCAAGGAGGAGTGGGTTTGGTGTTCTGGTCAGTGATTGGAAACCTGGGCCATTTGTCAGAGCCTGTTCTCAAAGTAAAATGCCGGCTGGGGACATTGGTCAGGTATGCATAATGGTCAGGGGTTATTTCTATGTGGCATACTTAGACGCTCCTTCCTCAGAAACAATCTTAGAGGTGCCACTGGTGGCAAAGGGCATCAGAACCCTTTACATGGTACAAGCTCACCCAGTCTGGCCCAGGCTCTGTTCTTGGTGGTGTCATGTCCTGGGTTTCTCTCCCGTATCTAGGTGCCTGTTCCAGGCCCAGTCCATTTTGGAGGGGAGGGTTAGCATTCTTGTGTGGTTTTTCTCAGTTTGGAAAGTGAAAGTGAAATGGAGAGGTCTGGCCATGCGTTAGGCAATGCCAGCCTGGGGCTGTCAAGTGTAGATGCTGCACTTGAGGGTGTCTTTCTCGCCCATACCACCACCACTCTCAGCACACGGCAGGAAAAGTCATGGCCAGAGGGGAACAAGGGCTGTTGATGGAAAAATGTGCTGTTCTACTGACTCACTTACATGGACAGCTTTGAGACATTCCCCGAGTGCAAATCTTTCATGTTTTCAAACGTTTATTTCACCCAGTAGGAAGAAAATGTACATTAAAGGATCCAGGAACCACAGTTTCTTGGCAGGAATTTTCAGCTCTTTATGTGGTAATTAATACTAATCTGTATGTTAAAAAAAAAAAAAAAAAAAAGCAACTCCTTTTCTTTGTTCCAACTCTGAGACTGCTGTTCTGACAGAAGGCCAATAAAGCAGAAACAGAATCTTTGTTTTTGTTAAGAGGCTATAAATTAAATAAAAAAAATTCACACCTCCACTAAACAGATCTATTTTTCGTCTCTCAATGATAAAAGTTTATTACTATTGGTAAAATTGCTAAGGTCACTAATACACATCGCAACAACTGGAGAGCCCGCAACCTGGAACAACAATATAAATGCTTTTGTCTTTTGGGAAGCTTGTTAAAAAATGTACTTCGTTTTGTAGCTCTATCTGGATGGGTTTAGTTAACAATTCAACCTCACAACTGGGGGTGATGCTTTGTATTCTTCCTGACCTCAGATGTGCCAAACTCATTTTGGTGTTTCAGAGCATGCTCTCTGCCTCAGTTACTTTTCTCCTTTCTGGGACCAAACATCTGGCAAGCAAGAACTTAAAGAAGTGTGAGGTTGCTTTCCATTACAGTTTGGAGGTACTGCCCCACCCTCCATCCCATGGCAGGGAAGGCAGGATAGCTGGAGTGTGATCATACTGCACCCAGAGTCAGGAAGCAGCGAGGGATGGATGTTAGTGCTCTCTGTAGTAACCGAAGCAGTGAGCAAGCAGTAGAGCTTCCCTGAACTCTCTGTATCCTTCTTGGGAGTTTTTGCAACTAAAGTTGTTCCTGAGGGTCCCCGAACACAAATGACCACTGAGAAGATGGCAAATCCATTCACGGAGTTTGGGAAGATCCTGGAGGAATTGGATTTTGATGAAGAGAAGAGGTCAGTTGGTAATGAGTTGAGATCCGTGTGCTTGGAGAATGTTCAGTGAAAGTGTCCAATAAGTCTATATAAAACCAGGCATGCTGGTTCATGCCTGTAACTTGTAAGGCATGGGGATCATCAATTCAAGGCTAGCCTGATGAAACAGAGGCACTGTCTCCAAAACATCAAGGTTCTGTGTGTTGGGGAGTAGAGACAGGCGAATTGGCTCAATAGGTAAGAGCACTTGCTGCCCTTGGAGAGGTTTGATTCCCAACACCCACATGATGGCTCACAACTGTCTGTAACTCTGGTTCTCTTGTTCTGACTCCTTTTCTGACCCCCTTGAGCTCTTATACACACATGGCGCACATGAGAAGCTGCTCATAGTGAGTATAGAGAGATTATCTAAATCTGTGTATAAAGATGATACTATTCTGGGAATGAAAAACAAGACAAATAAATAAACAACAACAGAGGAGTTAAAGAGAATGTTTCCGAGAACTGCTATCTTTAAAGGTAGGAGAATATACTCTCTGGAAACCTGGATGACAGCAATAAATTAGTAGTATCTCAAAAGCCAATTAGGGAAGAGTATACTAAGAATGAGATACTATCATTCAATAACAAAGGTTATTAAAAAACTAAATATTTATTGGGCGGCGGTGGTGCACACCTTTAATCCCAGCACTTGGGGAGGTAAAGGCAGACAGATCTCTGTGAGTTCGAGGCCAGCCTAGTCTACAAAGTGAGTCCAGGTTAGTCAAGGCTGCTCAGAAAAACCCTGTCTTGAAAAACCGAAAAAAAAAAAAAAACCCAAAGATTAAATATTTGCTTTAAAAATCAGGGCTTTAGGAGATGGGTAGTTTGCTCTGGTGGAGGAGTGCTTGCTCTAAGAACATAAGAACCTGAGCTTGGATCATCAGCACCTACAGTAGACATCCCCTGAAACTCCTCATGCTGGAGAGGGTGTGTGTGTAGAAACAGACAGGAAGAATCCAGGAGCATGGTGGCCACTTAGTCTAGTGACTTGATGAGCTCTGGCTTCAGTGAAAGACTCTGTTTTACCAGGCATGGTGTTGCATGCCTTTAATCCCAGCAGTCAGGAGGCAGAGGCAGGTGGATTTCTGTGAGTTCGAGGCCAGTTTGGTCTACAAAGTGAGTGCAGGACAGCCAGAGCTGCACAAAGAAACCTTGTCTCTAAAAAACCAAAAAACCAAAACCAAAACAAGACAAAACACCCAACAACAACAAAAGGCACCCCCCTAAACAAACAAAAACAAAAGTAAGGTGGGGAATGACCAGGACAGTTCTTGAAATAGATCTGTAGATCCTCCTGTTTGTGTACATGTGTTCACAAATAACTCCCTTCCCCCTACACATGAAAACACACACGTGCACACACACATGCACATACACAAACACACACACACGTGCACATGCATACACAGACATGCACACAAACAGAGGCATAGACCATAAAGTCTCTAATTTATGCATAAGATAAATTAGAGGTGGAAGGAATTATGGTCATCTGGCAGAAATAATACGAGCAGTGTGGACATCCCATGATGCTCTTACTGAATCCCTGGATTTGGCTGCCTCCCATTTTCCTGACACCTCTCTACATAACCACACCAACCCTCATGGCTTCCTCACAATGTCCCTTATCAAATTTCCTGACCACAGGTTTGCTTTCTGTGGACCTGTGCAGTCGCTCTCAGAAAGATGTTAGCTTTTTAAAAGCTAGTTATGTTGCAAAGGTAGAAACTATAAGTTAGCCCATAATCTCTTGTCTTCTGATGCTGTTTTATGTATAAAGAGCTAAATGTCACTGCAGAGAACATATATTCTGTACAGGAATATAAGGCTAGTCTGTAGTGTTTTTATTATGTTTCCAATCTGTAGATTATGGTGACAGGATTTTTTTTTCTTCCAGATGTAAGTAGGATAGTATAGTTAAACAAAACTAGAAAGCAACTGAAGTTGAAGCTCCACCTCTTTTCTTTGTGAGAGGAAGTGCTGTGGGGACTGGTGAAAGATTTACTGGAAGTTAACTTGAGAGGAAGGAAGGTCACAGGATGATCTGGGTGAGGCACTCAGCAAAAGAAAAGATTGAAAATAAGAAGGTGTTGAAATGATGGATGTTGCCTATGGGCAGAGGAAGGGATTGGTTCCTGGGAAATAAAGCATTTTTAGGGAGTGAGTTTTGTTCTTGGGGGGCATTTGAACATTGCTGGACCTAGCAGGAGAAGGTCCTCACTGAAGAAGGAAGGCATTGTTCGGAGGTCATTTCTAGCCTTGAAGGTGTATCCCGGCTCTTGCTCACCTTTCCTTTCCTTGTTTCTCTCAGACTGACTGTTGAAGTTCTGAATGCACCAAAAGAAATAGGCAAGGGGGATTTTTTTTGTCTCACTATGTTATCTGCACATTAAATATGTACTTTTAGTTCTCATGACTGTTTTTGTTGACTTTCTGTGACTATTTACAGTATGGCAGAGACAGTGTAACTTTTGACCCGTCCCTTTGAGTATCTCTTTCCAATGGTTGTTGGCAAGGAAAATGAAACTTTTCCTAAAACTGGCACTAGGCTTCAGTGACATCATTATTTGTGGTTTCAGATAGGAGAACTTTATACTTAAGCATATTAATCTATTCAAGTTGTGTCTTTCCTCAAAAATATACTTACAAGTAATTCTGGGCAAAACGGAAACAATTTGAACCACTAAAATAGTCTAAGTAGTTCCTAGGCCGAGTGTTATGGATCACGCCTTTAATCTCAGCACCCAGGAGGCAGAAGCAGCTGGATCTGTGTGAGGTTGTGGCCAGCCTGCTCTACACACTGAGTTCCAGGCCAGCCAAGGCTTCACAGTGAGATTCTATTTCAAAATAAGTCCTAGGAGTCTGGGACTTTTCATGCAAATACTGGAGCAATTTAACAACTGAATTTTCAATGACGTAGTCAGACTTCCCAGAATTGTGGGCTTCTACCTCTGAAAATGCCTTCTTGGTTTGAATTTTGCCATTACTAATTATTTTGTAATGTTAGGAGATGAATTCCCATTGAAGTTTCCCAGCAGATATTAAGACAGTTAAGGAAAGGGGAATTTTTTCTCTGGTGAACTTGCAGCCCAGAGAGAGATCAGCCTAACCCAAATCCATCTGCAAACTTCTGAAGACTACGTGTTTTTGAGGTCTATTGCTAAAGTGAAGTGGGATAGCATATAACTCAATGGAAAGAGAAATATTCAAAGTGGGTTTTCTTCAAGATTTTATTTGTTAGTGCAGTTGGCAAGGCATTATAAGCTTTTCTGATAGGGTGGCCTTCCCAAGGTCCTGGGTTCTATCCCTTACCTCAAAAATAAACAAACAAAACAACCCCCCCAAAAAGCAAAAACAAACAAACAAACAAACAAACAACAACAACAACAACAACAAAAACCAAACCCCACCAACTAACCAAAGGGAAAAAACCCCCCAAAAAACACTGACCCAAAATTAGCCAGACAAAAGGACTCCTAAGGTCTTTCTGAGTAAAAATTCTAAAGTCAATAATAAAATCTCGGTTATTTGTTCTAAACATTTGATAGTACAGATAGAATTGTTTTGTTTTCTTTTGTTTTGTGTTTTGAGACAGGGCTTCTCTGTGTGGCCCTGGCTGTCTGGGAACTAACTAACTCTGTAGAGCAGGCTGACCTTGATTCAGAGATCTGCCTGCCACTGCCTCCTGAGTGATGGGATTACATGTATGCCCCACTACACCCAGAGAATTTTTAACTCTTAGAGCTGAGATATCTATTCAGAGCCACAGAACAGAGTGTTTCTAGACTAGTGGGGCTCTCCACTGCCAGGCCAGGGGCTTATTAACTAGTTCTCCGGGAACTTGAGACCCTTACCCCCCCCCCCCCCGCCACCCATGAGTCTGGCTCTGTTTGCCCCTGGGTTGGCAGAATCATTTTTTGGCTCTCTCTGCCTGGGAAACAGTGTGGATTTTGATCATAAAGTTCTTTCCCTGGTTTCCCAGGGAATGGGAAATGTTCCTCATCATGAGGTTTTAGTTTTCTGAAGTTATGCACCTGAACATCACCCTATAATAGAAGGTTTTAGGGATACCATCTTATGCTAACCACGGGCTACTATGAAAACATTCATGGGTCATTACTAGGATACTTGCTGAGTCATGTGAAGGGCTCAGCCATTCTCCCTGATGGTGACTACTCAGGAAAGTTCCCCATTTGCCTTTCTCTTTTCCCTACTTTTATCTTTTGGCATCTGGCTGTGGGTTGGAGAACAGGATCCTAAAGTCACATGACTTGGCCTTGAATTCCAGCTCTGATCCTTGACAGCCATTGTTGTAAATGAAGGGTAGTTCTTTCACCTGTCCCTCAAATGTTTCCATATTCTAATATTCCATCTTTCTAGATATCAAGTCAAATGGTTCACTTTGAGATCAGCCTGGTCCTCACTCCAGTGAGAACTGCCATTAGGAGAAGAGGCAAAGACCGGGTCAGAACAAAGACCGTTTGAAGACAGAAACAGAAATTGGAGTGGGGCAACTTTCTGCCCAAAGGTAAAGGAACAAACAGGGGTTCTCTAGGCTCAGAGGCCCCTCAGCACTAAGGTTCTGCTCTTCTGGTCTCCAGATCTGGATCCATTTCCACTCTAGGCTATGGTGATGTGTTTCAGCAACAAGAGAAAACTAAGACAGGTAGTCAATGATCCCTGGGTCAATTCTCTGTGTTTGCTGAGTACAGTAGTATTGGTGCTTATCCTGTAGTGTTATTGTAAGATATAACAGTCAATCAACATCATATAACCTAGTGTGATCCCAGTAAATTTGAGGTCTTGACTGTCTGCAAGCACATGGTCTGATTTTTGAACACTTGCTTCTTTGCTTGTTGTAAGTGACATTTGGTAAAGAGTTGTCTATAGATTCCATGGTTGCTACCTTGCATTCCACTCTTGCGGATGGCCCAGTTCCGTTTAAGTAGGAGGAGGCTTGTGTTAGTCAGTTTCTATCACTGAGACAAAATACCCAATAATAACCAAGTAAATTATTTGGCTCTGAATTTCAGCCATCAGAGTGGCCACCCACCCCCTGCACCCTTCTCAAGTGCCCCATGTCAGGCTCCTTCTCTTTACCCACAGAACATTGTTGACTACTTAACTTCTGTGTCCTTTGTTCATGCACATTCCTCTGGCTTCTTATCAGTAAGGGGCATCATTTCTACCTGTTTCCTTAAACCCACCCCTAGAGCAGAGACAGAACTGTGGAGCTAAGGAGAGAATGGAGCACTGAGGTAACAGGGCAGCATTTGGCTTAAATTTAGAGGTGGAAGCAATGGACGTTACTGAAGGATTGCATTTGCAAAAGGAGCAATGTAGAGTAATTCTGACATATGCCTTGGTTTGGGTCTGGGTAACTGGGGAGAAAGTGATGATATTTATATAGACTGGGGAGTGCCAAGAAGCAAGGCCCTCATTTTTACTCATTTCTTCTTGGTGTGTAGTGAGGTTGAGATCAAAGATAGGATTTTGGACCTCATTTTGAGAGGCTTGCCTTGGAAGATACCTGAGGTCAGGCGGGCCGTGCAGAACACCTGTTTGGAACCCAGGAAAGGACTCCAAGTGGGATAGTGAAATTGGAATTCACTGGCGTATTCACAACAGGAGGCGGTCTGGAGCTGTTGGAGTCCATTGCGAATCCTCTAATGCCCTTCCACGGGGAAGGAGAACACAGGTGGAGGAGCTGGCCTCAGAAAACCCCCCAGGGAAGTCTCAATCTGTTGATACTTATTATTAGTTGTTTCCAACACATTTATTATGGATTGCTGATCATTTTTAGAAACATGACGCTTGTATTTTATAAGATTCCCAGTCTCAGAGAGTTTGCAATTATGTATCCCATATAATTCAGTAGTATTGTGTTGTGCAGTGACTTTCCCGCCATTGCTTTTTGAGAAGCTTTAGAACCTTAAGAGACCCACAATTTTCCCTTTAATTTCTGATGTGAGAAGTCTGTCGCTAAGTCTTAATCTGTTAATTATGGTAGCTTTATTCTGGTTTCAACATGCTAGAGAACACTTGAATTTTACACCATTAAGGGAAATGCTTCATGTGTCTTTTTATGACTCTCTGTTCTCAAGGCATTTATAAGTACAGCAGTTAAAGTTTCTTATCCGGGAACTAGCACAGATTCTATTAAATGAGTTATAATTTGGCTTTCCAATGTACTGTCAACCTCTCCTCCTTAGTCAGCCAAGCCCAGCTCAATACACCCAGGCTTCCCAGGTGTGCTGACATCTTGTTGATATGTAGAAATGCAATTCATAAAGAAGGTGATGTCCCAGCACCAAGAAAGAACAGGAGACATGGAGAATTCACAGGTGACTGCAAAATTTAAGCATTTAACCTTTAAGGGGCAGCTCAGTAGTGATGTTCATGACTATGCAGGGATTTGGGGGGTCAACCCTCAGGGTTTCAGGTCTTGAAAACAGGAGGCCCCAAATGGCAGGATTCTATAGAGTGTTTTCTTCCTCACTGTTCACACAAACACACACACAGACACACACACACACACACACACACACACACACACACACACACACACACCCCTACACACCTGTGTATTCCTGGCTAGCCACTCTGTCTGCTATGCTTGTCTTTCCCCTCTCCATGTGATAAATACCTTTATAAAATATCTAGAGAAAAGGGCATAACTTAGTTGATATCCTTGGTCCAGCTCCTCCTTTGCCATTCATCACACACTCCTTGACACCAGAAAAATGTAGAGGAAGAAAGACCCAAATCTAACTCTTCTCGCCCTCTGCTCACACAAGAGAGGCAGCAGTGCGCTGGGTCTGCTTGACAGCGGTGAAGGCCTGGTTGGGGCTTTGCTGGTGCCGTTGGTGCCCACTGTGAATCCTCTAATGCCTCAGAATGCTTCATTTTCCCCTTTCCTCCTGATCGCCTCCCCACTACGATTTAGCAGAAAACCCACACACTGCCAGAGTATCCTCTACAATTACAGGATTTATGGGGTGCTAACGCAGCCCCTGGGCCAGGCTATCAAAGGAAGGGGGCTACTCAGCTATCCCAGAGGAGTTTGTGGGTCTGCAAAAGGAAATGGTCAAGATGGCGATTGTTTATTACCAAATTGAAAGAATTTAAGCAGATACCAGGACAGCTTACTGGGTAGTATGAGACATCCAGGACTCACCCAGTGAGGGTGATTTATAATTTTCCTTCTACTGCATGGTTTTTTAAGACACACCCCCATGAAGTCACTGCCCCTAATCTGCTGATGAAGAGTGGGTAACTTGTCCCTGCCTCACATTTCCTACTTGGGAGAAGATGTGAATTAAATGCAGATGTTTAGAAATATAAAAATCTCATTTGCTGAGAGGACTTTGTCTGGGACAAAAGCCAGTGGAATCTCTAATTCTGCTTTGCATTTGCGTTGTTTACAGAGAGGCTTTTGAGGTAAGAGCATAAAAATTTATTGAGGAACACTTCTGATATATGTTGAGAAAATATTTTCTTCTTCTTTTTTAATAGTGGAATGGAAAATTGTGCTATTCCTGACTAAATCTAAAGCTGTCTAGTTCCATAGGTCAGAATTTACAGTCGTATGAAACTGTTCTACATTGAAATTATGTTCTTTCAAAAAATGAATACTCACAGGAACTTTGTTTCACCGTCATGGAAGGACATGAGCAGGAGTTGTCATTTTTCCATTTCTCCTGCCTCATCATAGCTATGTAAAATTGCGTCATGTAAGCAAAGCATCCTAACATGTAAGAGCACGCTGCAGTCTTGTATGTATTAGGGTCAGCTGTGTTCACGGCTGCAACCCTGCTACTTATGTAGGCTTGGTTATACGCAATCTTAGAGGTAACAGAATTGGTACATGTCATGAGTTAATACTTACAGTAGTCCCCTAAGATGTGTGATTTTACTCCAGCCCACCCTGCTGCCTCCTTTTCTACTATTCCTCTGTGCTATAAGGCATCCTGAAGGTGTGGGATGATCAAGTGTACCTAGCCCCTCAATCTCTACTAAAGACCAGAGCATATTCGAGTGAAGTCTAAGACAACACAGCAGCACGTCCACAAGAAATGAAATCACACTCACAGGACAATATAGTTAGGAGGGATGATGAACAATAAGCCAGTCTTCAGACTGTCTTTTTCCATATTTAAACCAGACAAGTTTATCCAACAAGAGATCAGAACGAGGCAGAAGATAATTTAAACTCTTCACCTGTAAAAGCATCCCAATGTCTCCAAAGAGTAGAATACTAAATGTTATTGTTTTATGTCCCATCCAAAGGAAATATGATGCCCAAGAGGTACTCATGGGTCTACACCACGACCCTCTACACTTCTTCCCAGCTGCTGTGGTGGCTGGTGGTGGAAGGTGACTGGATCAGAATGCAAAAGTGCAGGTGCTCGCTTGTATGCTTGCCCAGATCAGACTCCCAGTCTGCCAAAGCCTGGGAGTCAGGAGGAAGGGGATAGCTTTTCATGTAATTCCTATTATCTCAAAAAATGTTCTTGCTTCTGCCAGTTCCCAAGCTTTTTGAGTAGTTGTTAGAAAAGTAGCTGAAACATGGTCTTTTGTTTCCCACACACGCACAATTATCAGTTCCAATTTAAAGTGGGTAGTGCTTCCAAGAAGCCGAGAAAGTGTCTCAAGCACACAGTTACCACAGTGGTTTTTTGCTTACTAATTCTCCTAGCTCCTGCTTTGCCCTTAGGCAGCGCTTCGCTGAGGAGGTGCTGTCTACTGACTACAGAGGAAAAGGTGATGCTCAGGGATGTCACTTTTCCAGAGTATTTTCATATTCTTCTCTCTGAATCATAAAGTCTCTACATAGCATGCCAATACCTGATTTCTTTGCAATCTGCCGTCCTGTCCCTCTGTCATGCAAAATGCAATTGAAAGTCAAATGCCAAAATATCAATACATCCAGATAGATTGGTCAGACAAAAAGAGATTGTCAAATGGCAAGATTCCCAACGAAGCTATTGCTTGTTTAATTTCCCACATGATTCTCTTGACTCCTGGCTCAGTTTATTTTGTAGTAAGACTGTAAAATATCAACTGCTTCCCATCAGGGTGTGCTGTGGATAGCTGTGAATTCATAGTTTTAACAACAGTTGGCATTAATTAATGCCTGTTGGTTCTTTATATGGGGCTATTTTTAGATGTCAATATCAATTCTAAGTGCGGCTTCCCTCTTCTCCTCCTGTACTGTATACAATACTCCAGAATACATGTCCCCTCCCCTGACTCCCCAGAGTTTCCTGCTAAACATCTCTGCAGGGATAGTTCCAGCTTCCTTTGGGTCCCTTGGAGAATGAACAAGTCAGCCATTATCTCTGAGGCTCCCACTTTAAAGATGGTGAAGCATTTCAGATGAAAGAAGTCGAGACAGCAGTTCTCTGCCAAGGAAAACAAATCCAATACCTCTCTTATGGGGTTGTTTTGCCAAACTCCAAAAAGAAGACCATTTTTATACAGTGCCTTTTCCATTAAATTTTCAAACACCACTAGAATTAAAGTAATCATAAAGTTTTCCATTTCTTCGGGATGCATAAATTTTTCAGGTGCTATGTGAAGAGGCACCCAGAGACTTTTTATAACTGCCACAGCACACTCAGGCGCGGCTCCCTCTCCTTACATGCCCCACCCCCATCCATCCTTAGGGAGCAGGTTTACAGGAGGGTTCTGAAGTCAAATGTTCTCAGTAAGAAAGATTTGGGCAAACGTCTTAGATTTACATGGACAAATTTTCCTTTACTTTGGGTATTTTACTTTTATCTTTTAAATCGTTCTTTAAACAAGTGTGATTTGTAAAGGCCCATATCTCTCTGACACTTTTCTACTTTTTTAAACTATATAGTTGTCTGTATGAATAGTTCAGTAAAATCTTTCAGCCTAAATTCATGCTAAATGAAAGGGGAAATGCCAGGCGTATATAAGGAAATCAAATGCACCACTAGCTGACAATGTGTGCCACATGAAATTATTTTCTAAAAAGTATTGAAAGACACTTTTTTGAAAGATCATAGAACTTTTCATACATATTAACGTATGGCCATAAGTGGGTCAAATTCATAAAAATGAAGATCTCCCATGACTTATAAATGTCTTCATCTACAGATCAGGAATCAGCAGTATAGACCAGGACATGGAGAGCTCACTTGGGAGTAAAGGGCGCTTGCTGAGCGAGCATGAGGACCAGAGCTTTTTAGTTTTACATTTTAAAAATTGAAAATAAAGTAATTTTTATATAATATATTCCAATTACAGCTTCCATTCCCTGATCTCTTCCCAGGTCCCCAGCACCTTCCTGTCCTTCCAACTCCACACTTTTTGTTTTTCTCTCTCTTAAGAAAACAGACAGGAAAATAAAAAGACAAAGATAAAAAAAAAACCTAAAAACTTTTAATCAAGCAAAAACAGAAACAGAAGGAAACAGAGAGCATAAAAAACAATGCAGATCTGAATATGGGTGGTACATGTCTGTAATCTAAGCACTAGAGGAGGCAGTGGCAGGTGGGTCTTTGTGAGTTCGAGGACAGTCTGTTCTATAGAATGAGTCCAGGACAGCCAAGGCTACACAGAGAAACCCTGTCTTGAAAAACGAAAAATAAAAAAACGAAACAATAAACAATATACATACACACACACCCACATACCGTAAAAACACGATATCCAAAATCATAATATACAAGCAAAAGACCAATAAGGTTTTTTAAAAAAGCCCAAAGGGGAAAAATATGAGACAGAAAAAAAAAATAGCATTGAGTTTGTTTGTGTTGGCCCTTACTTCTGGGCATGGAGCCTGCCCGTAAGTATGGTTTGTGTGCCTAGTGAAACGCCACTGGAGAAACAGATTTTCCTTTGCGAGCAGTTGTTAACTGGAGACAGCTTCTGGGTTAGAGATGGGGCTTGGCTCTGTGTGGCCTCTGTGCATGCTGCCACTGTCTCTGTGAGTTCATGTGTGTCAGTCCTGTTGTGTCTGGAAGACACTGTTTCCTTGGTACTGTCCATCCCCTCTGGCTTTTACAATCTTCCTGCCTCCTCTTCTACAAAGTCCCTGAGCACTGAGGGAAGGGATTTGATGATGATAGCCCACTTAAGACCGAGTAGTTCCAAGGTCTCTCATATTCTTCACTTTGGAAGATGAGAGCTTGAATCCCAGTACATACATGATAAGCCAGTCATGGTCCTGCGCATGTCTGTAGCCTCTGGTGAGGGAGACGTGGACAAGAGTATGTCTGGGCTTGCTGGCTGCCATCCTAACTGTAGCTTCAGCAAGAGGCCCTGCCCCCAAAGCAGTGATGTGGAGAAGGCCTGACACCCTCTTCTGGACTTCACATGCATACATACAAACACCCTCCACATATACATGCCCACATAAACATTGCCCCCCACCACACACACACACACACACACACACACACACACACACATACACACACACAGAGAGAGAGAGAGAGAGAGAGAGAGACAGACAGACAGACAGACAGACAGACAGACAGAAAGAGAGAACTCAAAACATCATTTTCATGAGTTAAAATAGTAAATAGTTACAATTTGGAGGTGTGTGGGAAAATGAAAGTAATTTAGGTAATAAAAGCTTTTTTTTTCCCCTTCAAAAATCAAGTAAGTTTATACCCTGGAGGCACACAAGAAAGAATTGAGTATAAAATATGGATTTTTAGGACTTAAATATCCATTCAAGATTCGAAATTTGCAAACAAGAGCATAATAATAACAAAGGTCTGGCTTAGCCGAGACAGTCAAGAACTGCCCATTATATTACAGCAAGTTGCTCTAGTTTGCAGTCGGCTGTGGGAAGCACTGTGGCAAAAGCAACCTGGGGAAGGAAGGGTCGTTTACTTACAGGCTGTCATCTGTAATGGAGGGGAGCCAAGGCAGGGACTCCAGGCAGGACCTTGAGCTGTGAAGGCTTTTAGTGGGAACATGTTTCTTTTCTTTTTAAAAAAATTAATTTATTTATTAATAAATTATGTATTCACTTTACATCCCAATCACAGGCCCCCTCTCCTCCAGGTACCACCCTCTCTCTCTCTTCCCCATACCTACCCTCCCTTCCCCTCAGAAAAGAGGATCCACCCCTGCACCCACCCCACCTACCCATCCTAGCTCATCAAGTCACATCAGGAATGAGTGCATCCTCTAGCATGGTGGCCTGGCAAGGTAGCCCCAAGAGGGGGAAGTGACTGAAAAGCATGCATGGAAGCCTCTGCTCTTCTTAGTAGGGGACCCACATGAAGACAAAGCTGCCCATCAGGTACATATGTGTAGGGGGCCCAGGTCCAGTCATTGGTTGGTGCTTCAGTCTCTGCAAGCGGGCCCCTCCTGCTCTGGGCCCAGGTTAGTTGGCTCTGTTGGTCTTCTTATGGCGCTCCTGCTCTCTCTGGTTCCTTCTATCCTTCCTCCTACTCTTCCACAAGGATCTCTGTCCTCTACCCAATGTTTGGCTGTGAGTCTCAGCATCTGTTTCCATCCGTTGTTGTGTGGAACCTTTCAGAGGACAGCTATGCCAGGCTCCTGTCTGTAAACATAGCAGAGTGTCATTAATGGTGTCAGGGTTGTCTCTCTTGCATGGTATGGCTAGGGACTAGCTGGACATTCCCTCAATCTCTTCTCTTTCTTTATCCAGGCACATCTTGTAGACAGGATAAATTCTGGGTTGAGGTTTTTGTAGGTGGGTTGGTGTTCTTCTGTCTACTAGGAGTCCTGTTGGGTTAGAGGGTGGCATCTTTAATCTTCATACCTGCCGTTAGTAGGGATCTTAGCTAGAGTCACCCCATATCCTCCCAGGAGCCTTTTCTGTCATGGGTCTCCAGCCTGTCTCAGAGATTCCCCAGGCCATGGTTTTTCTTCTGTCTGCAAGCCCTCTGTCCTCCTGCCCCTGCCTCTCGCCATATCAGATCCACACCCTCATTTCCCTGAGCACTCCCTCTCCTATTCTGTTCCTCTTCTTCATGCATTTCCTCTGTCTATTGTATTTCCCCTTCTCAGTGAGATTCATGCATCCTCCCTTGGGCCCTCTTTGTTGCATAGCTTCTTTGGGTCTGTGAATTGTAGCATGGTTATCCTGTAATATGTGGCTAATATCCGCTTATAAGTGAGTACATAGCCCATGCATCTTTCTGGGTCTGGGTTACCTCACTCAGGGTCATATTTTCCAATTCTGTCCATTTGCCTACAAATTTCATGAGTTTCTAAGGTGAGTAAATATTATCAAACAAAAGAGCAGGCTTCCCAGGGATATTAACAGAACATGGTCTAACAGGATACAATAAAAGTAGCCACAAACCCTCATATCAAGGCTGGACAAAGAAACACACTAGGAGTAAAAGGATTCTAAGTACAAGCAAGAGAGTCAGAGACAACCTCTCCCACCCCCTGCAAGAATAGCAAACTGCATAACCATAAGTTGCAATTTATTTATTTTTAAACAAAGGAAGTGGAAGGCTCATAGCTTTTGATTGTGTGAGTTTGAGTCAACAATTTTACATTGTATTTATTGCATTATTAGTTACATCCTCTCAAAAGACTTCATTTCTTTCAATTTATCTTGACAGGAAATCTTTTGTTGCATTAATTCTTTTCTCTTTTGTACAATTGTCTAAGGCTTGCTGTTTGCATGCATTACAACAAACAAAATTAAATATATTAGTCCAGTTTTCCTATGTCAGAAAGTGTCATGACTCATTTTCTTTTACACAACTGCAAGAATGTCCTATCAGGTCTTCTCCTTACAATAATGTCATTTAAAAAACCTATTTCTCATTCACTGCAAACCACTTATCTATCACAGTGCTAGGATTCACATAGACACTCTGTGGCTTTATATACATTCAGCAAAATATTTGGCCTTTTATCTCTATTTCCCATGTAAATAGCATCCACACATTGCAGCTTTAAAGTACACATGCTTTCTCAAGCCATCATAGTGTCCACACCATGGGCAATGTATTTCCCTAAATATATCATTTTGCACTTTGCCATTCGGAAACTTCCTTAGATCATTTTTGCCTCTTTCAAGGCTCTCTGAGTTGCTTTTTTCTGATGTAAGAAAACTGTGATTCATAGTCTTGATTATACATTAGACTCAAACAAGAAGATTAAAAACATATTCCTGCCCATTTCCATTATAAGTAATTCTAAATTAAATTCTGTGGGGCACAGCTTTCCATTTTTTTGGAAACTCTGTTCGTGCATTCTGTAGAACAACTGTTCTGAATGTCTTGCTCCTGAATGGATGGACTAGGAGCCATCAGCGCCCATCACCTACAGCATCCACTTCACCCTGACCCAGTGAATCTGGGCATGCGCACAAACCTGCTTTCTCCCAGAGTCGTTCCATCTTTACTGTAAGTTTCACCATAAAACTTCCCACCCAAACCATTTGTTAAAATGATCAAAGAGGGAAGCAGCCCCATCATCTGCCTCCAGGCGTTCTGATGGCTCATGTGTCTCCCCTAAGATCTTAGCTAGAGTCACCCCATATCCTCCCGGGAGCCTTTTCTGTCATGGGTCTCCAGCCTGTCTCAGAGATTCCCCAGGCCATGGTTTTTCTTCTGTCTGCAAGCCCTCTGTCCTCCTGCCCCTGCCTCTCGCCATATCAGATCCACACCCTCATTTCCCTGAGCACTCCCTCTCCTATTCTGTTCCTCCTCTTCATGCATTTCCTCTGTCTATTGTATTTCCCCTTCTCAGTGAGATTCATGCATCCTCCCTTGGGCCCTCCTTGTTGCAAAGCTTCTTTGGGTCTGTGAATTGTAGCATGGTTATCCTGTAATATGTGGCTAATATCCGCTTATAAGTGAGTACATAGCCCATGCATCTTTCTTCGGCTGTCCGTTGAGTCCTTACTTGTGAAACGCATAAAAGTGTTTTCTTTCAAGGTCAACAAGAAGGATGTAAGAAATCATTAGCTCAAAAGTGGTCAAGATGTTCTTTAATAATTTTGTCCTCAGGAGGAGTAATTATTTGAAACAACATCCTTTTCCCCTCCTCATTTGTCAAACCCATGCTCATCCGTACCAATCAGAAAATGCCCAGTCACCGAAGTGCAACACAAAGACCTTCCCGAGTCCCTCCTAACGTTCTCTTCAGGTTGTGGAGTCTATGGAGTCAGTGGGAGCTCAGCAAGAGCTTCTCAGAGTGGATGGCTTTCCTGCCAGACGCGTGGATTATCAGGTTCTCTCCAATTCCAATTCTGTGTCTGAAGGCAAAGGGGCAAACAGAATATACCTGAGAGAATGGTTCAAACGCACAGACTCAAGCAAAGGATGTTAACTATTCCAAGGAAAATGATCAAGAATGGGGCAATTAAGTACACCTCAAGGAACCATGCCTGTCTCCAAAGCCTTAGGGAAGAAATCAAAACTACGTCTAAAGCCGGCAGTGAAAGTTAGCTGGGGAAAGCACCTGGCCCTGGCCGTGCTGAGGCTGAGCTCATAAAAGCAGCGTGCAATTATGCAGCTCGTACCCTGTAAAATTTGTCAGTGCACATGGAAAAACAGAGGGATTGCCAGGAGCCTGGCACAAACCAAACGACCTCCAGACTGCTAAATATGGGGAGAGCTGAGCAAGAAGGGTCTACAGATCAGGCCCGAGAAAGCTCCCTCGCTGCCAGTCAATGCAGCCGCGTGCCTCAAGAGCCTCAATAAACTATTTTAAGCTTAAGACGCGCGGGGAGGCAGAAGACTTAAGGAATATTTTCAGAAAGAGAGTCATGTTAGTTAACTGTGGCACTTTGGCTGCTATGGCGGTCATCATTTGAAGCTCTCCGGTGACAGTACAATGGCCACTCTCATTCCATCTCTCTGTCTCCCACAGAAGATTGACCGGCACAGTGTGGATTGGGATGAATCCTACAATTTCACGTTCCTTGTATCTGTCTGGAATTTGAAATGGCTAGTTGTGGGGACAGAGAAAGTGACCAAAGGAGAGCAAGAAAAGAGGAACTTGCAACTAGGACGTTGTAGGAAACTAACACATTCGATTTATTCAGCTAACATTTCCTGAGGACTAGCACAGGAAGAGGACAGTGTGATAAGGACTAGGGACTGGGGAGATAGCTTGGGTAGTAAAGTGCTTGGCAGGCAAGCCTGAGGACCCAGGTTCAGATCCCGAGGACCCACCTCTCCAGCTCCCAAGGTTTTTCTTATCCTTTGCTCTTTGATGTCTCTGTGTTCACTGAGCCTTGATTAAAATCAGCTCAAAGACGTTTTTGCTGCTTATTTTCCATGTGAATTGTGTCTTCACTTTTTCAAATCTGCTGCATATCATGTTTTATCACGTGATAAGATCTTTGGGTATGTACTTGTGTAATTATTTGCAGAGTGCTTGTCATCCTCCTCAGGTTTTATGCTGTAGGCCTGCAGTGCTGCTCACTCTATTTGTCTGTTTTAAAAACACTTCCCAGCACAATTTATTGACATACTGAATAAGGTTAATCAGCTTCTTCCTAGGCCTTGAAGTTATTTCATATTTTACATTATCATTAATTAATGCAGCCATATTTTTTCATCTCAAATCCTTTCTTTCCACATTTGGTCCAAGAATCACTGCTAAAGGACAAGTTTACAAATTAAAAGGTGTTAGTCTTTCTGAGATCTTTTGCTAAGTTCTCCTTAGCCTGTGCCTTTAATGGTTGCTTCCCCATGTCAGAGGTTTACTTCTGTGCAGTCTTGTAAACACTGCCCATAGTTATAGGGAAAAGTATTTTCTTATGTAAAATGGATATTATTCCATTTTAATGTTAATTTGCTGTGGTGCTTTGAATAAGACTGTCCCTCTAGGCCTGAAGAGATGGCTCAGCCATTGAAGGCTAGGCTCACAACCAACAATATAAGAATGCTCTTCTAGCTGTGGTGTACCCCTGTAATCCCGGGACACAGAGACAGGCAAATCTCTATAAGTTTGAGGCCATTCTAGTCTACAAAGCAAGTCTAGGACAGAGAAACCCTTTTTCAAAAAAACAAAAAACAAAACAAAACAAACAAACAAAAAACAAAATCAAAAAACCCTGAGAAAAAAACATACAGGCCGTAAACTTCAAACCCCTACCCAGATCTAGCCAATAGACAGGACATTCTTCACAGTTGAGTGGAGAGTGGGATCTGACTTTCACACATACTCTGGTGCCTCATATTTGACCACGACCCCTGGTTGGGGAGACCTGGTGGCACTCAGAGGAAGGATAGCAGGTTACCAAGAAGAGACTTGATACCCTATGAGCATATAAAGGGGGAGGAAGTCCCCCTCAGTCAGGATTAGGAGGTGTGCCCTTGATTGAGGAAGTGCATCGTGCAGGGGTTGGTGGTGGGTGATTGGGGCGGTGGGGGTGTGGGGGGGGTTGAGGTTTCAAGGGCTCAAGGTAGGTACAGTGGCTTTTTCTCCTTGCTGCCTTCACATCCAGATGTAGACTTCTCAGCTAATGTGTCTGCCTATGTGCCACTCACCTACCCGCCATGAGTATAATATACTAAAGCTCTGAAGCTGTAAGCCAGTCTGAATTAAATGCTTTCTTTTCATAAAGGTTGCTATGGTCATGATGTCTCTTCACAGCAGTAGAGCACTGACTAAGACACTTGGATTTCTTTGTTTTGTGTGGAGTTGGACATTTATTTTCTATGTTAATTGTCTGTTTTTTTTTTTTTTTTTGTTCTCTTCATTAGTGATTGTAAATTCCTTTGTCTATATTCTGGAAGAACCAGGAGAGAGAATTTATGAAGATTTTGGTGGTTCTAATAGAAAATGGCGTCCATCAGAGCATTGTCCCTTGGGGTTCACTTCTCATCGGTTGTTGTACAATCACCATGGAGACCGTTGCAGTTTAACCACCTGCTTCATGATCAGTCTATGAGGTCTGAAACATTTGATCACAACTTCATAAAATGATACATAGGTTCCATGAATAAATGTTAAATGACATTTTAAAGTGCACAGAAGGGTCACACAGAATTAGAATTATCAGAAAGTTAGCAAATGCTATGTTCTTTTGGGAAGTATCTTTATAGAGAAGAGAATTTTCAGGTGGCTTAAAAGATCTTCTGTCCTTCACAATCCCACATGATCATTTCTACTGGGCAACAGAACATCTCTCAGGAGAGTCTCACTCTGTCCTTGGCCAAGCACATGTGAGTGTGAGGTTTCAGAGGTAACCCCTTTGTTCCCATTGGTGCTACAGAACATGACGCAGCCAACTTGGAGGTTCCCCACATCTCTGAGCCTTTTTGGTATATACTGTTTCCTCAGCCTTCTACCTAAGGGATTTAAGTGAGGGTCCCTGACTGCTTCAGCCAATCACTGAAAAAAAAAAAGCAAACACAGCATTTAAGTGAATCAAAGGTCCTTTCCATCACTTTACAGAATCACCTGACCATTATTTCACCAATGGGATAAGCCCGTCTCACTCGTCGTCTTCTAGGACTGTCTGATACCATGCTATTTTTCTTGAATGTCTTATTGTATTATTAACGTTGCTGGTGAATCCAACCCTAAAATCTTTTCTTTTATATCCTGCCACCCTGTAGCTATTAAAATAACATTCAAGCACAGGTAATTTTCCACATACCCCAGGGACATCTAGCTAACATCTAGAGACACTTGGCGTGACGAGGGGATACTCATGACATCTGTGGGTGGATGCTGAGAGAGTTTTGGACGTCCTTATTTTCTTTTGGCAACAGCTCAAAAAATTTCATTTGGTCCCAAAGGTCAATCGCGCTAAAGACGAGAAGCCTAGAGTACAGAATTTAGAGCCAACTGAAAACCCCCTTCACAAATAGTAATAGTAATTCACTTCAGATTTAATCTATGTGTAGGTACACACTTGGGTGGGCAGTTGCGCAGTGTGTGGAGTCCAGGAGTGGACACTGAGTGTCTTCTTCCCCTCTTTTCCTGTGCCTCTTTTTGGGACCAGCCCCTCACTGAACTTCAAGCACCAGCTGACCAGAAAGCCACCAAGATCTGCTGGTCTCTGCATCCCAGTGCTGTGATTGTACAGGTTCCTGCTGTCATGGCCAGTTTTTTAACATGACTGCTGGGAGTCCCCAATTGATTGGTACCAGAGAGCAAGCCAGTCAATGGCATTTCTCTATGGTTTCTGTTTAGGGCTTCTGCCTTGAGGTTGTGCACCCCACCTTCCCTCAGACTGTTACCTGAAGGTGTAAGCCAAGTAAACCCCTTCCTTGCCGAGTTGCTTCTGCTCATGGTGTTTACACAGCAGCAAAATGGTTACCTGACACTAAGTGACTGTGTTCTTACCTTGGTTCCTACTTATGTTTCACCTCAAGATTGAGGTGTTAAAGTGAAGAGCTGGGAAATGTAACAGCCGGATAGAAACTCAGGTGCACTAGAGAGACAAGGAGGCGCTTCTTTTGGCAATCTGATTATTCAAACAAGAAGTAGAAATTCCTCAGGAGTGTCTTGCAGGGATGGGGGGCAGGGGAAGAAAGAGGCTGAATCCTGGGCCAGCCAAGTGGGGAGCTTGTCTCTCAGGAGGGGATTTGCATCTTGTCAGACCATCTAGCAGTGGAGACTAGAGCAGAACAATTTTAGGTAGGCATGACCACGCCTTCATCAGGAGTGCTTAGCGATGCGAAGCTCCACCTAAACTTCCTGCCCAGAGGGAGGCCAGCATTGCTTTGTTCCTGAATCAATGTGATGAAATGTGTGCTTAGGCATTTCCAGTTGGCTTCTTACTTAGGGTGCCGCCAAGAGAAAAGCCTTGCAAACAAGTGCTTAGCTGGTGGGAGTCCGGGAGGATAGGGATGTGCATGTTGTAATCCCAGAGAGGATTGGGATGTGCATTCTGTAATCCCAGCGCTGGGAAGGGGAGTCACAATGAGAGTGTTTTTGAAAACAACAACAACAACAACAACAAAACAAAAAACCGGTAGCTGGTTTAAGAATGTCTTTTTAAAGATTATATTCCCTAGTGAATTGAATTGCAACTATGGTAGAAACTTGTACACTACCAAAACAAAAATACATAAAAAGTATTTAGAGGCCAATAATAATTCCAGTTCTAACTCTTAGGAAGTTTGGTTTCAAGCGTATTTCCTTTCCAGGGTATTTTACACTCATAGGCAAGTGATAGGATGTAAAACACGTTACAAACGTTTGCCTATGGTTTGCACGTGCTGTGTTTTATTGTACTCTGCTTCTTCAGTTTACATCCTCATACTTGTAAATCATTATGCATAAAATGTATAATCTTTATTAATTGAATCATTATATTGTTTGGTTGCATGTTCTTATCCTGTCTCTAGGCATTGGGACCATGTCTCAGGCTTGTTTTATAGAAGCTGGTTGGCTAACATCGTGGTACATGAACTCATTGGTGTTACTTTCAGATTGGCTCCTGACGGCTCGGTTGTTTTCCGGGTAAGTCATGCATTCAGCGGTTCATGTGAGCACAAACTGCAGTATGTTCCCGTTGTCACTGACTACAATGACTTAGAAAACCTCCATGCTTTAGTGAGTCCAAAGCGGCTCCTTCCAGCATGGTGGTTTGATGGTGATGGAAATCTGCAGATGGGACTGAATTCTTCTGTAGCTGTTGGCCTCCTGGAGGTTGAACCCAGTTTCAATATGTAATTCACATATGCTGCATTGGAACTGGGTGCTTGATACAGTAACTATTGTTAGCATACAGGTGATTGCGCTGGCTTGCCCTCAGGAACCTTGCAATTGCTTAAGTCATCGCCTGCTGCTGCCAGCTGCTGGATAAAAGGACCAATGGCCATCCCAGCGCTCTCTGTCTCCCTCTAATCTCTCTCCCTTACACCCCGCCCCTGTCCTTGCACCCACCTCCCTCTCTGCCCCACTTTTCTCTGCCCTCATAGCTCTGCATCTCCCAATGAACTGCCTTTTACCTCAGGAATGTAATTTCTCAGGGGCACACCTTAGCATGGGCCCACCAAAGGTACTGTCTTGAAGCATTATATTTTATAACAACTGTATCAGTTAATCACACCAAGAAATGTTGTCAGGTGGTGATGGTAGTGCCTTTAATCCCAGCACTCAGGAGGCAGATTTCTTTGAGTTTGAGGCCAGCCTGTTCTACACAGTGAGGTCCAAGACAGCCAGACAAACCTTGTCTCAATACCACCCTCCAAGAAAGAAAGAAAGGTAAAAGAAAATCACTGTATTATGCCAAATATTTCCTTTGTTTCCTTCTTGGGATGCTTTTTATTTTATATTTTTAAAGAATTTACTTTTATTTTATACACATTGGTGTTTTTGCTTGCATGTCTGTTTATGTGAGAGTGTCAGATCATGGACTTAGCAGACAGTTGTGAGTCGCCATACGGGTGCTGGGCATTGAACCTGAGTCTTTTGAAAGAACAGTAAGTCCTCTTAACCACTGAGACATTTCTCCAGCCCTGGGCATTCTTTTTAGATTGAGTTTTTGATATGTAAATATTTAAAATGCATAAACCATCAAATGTGTCATTCTTCTCCCGCTAAAGCTCATTTTTATGCCTCCAACTTTTATTTCTATCTAGGAGAAAGGTAGGTACTAATCTGCATTTTCTTTCAGCAGTTTTAAATTTTATTTCTTTTTTTTTCTTTATGGAGTACAAAACAAACATCTAAGCTGATTTAAAAAATAATAGCTGCTTTCTCCAGTCAGTTACTAAGCATTCGCATTCCTAAC
Organism: Acomys percivali; assembly: GCA_907169655.1. Lineage (NCBI taxonomy): Eukaryota > Metazoa > Chordata > Mammalia > Rodentia > Muridae > Acomys > Acomys percivali. Next base: position 80,775,319 of record OU015743.1, on the reverse strand, counting down.
TGGAGGGACAGGCCAGTGGGTAAGATCCTGGTCACACAAACAGGAGGACCCGAGCCCTTCCTCAATAGCTGCATAAAAAGCCATGTGTGGTGGCCATGTTGGTAGTCCCTGTGCTGGTAGACAGAGATGGAAGGATCATTAAGGGTGCTGGCCAGATAACCCAGCCTGGTGTGTGAGCTTCGAACCAATGAGAGATCCTGTCTCAAAAATAGGTGATGGCTAAAAACAGTACCAGAGGCTGACCTCAAGATGCCCTATGTGCGCGCGCGCGCGCGCACGCACACACACACACACACACACACACACACACACACACACGCATTCATATGAGCAGGAACACATATGTGTACACATACAATTATTTTCTTTCTTTTTGATTTTTTCTTTAAATTATAAATAATTATAATTAAAATTTGATTATAATGAAATTTTTCTGGGCTTTTGCTTTGGTTACCAAATTACACACTTTTTTCTTATGTCAGTATCATACTGTGTTGAATAAAGAATCATACTTAATTTCTCCAAACTAACAGTTTCTCATTAGTGTTAATACTTTGCTGGCTTTCTTCAGAAAAAAATCCATACATCCAAAAATACAAGAGTAGAATCTTGATTAGAATTTTGTGTGCTTAAAATTTTACTTTGTTGGTGCTAGAGAGATGGCTCAGTGGTTAAGAGTACTGACTGCTCTTCTGGAGGTCCTGAGTTCAATTCTCAGCAACCACATGGTGGCTTACAACCAATCATCTGTATTGTGATCTGCTGCCTTCTTCTAGCCTGCAGGTGTACATGCAGGCAAACACTGTATATGTAATAATAAATAAACAAAATCTTTTAAAAATTACTTTGTTATATATACCTTTTAAGTATTTACGTTTCCTTCTACATTGCTCTTCAGTCTCTTACGTCTTTCAGTAGCATTTTGTCTTTGCCTTCATGTAGACCCTACATATGAACAACGGCCTTTTTCTAATTGTCTTGCATTTTTCCTTTGAATTGTGCTTTAGAAGAGTGTTGCACAAGTACTCTACCACTGAGCGACGCCTCCAGAAAAAAAATAGCTAATCTATTTTTTTTTATCTCTTCAATTTTATTGACATTCAGTTGATAATAATGATTGCACATATTCATAGCATGTAGTAAAACTACTTGTTATATTATTTTTCATCATGTGTATGTGTCTGTCTATGCACATGACTGCAAGGGCCCGTGGAGGCCAGAGATAGCAGATCCCCGGAGCTGGAGTTACATGCAGTTGTGAGCCTTGGGAGCTACCAGATGTGATTGCTGCGAGCTGAACTTGGGTCCTCTGCAAGAGCCACATTCCATCGCTCCGACTTTCATTTTGCTACATTGTATAATGCTACTATTCCATTCTTTGCTAATTTCCGTGAGAAACAGCTACGCTGATAATTAGAAAAAAACCTAGGCATCATATATATTTAAAGTAAATATATCAACTCCATATTACCACCAGAAGTGGTATAGTTTGCTTCTTTTTAAGGAAAATCGAGTTAATTAGATTTATTGTTTTCAGCCGCTAGTGATTTGGCTGCTTGAATTTGAATTTCTATCATATGGAAAGTTTTATACTTGTTACATAAAAGCACCACAGATTTTTTCCATTCCCAGCATCGTCCCATGGTAGCTATATGCCACTCCTGGATAATAAAGTTTTAAGTTAGGAACACATAGCAATATCACAGAATCCCCCTGGCACTGTATACAGGGTGATAAACAGATCATTTGTGCAGGAAGGAGCGAAGTGCATAGATGGGAGGCCTTGCGCAGGAAGCATTTCCTGGTAACCTAATGCATTATGAATACAGCTTTGGGCAGTACAGTGTGGCTCCCTACACAAGTCAAGAAATTGTTCAAGGTCATATGAGCTGATAAATGTGTGAGGAGACAAGTTACTCTCATTTCCCCACAGCCAGCTGTTGGCTGATGCATGCTGCTCATGTGTTTGTATTACGGATGTTGGCCCTAGTCTTCCAGGGTACCAAGGGAGGTTTGTGGGTAACCCTTGAGGTGAAGTTTCCCATGAACACAAACTTACCTTTTACTTCCAATGAATTAATCAGCCTAAAAAACTTGGTTTAACTCGATGTATCAACCCACGTTGCCGATTTGAGTCATCTTGAGAGTTTCGGGTTTATATGATAAGATTATATGGTGAAGATCGAAGGCTTAGACACTGCAATTTAGTAATCTCCTCAGGTGACTCCAACATGTGGTCAAAGCAGGCATTCCCTGGGCCCTCCAGGGCTGTGGTTCTCAACTTTTCTAATGCTGCGACCCTTTAATACAGTGCCTGATGTTGTGGTGACTCCTCCCCGCAACCATAAAAAAAATATATTTTGCTACTGTTGTGAATCATAAGGTAAAGATCTGACGTGCAACAGAGCTGATAAAGACCCCTAAGGGGAGCATGGCCCACAGGTGGAGAACCACTTCTCTAGACCTATTTCTTAAGCAACAAATGTTGGTTGCAGTGACAATTCACAGAGAAACAGGAAGTCATTTTCTAGCATGTCTGAAAGCCTCTTATGCATCCCAGATGATTTTTATCAGGTGAAAAAGGATGGTGCCTTAGAATGCAGCCAAGGTCGTGATAGGACGAGGGAGGCAGTGTTAAGACCTGACACTATCCCTATGCAGGAATAAGATGCATTCTTCTGGAGAGGAAAAGCCTGGGCCCTGGCACCTGTGTGCCCTCGCCTCCTGCTGTGTTCTGAGATGGGTATCTCACCCTCCCAGCTTTCTCACCTTGTAGCTGCATTTAGGGGTTTCAAGGGTTTTAACCCTCATTTATTGTCTTACTAAAAGAAGGGAAGGAGAAAAATATGTTTAGTTTCTAAATATTTCATACTTAGTGAGGCAGGGCTTCACTTCACCGGGGCTAAGAACATTTAGTTTAAATCTGGGTCCAGTTAATTATGGTCCAAATGAAGCCTCCAGTTCTTAAATTTGAAGCAACTTGGCAGATGTCAATCGTGATGCCTGGCTCAGAGAAGTATGAAAAAACATTTTGTGGAACTCACCACCATCACTTAGTAGCAAGCAAATGTCATCTGCTTACATAGGCAAAGCCACCATGAAGCCCAGGGCTTGCCTGTTGCTTGCTACAATCAGCCTGCCATTGTGCTTATTTTAAGTCCGAGTCTGCAATAAGTCAAGTGCAATGGCTTTCTTCATGCACGTGCTTGCATACACACACACACACACACACACACACACACACACACACAC
>OU015743.1:80754675-80768844 GCA_907169655.1 Acomys percivali | reverse complement strand
TGTGTGTGTGTGTGTGTGTGTGTGTGTGTGTGTGTGTGTGTGTGTGTATGGAGGCCAGAGGTCAATACCAGGTGTCATCCTTAATATTTGCAGAATTTTAATCCAGCAACACAGCTGCTTTAGCAAGGGATCACATCCAAAGATCTTCTAGGTCTGTGTGATCTTTCTGGAATACTGACACACCTTTAATTCCTCTGTCTGGAATACAGACACACTCTTATCACACACCTTTAATTCCTAACAATGAAAGTAAAGTTACTTTGTAGAAGGAAATAGCCCGTTTTGAAAATGATGTCTAATTGAGGGGCAACCTAGTGACAAACCAGAGAAAGATTTGAAAGAATGAGTCAGAGACAGGATATGTCCAACTCTCATAAGAATACCACAGAAAAGAGATGCTACTTAAGAAAACAGCACAGGAAAAAGAGGTGACCTAAGAGAGAGGAGGTGTAGGGGAGTTTTACCTGGAGAGTTTTATTAAGACAGGTTGAAAAGAGAACAAGTTAGACACAGGGGAAGACAGTAAGAGCCAGAGAGTGAGAAGGAGCCAGAAGATTGGAACAAACTGCCAGATTTAGTTTGAGGCCAAGCAGAGCAGAGCAGTTCAGTTAGATGCTAAGAGAAGCCAGTTTGAATCAGTCAGCTTGGAGAGGCGTTTGAGTCAGAACAGCTGAGTTGAACTAGCCAGCCAGAGTTCAGAAAGAACTAGAAAGGGTGAACTTATTCAGCAGTAAGCCTCCAAGATGAAAATTGTATCAAGCAAATAAAAGATACTTTTAGATGGATCTGGACCCAGGGGTACTTGCACAAACTGCTGCACCAACCAAGGACAGTGCATGCAGTGAACCTAGACCCCCTGTTCAGATAAAGCCAATGGACAGTTGATTCTTCATGGTTGTGGGAAGAGCTGGGAATGTCTCTGACATGAACTCTGGTGCCCAGATTTGATTACTTCCCCTTGTTGGGGAGGTCCAGGGGGCACACAGAGGAAGGAGAAGCAGGCTATCTGGATGAGATATGATTGGTGTGGTCGTATGCTTGGGGAGTGAATAGCAGTAAAGAAACTAAAAGTTAAAGAAATACAACCAAATGTGGGCAGTGGTGCCTCTGCCTCCTAAATGTTGGGATTAAAGGCGTGTGCCACCACTGGCCAGCTTTAGTTATATTTCTTAAATTTTTACTTTTTTCGCTATTATTTAGTTAAAAATAATTTGTTTTTCCAATGTCAATTACTTATTGTCATGAATTATTTAGAAGCATGTTACTTTAATAGTCTTTTTTGTTAGTTGATTAATTTCCTTTTTATTATGGACTATCTCAATATCTCTTTGACAATTCTTTTATTAAAGTTGGCTTTGCCTAATTCATGTATCTTTAATTAAAAATGTGTGCTTTACATTTATTTCATTATTTTTGTGTGTGGATTGTATGTGTGTGGAGGCACAGACACCAGAAACATGTATGGAGGTCAGAGGACAACTTTAGAAGATCATTCTCCCTTATACTTATTTGGATTATACGGTCAAAGCTTAGGGTGTCAGACTTGTTGACTAGTGCCCTTCTGCCATCTTACCAGTCCTCTGAGTTTCTTATGATTAATTTGGTAGATTGTATACATATATATTTAATTTTAATCCTGTCAGTCCTCATATTTAAACTATGTTTTATAAATATAATACATTTGTATCTTTTTTAAAGATTAAATTCTTCAAAAACCATTATTCCATTTACATTTAACATTTGGCTTAGTAATAAATTACATTTACTATTGTGATGACTCTGACTGAATTTAAGTCAACCATCTTACTTGTCATGAATTATTTTTTGTTCTGGTGATAACAAATCCATTTTTTTCTGTCAGAAAAGCCTTCGTTCTTGCATTTAAGAAACATACTTTTATTGGGCATATAATCCTAGGCAAATGAATTTTTAATGTCAAATTTGTTTTCAATGTCCTTAGTTTTTATTACTTCCCTTCCCTCCTAATTTTTATCATCATGGCTAATTTTGTTTCCCTAAACATAATACATGGGAAAGTACTGGAATATACTGGAAAACAAAATTATATTGGAAAAACAGATAATCCCTTTCTTCCACAATCTTCACAGGTTTTTGCCTTTGTCTTGGCCTTTAGCAGTCTGATTTTGAGATGGCTATGCTAGCATATTTGTATTTAAACATTAGGAGACTTACTGAGTATGCTGTACCTGCAAGCTGATAACTCTGCACAGCTTGGGGAAATTTTCAACTTTATGTCTTCAAATGGTGCCACCTTTTCATCGTTTCTTTTTTGTGGGTCCATACAAACATTAGGTCATAGAGTATCCATTGGATTTGTTGTTTTATATATTATAATTTAAACATTAAACATTTAAAAAGGAGTTTCCTTTTTCTATATTAAAATTCTTCACTTAGTCATTTCTTCTTCTAGGCTATTTTCACAGTCATGGTAACAATTTCAAAGTCCTACTCTGTTAATTGAAACATTAAAGCAAACACTGGCTAATTTTTTTTACTGGTTTTGGATCATATTTTCTTCTTCACATTTTTGTTGTGTACTAGACATCATGTATAAAACCCAAGAAACTGAAATATATATTAAATCGTCTTAGAAAATCTTTCCCCTGTTGTCTCTCTCTCTCTCTCTCTCTCTCTCTCTCTCTCTCTCTCTCTCTCTCTCTCTCTCTCTCTCAACATTTGACTCTAATTTATTGTCCCTTTCCTTCAATGCTGCTGCTTATTCAGGACCACTCCCAGTTTAACATTTATAGATAGGGGTTGTTTTAAGCATTTGACTCCTTCCAATTTCAATCTTACTTGCCAATACGCATGTGGAGGTTGAGACTTTTAGTCAGTTCTTCCTTTCGTAGCTAACGTTCCAACCTGTATTGGTTTTACGCCTCTCTGTGATCCCCTAGACTATGCCAAAGCCCTTAGGGGAAAAAAAAAAGCCATCAGTCGCTTCTCTTTGCTTAAGAGGACTCATTATTCCTGGAATATTATTCATTTTGACTTACTCGAACTCTGGCATTTTTAATAGATATAAGGAAAATATATTTCTATATCATGTTATGATTTCTATTATTAAAGTGGGAGTAATAAATTTAATGGAGGAGAACTACATCTTAACAAAGGAATGAATAAGAGAAATCTTTTCGTTTTCTTGGTACAATGGCCAGGAAATCTGAGCTTAGATTTTTTTTTTTTTAAGTTCAAAATTACATTCATTATTTGTGTACATGTGTGTGTGCTCATGTGTGTTTATGTGTGTGTGTGTGTGTGTGTGCGCGCCTGTGCATGCATGCGTGCACACACACAGTTGCATGAGAACAGAAGACAGTGTGCAGGAATCCGTTCTCTCCTTCCTCCATGTGGATCTTAGAAATGGAACTCAAGTAACGGGCATGACAGCAGATGCCTTTGCCTGCTGCTTTACTGCTGTCCTGACTGGCCAGCACCACTGTCCAGTTTGTTTGGGGCAGGGCCTCACTATGGATAGCCCTGGGTGGCCTAGAACTAGTGTTATGTAGAATAGGTTGGCCTCTAATTCAGAGATTAGCTTGGCCATTTTATAAACCTGAAGACTGTCCAATGGAAAGTCTATGAATGGTCACACAGTGTAATTTATGACTCATCATCCTTGAGTTGAGCAGTGTAACCCACAAAATAGTTAGGAAAACACAGACTTAGCACACATAAGGTGCCTAGATTAAGTGAGGAGTAAATACATGCCTTTCTAAAGTTAATGCAAACATTTGACTATGATTGCAATAAAGGGCCATTTAAAGGTTTATTTCAGGGTCTGGGAGGATGGCTCAACCAGCAAAATGCTTTGAGTGCAATTGTGAGTTGGATTTCCAGAATTCAGGGGGAAAAGCTAAGCATGATAGTGCATGGCTATAGTCCTAGCACTGGGGAGGGGCCAACACAAGAATTCTGGGACCCTCCTGGCCAGCCAGCCTAGGGCACTTAGACAGCCCCAGGCCAGGGAGGGACCCTGCCTCAAAACAAAGGGACTGGATCCTCAGGAGTGACACCTGACATTGACCTTTAGCCTCACACATGAACTTGTGCACACCCATGTAATTTCACATGTACCTACCCAAACACATACAATTTCCTTTAAGCGAATGAACTCTTCACACTCACAACTATTATATATTATATATATATACATATTATTTAAAACATATCTTTTATAAACACACGTGTGTGTGTGTGTGTGTGTGTGTGTGTGTGTGTGTGTGTGTGTATGTGTTGGTTTGACCATTTCAAGGTTAATTTTTGTAAAATGGTAGAAGCCCCTTTGGTTTCGGGCCTTCTGGAAAAGGATATTTTTTGATGTGGATACTTAAGGAATAGTGACAACAGATAAAGTTTGTCTCATATGTACTTCCTAGATACTCACTACATATTATATTTGAAAATATGTCCAGGACATAAATGCATTTAAAATTTTAGTCTATAATGTACTAGAGATGCTAGAAAGATTTTTAAGCATGCTCTGTTTTCATTTCTTACTAAGGAAATCAATGCTGTCAAAAAAAAAAAAAAAAAAAAAAAAAAAAGGTCAAGGGTCTTGCTTGCCTGAGTTACTGTTCTATTGCTGTAAAGAGATGCATGGCCAGGGCAACTCAGAAAAGAAAACATTTAATTGGGGGCTTGTTGATAGTCTCAGAGGGTGCCTCCATGATCATCCTGGTGGGAAGCAGGCAGGAAGGCATAGCGTTGGAGCAGTAGCTGAGAGCTGACATCTGATCTGCAAGTTTGTAGGCAGGGAGAGATAGAGGCTAGGTCTGGCATGGGCTTTTGAAATCGCAATGTCCTCTTCCAGTGACATACTTCCTCCAACAAGGCCACATCTGCTAATTCTTCCTAAGCAGCTCACCCACTGGCAACTAAACATTCAAATAGATGAGCCTGTGGGGTCATTCTCATTCAAATCACCCAGGATGTAACACTCAGTGATTGTCTAGGTCATGCCTCATGTGTCTATAGTAGCTCAGTGGAGTCTAACTTAAGCCAAATGAAGTGGATTCTCACTAATATGGTGTTTATTTTCTTCATCTTTTAGCTAAGAAAAAGCATCAAGAATTTTGGAAGATCACTAACATGTCCTAAGATACACAAGTTACCAACAAAAATGGAACTGAAATCCATTTTCAAAGTTCAGTACATAATCTTAATTCATGCAATTGGAAAAAGTCTAAAATGGTCTAAAACATTGCCTTTGAAATACATTTGTCATTTCAATGATCATAAACTCAAGAGCTCCTGAGAATGACATCATATGACAGTTCTCATCATGCTAGATATGATATGTAGTTTACCCTGTGTAGGCACTGAGTAAGTTCTAGTCTGAGGAAATGAGTAAACTATTATTATTTGTATTTTCAGTCATTTATATACAAGAATTATTTTCCTCTTTTTAGGTTTGAGATTCTATTATTAAGGTTCATTCATTAAACAAACACAAACAAACAAACAAACAAAGCAGAAAGAAAGGGAGCCTTTCACTAGTCCACCAGAGTAGTAAGAGATGTTTTTGAGACTTGATGAAGCCACATCATGTCAATATTATACCCACATATTTAATTTACAATAGTTAGCGACTGGATTCTCAGCTGTCTATTTTGGAACAAATTATTATACTCTGAGAACAGTTGCTATTTCTTTAGTAAAGGAACTACTTATGAGGGCTAGCTACATAACACAATGATAATGAGATTCAAATGTAAAAGCTTATCTGAACTACTTAGACCCTGGTTTCCTGGGACAGTGAGAACCTACTGGTCACCTGCTTTAGACAAGGACTAGAATTTTCTTGGCATACGATGGACTTCCATGCTGCACACTGCAAAGTGACTATCTACCCATTATAATAACGTCTTAGAAACCATTTGTGTCATGTTGATATATAGGCATATATGTTAATATGACATATTATGTTAATATATTATAATATTATTATGTTAATATTGGGACCTGTGCACATATTACACATGTGTTCATTTGCTACAGGGGTATATCATGTGTTTCATAATTTCCTATTACTCGCACAAGCCAACTATGAGTAGTGAAACCATTATCCCTTTTAGTATTTTCTTTATTTTTACTTTTTAGAGACATGAGCAAACTAGAAATGCTGTTTCTTACTCTAAGAGCTTGTAATTTCTTTGGGGAGAGTTTAGTTCCACTTAAGAGATGTTATCTTGAAGATCATGTCCTAAATTAAGAAGTTTTCATCTGCATTGAAGTTACATATAAGATGTGAGTGTAGGGTTAATACAGGGTATGTTTAATGTACAATGCAGACTTGTGTGAAAATTTCCATGTACAATAAATATATATCATGAACATTAAAAATCCACTTTTTAGTAACATAGAAAAAGCTCTGGTCACAACAATTTCATATGTACATGTTTGGGAAACAGTAATGTGCTATTAAAAGAATGAGTAAACTCAAAACACATTCAATTGTTTTTTTTTTTTCTTTTTAGACTCTATGCTAGATGTCAGGGTGTAATGTAGCATGCACTAGGCACATAGGTGTAGCTGAGTCTCAGAGGGCTGCTGCAGTGACAATGCAGACTGGTTAACTGGTGTAGGAGAGGTGGGGAGGACTCAGGAAGGTTCCTGGCATATGCAAGAAAGTGTCTTGGAGGAAGGGACAGGTTCCAGATGAAAGAATAGGGAGGTGGGCTAAGCTGCAAAAAGCATGTAACATTGAAGAAAGCAATATGCACTAAACCATAGAAGTCTGAATGAGCAGGGCACCATCAGGGATGAGATCAATGCTCAGTGTGACCCAAGACCCTACAGGGAACCCAAGAACTAGGAGCACAGTTAGAAGTAGTGGTGGAAAAGCAACAGCCATGATGCTGGAGGCTCTGTGTGCTCCAGAAACATGTCTGTCTGGCATGACTGTGATGGACTGCCACTGAAAGATTCCAAGAAAGGGAGTTCCACGATAAGTTGGCAGTTCTGAGATTGCTAATGGGTGTGTGTGTGTGTGGTGAGCTCCTGTACCCAGCACAACTCAGGAGTTCAGTGTGGTGCATCCTCCACACCCAGAGGAGCAATTGTGTCAAGGAAGGGCCTATGCATGGTGGGGTCTTCTAGAAAAGAAAGTCCTCTAGAGGTGTGACAAGGATATCTAGAAATGTGTGTGTGTGTGTGTGTGTGTGTGTGTGTGTGTATGGTTGTTGTTGTTATTATTATTATTGTTTTCATTAGTGGTATTTTTGTCTGTTTGGTTTATGTGGAGCTAGGGATTGAATCAAGGCTTCTCCTATGTTAAATAAGTGTTCTACCAAACAATTCCCAGTCATTGAAATAGGGTTCAATAAACCTGGAGTAACTAGAAAATATATCCACAATTGAGCAAATCTATAAAATACCTTAAAAATAGTATATACAAAGAACAACATTATACTGTGGGAAGAAACGAGCATTAGAGTAAGTGAAGAGACTTTATTCTTGGAAGGAAAGACACAATATATAAACATTTCAATATGCTTCAGAAGAACTCATAATTTCAAGGCAGTGCAACTAAAACCCAACAAGAGATCTTAAAGAAACACAGTAAGTGATCCCGTCCAGCAGGACCAGTAATTACGGGGTCGCGAGGGGAGCCATACCTGAAAAGATGGGATGAAAAAGAGAGAGCTGAGACCAAGTAGAATTCCTATCAAGATCTGTTTATTGAATCAAAAGCAAAAGCTTATATGGGATAGAGGCAGGAGCTAAGCAGTAGGGGGAGGGCCCGAGAATGCCTCCAGATACCACAGGGGAACATCCTGTGGTTTACCTTGGAACAATTCCTATCTTATCTTAGCTAGCTGTCTCTCGGAAATTCCCGAGCTAACCTGCTAAACGGCATCTGCAGAGGCTTAAAGGAGGAAGTTCTGCAGAGGCTGAAAGGAGGAAGTTCTGCAGAGGCTGAAAGGAGGAAGTTCTGCAGAGGCTGAAAGGAGGAAGTTATGCAGGGGCTGAAAGGAGGAAGTTATGCAGAGGCTGAAAGGAAGAAGTTTAGCTTTGGAACGGGCATCAGTATTTTTCCATAGCCTGTAGACTCTTTTGGCCTTGAATGGCCCTGGGTTGGCTCCGGACAAGTAAGGAAATAAAAAATGGGAAGAGTTATTAAAGATAATTTAGAAATATAACTTCAAAACGTGTAGTAAAGATGTAATACGCCAAACAGTGCGGTCTTGAATGTAGCTCAGTGGAAGAGCAGTTGCTCAGCAAGCACAGAGCCCCTGCTTTGACACCCAGAACTGCAAAACCAGAACATCATGGCACCTACGCAAAAATAACAAATTGATGGGCTAGAACAGCGAATTTGCCAATATTCCTTGGTATAGAGAAACCAAAATAGGGCGTACTTACTCAGGATGAAGTAAAGTGTCCAAGGCGGAACGTTGAGACAATTAGGTGCAAAACTACCTATCACACACAGTTGGAGCAGTACATTGCAGCTGAGGCAAAGCCTTCCCTGAAGTGTGTACCCAAAATGTGAAAAGTAGGAGACAACTGCAAGTTTTGGCTTCTTAGGTGAGAGTTTTCTTTCCATAAGAAACGGACCTCTAAGACAGGGCAAAGGCCCTCATATTGACGCTGGACAAGGCAACCAAGAGGAGAAAAAGAGTCTCAAGAGCAGGCAAGAGTCAGAGATATACCTGCTCCCACTGTAGAAGTTGCATAAGAACACCAAGCCAACAGCCACAACATGTGCACTCAGAGGGCCTGTCCTTTGTCGGAGGCCTGCTCTTTTCTGAAGAGGAAATGGAGGTGTGTGTGTGTGTGTGTGTGTGTGTGTGGTCCTGAGGAAGCAGGAAGGTGTATGGAGGAGTGGAGGGAGAGGAAACTGGCCGGGACATAATATATGAGAGAAGAAGCTATTTTCAATAATAATGCATTTCAATTAAAAAAGCATCCCTAATGAAAATGATTAATAGAATTGTCTATCTTAAATTTCATACAACTACCAAAACCCTTAAACAAAGCTAAGAGTATGCTAGTAGCAAGAGAGAAAAATGGGAAAAATTAATATTTGAAATACTCAAAGAATATATTCCCATGAAATATTTACCACTGGCCAATAGGAAAGGGACTATTCTGAAAGAAAAGTGGGCAAATTATATAATTGATTTTTCACAGGAGAAAAGTATCTACATGCTTCACACTTAAAGCAACTACACCTGGAATCAGGGAAGACAAGTCAATGCAGTGGCAGTTTCCACTGACCAGGCTAGAAAAACAGGTCAAGTATTCCTGAGGGTTTGGGAGAACAACTGCATCAATACAGATTGCACATTGTACTAAGCTTCAGAGGACAACTTGGCAATGGTGGAGAAATTTAAAACATGAGGGAAGGAAGGAGAAAAACAGGGACAGAGACTGGGACAGGAGAAGAGAGAGAGACTGTGTGAGACAGCAAGAGAATTTCAGGGCCACAGAGAACATTTTGTGTACAAACTTACTTACACAATGATATATTTATATAGGATGGAAAGTGGTACATTTTATATATATATACATACATATGTGTGTGTATATACATAAGGTACAGACAAAAATTAAAAACAATTTTTCAGAGTCAGAAAACATGAGTGTACATGGTTCTCTAGGTAAGTATTTACATTTTTTGGTTGAGTTGAATGGATCTAAAATACTGATAGTGAAAAATCTTTTTTTTCTGTGTAGTAACATAAAATATAACATGTTGACTTCACATCAATATCATTAGCACTGTGATAAAAGGTGTGGCTGGTTTCTCTGGGGCTCCAGGCCCAACCTGAAGTTAAAAGCCTTATGTTTGTAGGATGGACACCAAGTCACAAGGTTTTATAATTGTACCCAGCAGTCATCCATAGGAGGTGGTGACCTGGAGAAAATGACACATGGATTACTACAAGATGCAGTGACTCAGAGTAGACAGAGGGGAAGAGTTTAAGGATCCAAGTGAGAGGATGAAAAGGATTTAAATTACGGGGTGAGGATGAGGGATTTAAAGAAAAAGAAACAGTCAAGTAACTGAAGGATTTTTGAGGTCGTTCTCTCTAAATCGCCTGTTCAAATACGTTTCTCATTTTCTCTTAGTGGTTTGACCTTTAGTTATTGAGTTACGAGGTATTAATCCTTTCCTGTATGTCTCAGGAATGCTCTTGTACTGAGAGTAAAGGAAAGAGAAGGTGGAAGAAATGAAACTTATAGTCAGAGAACTCGAACTTTAGACTAAAAATCTCAGCTGGGGGGATGGTTTAAAATCTGAAGTTCATTGACTATAAGGAAAGCAAAGACTTTTGTGACCAGGGAGTTGAATCAGCCATAGCTTTCACTCCTGAGGTTCTTTTTAATAGAATTTGAACTATAGTGGAGCAGAAGACAATAGGATGGATATCGAAGTCTTAGGCTCACTAGAAGAGGAGGTGGAGGGAGATGAGGCACTGGGAACGACAACAGTATGCAGGATTTCTATCCTCAAGAGAAAAACATCTTTTTTTTTTTTCTTCTCCATTATTTTCTTTTTTCTTTTTTTTTTTTCTATTTTTTTTATTTATTTATTTTTTTAATTAATTTATTCTTGTTACATCTCTATGGTTATCCCATCCCTTGTATCCTCCCATTATCCCCTCCCTCCCTTTTTCCCCTTATTCCCCTCCCCAATGACTGTTCCTCAGAGGGATTACCTCCCTCTGTATATGCTCATAGGGTATCAAGTCTCTTCTCAGTGACCTGCTGTCCTTCCTCTGAGTGCCACTAGGTCTCCCCCGCCAGGGGACATAGTCAGATGTGAGGCACCAGAGTACTTGAGAAAGTCAAATCCCTCTCTCCACTCAAGTGTGGAGACTGTCTTGTCCATGGGCTAGATCAGGGTAGGGGTTTAAATTTTACCGCCTGTATTGTCCTTGGCTAGGGCCTTAGTTTGAGCAGGACCCCATGACCCAAATCTGCCTATCATAATGTTCTACTTGTAGGTTTCTAGAACCCACTGGATCCTTCTACATTGCTATTCACCCATTGTTCTCTCATGTTCATAGCAGCCTTATTCATAATAGCCAGATCATGGAAACAGCCTAAATGTCCCTCAGTAGAAGAATGGATAAAGAAACTGTGGTACACTATGGAATACTACTCAGCTATTAAAAACAAGGAATTCCCAAAATTTGTGGACAAATGGATTGAGCTAGAGATGATCATAATGAGTGAGTTAACCCAGAAGCAGAAAGACTCAAATGGTATATACTCACTTATATCTGCATACTAGCCCAATGGACATGTCCCATGAAAGCCTTCCCTTACCAGGAAACTGGGACCGAGGGGAGGACATCCTATTGAGAAAAACATCTTAAACTGCTATCAAAATGAAAGAATGGTGTCTTGGTATGGAAAAGGGAACCCGGGAGTAGAGAATACAGAAATAGCCAGTCCTGTAGCCTTAGGGGGGGAAAAGCCATTCCGTTGGAAGGCTCTGCCATGATGAAGCTTCTGGTAAGTTTCAGTGAGTGTTTTGTGAAGACTGTGCAGTCATGATTGTGGCGATGCGAGGTGCTAGAATGGAGTAGTCATCCTTCAGACATCTTTGGCAAACGATGAGTAGCAGGCGGACACAGCCAAAGTCCCTCTCAGGCTCATTATCTTTCGGCTGACACTGGATTATTTAGCTGTTTTGAATGACAATCCTCTTTTCTGTATTTATGCATATGACGCGGTCTTTTTCTGATTGCAAGTTGGGTGGTGTTTCAGTCAGGAGAAGGAGGGAGGAAAACTAAAACCTGCTATGTTGTCAGCATACTGCATAATGATCAATTGTAAAACAATGCATGCATTGAAAGGTCGTTACTTGAAATATTACCTCACGGGATTTTAGATTCACCCAGCTAAGTGTTTCATTAAATGTGTTCCCTGTAGTGGCTCCATTTTGAGTCTTGGCCCTTCTTCCAGCATCCATTCATTAGGAAAACCTGCAGGTCTCACAAATGTTGAGAACAGACATCTGGGCAGTCAGAAGGGAGGAAGTCTAATCCTATTTCAGAAGATAATTAAATAGGAGTTGACTGAGGTAGTTCCAAAGTTTTACTTGTAGATCAGTATGAAAATAAGCCAGGTTTATTTATACTTATATTTTATCTTTATTCAAAATATCCATGATAGTTCCAGAAAGTTTGCTTCTCCCTATACTGATACAAGGTTCAACTATGGATTAATAAGTATGAACAAACATCTTGAGTGAGCAATATCATCTATTCATAACCAACAATAAAATACAACAGGAAACGAAATCAAAGCATTTCACATACTTACAGGAAATATTTTCTTCAACTTGTCTTTTTTTCATTAATTTATTTAATCACTTTACAGCCTGATTCCATCCCTTTATCTCCTCTCATCCCAGACCAACCCTCCCATTCCCTCTCCCATTCCCTCTTTTCCTTTTCTGAAAAGAGGAGGCCCCTAAGGGGTACCCACCGCCTTGCCACCTCAATCCGCAGCTGGACTAAATGCATCCTCTCCCACTGAGACCAGACAAGGCGGCCCAGTTAGGGGAAAGAGATCCAGAGGGAGGCAACAGAGTCAGAGACAACCCCTACTCCCATCGTTAGGGGACACACATGATGACCAAGTTGCACATCTGCTACACATGTGTAGGGGGCTTAGGCCCAGCCCATGCATGCTCTTTAGTTGGTGGTTCAGTCTCTGTGAGCCTCCATGGGCTCAGGTTAGTTTACTTTGTAGGTCATCTTGTGGTGTCCTTGACCCTTCCTACTCCCTCAGTCCTTTTTTCCCACTCTTCCACAGGACTCCCTAAGCTCTGCCTACTGTTTGGCTGTGGGTCTCTGCGTCTGTTTCCATCAGCTCCTGCATGAAGCCTCTCAGAAGGCAGTTTATGCTAGGTCCCTGTCTGCAAGCATAGCAGAGTATTGTTGGTAGTGTCAGGGGTTGTCTCTTTCCCATGGGCTGGGTCTCAAGTCATTGGTTTGTCATTTCCTCAATCTCTGTTTTATCTTTATTCCTACCTTTTTGGGTTGAACATTTTATGGGTTGGTTGGTGTCCACTGGAAGCCCCATCTAGCTACAGGAGGCAGTGACCTCAGGCTCCATATACCATCCCTCCACCCCCTCTGCTAGGAGTCTCAGCTCGGCTCACCTCCATAGACTCCTGGGAGCCTCCCCAACCAGTTTTTGCTCTCTATCTTGGTTCTCTCCTTGCCCTCCCCACAGCTGCTCTGTACCCCTGTACCCTTGTACCCCTGTTCCCCTTCCACACCCACCTCCCACCCAGTTCTCTCCCCCATCTATTTTAGATGTCTATTTTATTTCCCGTTCTAGTGAGGTTCAAGCATCTTCCCTTGGGCCTTCCTTCATACTTAGCATCTTTTTGTCTGTGGATTGTAGCATGGTTTTCCTGTACTTTATGGCTAACATCAGTTCAGTTTAAGGAAACCACTGCAGGATTCTTTTCAGCTAAAACACCTTTGTTTTCTTCCTTCCTTCCTTCCTCCCCTCCCCTACTTTCTTTCTTATTTTCATTTAATCATGTTACCAACTGTCTGATATCTAGGCTGTAAGTTTGGTTGATACATGTGACACGTGGGTTCAATGAACATGTAACTCAAGGTTCACAAGTTGGGGTGGAAACCCAATGGGGTGGGACTAAGATGGGAGCCTTTAGGGAGGTGACAGACCAGGAGTGTTTCTCACCCACAGGACTGGCTTGATGCCCTCACTAGGTGACTTAAATGGAGCATTTTTTTTCTGCTGCCCTTCCACCCAGTGAGGATGCTGCACCCATTCCTTCCTCCATATGACAAGGAAACAAAAAAATGCCATAGGAAAGGAGGGAGCTGCTTTCACCAGCACTAGGCTTCAGACACCTTGATCTTGGACTTTTCAGCCTCGAGAATTGTAAGAAACAAACATCTGGGTTTTAAAGAAAATCATAAGTTAACTTGCCTGTCTAAGGCCTTTTGTTATGGCAGCGGCAGCTGACTAAGACAGCACTTTTCTATTTTATACTCACATTCAAATGCCAGGTCCTCTGTAGTCATAGTTCAACCATTTTCATTTATGTAACTTGAATTGAGGCATCTGTAATATATCAAATCATATCATATCATATCTATCTATCTATCTATCTATCTATCTATCTATCTATCTATCTATCTA
>OU015743.1:80729125-80754665 GCA_907169655.1 Acomys percivali | reverse complement strand
CTATCTATCTATCTATCTATCTATCTATCTATCTATCTATCTATCTACTGTTTTTGGCTGAAATCATAGCAATATCTCCCTTTAAAATACTGTTGCTTTAAATTTTTTTCTTTATTTAATGTTTTAACATTTTCTTTCTTATGGATTCAAATACACATAATATATCATAAGATACATACATCTTAAAAATCACTTTACTTAGCTGTTTTGTGCTCCTTCTTCCTCTTTCTGAGACAAGGACTCATGAAACTTGTTAGCTTCCAGCCCTCTATGTAGCTGGAGACAACCTTGAACTTATGATCTTCACGAGTTCACCTCTCAAGTGGTGGGATTAAAGACGTGAATCACCACACTCAGTTTTATGTGGTGCTAGGGACTGAACCTGGGGCCTTATGCATATTTTATGCACACTTCAGTAACAACACTACATCCCCAGCCCCAGACTCTGTTATGTGCAGAACCTCATAGAAACGAACTCAAACGGCATCTTAGTTGCTTTTGCTCAGCTATTCCTATGATTCTTCTGTTGTTATGAATATCATTAAATTCTTACTTTATTCACTAGAAGCCTGACACATATCCATGCATTTATTGGTATTTAGGTACTTCCAGGTCCTGAGCTTGCATTAGTTTTATATTGCTGTGTGTTAGATTGTCCCAAATTTAGCCTAAAATAATATACGTTTGCTGTCTCAGCTGATACGGTTTAGCTCCGTCCTCTGTAACACACCTGTAACCCAGGTGTCAGCCAATGCTGGTATTTCTTCCGGAGGAAAGATCTTCCTTCAGAGTTATTCAGCTTTTTGCCAGAATTCATTTCCTGAAGGATGTAAGGTGAGTACTGGCTGGTTGCTAAGGTGCCAGAAGTAGAGAGCAACATTTTCAGCAGACAGCCTGATGACAAGATGGAGTCATGCAACATAACACAGCCACAGGAGGGGAGTTGCATCTCTTTGCTATATTCCATTGGTTAGAAACAACTTACTGATCCATCCACAACCCCCCCAAAAGAAATTATATTGGGGCCTATCCTAAAGATTAGGAGACTGAGACAGTAGGAGCTACCTTACAGACCATCACCATGAGGCTATTGCACAGAAAGGTTCTATGAATGCTTGTGTACAAGATTTTGTGCACATGTGTTTTTGTTTTCTCAGTATAAACATGTAAGAATAGAAATGTTGGAAAATATGGTAAAAGAAAATTAACTTTTTAATAGATTGTCAAGCTATTTTTGAGAAGAGTTACCATTTAAAGTTGTCGCTTAAACGTTTAAGATTGCCATTTGTGCCACATTATCACCAGCATTTACTAGCACCAGTCCCTTTCCCATTAGCAGCTCAAGTGGGTGTGTAGCAGTGTCTCCTCATGGAGTTACTTCACTTTTCTTCATGCATTTATTGGTTACTCTTATATTCCCTTTGTGAGTGTTTACTCAACTCTTTAGATCTTTTCTTTTATTTGGTTGTTTGGTTTTTTACATATCTTTGATGCAAGCCACATTTCAGTTAGATATACTTTAAATATTTTAGTCCATTGCTTTCTGAAGTCTGCTTTATCATTTTCCTTCTATAGTCTCTGGTGTTTTTGTTTGTTTTTGTATTTTACCCTCAGCTCACAAAGTGTTATTCTGAATTTTCCCTGACAGGATAGATAGTTGTATCTTTTATGTTTGGTATGTAACTAACTATTGGTTAGTCTATATGTTAAGGTATAAAATAAGAGGAAATTAATTTTTTCCATATGAACATCTTTTTTGTTACAATATATTTTTAAAAATAAAGCTATTTTTTTCTTGGCACAAATCAATTAAGCACATATCCATAGGTCTTTTTATTCTGTTCCTTTGAGTCTCATGGCAATATTATACAGTCCTGGCTACTGCAATGCAGTAGTGTGGTAGTTTGAATAAAAACGGCCCCCATAGGCTCATATATTTGAAAGCTTACACATTAGGGAGTGGCACTATTTGAAAGGATTGCAAGGATTAAGAAGTGTGGCATTGTTAGAAGAATTGTGTCACTGGCAGTGAACTCTGGTTTCAAAACCCGATGCTAAGTCCAGTGTTTTTCTGCCACTGCCTACAGATCAGGATGTAGCTCTCAGCTACTGCTCCAGTGCCTGCCTGCCTGCTGCCCAGCTCCCTGATAAAAGGATAATGGATTAAATCTCTGAACCGGTAAGCCAGCCCCCCAGCTACATGGTTTCTTTCCTAAGAGTTGCCTTGGTCATGGTGTCTCTTCACAGCAATGGAAAAATGACTAAGACAATTAGTAAATACAAGGGCCACAAATAGATGTTAACATGAGAGAAAGTTCAGCAGCTTGATCTATGCTTCAGCTTCAAGACCTAGGAAGTTAAGTAAAGTAAGTAATATAAGAGAGAGAAATTATCAGTGGGCAGATAGCATAAGATGGCAAACCAGTGTGCTGAAGAGATGTTTCTGTGGTTAAGAGCTCTGTTGCTCTTGCAGAGGACTTGGGTTTGGTTCCCAGCATCCACATAGCAACTCCCAACCATTCATAACTGCAGTTCAGTGGTTATGACATCCTGTTTTGATCTCTGCAAGCAACATATATATATATACACATACATGCAGCCCAAAACAATTGTAAAATAAAATAAATGAACCTAAACATATAAAATGACAAAACAAAAAATTATTCTTTGAAATAAGATTTATCAAAATTATCTAAACGTAACTAAAGAGTCTATTTTGATTATTCTCTTAAGTTTTAATTATAATTTTGAATAAAAATATGGATCATTGTGCTAGTTAGTGTTTTGTCATTTCGACAAAAGCTAAAGTAATTTGAGAAGAAATTGTCCCTCGAGAAAGTGCCTCCAACTATATCCCAAGCCCATAAAAAACAATACCAAAAGCATACTTTTAACACACTGAATGCTCTATGTCAATTCTGACATCATGGTTGTGAGCTTAGACTTGAATGGCTGAGCTATCTGTCCAGCCCTCTATATCAATTCTTTGTTATTATTTTAACAGTGTTGTATTAAGTATTTTGATAAGGTTGGTGAATTTTCTAGACACATACTGATTTTCTGTAATTGATTGGATTTGTGCCAGCCTCTCAGCTTTTACTAAAAAATTGAAGATCTGTTTTTAGGTCCATTAACATTTTGAATGGTTTTCTTTTTGTTAAAATGTTTTTAAAATATATGTATGTGTATGCTCGCTCATCTGTTTGTGCAGCATGTATGTGCAGATGCTTGTGAAAGCAGGAAGCGTAAGCTGTCTAGTATGGGTCCTGAGAGCCAAACTTTGGTCCTCTGTCAGAATAGTGTATCCCTCTTAACCTCTGAGCCATCTCTTGAGCCCCTGTTTTGCCTTCTTGATGAGTTATAAAGCATTCTTCCTTGTCTTTGAAACATTTCCTTTTTCTGAAGTTCACTGTGTTCCACACCCATCATTCTCCTTCCTGTCACTATGACAGTATCCCTGAGACAAACAACCACAGGGAAGAGAGGTTTATTTTGGCTTACTGCTTCAGCAGTTCTAGTTCATTTGGCTCTCAGTCTGTGGTGACACAGTGCACTGTGGTAAGAGCACATGGCCAAGCCGCTGACAACTCCCTGATGGCAGGAAGCAAAGGAGACAGTAAGGGTCCCAATATCCCTTTCAAGTGCATATTTTTATTGACCTAAGATCCTTCACTATGCTCTATTTCTTTAAGGAGTTACTAGCTCCAAACAACACCATTAACTGGTGATCAAGCTTTTAACTCATGGGCCTGTGGGTTCCCTATGTAACAGAAGATATTGACATTGAACTATAATAGTCGATATTAACCTCATGATATATATTTTGAAATTTTCCATTAGTTGACTCTTGTTTTTATAGCTCAATGTATTTTTGATGGACTTGGGATATAATTTAATGAGACAATGCTTGCTTAGCAGAGGTGAGCATTGGCCTTCTGTTTTATTCCCAGCTTTGCACACATTCACATAGAAACAATGGTGAGTTTCTAACAGATTATATTTAGTTTATTTTTTATTTCAGTAACAAAGTAATCGAGTTGGGGTCATCTTGGATGACAGGTGGTTTGTTTAATTTATGGTTTCAAAGATGGGCAGTTTACAATCATGTAGCTTTATCTGTTTTGTCTCTGGAAAGGGTCAAAGAGTGGACGAAATCCAACAAGAGTGTGAGAAAAACTCCACGGTAAGACAGAGAGCCAGAAAGTGGGCAGGGGAGCACCTTTTCCCTTTTCTTTTCCTTTTCCTTTTTATAATTTCCTTCTTTCCTCCTGGGACCCCATGAGAAGGGCTACAGGTTCATTCATGGTCCTGTTACTTCTATTAAGTTCTACCTCTTAAAATGTCCATTATCCCCCTGCTGTGCCCACTGCTGGGCAAGCCTTTATCACATGGAGTCCTGGAGACATGTTCAAGTTCATTCTACACCACAGCAAATAGAACATTCTGGGTTTACCCTTTGTCCAGCTTGAAAATTGTCTTTACTGTGGTTAAAACCATGCAAAGTCATCACTAGTAAGATTGGCTTTTTAACAACATGATTGCTATTTGTTATTCCCACCTTCTTTGCCTTTCTTAGGTAATGTGTTTTAAGAATCATAATTCCTGCACTGTTGTATATAAAAGTTTCTCTATGAATAGTTTTAATTTGGTCATGGTATAATTTAATATGTTCTTATTTTTTTCGCTTGGCTCATGCAACTTGAAGTTTCTTGAGCTTATCTAAATTGTATGTCTATTAGCCTATTCAAATCATTAAATTTTAGCTAATATATCTTCAAAAATTTCTGCCGTGATTTTTTTCTCTGATGAAACTTTGGTTGCACAAATACATATTGCTTTATAGTATATCAAAAGTCCCAACTTAAAAATTTTTTTGCTCTTTTTTTTTCTAAATCAAATTGCTTAGTTATTTACAAATTCAATTTTCTTTTTTTGTGGTTGTTTATTTTTAAAGTGTGTGTGTGTGTGTGTGTGTGTGTGTGTGTGTGTGTGTGTGTGTGTGTGTTTATGTGTGCTAATGTGTGTGTTGTGTGTGAAGGTGCCCATAGTAGCCAAAAGAAGGTGTTTTATTTCCTGGAGCTAAAGTTGGAGGTGGTTCTGAGTTGCCCTCTGCGAACTGAACTCAGGTCCTCTGCAAGAGCAGCAAGCACTCTTTTTAACCATGGGGCCATTTCTTCAGCCCCACCTTTTTTGTTTGAAGTGCCTGAATTTCTAGAAATTCTTTTCAATAAAGTTTTTATACAGATACTTCACTTTTCATTTCTATTAGATTCTGTTGCCATTCTTGTTTCCTTTCTTAAATCTTTGGTCATATTTATAATTGCATTTTTTGTATTCTGTGTTTGCTAGCCCCATAATTTATAGAATTTCTGTGTTTATTTCTATTATTTTATTTTACATGTACATATGGATTAGATTTTCTTGCTTCTTCAGATTCTTACTATTTTTCATTTAATTCACCAATACTAATTGAACACATTCACGGAGTGAGGGTCAGTATAGAAGCGATGTTCTTTTGAGTTTAATTGTGTCTTGGTAGTGTGGCTTGGATAATTTTGGTAGTCTTCGGTGATGGTTAATTTTCACTATCCATGTGACACAATTTAATGTAACTGCTGGCTATTGCAGCCATGACCCAGTTGCCAAAATAATGACTCTGAGACTTTATTATTTATGACTAACTGCCTAGGCCATAAGCTTTGTTTCATCCTTGATTGCTCATAACTTATTTTACCCACTTATTTTATTCTATGTGTGCCACATGGCTGGTTACTTCTCCTCAGTTTCATGTGTCCGTCTTCCTCAGAGTCTTGGGTGAATCCCTTCTCTGATTCAATCCCAGAGTTCAGCTCCTTCTCTGCCAGAACGCCCACCTCCTATTTCCTTCCTCAGCTAATTGGTCATCAGGTTTTTTGTTTGACAGGTGATGTTTCCATGCAGGACACAAGAGACTCTCTCTACAATTTAGAATTACTGGGGAAGGGACCCTCAATGTGAGGTTGTCTACATCAACTTGTGAGCTTGACTGTGAGGATTATTATGATTAGATTAATCGAGGTAGGAAGACCTGCCCACTATGGGTAGTACAATTCCCTGGGCAGGGGATCCTGTATTGGGTATCATGCATTGATTCATTGTTCTCTGCTGTTGACTGCGGATGTGAGGTAGGTAGCTGCCCCAAGTTCTTGTCTGGAATTGTAAGCTAAAAGTTGCCTTTATCTCTTCAACAGGGAATGAAACTAAGATGTTACCACAGACTATTCTCTTTGTTCTTGTGTGATCTTAGAATTGCTGGGTATTGGTAAAATCTGCCCTCAGGGAAGATGATTTTTAAGCATGAATATATTAGCAATCAATCAGAACCAAGTAAACATGATGTAGAATTATTTAGTCATGTCTTTGGCTCTTTGTAGCTATCTAGCAGATGAGTTCTAGGCACTTTGGTACTTAACTTCCAACTCATGTCTTCTTTGCTAGCCTTTCTACCTTGCTTGCTGACTGGAGCTACATGGTACCTCTTTATAAAAATCTAGAGCAGTTGTAAGATTTACCTTATTGGTTTCCTTTCCCTCAGAGGCCACAACTCTGGGCTGCCTGCTGCCCAGTGGCTAAGAGCAGGTTTTCAGGTCTCAAACCTTGCTCTTATTTACATTAGAAGGCTGTGTCAAGATCCTGCTTCTCCATCATGAATGGGAAGAGAAGGGTTCAGATAGACACCTGCAGTCACGCACTGAACCAAGACTTCCAGTCCTACCACTTCCGTGAATGAGGTCTGAATGGGATGCTTGATTAGAGTGTGCTAGGCATGTGCTAAGCATGGAGTTTTGTCCTCGGTTCTCTTAAGCATCTTGTTGTATAGGTAGTGGCAGAGATTGAAATAAGAAGGGAAAAATGAAGTCACCTGCCCAACGTTCCATAGCTGGTAAATAGAATAGGTGGCTCTGAGGCCTGGCACTGTCTGATGCTCGCCTTAATAGTTTGGGTTTGTCTTAGTGTTTTGGAGATATCTTACAAACAGAGAGGTGACATTGGAAAATGACTTAAAATGCGGACAGCTGGCTAACTTTGGAGCGATCTTATCTTTCATTTATTTTGTCATGGGATGTGGTTTGACAGGCATATTAGAAGCAACATCATATTGAGGAATCAATAAGACCTACATAGAGAATGAGCCTGCACAATGGTAAATATATATAAACAACTATAAGCGGTGTTATGAATGTTTAATAATATCTGTACAGCATAAAGAACAACAGATTCAACATCAGGAATCCAGGAGTTACCACACAAAACACTGCAAATGTAGTGTTATAGTAAAGTTGGACAAACTCTTTTTTAGTTAAAAATGGCAAAATTCACAGGAACTTGGTGGTTCTTTTCTGACATTAGGAGTTATAATTTTCCTTAGTCTTTATAAAATTTATTTACTTAAGGCTAGGTGTCAAATCCTCACAGATTTTAGAGGCTTTGTTTGTTTGTTTGTTTGTTTAGTGTTTGTGGTTTGGACGGTTGAAGCCATCTGTGTGCCAGGGGCTTCCTTTCAGCACTGAGCTGTGTCCCTAATCCAAGCCAATCATTGTTATAGACCTCTCTTTAGAGGTCAAAATCAAACTTTCATGTAAGGAAGGATGTAGAAGTGAAAGGTAAGAGTCAGATGTTAACTCTGGCATTCTCTTTATGCGACTGAACCTTCTGTCATTTTTATAAAATGCAAATCCCTGTGACAACAGTCCATACAACTACAGTGAACTTACAAAGACTCCAGACATTGTTCTGGAAAGCAATGGAGAAAAAAAATTAAAAAGTATAGCGAATGCATCATCCTGCATCTTCATATAGGTAAGCTCTGAGCTGAGGAGCCAGGGAGACTTTCAAAGCCTGGCTCCCACACTACAGCTATAAACTGAACTTAAGTGTTTTCACAGCTGGAAACCGTCTGTGTGCAGTTGCTGTCACTTGGCCTAATGCAAGGTCTAACTAAATGGCTGTCATTCTCAAGGCTTATCTGTGGTCAGGTATCCCCATAAGGAAAATATAAATGGCATTAAGGTGCTTTGACACACATCCTACTTGGTTTTATAGTCCTGGGAACAACAAGAAAAACAAAACAGAACAACAGCGACAAAAACAAAACAAAAGAAAGCTGAAGCCTGAATAGAAAGAAGTTGATCATTTTTGTTCTGCTCCGTGGATTTCCTCTAAGCCATTTGCCTTCGTGGTGTGAATGGACTCTAATGGACCCTTATCTTTACAAAGCCTTTTTTTCACTTAAAAAAAGAGGACCATTAAGAAAATCAAATAAGAGTATGAGAGGTGTGCTGGCTGGAAGATCTGACAGCTTCAAGCATCTGTAATTTTCCCAGTGCCTATATAGGTTTTCTTAAGAATCATTATAAAACAACAACAACAGCAAAACAAAACCAACCATGACTCTTAGCAAGTATCAAAATCTACATCATATAGACAAATACCTGACTTCTAATTCTAATACCCAATCCCCAAACTTACGAGAACACGTTTGTACATTTTCTCCCTGATTTTGTTTTCTTATACTCTGTTTATAGTAAATATATTCAGTATTACTGTTAGATAATTGGAAACCACATCATATTATACTGTCCTAAATTCATGACTAATTCCCCATACTTCAGTATCCTTCTCAGCTTTGGCCTGCTATCACTTGCTGAAGATTAGTAGGCATTGTTTGTCGTTTGCACTTTTATGGTATGTATTTTATATTTATATATTTTTGTATACAGACTATAAATGTACTATAGAAATCTCTCTCTTTTCTCTCTCTTTTTTTCCTTCTCTCCCTCCATTCTTCTCTCCCTCCCTTCCTACACCTCTAGTTTCTGGAGCTTGTATTTTTAAGCCAGCACGAACTACTTGAGGGAAAGAGGCAGTTAATGAGTTAATCGAGTAAACTACAGATATATTACATTGCAGCCCACGCACATAACACCCTGCTTTAATAGCCCTGCTCTTTAATAGATCCAATAACTGTTGCTTCTCGAAGTGCCAAGAAGGAAAGCAGGGAAGAGTGCTCTGTGCATCCCAATCAGGGCACAGGCTGTGCAAAGGGTAAAGTGCAAGTACATTTTGATTTTAATGTTGCTTAGCTCTTCTAGTGTCCTAGAGAGCATGTACTGAGTTCAACAAAGGGGTCCTATGTGTGGCTCGCTGGCAGGGGAGCCGAAGGGCCCATAAAGCATGGAGAGCTAAGGCTGCAGGCCTCATGGCCATCAGTTGTGAGGGGTTAATCACCTTTATCTGATCTTCGGTTATTCTACAGAACAAGTAATGAGCAGCAGTCTGGGGAAGTTCAAAGTTGGACATGAAGCCAGGACCCCTCGAGACTCCATCTGGCATTAAATGACAAGGAAGAATTCAGAGGCCAGACAAAGCTGTTACTATGAGCCATTGGTAAGGGAGAAAATGAAATTTCTAAAAATGGGGGAAAAAAGCCCAGAATGGAAAGCAGAATTTGGTGATGGTTTTATGCTTGGCTTTCTGATGAATCCCACTTGGTTTTAACCTTATTTGATGCTGTCGTTCAACTCATTTGATGACGTTTCCGTGATACGCACTTTGATCTGCACATAGACATTCTGATGCATGACACTGCCCACTCGAACTTTCTTGTTGCTGCAAAATTAAAAAAAAAAAAAGGGAATATCAATTATTTTTTCATTAACTTCTCATTTCAACCCGAAAGCATGCAATGTTTAGAGATTAAATCCTTTGGAAGTTGTATGAGCTGTTATCTCAGCAATTAAAAAAAAAAAAAAAAAAACGAAATGAAAGAACATTGATGTGTTTTGCTGCCGTCTTACTAGGGAAAGAATCTCATCACACGAGCTTTGCTAATGACACTTGGAATTACCAAGATTGCAAAAGATAAAATTGGTGCACTTACACGTTAGTGTTAGATCAGTTTTATTGAGAGAAATAAAAAGTCTCTAAAAACCAGAAGATCATAAAATGCTCGTCTGAATTTTATAAGCCAATATTATTAAGGGTGAGATATCTGTTAGGTTGAATTCAAAAGTCTAACGTAAAAGAGTGCCCACTGTCTTTCAGGGTTGGAGCACAGGCAATATACAAACAAGTTGGTGAAGACAGAGCCAGCCTGTGCTAGAAGGCTCCTGTGATGGGTCCGAGAGATAGTTCAGATCTTAAAGTGTTCACATATGAGCATGGCCCCTGTGTTTGATCCTGGATCGGGGGATAGCTGAGCCGGTAAGTGCTCACACATGATCACAGCACCTACCTGTGTCTGTTCCCTGGATCAGGAGTTAGCTGAGCTGGTAAGTGCTCACACATGAGCACAGTACCTGTGTCTGCACCCTGGAATCCATGTAAAAGATGTGTTTGATGATGACCTTGTCAGCTGCAGAAGAAAAGGGGACAGAGTCCTGGAGTTCATCGGCCAGTTAGCCTAACCAAATCAGCAGGCTGCAGGCTAGCCTAACCAAATCAGCAGGCTGCAGCCTAGCCTAACCAAATTAGAAGGTCTCAGGCTAGCCTAACCAAACCAACAAGCCACAAACTAGCCTGTGAGGTATCCTGTCTCCAAAACCCACGAGAATGGAGGAAACTGAAGAACAGAATTCAAGGTTCATATTTGACACACACACACACACACACACACACACACACACACACACACACGAAATAATAAATAAATAAACACATAAATAAATAAATACATAAATAAGAAAGAAAGTAAGTGATCTATGCTTTTTGGAACTAGATAGCTTGGTTCACTGTCTCTCAGTCAAAGTTCAGTTATGTCAGTGAGATACCAACAGCTTAACTGGAGAAAGTACTTACTTTGGTTTCTAATTTCAGAGGGTTGCCTGATGGTGGCAGAATTAATGGCAGCAGCTACATATAGTCAAAACATATAGTCAAGGAAGACCCTCTTAACCTCCTCACATCCAGGAAGCAGGTTTGAAGAGAAAAAGGCATGACTTGTCAAATGCTTCCCAATAATCTATCCAAAATCTGAACGACTCAGGCTGTTAATCCACGGATGAAGGTAGGGCCCTCAAGATCCTTTATTTTAAAATAGCAACTGTCAGAGTGCCGTTTGGGAAGCTGAGACTAGAGCTGAGGGGTAGCCCTTCCATCAGAAGTGCCATCATGTGAAGAAGGGTGAGTATGCACACATGGGTGCAGGTACTCTAGAAGGGCCAGAAGAAGGACTTGAAATATTTACTAAGCATGGCAGTGGTCAGGGAAAGAGAATAACCCTGGTCTCTGCTCTCATGGTGCTCCTAGAAGGTTTTATGTTGACCAGCTTTATAGAAAAAAATTAAAATTCTACTCCGGGGCCATACACACTGTCATGTCTGTCCTAAAAGAGAAGCCCCACTTCAGAATCATTAACTTTAGTAACCAGAAATGTGATTCCATTTTATTTTTTCTTTCTGAAACAGGATCTCATGTAGACTAGGTTGGCCTGGAACCTTCTATGAAGGCTCATCTTGGCACCCACCTTCTTTGAAGTGTGGAATAAAGGGGTACATGTTCTCTATTCAAACCACAGAGTGTCTATCTACCATCCCAGTTCACTTTTTTTTTGTCCAGTGTCTCAGCCCCAGGGATGGTTCTGTGTCCATTTAAGGTGGCTCATCCAGACTCAGTCAAACCTTTATGGAAACACACTCAATCTTCTACCTTGTAAATTTAGACTAATCGTCATGGTGTCTCATACAGGACCTCGAGTCCAGCAAACTAGATACAGTATGTACAGGCTGCTTCCAGATAGGCTTAGAGGCGAAAGTACCTAAGAGGATAGTTAGAATTAAACAATGATAAGCCAAAAATTGAGTGGACACAAAAGCCTGAACATTTATTAAACATGAAAACGTTCATTTTAAAGTAAAGAGAAAATGATACGGTCACACTTTGAAGGACCTGATATACTGTTATCTTCTGGGTTAAAATCAAAAGCCTATGCAATGGAATGTAATTAGAGGCTTTGGCTTATCTGTTTCTAGAGTGAAGTTTATATAAAAATGCTTTTGAAAACATAAAAAGGGCCCAGGCTTACAAGACATTTTAGCACTTACTAAAAGAGAATCATCAGTTATGGTTTTCTCCATAACTTAATCCTTAAGCCCAAGAGTGTCTTGGACAGAATTCCCGCAGTAATCTTAAGTCCTGTAGCCATCATTAAAATTGATGATTTAAAATTTTTCTCCTGGGATGAGGATGGCATTAGCAATTTGAGCTTGTTGACTGTTCATTTTATGTCTTAGTATATACAGTGCCCCAAATTCCCAGGTGACAACGACAAGTTGCTTATTACTTACATTACTAAGTGGTAGAGTATGACTGTAAACCTTCAGGAAGAGCTCTCTGTGTGTCCGCCTGTCTGCCTGTCTGCCTGTCTGCAGTTAACAGTTTTTCATTTTCTGTAGGTAAAAGTTTAAATCACTGAATTCTTATACTTGTTGCCCAGTGGAGCCCAAGGTAGACTGGATGGCCATTTCTTTTTCCTTCTTGATGAATCAGTTGAATTAATCTTAGATTTTCTACAGAGAAGAGAAAAAGGATATTTGAAGACTTAGTCAAAATCTACCTCAGGGTAGGAAGGGCTGGTCCCAGTCAGGGATTCAGCCAGAGGATGAGGGGTTGTTTCAGATGGAGAGTTATGCTTATTACTAGGGCCAACGTTATGTTGCCAACTCACTGCAAAGATGTTGGTTATTCTTGTTGCTGTGACAATATACCCCACCAAAGCCACTTGAACAAAGGATTTGTTTATTTTGGCTCACAGTCTGAGGCCAAAAATGTGGAAGCAAGAGTGGCTCTAGTTGTGACGGCAGGAATGTGATGCAACTGGTCATACTGTGCCCATATTCAGAATGGATTGTGGTGTGTGTGTGTGTGTGTGTGTGCGTGTGTGTGTGTGCGTGTGTGTGTGTGTGTGTGTGTGTGTGTGTAGGGGGCAGAGAGAAGTATGAGGGAGGAAGGGAGGGAGGATGGAAGGGAGAGAGACTGCTGCTCAGATTGCTTTCTCCTTTCCATTCAGTCTGAGGTGGGTCCTGCCTGCCCAGTTAACCCTGTGCGGAAATATCCTCAAAGACATGTCCCCAAATGCATCTGGTAGGTGGTTCCAAATGTAGTCAAGTTGACCATGAAAGCCAAACATCATACACACAAGGGTCTATTCTTTAAAACATCACAGGAGTTTTACACACTTGGTTTCTAAGGGCTTGGTGTGAGACTCTTCTAGAAAAGATAAAAAGGGTGGTGGTGAGTTCTGTGTTTGTTTTAATGTTGAGTTGGGACAGTGTGACAACAGTACAGTAACTTATGGCAGTAGCTCATACAGAGGAATGAGACCTGGAGACATGATGCCAGCCAGCCATGTGTGGTGGCATCCTGGAAACAAATATTGGCAGTGTTGGAGGAATGGAGCGAACATCCGTGATGATCCTCAGAAACCTTTGAAATGGGTTAAAGAGGACACTTGTCTATTTGAATCAATCCTGTTTCACCAATAGCCAGAAATGGGTCATGCAAGTGGTAGACACAAAAGTAATATTGCTTGAATGAATAAACTGGTAACACAAAAATCAGCTGGTTATGTGGCTACCAAAGGAGACAGTGGTCTGAAAGTTACTTCAAAATACCTGAGAGCAGACTTCTTTCAGCACACGTGTCAGAGATCTTTATTTTGAACCCTCCCCCCAGTTTCACCTTTCCCCATCCTTTTCCATGTTCATAGAAATTCATGCTATAAGGTTGAAAAGACTGGCTGTCTGGTCCTTAGTTTTTGCTTGGTCTTTTCCCTGTGGATGGATAATGGTAAAAGAACAGTAGGAAGTGTAACAGGGTCACTATTTCTGACCCCCTTTCCCTGAGCTCTTGTTCTGCATTGGCCAAAACCCTTCACTCACACTTGTGGCCCTTCCTTTGTGAAGGATCCATTCTGGACTCTGCTGACAAACCTTCCCTCTCTTCTTTGATGTCTTCTTTCTTGTACTGCACCGAGATAGTGGGGAACTGCCATATCCTTTCCGTGTTGGCTTAAACTTATCTATATCTTAGGAAACTATATTAATATCTATACATCAATTTCTTTTAAATTGCCAATTTCATTTAGCCTATCTTTTGAGAGGGGAAGCTAAATTAGATTTTTCTGATACTATTTCTGCATATATATACTTTGAAAAGAAAATTTAATTAAGATGATGATCATTTCTGATTTTGAACCACTGATCTAGACATTATAGGAGGATTTGAATCCCTAGACTCCCTCATGGTGTGCCAAACTTCTGGATACTTCTCATGCTCAGTGTCTAACTTAGTAATCTCTATCCATCTATCTATCTATCTATCTATCTATCTATCTATCTATCTATCATATATCTACCTGTCTGTCTATCTATCTATCATTAATTTAATTTATAGTAAAGAGAATGTTGATGAGAGATCAGGTTGGCTTCTGGGCATGTCTGTAGGGGATTATCTTGATTACTTTAATTGAGGTGGGGAGACTCTGGGTGGTACCATTCCCCAGGCAGGAGATTCTGGATTGTGTAAGAGTAGAGAAAGCGAGAGCTGAACATTATCATCCATTCATTGCTCTCAGCTCTTGAGTGTGGATGTCATGTGACTAACTGCTTCAATACCTGCTGCATTGACTTCCTCACAATCGTGGACCATAACCTGGAACTGTGAACTAAATTGACCTTTTTCCTTCTAGGTTGGTTTTGCTAGGGCATTTTATTATAACAACTAGAAATAAAACTAGAAACATGGGCTTTTGGGTATTTTGTTGTTCTTTGTTTTGTTTTTATTTTTTTGAGACATGGTTTCTCTACATAGCTTTGGCTGTCCTGGAACTTACTATATAGACCAGGTTGGCCATGAACTCACACAGACTACCTGCCTCTGCCTCCTGTGTGCTGGGATTAAAAACTGTGGCCATATTCAACTGACAAAGAGAAATGAGTGAGTACCTTACAAAGGGTGATAAGGTTGTGGATGGAGAATACAAACAAATGTCACAGAAGAACAGAATTATCCAAAGGAAATGAAATTGATACACATGAAGTCTGGAAAATGGCTCTCTGTCCTAAGATAATTTCATCTGAGCCAGAGACATGTTGTTAAGGATACCATGGACTTACGCTCTTCATGGCTAAGATAGCCACAAAGCTTCTAATGTTCTGGCTTCAGACAAACAAATCAATTAACCCTCAGGGTTATACCATCTCCCAAGGTAACCAATCAGCCACAGAGTTACAATGTCATTGCACTGGGCCCCTTCAACTTTAGAACATGTTGACAATTATTCTTAGTGAGGCAATGCTGGGGTGTAAAGTCAACTGTGCTGTCTCTTGTTGGATAGGAGCTGCCACATGAAGGGACTTGTAAAGTGGCCTGCTCCTCGCATAGTGAGGTACTAACTTGATGATAATATTCTGTGAGGATGAGGAGCCATCTTCCAGAACCTTTTATACCTTAAATCAACTTTGTTGTTGCTATTGTTTACAACATGTAGACTACACAAGGTGGGAAACCAAAAGTTTCCAGTAGAAATCGCCATGTGTATACCTTTCCTATTGCTGATGTAATAAAATGTTAAAATAAGCAAATGAATAATGAAGTAGTGGCTCAAAGTGATTCTTGTTCACTTACTAATGTTACTGCTCTATAGATGTCTGGCAGTCTCATCTTGTTATAACCAAATCTTGCAAAGCTAAAATGAAGGTTCTGTAAGTCCTGTACATCTTTCTGGAGGCTCTAGGGGGTGATTTAGTATCCAAGCTCATGTAGACTCAGAGCTGAATTTAGATCTTGGCACACTGAACTTTTCAGCTTTAGGAAGAAAATCTCTACTGTATTGCTGCCGTTCCCTGAGCCTGATCTTTTCTTCTAGTGGTGTTCTAGATTCCTTCTTACACTCCCACCTTCCCCATCTAAGAAGCATCCAACCAGACCCCATTTAAATTGGAGAAATAAATTGGGGTTTTAAGGATCCCAATTAATCCAGAGTAATTGCCTTATCTTTAGGTATATAATAGTTATTCCTGAAGTCTTTTTATTAGCTCTATCAAGTCTTTTTTACAATGTTACACAATATTTACAGGTTGTAGGTTGTGAACATAGAGGTCACTCATTGACCACTGCCTTACACCATGAGATTCTGGCACAGCCAGTGCTGCCTGTCTCGAAAACTGTGAATCTGGGGGATAGAGGTTCAAGAAGAAAAGCAATCCTACTAGGAGACATAGTCAAAGTCACAACTCTGTCACAGTGGAACTGGTAATTGATTATAGAATGCTGTGCCAGAAAGAATGGCCTTGAGCTAATGAGCTACAAAGCTCATTATAGAATTGACAACAACACCAAAAACTGTCCCAGTAAACACTCCTGTATTATAGGCAAAAATTTCTAACTTCTAAAGACAGGTGCTAGGGCAGGGTTCTCCCACCTCCTTAGTTATTTGGAGGGAGGTTGAGAAGAGGTGTGATCTGATTAGCTCCATAGATGACAGCAGGGAAGGGCTCCATCAAGGCCCTGGGAGAAGACATTCCAGACATAGCTTCTGTGCTGGGAATGTGTTAGGGAGAGGGCTGACGTGCTTCCCTATCTCGTGAGGTGCTTTTGCAGGGCGAGGGAGGAAGAGGCAGAAAGGGAGTATCCTGAGAACGGAGCCCAATCATGAACTCCCAAGATGCAGCCTTTGACATGATGCAGTAGGGGAATTAAAGTATACTTCAGGGTTTCTAGAATTAGTGGGAAATGATCAAAGCAGTTGGAAGCAAAAATAATTTGGACACAATACTTAACAAATGACCTTAGAAGAAATGTATAGCCATGTTTTACTGGGATGTTTTTCTAGCTGGTTAAACAACTGAAAAGTGGGCCTGAGAGAGTTAGGAAGGAAAAGAAAACTAAGATAGTTGAGGAAAATTTTGTCAAACCTTGAGTTAGTTACATATCAGAGCCTACATATTGAAGAAGTTAAACTTTTCTTTTTCCCAAAGTCCTACCTAAACTATTTTATTTGCCTGGAAATGATTCTCTTCCTCAACTGCAATAAAATTTTCTTCATTGTTCAGAGGAGTACATTAAAAAAGTAAAATATTTAGCAGCATTTTCAATAGCTTGGCCTAAAGTTTCAGAAGATGTCAGCAATGGTACTAAAGATTTTCTTCTATACAATCTACTTTGACTTCAGTTTAGTATTTATGTTCTTTTATGAAAAGAAGTGGTGTGCAAAATCCTCATCACTTCAATTGCAAACAATAATTTAAAAGTATTTAAATATTTTATGTACAACACATAACCATAGAGGTAATTTATAACATATAGAATCATTTCTCTCAAAGAATGAAAAAATCCATATATGTATATGAGTGTTTTGTGTATATATGAATATGTATGTATATATGTATGTATGTATGTGTATATATATGTATATGCACTACCTGCCTATGAATGTTGGAAGAAGCCATTTGAGACCTTGTAACTGGAGTTACAGATGGTCATGAGCTGTCATGTGGGTGCAGGGAACATAACCCAGGTCCTTGGCAACAGCAACAAGTGCTCTTAACCTGTGACCCATCTTTCAAGCCTCTAGTTTTAAATTCTGTACTTGCAAAATTAAGAGAATACAATTGATCTTAGGTAGGTGGACTACTCCCCCTTTCAAGTCCTTAGGAACTCACAAGTAGATGAATATTTCAACATTTAGCTTTCTGTGCCTATGGACATAACTGCTCATTCTTTCTGATGTGAACAATAAGGAAAAATGTCTCTCAAAGCAATCATAAATAACTCTTCATATTCATTTTCCAAAACCTAGTTAATTTTAAAAATACATTTCATTCTCTGGAAATAGCCTATTGAGGGAAAGCTAATCACCTAATCAGCAGTACCAAGTCTTAAGATTCCAAAATCTGATGTGAGAGGAACATGACAATCTGCTTGGAGACTTCTGGAATAATCTCCAAGTGCCTAAGAACAGCTGCTTTGTTATAAAGATGAGACAGGTAAGCACTTCTGATTTCTTGTCTATGGAGCCAACAAGCAATATCATGTTCCTGTACCAGTAAGTTACGGGAACTTGTTTGGATGAAAAGAAAAAACAAAGGCTTATGAAAGGCACAAAACATCTTTCAAAAACAGTAATTTTAAACACAGGAATGTCATTTAATATAATGGATTATTCTTTCAGTCTTCTACAGAGTCCCCTCTGTGTCCGAGAAGCAGTTTTATGCTTTGATGAGTCCTCTCTCCTGGGTGTCTGTCGCTATCTCTATTAGTTCTGAGAAGAGGGTAGAAGCTTCTTTAAAAATGTCAACTTTCAAAGTATGAATTTTTAGTAGTCAATCAAAAGTAGTCTCAAACTCTTAAGAAACTTATTAGTTCAAAACTGTTTAATTTTGCGCTTGGTATTCCAGCAAAGAGTAGAATGGCATTTTAAACAACAACAACAACAACAATTGTTTTTTTAAAACCTTTATTTGACCATCAGTGACAGTTTCCATGAAGTAAAAGTGCAATCCATAAATTTAAAACTGAAGTGGAGGTATATAAAATCAAATAGTAGAGGAGACAGATCCAGAAGTTGAAAAAGTTCAGACGATTTTTATTATGTCTTTCACTCTATTTCACTAGCAGGCACTGTAACACAGGCAGTTAAAGAGAAAGGTGACAGTGTCAGGGAAGGGTGCACAGGATGGCTCTGTCACTAAAACTTTTTGCTGGCAAGCTTGACAATTCATTTGGTACCTGGGGCCCACATGGTGGAAGGGGGGGGAACTGATTTGCACAAGTTTTCCTCTGACTTTCACATGTGTGCTGTGCATGTGTCAACAAACAAACAAACAAACAAACAAAGAAAATAAATGTTGAAAAGAAGAGTGTACTGATGAAGGGTAATGGTAGATGCAGTTTACTGAACTTCCTCTTTGTGCTGAAAGCACATTAATATCTAATATGAGGTGTTTCACGTATTTCTGGAAAACACTGAAGTGTGGGTTTCAAAGAGCAGAGATAAGTTTACCTGTTCTGATCATTCAAGTATACTTGCCTCTTGGAATAGTTCAGGTTCATCAGAAATATTTGCCAGATGCTGATAAATATGAAAGTCCTACGAGAGAGGTGCTATTCAATCCCCCTATTTCAGGTGAGGAAACAACCCCAAGGAAGTGATTGGCAAGTTCAAAGGGTAACTGGGAGGATGAAGAGCGTATCCCAGCACCCACTGCTCTGTACTGTCACTCACAAATGAGCAGACAGTGGAGCAACATGAATAGATGATGCTCATTGGCACCTTCAGTGTTAATCTCATTAGCAGTAAAAGGCATAGCTTTTATTTCACTTTGTAAAGAGTGGCTTTTCCATGGTTTTCTCAGTTTAAGGCCTTAAGGAGAAGTTGACTATTTTCAGTCACCATTGATTAAAACTCATCGAAGATAACGAGGTATGTGAAACTTCATCTTGAACAACACAGCATCATAGGATAACCAGCAGGTGGTAAAGGCCCTCACGCAAACATTCTGACTCCAATGAAGGAGCAACACTGGTTCTTCTTCCTTGGCCATCATGTAATTCCTCAGGAATTGGTTTTACTGAAGTGATATAAAAAACTCTCAGAAGGACTGTTAAGGTGATAATTAATATTTTGAAATTATTGTGAGTGCCTTTTCAAAGAGCAATTAAAAATGCTTCTTTCTCTATCTCGTTGAGCAACTCTGTGAGAACTGGGAGGCAAATGAATTGAGTAAGGAGATTGTTCATTTCCAATTCATATGTGGATAACTGCTTGTTCTGATGGCCTTTCCCAATCTTAATTTTCAACAGTTCATCAAACAGATTGCACTTTCCAAATGTCTCATGAATCAAAATGTTGCTAGACATTTGTGTTTAGCCAAAAATACAGAATAGGTCTGAGGATCATATATTGGCTCCAGTTCCAACCATTCCAAACAGACCTCATCTTTGTGGTGGATGTGATCCATATTTGTCCTGCTGTTCTGGCTGAGGGAGGCTAATCATCATCTCAAGCATCTCCCCCTGTCTGTGGAATGGCATACCTTTGGAAGAAGACCCTGATGGTTTTCATTGAAGTGGAACAGACCAGAACTTGCTTGCCTCAGATCTCTAATGAAGAACTTGGCACCGGACCAGTGCCCACAAAGCAGATGCACTTTTCTTGATACTGAGTTGGAAGCAGCTGACAGGTTGGCATAAAGAGGTAGAGACTGAAGAATCATGTCAGAGAAATATGACCAGGGCTGTGTCTGGTTTTCATAGGCACAGTGACAGCTGCTGTAGTACACTCATACACCCTGTATGAAAATATAATAAATAATGTAATAAGAGACAAATCTAGTTAGAAAGAGCATCAGTGGATCATCTAAAAGGCAAGTGATGTAGATAAAGCCCTCTGTTTCTTGGCTGGCACAGTAGAAGACTGATAATTCTAGAAAGCATCACCCTGGCAAATATTCTTCAAGTGTAAAGTTATTTGTATACCTTCAAGAAAAACAAAGCTAAGCTTAATAACTGAATGACCATATCTCTATAATTTGCCTGTTGACTTTTATTTTCATTGTTTGGATTAGCTGCCCTCTATAGAGAATCCTCTTGATGTATTGTCATATTGAATGCACACAGATGCACAGAAGATTGATACATGTGTTGGGGGAAGTAGAATGTCTTTGCCATGTTACAAGTCACTAATCACTTCTACTGTGGTGTTTTGTACAGATCTTATTTCTTAGATCTTCCTACAAAGGAAGCAATAATAAAAATCTGTTCTAAAACTGGCCTTTGCAGAGCCCTGTGCCTTGAGAAAATTGATCAAGTCAGGCTGTGTGCTCATTGGCTTAAGACTCTTAGGTGACA
This sequence comes from Acomys percivali, assembly GCA_907169655.1. NCBI lineage: Eukaryota > Metazoa > Chordata > Mammalia > Rodentia > Muridae > Acomys > Acomys percivali. The sequence goes on along the minus strand of OU015743.1, from coordinate 80,733,779 downwards.
TTATCATATTTAATTTAATTTGAACTTGTACATTGTCTCCCTAAATTTCTTAAAGGTTACTAACAAAGAAACTGTAATTCATTGCTGGTGATATGGGAAGTGTCTGGGCTGATGGCAGGGCTCACTAGAAGGCCATCTAATTTGAGATGCTAGGTTGTTTTGGCTAGTTTCCTAAGCTCATAATTTATTCTATGTACAGCTTATTGTGTTAGGTATAGAGGATTCCAGGAGTGATAGATCCTATTCTTGCTTTGGAATAAGGAGAGAGAGAGAGAGAGAGAGAGAGAGAGAGAGAGAGAGAGAGAGAGAAAGTTGTTGTAAGAAACACACACACACACACACACACACACACTCACACACACACACACTCACACACACACAAATTAGAGAAATCAAGAGAAGACCAGACCCAGAATCTCAAGATACTCTCAGAGCAAGGTTTAGCATGCACAAATGGCTGAGCAAAGTCACTTGGGTCTTCAGATGCAGAACTTACTGGGGAATTAGTGAGAAAGTTTGGTTTGTTGGAGAGAAGGGGGAGCAAGCTTAGGGGATACACAGTGACAGCAGAGCACAGAGGACCTTTAAGATCAATCAGGGTGGTCCTGGTTTTATCTACAAGGAAATGGAGAATCACTGAATGTTCAGGATGTGGGGTTAACAGGGTTGCTTCTGAAGATCTATTTAGAAGTAACAAAGAGGAAGCAATAGCTAAAAATCAGAGAGAAAGACAATGGGTATCCTCTATTTATCATCTGTTCATCTGTCTGTCAGTTTGTCTATCTGTCTATCTATCTATCTATCTATCTATCTATCTATCTATCTATCTATCTATCTATGTATATAATTATCTATCTACCTATTGTCTATGATATTTAACATCTGTCACTCATGTCTCTAACTAGCTAATGCAGTATTTTTTTTTTTTGCGATTTTTTTAAAAATAATTCAACCTATTACCTGACATAATTACTCTATCTAGATGGAGTAGCACAGGTAAAGTACTTCCTCTACTTTCCATATCTCGTTCCTCAGCTTTGGACACTGTTGGATGGGTGTTTCTTTTTCAGGGTTATTTAGACTTTTGCATCGGTATGTAGCTGCCCAACTACCTTTCAGGTGCTCATTTGTGGACATAATCATTCTGCCTCTCTAACCTCTCTGTCTGTCTCTACCTTGTCTCTCTGTGTCTATGTCATGCTTGCTCTCTTCTTAACATGTAATTGGTCCATTAGAGAAGAGAGCCATCGTACACAACTTTGGGATACCTTCCCTCTTCAACGTTGAGCCTCTACACCTAGGATGCAAAGCTATTGATGCTGCAGGGTAGCCGTGGTTTATCTGCATCTCCAGGCAAGATTGAGGGAAATTAGGAGGTGCCCATGAATTCATCTCTTGCCTTTCGGTGCTGTTCTCTGGCGCAATGCCAGCCTTCAAGCACGCATTTGTCTGACTCATTTTCCTGAAGAACTTTTAGCATTCCGTGTATGTTAAAAGAAAACACAAGGATGTCAAAAATAACTGAAGCATAGAAGGTTAATAGAAGCAAGATAAGTATATCAAATATGTGCATGACAGGACCCTGAGCTTTCTCACTCTCTGGCTTCAGAGTGTCAGGAGTTTCAGTGTCTTTGGTGATGACTGAAAGTTCTGGCCAGAGAAGAGGATTGGAACACCTGGAAGGAAGCTGACTTCACACAGAACAGGGCACGGAACTCAACTCTCAACACAGGCAGTCATCTAAAGAGGAAACTGCCAGGTGGCACATGCCTTTACTCCTAGCACTCAGGAGGCAGAGACAGGTGGATTGCTGTGAGTTCGAGGTCAGCCTGGTCTACAAAGTGAGTCCAGGACAGCCAAGGCTACACAGAGAAACCTTGTCTTGAAAAAAACCAAAAAAAAAATAAAATAAAAAAAAAATAATAAAATAAAAAAATAAAAATAAAATAAAATAAAAATAAAAAGGAAACTTCTGGGACAGGGAAGGGACAAGAAATTGCACACTCATTATAGGCTTAAGTATTTTGCTTCTGCTTGTTTGTTTGTTTTTGTTTTTTAAATAAATTTAGGGTAGTCAGGAGAATTGGGATTTGGGATTCTTAAACAAGTTTTTCTTGTTCCCATTGCAGTTTTCTGTCAATGGCATTTTTTTTCATTCCCTCTTCACCATAACTTCAATATTTTTGGAGTCCTATAATCTGTATGTGTGGTTGGATGTGTACAGGGAAGCAACAAGATAGGAAAGGACCTGGGTGTCTTGGATATGCAGAAAAACCCATGGGTTTCTATCTTTGCACAATTCAGTGCTGATTTTAGAATTAAACAAAATCAGAAGTCCCTGCCAGTAGGCACAGTTCAGAATATAGTGCTCATTTTGATTGTCTGACTTATACATAGCTTTCTCTCACAACGCTTTTACTTGGCCACATAGTAACCAGTAGAGAGCCCTCTTTGCTGCCACTGTCACTTCCCCTTCCTTCTTTTTCTCCTTCAATCCTCCTCTTCCATCTTCTCCTCCTCTTTACCCATTTTACATTTTATTTATTTTCTATTTGTGTGAGTATGTATGTTGAATGCCATGTGTGGAGGCCCGGGGCCAAAGGCAAAGGTTGGTTCTTTCCTTCTGTGAAGTGGATCTTGAGATTTGAGCTCGGGTCTTCATTCTTTTTGGTAAGTGCCTTTACCCACTGAACATCTCAATTTCTTTTTTATACCATTAATTTTTTTCAGTGTATCAGTGAGTGGATGTTTGCTGTTTTTGTACTAAATGTGACTTATAGTTTTATATCAACCTCTTCTTGGCATGGACAACACTGTTCAAGTAGTTATGTGAGAGGTCCCACTTGTGAGGGTGACAAAGCTAGGCAAACAGATTATATTAGCTGAAAATTTTACTTGGAAATTATCCAAGGGCCATCTTGCTGAGTGTCTGGACTCAGAAGAACAATAAAGAGCCAAAAAGTTGCCATGTACCCATTGCATATAATAATTCAGTTATATACAAATGGGCTCAGTAGGAAAATTAATATTAAAATATTAATAATACAAATATGAAGACTTTTAAAACCAATTGATACATGGTGTTACGGTTTCCTTTTCCTTTTCTTTTTTAAAACGGTGAGATGAGCCAGGGTTCACTGGATCTAAATAGAAAAACATCTGTGGATAATCTGTGACAGCAGTAACATGACAGCCCTAGAGTATTTCACACTTGTTCAGGCTACACAGTTCTTTCATCGCTCTAAGTGACCAGTGCGTTTCCTGGTGAGCAGTCACTTTGAAAATGGTCCGCATTGTTCCTAAGGCTTTGTGTTCTCCTCTACTTCAGTGTAATTAATATGTTCACTATAAAGAGCCTAGTCTTCAGAAAGCTTTGCCTGCCTTTGCAACTGCTACACTTCCAATTACACAGTAAATTAGGCGCATAATTGAATAGGGACACTAACATTTTCTAACAGGTGGCGAATGGGCAATTTTCACCCATCAGTTCAGAAACAGCTCTCTGGCCAAAGCATCCTTCTGTTTTATGGTTCTTTCTAATATACTGGGTGCTTTTAATCAGTCTTATGAAAGTCCTTTTAGGTGAATAAAAATAAGAAAGAAAAAAGAAAAGAAAAGAAGTCCTTTCATTGAAGAGTCTCCAGCACAAGGTTGCAAGACACAGGGAAGGTTTCTATTTCATGCATGAAGCTGGCATACAAAAGAGACACTGTTGGTGTGGGAATAAAATCACATCAAACCGTACCTGAGTAATTTGGTGTTCAGCTTCAGAGATTCTGAGATGAGGAATCCTGACAGAGTCTGAGTAGGCTCTCTGATGCTGGATTTTCTTTAGACCATCAGATCTTTGAGCATCACATTTAGGATGCAAACAACATCTCTGTTAATCAGCATTCTAGTGGAAATTTGGATTGCTATTGCACTCTCCCTAAAATGACCCGGAACTAGGCTGATAAATTCAAGAAGGCACGAGGACCAAGATCATCTATGCAGTTTTTAATAAGGGAGGCGCATTTCACACTTCACAAAATGACTGCGGTTAATTTATCTGTGTTTACAAACGGCCACTAGATCACGCCTGACTAACCTGAGAATGCTTCAATTACACATGTTCTCCTAAGGATCATCAGATAATTTCAGTGACATGTTAAACCTTAAAGCACTTTCTCTCATCCTATACCAAGGCATTATGTAATTTCCTTGGTGGACTACGCTTCTCCAGGGGCAGAGGATTCAAGTGCAAAGAGACTTGGCGTTTAGTCGCATTTTACTTAAGCCACACGTGTCTCAGGAGAAGATTGGGGTGATAACCGTATGAAGGGCTCGGTTATATGTATTTTAGAAGCCTATGATGCTCCAGTGCACCATGTGATTATTTAATCTGCACTGCAGTGACAGGGAAGAGGAATAAAGTGGAAGCTGCATAGCGAATGATGGGGCAGCCTTGCAGACATAAAAAGAGAAACCAAAACCTATGCAGTGGTTCCTTAGCAAAATCCTGTCATTGAATGCCCATAGTGGGTTGTTGGCTTTGTTTTGGGTGGTTGAATGAGGGAGACACATTGGTCTCCCCTATCAGTTTTAGATGTACTCTGATATAAAATCTACACACACACACACACACACACACACACACACACACACACACACACAC
>OU015743.1:80711082-80729115 GCA_907169655.1 Acomys percivali | reverse complement strand
TGTATGTATATGTTTGTGTTTGTATGGGTATGTATGTATGTGTGTGTATGATTCTGTATGTGTGTGTGTGTGTGTGTGTGTGTTTGTGTGTGTGCCACATAGGTGTGGGACATGAGGAGTCCAGAAGAAGGCACCAGAATACCTGAAACTGTGATTACAAGATGTTTGATGTGGATGCTGGGAATCCAACTTGGGCCCTGTGGAGAAAAGTTAAACCTTCTTAAATGCTGAGCCATCTCTCCACCCCCTGCATTCTTTCAGCTGTATCCCTATGCTCCGGTCGCTCAAGGATTCTTCTTGTTTTATTTATGAATGCATTTTTCAAATTGGTGTGAATATTCTAGATATAGAATTGAACCACCAGAAGAGTATAAGGTTCACTATAAGTGTGAAAAGGCACAACCCTAAATCTGTTACTCCACAGAACTCCTACCTCCTTCTGCAGAGGCAGTGGTGATGAGAGGAGTCCCAGCATGCCCTGCTTGCTGATGTGCTATAGAACTCTCATCAGCTGTCATTTGCTATGTGACCTTTTTCACCAAGTAGTTTATAGATAACTAAATGTACCCCTACTTCCAGGAGGATTTTTCTTTTAATTGGCACCTCTGAATAATCTCAATGGCTTCAAATTCATAAGAAATAAAAACATCAATAAAGAAGTAAAACTTTACATGTTTTAAGTAGAAATATGATGGATCAGTCCAAATATGTATTTTCCTTTTTATATCTCAGAGCACTACAAACATCATTTGACAATGTAATCTAGGCTTCAATATGAAATAAGTAAAATTCTGAAGTGAATATATTTTAAAATGTGAGCTAGATGTAGGTTAACTAATACAGTCTAAGCATCCTTATTAAGGCAGTAACTAATTCAGTACAGCTAATTTTGATAAGTCCATACAGATGTTTTTGCCTTCATTCTTATGATTAGCACAAATTTCAAGAACTGAGTGATTAAAAGTCCTCCAAATACAATTTAATTTTTCAAGCAACAATAAAAAAATCTTTTGCTCAATTGTACTTACTTGCTGGCTTAGAAATAACATCCAGGTAGTTGTAACAGACAGCTACTTTCATAGATATATTTTTTGAAAAATTTCCTTGTCTTTGTCAATCACCATGCATGGGGAAGTGGGCAGGGCAGGCTTGGTCCTCTAGGTACTGGGCAGTGTAGACTTCAACTATCTTCTGGTTGGCTGATGTTCTACATAAGGTAGGAGCTGCACTATAATCTAAACGTTTTTCTTGTTTTGTTTATTAAGTGATAAAATACCTAAAGTCAAAAATCTTTGATGGGACAATTTGAGTGCAGAATTATAATAATTGGAGAGCTGCAAAAACCAAAAACAAAAACATAATGCTAAGTTTATCTGGAGACTGCCTTCTCTATTCCACATTGAGGTAATTAATGTGAGTGTGTAAGCATCAGTCTCCACCATCATGGGGTGAATTGGCTGGAATGCACTGGCTCGTTGAACCAGCTAATTTGTACTGGAATGCTCTAGACCATGATTGAGAGCGATTACAGAATACGTAATTAACATCAATGACTGCAAATTCAATTGTCAACAATTATAGATTATGGACAATGGATAATTAAAAGATAATTAATGAGCTAATTAGAATGTCAGCAACAGAAATGTTTTGTGCATTCATTGCTCCTAAGACATTTGAATTCTTAAGTAGAGGAACAGAAATCTCTTAATAGCTAATATCTACGCTTTGTGACATGTACAAAACCATTCTTGGGAAGGCAAGTGCTCTGGTGTTCAAAGCTAGTCAATTAGCATGTACACAAGCACAAGAGCCCAGTAACTCTCATTGACAGGTGGCTTGAGCCAGTGATATTGTGTGATTTAAGTACTCCATGAACAGGGCAGTGCTGGCACAAGCCTTTAATCCTAGCACCAGGGGGCAGAATCAGGTAGAGCTTCAAGGCCAGCCTGATCTACAGAGAATGTTCCAGGACAGCCAGGGTTATTCAGAGAAACCCTGTCTTGAAAAACCAAAATAAAGTAAAAACAAAAACAAAAAAAAAGCCTTGATATTTTCCTTTTGCATGTAGGAGGATTCTTCTTGGCGAACTAACTTTGTAATTCACACAGTGTCACTGTTATTTCTGGAATGCTCCTGGCCAGTGGGTCTTTGGAAAATTGTTAGGCAATGGTACTCCATTTGGTAACAAATGCCACTAAGATTCAAGCTCATTGGCCTCAATTGCCCGAGTACTGATTAGAAAGAGAAGTCAGGAAGAAATTCCAAAATATGATGGCAGTGGAGAAAACAGGGAAAAGGACCCTGGTGCCTAGCACTTTCTCTCCCAGGAAGAGGAGTGGGCATCTCTTTCCTTTGTGTACCTATTTTACCTGCAATTTTAGAGTGATTCCTTTGTAGTATGTCATATATTCAACAAATTTTTCGACCCATCTACCAAGGATTTGTTGTTTTGGAAACATACAAAGAGGATAGCCATTCTAGCCATAAGAAGAAAGTTCACCAACTTGCAGCAACTAGACTAAAGTTATTAGGAAAGTAACTTGTATTTGCCTATATGTTGATGGTTGGGGAATTAACAAAATTTTTATTAAATATTTTTTGTTTTTTACATATACATTTACATTATTATGCATATATACAATAAACTACCTACAGCAAGAAGAACCACCAAAGAGTCAGGAATTACATAAATGTTACATTCTTAGTGTTTTGGCTATCTGTATTTGGCAGCCTTGAAGAAAGCATCTTTCCTATCTTGGTGCATCTAAAATTCTGACTGTAAATTAATATCTATCATATCTTGCAATATTTTTAATGAAAAGTTATCAGAACATTTTTGTCATAGTTTCAGTTTTAGTAGATTTTGGTAAAAATCAGTAAAACAATGATAAATTTAACAATATTTTGAATCATTAATTTATACCATTATATTCATACACAAATGATTACTAATATACATGATTAATCCATATGCAATTAGATATTCAGGAAATTCTTATATGTTTTTTAATTTTTGAAGTTAGAATGTAATAACATAATTTTTTACTTCCCTTCCATACCTCCAACTCTTTCAATACATCTCTTTTTGTCTCTCTTTAAGTCATGGCCCCATTTTCCTTAATTGTTGATATAGTTGCTGACATATATTCCTATATATATTCTTTTTCCCTTGTGTATGTGTGTGTATGTGTGTGTGTGTGTATGTATGTGTGTGTGTGTGTGTGTGTGTGTGTGTATTCCTAAAGACAAAAAAATAAAACCTACTCTGCATATATACTGCTGCCTGTATGCATATGATCTCAGGGCTGGCCACTTGGTATTGGGTAAGGAGCTGTGGGATCTTCCCTGGGGAAGATCATTTCTCATGCTCTCAGCATTCCTCGGTTGCCATTCATTCATTGTCTAGGGCTGAAGCCTCGTAAGATTTCCTCCTTAATTGTTAGCATGTCCACTGATGTCATTGCTGTTCAAGTCTTGTTTAGGTATCCATGTTGTTGAAACTTCATGGGTGTAGCCTCTGCCATTTCTTGGAGACGCAATCTCAATGCCAGCTTTCTGTTTTGATGATGCTTACAATCCTTCTGCCCACCTCTTCCCAAATCACCCTTGAGTCTCAGGCACAGGAAGGACATGGTAGATGTATCATCGGCTGGTACTGGCAAAACGCAATTTCTTGGTCACTGCATTTTGATTGGTTGTGCTCTTCTGTAATGGTCTCCATGTGTGGAATAGAGAAGTTCCCTTGATGAGGGGTGAGAACTACACTTATCTGTGGGTCTAAGGACCATATGTAGAGTGTAGTTGGCATTATCCTGGTTTAGTAAAGTGGCAGTTGTAGGTTCTTATCCAACATCCATCACTTCACTAGCCTTGGGTAGCTGGCTGGGTTTCTAGTGACATGCTTGCTTTTCTTCTTGTTTAGAGGGCTGTGAGATCAATTAGAGGGCTATTGGTTATGTGTGCCACTGTGGTACCCTTAAAGTTATCATGCCATGCCGTCCATGGTTGTGATCCACAAAAGAAATTCTACATTGCATGCCTGTGTACATGCGTATGCAGTGGTACACATGTATGTAAGACAGAAATTGAGGTTGAGTGTTTTTCCTTATTATTTTTTTACATTATGTTTTGAATCGATGCTCCTCAAGATTTCTGTAACTTTCCCGCTCTGCTAGGCTGCCTGGCCAGTAAGCTCCAGGAATCCTTCTGGATGTTTTGTGATGAGAGGTATGTACCCTATACTCAGCTGTCTTCAAGAACACTGACAGTCTGAATTCAGGGTCAGGGCCTCATGGTTGAGCAATAATCACTTTATCCATAGCACAGTCTCTCCATCCTGAAATTCTTGGTTTCTGAAAGGATTCTTTTGAGTGTCAACAAGTTTTGGAATCCCTAATTCCCTCTCCTCTTCCAAGTGACTATGACTAAGATCAAGGAGTTAAAAAAACATTGATTTATATTTTTAACTTTTTAAATTTCATGGTAAGTTTAAGAAATAAGCTATATATATATAAGAGAATTATATACAGAGAGAGGAGACAGGGTTTCTCTGTGCAGCCTTGACTGTCCTGGACTCGCCAACACCACCAGGCTGGCCTCAAACTTACACTGATCCACCTGCCTCTGCCTCCCAAGTGGAGAGCGGTAAGAGGTTAAATGCTGGGCTGTAAAGCAGAGGGTAGATGGATTCTGAGTGTCTTTATCACTCTGAAGATGCTTTTTTATTTCCAAATCAGAATTGATTAAAGGAAAAAAAATCGGATAGAGGCTGAGAGCCTGGAAGAGCTTCATTCAACATTGTAGGACATATATTTTTTTTAATGATTTTTCTTTCATTTGTTCATTTGACAGATCGCAGAGATCAGTGGCGGTCCTTTGAAGCTTATCTAGCCCAAGTGGGGCCGGGTCAAAGACTCCTTGAAGAACGACCGATGATGGAGGAATCAAAGCTATCTTCAGAAAGAACAAAGGTGGAAAAAAAGACAAAAGACAAAGGGAAAAGAGCAGGAAAGACACGAGGGCACAGAAATGAAAGAAAAAAAAAAAAAAAAAAAAAAAAAAAAAAAAAAAAAAAAAAAAAAAACAAGCCCGGGAAAATTAAGAGAATTGCGCCTAAGTTTCTTTAATAGTTCTCACAAAGAGAAAAGAATGCTGCATTTGTCCTTCCCTTATTTTAAATCAACAGAACGTTCCCCCCAACAATGCCAGGATGACTCACAAGGCACATTCTATGCATCTTGTAATTTCCTATACGCCACCAAGACAATCCAGGGTAGTCGAGCCGAACATGTAATTATAGGATGCCTATTGCACTTCGGGGAGAGTATATTAATGAAAACCAGTCATTTCATTAGAGCACAGTGTAGCTAAAAGCTTGCAGAGTTACTTGTTACACCAGACCAAGGGAGTTTTCTTCAAGAGAACTGAGAAGCAACAGACTTTTATCTTGATGTCGACGATGTCTCTGCCAGGATGTTGAAACAGCTTTTCCTGTCACTAAAAGGACAAACTGTAATCCATCTGCCACGTATAATTTGACAGTCTGCATTGCTTAAACAGTAGGAGGGACAGAAAGATGTGCCTCACAACCTTTCCCTCTGCAAGAGGAGGCTTTCGGCAGTTACCAATTACTAGCTAGGCTGAATATCTCAGTGCAGACATCGGCTCAGGGCTTATCCTAAAAAGCTGGCATGCAGGAGGCCGAGGTGTGCCTTACAATTGTTGTTGGCCTCAAAGTACTAACTGCTAATAGGAGTCAATCACTTACTGTCAAGTGTGTGTTTTGGCAGCCCTTGGTGACATGCTAGTATGTGCCCAAGTCCTGACTTTGCACACAAGACTCCTGAGATGATAATCTTCCTAAAGTTTAAAGTGGAAAAAAGTCCTCTGGTCTGTGCCCAGTAATGAGTCAAAGGCCTTAACACATTTTTCCTGATATTACACAACGAAAATCATAGGATGGTGTAGATGGGTGTTTCCTCCTGATAAGACTACTTTCTCAGGTCCCATGTCAGCTCATTACACACCCACCAAACATCCTAAGACTCTTTCCTGGCACCGGGTTAGAATATACAAATCTGTTCTTTCCAGAAACTTCCTTCGATTATCTTAAGTAGAGGTTCTCAGGTAAGGGCATTTTTTTTTTTAAAGGAGCAAAAAGGAAAATAAGAGATTTCATTTTGTACAACCACATTACCTTCCAAAATCTCAAGAATGTTGGATGAGATTAAAAATGAGCGGCAAGAGCAAGCTGAACATAGAAATAATAGCTTTCTTCATGGGAAAAGAGTAAGCTGAGACTTTCCATGGCAACAGTGAAATCAATTCGGAACCTGAACCTTCCGTAAGAATCCTTTCCCGTTAGCCAAAAGAACTAGTTTTGGGACTAAGGCAAAGTGACCCCAATGTCAAAGAAGATCGTAGATCCGATCTTGGGACAGAAAAAAACATGAGTGGGAAAAATTGATGAAATATGAGTCAATTCTCTAGTTCATTTATTAGGAATGTACCCTGTTCACTTCTTGCTTTGAGAATTCTTTGATTGAACAAGATGATAACATCCCAGGAACATGGCTGAAGGGCAGTTGGGATCTTTCTGGATCATCTTTGCTAGTCCCTTGCAAATGTAAGATTATTTCAAAGGGAGAGTTTTTTTTTTTTTTTTTTTTTTAAAGGCCAAATCAATTTGGTATGTGTGAAGTACTTTCTTGCTAGTGTAAAGCCCTTTTAGTATGACAATGGCTCTATTCTGAATTGTAGAACTGCAGCAACTTCATAGAGTCACAAAATTCCCACATTGAACTATTTGAGAGAAATATCAAGGTTGATATAACTCACTTCACAAGGGAACCAAGGTGAGAACTGTGGTGGGGCTCTGCTCCAAAACATTAAAAGGGAAATGGCTGGGAAAGACCAAGCCCATATGCCCACCCACCTGTATGGGGCACAATCTAAGTATGTCGGTATTAAATTGGCAGCGAACCTTTAACTCACCTACAAGCATCTAACCAAAGCTCCTGAGGCCTTAGAAAATACGGTACACTACACCTGAGTTTATGACCATGTCTATTTTGCACCTAGACTTTAAAATAACCAAGGTCTATTTGAACAGACATATGGTGTATGGATATATTAACTGACAACAAAATTGAAACAATAAGATGGTAGATATGTCATGTTAAATGAGTCACACTGACAACATGGATGGAATGTTGTAGCTTAAATGAAATTTGTAATTAATAAAAATGGTCTTCTTAAAATGAATCCTGTAGTTTTTCTGTGCTTATTGGCTCACTCTGCGAAGGGTACAGGTCTCAGAAGCAGCAAGTAGGCACGAAAAAATACTACATTAAGGGAAATTCAGGGTGGTCTTGCAATTGAAGACAATGTTCAGAAGCACAATGCTTCAGTCTGGAAAGATGGCAAAGAAAGGCAGGAGAGGGAAAAGAGGCACAGGCCATACAACCAGGAAAACAAGAGAATTTCTTGTGTTTCTACGTGTTTTATTTAGAAAATCATGAGAAGAGCGAATCAAAGCTGCCTCATCAGGGGTTTTGATTTTTAGAAAAACTTCATTTTTTTCTTTTTTTTTTTTTTTTGGTGTTCCTAAACACAAGCCCTTCCTGTATGAACAGGACCTGACAGCACAATTGCACAGTCCAGGCTGCCAAATGCATAAACAAGTTTATTTTCCAACTTTTGTCATCATCAGATAACTCGTGATCTGCCTGCTCCCCTTTCATCAAATTAGACCTTTGTGCCAAACCCCAGCACACAAACCCAGCTCACCACCAAGTCTTTAGTTGATTTCATCTCATCTTACATCTACCCTGGGGCAGTAACTTAATATGTGTTATGAGTGTCATGACGGTCCTGGAGTTTTCACTTGGACCGAATGTTTCCTTGAGGAGTCTAGAATACTATTCAGCCTCATAGGAGATTCTGTAGAGATACGGTGATTTTCTGCTAAAAGCAAATGTCCATCTTGGATGTGCTGTGATCATGTGTTGATTGAAGGCAGTGCCTGGCTCCCCAATGGTGCCGTATCCACACAGCTCTTAATGATGTGTTTTCCCAACAGTAGGTAATTAGCAAATACTGACTGGCTCCCTGAGTGACAGCATAAGTAAATACGTGAGTGATTTGCAGAATGAGTTAAATAAATTATCCATGTGCATCATTGTTAGAAATGCTTGGAAAAGATACTATGATTTTTTTTTTAATCCTTCTATTAAAGAAATGGCACACACTGTTTCAAAGCAGAGGGAGGAATCAAAATTTTGGCCAACCCAAGTCCCATGTTAACCTTAGCTAAACGTAGTTTTGCCTTAAACCAAGGAAATCCTTCATTTCAGTCTGCACCAATAAACTCCCCCAAGTAAGCACCTGGCTTGAGGGCTCACCCTAGCATTCTTGTTTGACTTCCTGTTCTCCAATTTCTCCTTCCTATCAGCCTTTCATTAGAAGCTCATCACTTTCCTGGCTGGCCTTCCTCAGCGAGCTGCGCCACGGACTGCAGCCCATTTTCCAGTGTGTGCAGTCATCCTTATTTTTGCCCAAGGCATTCTGTTTTTGTTCAGTTTTGCTGAGGAGGGCTAATGGTTTGGTGGTTAACTACATCTAGAAAATTAATGCCCTTTTTGAAAGGTCAGTGCCCCTTCTTTTTGCCATTCTGGAAGCATGTCCCCTGTGTTCCCGTCTCTGCCCCTGACTTTTTTTTTTCTTTCCCAAGAGGTCTTCCTGCTCAGGATGAGCCCCACAGTTCTGCCTTTGGCTCAGTCTCATCTCCGAGGGACCCCACTTTGCTGGTGAGGGCTTGTGTGATTTCTCTGTGTGCAAAGGTCAGCCCTGCTTAGTTTATTCAAAATAGCCAGTGACTACACATACTGGGGACTCAATAAACATTTAGAAAAAATAAACTGATTCGCACAACACTACATTTTCTCAGTTTCATAAGGCATACTATCATATTAAGTAGTCAAAATAAACGTAGACAACTCGTTTGATCCTGTTAGAACATAAGTGGAAACATACAAGGTCCATGGAATGTTCTCTTTCGGCTGACTGCAGTATTTATCAGAAATTACACTTAGTTTGCTGTTAAGTTGTCTGATTAGTTTAATGGGTATTTATGACAGTCAGTTTTAACTGTCAGTTTAATACAATGTAGATCATCTGTGAAGAGAGAGTCTCAAGAAGGGGACTTTCTCTATCAGATTGGCCTTGTAGGCATGTCTGTGGGGGACCATCCTGATTGTCTTCCCAAGGTGGGGCGATTCACACTGAAAGTGGGTGGTGCTACTCTGGATTAGAGCTCTAGTCTGTATTAGAGTAGATAAATGCACTGAGCAGTTATCATCTTCCTCTGCTCCCAATGGTGGATGAGATGTGACCAGCTGCCTCAAGGTCCTGCTTCTGTGACTTTCCCACAGTGCTAGGTAGTCTGAGCTTGAGAGCTAAAATGTACCCAATCTCCCGTAAATTGCTTTTCATTCATTCCTCTTACCATAGGAACAGAGATGAAGCCAAGCAGTATTATCTTCCTCTCCCCCAGCTAGCAATCATTTTCCTCAAGTCCAGGGACCACATGACATAGTCATTATTATGTTGCATGGAAAAGCAGGAGGGATCCCATCAGCACTCAAGCTGAGTGATGGATTTTCTCAGTCATGATAACACTGAGAATAAAGTTGAGCAATTGGGGGAGGGTGAAGACTTTCCTTATCATAGCTAGATGTAGAACTGTAAACATATTTCTGTTACTTTAAATAGTTTCTTTATATATATGTATGTATATATAAATTTAAAAGATAAAACAAACACTGTCCTGTGTCACTAAGAAGCTCCTGAGAAGAATCTTCACCTGTGTTGAGACCATGTGTGTGCTGTCATCCCTCGGTTTCCTTGGAGTTCAGTTAGTTGGTTTCAAGGTAGGAAGATACAGTTGCAATGAAGACGAAAACAGAGATCCAATAGATGAATTTTACAAATACTGCTATGGAAATTGACTTCATGCCTGATTTGGATATGAAGAACAGACAAAATACCCAGGACTGTGCTTTGGAAAAAAACAGGTTAAAAACCTAGTTTTGCAATACAACCTTGTAATTCAAAATGAATATAAAATCGTCATGATTTTTAAAAGCTCCCCACTCTGCCCCAAAATTTGAAGATAATGAAATGGAAATGGTCTAATTTCAGTCTAGTAGATAGGGATAAGAATGTGCACAAAAAGATTTCCTTTTCTGAAAGAAACACACACAGAAGATTGGCCCAGGCATAAACATCTGGTGAGTCAACACTGGACTTTTATGAGGATTCTGGAGTTCTCTTTTTTAGAGCAGTGACTCAACTGATTGCTCTGGGGACAGACATAGTACAATGTTTTTATGTTAGAATTTTTGTTCTTCCACAGTGGTCATTAAAGAAAAAACTGGCTTTTGGAAACATGAACTCATAGAGCTATGTTTTGAAGTCAGAAATTGCTTCTGCAGTTTGTTTTTTATCCCCATTTGGAAATGAAAATAAACTGAACTTGTTTTCTTTAAATGTAAGATGTAAAACAAAAATCCATACTCAAAAATCATCAGAGGATTTTAGAAAGTATGTCTTAAATTTGGAAGTAATGTATATATGAACTATGAAATATATATGTATATATGTGTACATATACATGTATTTACATATATACATGTAAATCTTGGTGTGTCATCCTCTCCCTCCAGGGCTCAGGGCTCAGGAACCATCTCAGCAGAAGGCACAGAACTATTTGAAGAGCAGATGTTGAGGAGGACCAAAGGGAAGCAGCGTCTTCTAGATATGACTGAACTACCTGTGCTTAGGAAACTCAGGGATGGTAGGCCTGTGAGACCTACACAAGGTCAAGCCAGCAGTGTGGAGGGAGGAGCTCGGGGGTGTCTACTCCTTGCTAGAGACCTGCCGACAGTTGGTAGCTATTGGAAAGGGGAAAGTAGGTTTTCTTTCAGGATATGGCTCTGGTAGGTCTATCTTGTTCCAATGGATGACCTATACCTGTAAGGGTATGAGTAGCACAAAGAAGAATTATTAGTTTGTTTTGTTTTTTAAGGGGACACAAGGTTAGAAGGGTTGAGTTTGGGAGGAGTGGGAGGTGAACATGGTGAAATTTACTGTAAGAATGTATAAAATTCTCAAAGACTTAAAATTTTCTTTAATAAAATACCACCCCAAAACTAACAATATTGAAATGGTGGAATAAATTGTGAGGTGTTAATAAGCCTCATTTCTACTAACTACAAGATAAAACACCCCAACTAATTCAATTAATTCCTAGTGCAAAAAATTATTTTTATATTGATTGATTATAAAAATTCAGATTTCTTTAGCAACTGCTTTATTGCTGTTGATAATCTTGGTGTTTGTGAGATGTGTGTGTGTGTGTGTGTGTGTGTGTGTATGTGTTTCTGTGAGTCTCCATGTGTGAGTGCAGACATGTACATTCCATGCCATGAATGTGAAAATCACAGACAAGCTCAGGTGTCAGCCCTCATCTTCTGCCATGCTGAAGACAGAATGACCGAGTCTGCTGTTGAGTGTTGTATTCATCAGCTAGCCAGCCCATAGGCTGTCAGCTGTGCTCTCCCGTTTCTGCCTTCAGTCCCACTGTAGTCATCCTGGCATTCATTCCCACATCCAGCTTTATATTGCCTTTGAGGACCTGAACCCATGTCCCTATGCTTGCAAGTCAAGCACTTTATCTACTGTTCCATCTCCCTAAAGAAGAGTTTTTTTTTGTAAGTCTTAAACTTAGCTAATAAAATCACCATCTTAAAAAAATATTAAAACTAAAGTTTTAAAAATATACCCTTGAGAAGTTGAAAGTATAAACAAATTTCTGTTAGAAATAGTATAAGATATGCTATTGTTTTTGTTGTTGTTATTATTATTATTATAAATACTGTTCAGAAAATAGGTAGGCAAGAGGCATTAGAAAAAATATGATTAAAGTGTTTGCATGACTTTTACTTACTATATCTTATTTTATTTTTCTTTTTATGTGCTACCTGCTAAAGTATTTATTATTCAACCACTTCTAATAATGATTGTGTCATTATCTATGCATCTCATTAACAAGATGAAAAGTGGAACAGAATCTTCACATTTTACAGTCACAGACAAATCACAATTATAAGTGTTTCGCATGCTAGAATTGTTTATCCAACATTACACAAAGTATGCTCCAGATTAGTGAAGGAGAGTGAGCAATGCTTGTGTACGGCTATGAGTGCATGTAGGAGTTGGTGCAGGTATGTCCTTATGTAAGAGTACAACTGAGTTAGGCACACCAAAGTCTGTGCAGTTAGCTCAGAATTGAAGACACAGGGTGAAAATATAGAGTCAGAGAATAAGATATATAAGGGTGGGAGGATCAACAGAGAAAGGTCTGGGTGTGCATTTTTTTTCAGTGACTTTGCTTTGAAACAGGTATTGGGTGAGTGGATTTCCCTGGCCAGAGAGGTGCTGAATGATGTGACCCTGAGCATGTCACTGACCTCATAGGTACTCATGACAGTGGACTAAAAGCTTTGTGTGGCTCTCAGGGATCCACAGTAGAGTTACCTTGAGAACCTCTCAGATGGCTCTGCCAACCTATCGCCCAACTTCTCTGCTGTTAACAGATTTCTCAGTACATCCCCAATACCTCTCTTCTCTGGCTCATTATCGTCTCTAAATTAGTTCCTTTCCTACTCTGCCTTCCCCAGTCTTGGTAGAATACATTTCCCCAAGCAATTCAATGACACATTCCTTTCCTCATTTTACACACTGAGAACTGTGTGGTGACTTGCTCCCATAATAGTTGTCTACAAAGGAATTTGTGCCAGTCATGTTAAATATGTTATACAAATGAAAAACAAATAAAATGAACTATGATCTCGCCATTCAGAAACAGCTACTGTTGACAATTGCTATGGAAACATGATCTATATGTATATTATATAAAATGCGTGTGATTCGATTTTAATTGAAATTTAATTATATATGATCTAAATGGAAATTGTATCTTTGTTTGGACTCCCTTGCCAAAGTCTAGTCTATTATGTTGCTGTACTTTTTCCCTCATTTCAATCATCAGGGCTCTTTGTTATCCTTTTAGAATGCACTGCTATTTCCTGCTCTTACCCTACACTATCCAGAGAAGCTAGCATGAACCACCAAGTTCTTCTCTAGGCAGGTTCAGCAGGATCTTCACTGCTAAGAATCTTGCCTTGTTCCTGTGAACATATTTTAAGAAGGCAAATACTTCTATACATTTACTTATCTCTGAATTCTGAGGTCCTCAATGGTTTGTAGTTTAAGAAAGAAAAATACTGCGCCCCCACTCCCCCCACACCCCCCATGCCCCCCATGCCTCCTACATCCCCCAAAAGATGTAAAATCCCTTGGGAGAAAAGCAAAGCGGGCTTCAGGAAGACAATGGGAAGTTTTGGAAAAAAAACGCTTGCTCAAAGACAGATGCTGTCCCTGAGTCCTATTGAGTTTCTCTAATTTGTATGCACCTTCAGAGAGTCTTATGAACAGAGCCCTGCTTCTCAGCACTGTCATGGTAGTTGGCTCTCATGCATACGATGACGCTGGGAAGAACGTCTTAGATTCTCACCGCTTTTCACTCTCCATCTTCTCCATTACCACAGGCATAGGAGCCTAATTTATTCTTCTGGGGGCCCTAATCATTCTACAGCCTTAACTGGACAGAAAGAAAATAATTTGTTCACTTAACAAAAAGGAAGTCTCTACTCCCCGAACAAAAGGCGTCAGACAGCATGCTTTGAGTCAGCAGGCTGTGCTGATGGACCCTTCTCCTGACTTTTCATCAGTTTGGTGGCAGTGGACTCTGGGCAGACAGAGATAAATGAGAGGTCAAACTACCCTTCTATTTTCCAGAAGGTTTTTTTCACCCACGGATAAGGCACAAAGACGGAAGTAATCATCAAACCAGCCTGTAAGAAAACAAAATGAGAAAGGCTGACTCACAAAAGCCCATTCTCTGAGACCTTCCCTGGCCCCACTCCTGCCCTGTGGCACTCCCACTAGCTCATATTGTTTATTTCTTTGTTTTTCCAGAGAGGAAAGACAAAGGCAAAAATAAAAGCTACTATGTGGCAAAAATAACTGTGCCTCAGAAAGTATGCCTGTGGCATTTTTTAACTTTATGCTTGATGTTTAAAACAGTCATTCTTTCAACACACACTTATTCATACATGATAAAATATTTTGACTGCTGTTTGCTGAGTACAGTGCTGATAAGCCTAATAATGTCATTGTGAGATCAGTTTCCACTCTATCTTTGAAAGGAAAAAAAATCTCCAAGTACTATTAGAATTCTTGTGGTATGTTAAGGAAAACAACAAAACAAAACAAAATAACAATAACAACAAAATCCGAAACACAATGGTGGCCTTAATGAGAAAACAAAGAAAGTACAGTAAATTGTAAGAAGATGTGCATGAATTTCTAATGGAAAATTGTCCATGAGATTTGGTTCAAATCGGACCACTTCTTCGCTAAGTGATTTTCAAACTTTGCTCCTGTGTGCAAGATAACTTGAGATTCTTTAAATTTCTCGGGGGGGGGGGGGGGGAAACCTAATGCTTAGTTTATGAGGACTTTGAAATGTTGAAAAGCTCTCATTTCTATTTCTTCAATTATTATTTATTATTTTAGGATCACATTTGAATTGTGTGTATATATTTGTGTCTCAGAGGATATGTGCACCATGAGTGAAGCATCATAGGAGGCCAAAAGAGGGTGTCTGACGCCTGGATCTACAGTGGTTGTACATCGCAGCCATCACAGGCGGTTGTAAACTGCCTGACTCAGGTCCTGGGGCCCGAATTCATGCTCTTTAGAAAAGCAGCAAGGACCCTCAGTATGTGTATGTGTGTATGTATGTATATAAGTAACCCAAGGATAGAATGACTTCTTGGAGATTTAGACTTCCTTGAAGATGCTAAATGAGGCTGAGTAATTATTACTGATGAAACCATGTTAAATCAAACACATCAACCAATGTACGGCCTTCAAAGAATGCTTAAAACAGAATGAATAAACAGTTTGTGGATGTCAGAAGAAAGCAAGCATACAAGAATGAGGAGATTTGAAGCTGATAGTGACTTATGCCTTATGCGTTTCACAAACACCATATATAAAGTGTTGGTAGTTATAAGCTGCAAACTGTGAAAAGTGTAGTTCATTGCACTTCTTTGTATATATGGGAGTGTGTATACTTTTGTGTAAATGCCTATGTGTGTATATGTAGAAGTCACTAATCAACATCAAATGTCTTGCTAGGTCAGTGTGTCCACTTTGCTATGAGGCAGTGTTTCTCACTGCGTTGAATGCTTTCTCATTAGGATCTTCCTACGTCTGCCTCGCAGCAGTAGGATTGTAGACATGTTCTGTCCTGTATGGATTTGGTTTGTTACATGGTCTTTTCTTCATCCGTAGTCAGTTAATTGAGTATGTATTCAGGAACAAAAGAGAAAGAGAAAAAAATCAGCAATTCTACCTATAAACACATCTACACAGTAGAATAACACGAATAGAGGTTAATGGACTTTTAAGGAAGAGCCAGATAATAAATTTTAGCTTTCTGAGTTATATTATTTTTGCTGTATCTTTTGAACCTGAATGGATATGATCATAGTCTAATAATGAACTTAAAAAAAAATCACTTGGCCAGTAAGCCATAGTTTATAGGCTTCTGTTATATACCAGTGCATAATAAAATTAAAACACTGTTGCACAATGAGATGCAAAGGGATAATGAAAGCAAATCATAAACAAACCACACGTAGCAAAAGAAGTGAATCTCAGAAACTATAGAAGAAATCTGAGAGCCCAATGTGATGGCCCCTTGCCTTTAATCCCAGTTAATGGATCTTGTGACTATGCCAACCTGGTCTACATAGAGAAGTTGCAGGCTAGCCAGGGCCACATAGCGAGACTTTGTCTCAAAGAACAACCAAGCAAAAAAAAAAGTTAGTTAATAGTGAAACGATGGGTTGAACAGATTTCCAGTGTTAGAAGTCAGGGCAGTGGTGTCCCTGGGGGTGAGGCAGGGGCGCTGCAGTACTGCTAGAGCTCCGTTCCTAATCTGAGGTCTGTTACAGTCTGAAAAGGTCCCAAGAGCTACATAGTTAGAGGACATGAGTTTGAAAACTATGCACGACAGGCTTCAGTTAAGAATTCCGTGTTGTATACCATGGAGAATACATGTTTTACAAAAGTAGGCTGATGTTTTGGAAGTTTGTGCACAGAGATCCAGATGGAATCCAGGGTCCTGGCTGTTCTTGGAGCACAGGGAATTGATAAAGCCCCCTCTTTTTTTTTTTTTTTTTTTTTGGCAGATGCAATACTATTTGGAATGTCTTCTAAGCTATGCTTAAAACGTGGTGGCCTGCAAACATAAGAACATAACTGGGTATGCTCCAATGCTCCATTGCTCTCTGAGATGACTAACTGGTATATTGGGATGCCCAGCCATGAGGTCAAACCCTTTGGCCTCACAGATTTTTTTCATAGAATTTTAATGATAAGTGACTCATTTTATTCCCTGGCATTTCTGGAGTGATTCTGTCATTATCTTATTAGGCCTCTCAGGAAGGAAAGTGTCATACAAGTAGTGATGACCCTAATTCACCAGTAATGTGGTAAAAGTACACAGATGGCATATTGGTGTTTCCTTTATGTCCGGAATCCAGCTCAATCCCAGCCACTGTCTTATGTCTGGACATTGATTAAAAAAACATTATTTATTAATTTTATGTGAACACATACACATGCGTGGGAG
Source organism: Acomys percivali (assembly GCA_907169655.1). NCBI lineage: Eukaryota > Metazoa > Chordata > Mammalia > Rodentia > Muridae > Acomys > Acomys percivali. The sequence continues at coordinate 80,712,287 of OU015743.1, read as the reverse complement.
TGTGCATAGCATGCCATGTGTGGAGGTCAAAGGACAACTGTGGGAGTTCTCGTCTCGTACCACGTGGGTCCATGTGCTCCGCAGGCTTGGCAGCAAGTACCTTTACTTGTTGAACGCTTCACTGGTCTTGCTTTTTTCTTTATTTTAAAAATCACTGGTCACTTTAATTCTGCTGTTTCATATTTTAGAACCCAGCTCTCCCAGGTTACCAAAAAAGTCTCTCCAAAGACCAGACATGGTAACACTGCTGCTCATATTTTAGTAATGGATCTCCAGCATGTTTGCGGCTAGGCAAGCTATCATTTGTTGCCTTTTGGTCCGAAGATAAATTCCTTCTGAAACTCTAATCTGCATTTCAGGGACAGACTTGACAGTAGCTCCTCTTTGACTACCCCGGGACATGTTTCATGTTCTATGTTTTCAGCTAGTGCTACAAAGTCTAACATACATACATACATACACATCTATTTTTTTTAATTAAATTGTTGGATTCTTTTAAATAATAGTCTACATATCTTTGCAACCTAAATCTTACCTTTATACATAGTAAATTCTCAAGAAGTATCAATTTAATGGATATAAATTTAACAAGTCAATGGAAATAATTTTAAACAGTGGAGCTATTTAATCCTTTATACATTATAATAGTATATCAGTAGATACTTCATCTAAATGATGCTATTACTAGTTATTGATAATTTTCTAGAGCAAGCCAACATTGCTGTGTTCTATGGTCTTTTAATCTTAGATTTTTCTGAAGGTGTCATTATAAAACAGCAAATATGATTCAATTCACTGTATCCAGGTATCTTTTGTCAGTAAATTAACATTTATTGATTTCTGCAAGTCATCTATTTTAAAAAGCAAAGAGATAATTTCAATCTATATTTTGTTGCTGAAATGTGTAAACGAGGAATCAGTCAACTTAAAACTTTGTCTGCTATTAGTCAACTGTTACACAAAAGAAGCCCTGTGAGAAAAGATAAGATGCCATGTGGGGACATGTGAAAGAGGGCATTCAGGAGTTCTCTAAGAAATATTACTACAAAGTTTGGTCCATTCAATACAGGCAAAAGATGGGGTGGACCTTTTAATATAAAATTTAAAAATTTAAATCTGTTCTTCCTTGATATGGCTTATATGAGTCATTCTCTCTCCCTCCCTCTCTCTCTCCCTCTCTCTCTCCCTCTCTCTCTCCCTCTCTC
>OU015743.1:80693785-80711072 GCA_907169655.1 Acomys percivali | reverse complement strand
CTCCCTCTCTCTCTCCCTCTCTCTCTCCCTCTCTCTCTCCCTCTCTCTCTCCCTCTCTCTCCTTTCTCTCTTCCCTCTCCCCCCATCTTCTCTTACCCCACTCTCTCACCATTACTCTTCTCATTTCCCTTTTGCTTGCTCATCCTTAAGTTACCCAGCTTTGAGCATTTTGCTAGAACACAGTGGTCTAAAACACAGGAACTTCTTTTTAAAAATTTTTTATTTAATTAATTTATTTAGATTACAACTCAATTGTTATCCCATCACTTGTATCCTCCCATTCCTCCCTTCCTCCCACTTTCACCTTATTTCCTTCCCCTAGGTCTATGACTGAGGGGGACCTCCTCCCCCACTATATGGTCATAGGCTATTAAGTCTCATTTTAGCAGCCTGTTTACTCTTTCGTTGAGTGCCACCAGGCCTTCCCACCAAGGGGAGGTAGTCAAATATGGGGCACCAGAGTTCATGTCAGAGTTAGTTCTTAAACCAACACGAGAGACTTGCTCGGGGACAGAGTCTTAGATGACTGTGTACCCGAAGTAGAGCCAGTGAAGGGCATCAAGTCCAAAGTGCACATGAAAGTGAGAGTTCACATTGATCTGAGAGGCAAAAGGAGAGTGGTACCAGACTTCCTCTTTATAACAACTCCTCAGAATGAACATGGGGCCATAAGAACCACATCAATTATTTTTGGGTGGGGCTAAGGAAAGCACCCCCATGCTTGGTGGTACTACTAGACTAGATTCTTTCCCAACTGGGTGATTATTGTTAAAAACAGTAGGCTACATAGGATGCAATCATTTGATTTTGTGTTTGATCATTTTGCTCAATAAATTGTTGAGTTTGGAGACAAAACTTCTGAAATGAGCTCTTATAAAGAGAACTGACCTTATTACTGTTGGTCTAGGCAATTGCTAACAACTGCAGCCACAATTTGGGAGTTGCCCTGGTAACCACAAAGCAAGACAATGTTTCCTGAAATGAAACTGGTTGCACCAGGTTCAAAGAATGTATGTTTCATGGTAGATTTGATGTGACAATGATAAAAAAAAATACATCAATTGTGATGCAGTCCAGATTTTACATTTGAGGAGTCAGGAGTGGCTCCATATTTGTTGTTGATTTTATTATTTCTCTTATTTTTGAGGTTGTAACATAATTACAACATTTCTCCATTTCTTTCCTCTCTCCAAATACCTCCATAAGACCCTCCACACTCCCTTTAAAATTCTTGGCCTTTTTCTCCACATATTAATTGTTCATTAATATGTGTCTAAGTATATACACATATATTCCTTAATATAACCTGGTCAATATACATGATGCTACATGCATGCAAGTTTTTTATGGCTGACCAATTTGGTGTGCTCTTCTCTGGGGAAGCCTATTTCTTCTACTGTCAACAACCCTTAGTTGTCTGTAGTTCTCTGTGTATACTTGAGGCCCCATGGGCTTTCACCCATCCACCATGGCATGTCAATTGGTGTTGTCCTTGTTTAGCTCCTGTTTAAGGACTCACAATGGTGGGACTGTATGGGTCATGATTCTGAGATTTACTAGGAGGCACAGTCTTACAACAAACTCCCTGACCCTCTGTCTCTTACAATCTTTCTGTCCCCTCTTTTCAGTATTGCTGAGTCTTTGGCACAGGAGTTGTTTTGTAGATATATCAACTAGGACTAGGCTCCAACAACTCTACATTTTAATTGGTCGTAGATTTCTGTAGTGGCCCCTGTCCGTTGGAAAGAGAAGTTTCCCTCAATGAGGGATGAGATAGAGATATATTCTAACCTCAATTGAAAATGCTATGAAAGAGAAAAGGACAGATAGAACCTAGGGGGGTCTAGGGACACCTGCCCATAGCCCAGCAGTACATGGTCACTAATGGTATTGGAGAGATGTGTGGAAGAAGGCCCAGAACAACCCCTGAGCTTTTACAGTGCACAGAGTTCTCAAAGGAGGGTAAAATCAGCATAAGAACCAAGCTACCAGCCAGGAGGCAGGAGGCCAAGAAGCTCCAGGACACAGTCCTTAACCGAGATACGGAGTTAACAGTGCTATTTGTACCAGAAAACTGCACAGAAAGCAGTGGCTAGCTGAACACCTGTACTATCCAGGAGTCCACAACTGAGGAGGACCTCCAGTGAGAGCAGCACTTTGCCCTTTGGCACACACCCTTCTCTCTGCTATGTTCTGGTGCAACCAGCAGGAAGTTTACCATTCGTTGGCTTCTTCCCTGGGAAGGAAGCAAAGTAGTAGGTGTATAGCTAACATTCTGGTATTTCAATATGTTGCCCAAAAGGACAGATTTCTGTCTTATTTGTCCTATATAATCTGGAAGAATGGGTCCATATGGAAACTACTAAAACAAGAAATGGGTCTCTTCCTGATGTGTAGGCAGACACCTTGAAGATCCAGAGATTACAGATGCCCCAGAAGACACATACTAGGTGAGCTGTTTGCACAATTAGGACAGGTAAGATCCCATTCACAGATCCTGAGAAGATATAATGTCAGAAAAGCTAGTGAGCAGGTAATTCATGAAAGCAAGCATGCTTTCATGAAAACCAGCCTAAAAGTCTGGGAGAAGCAATTGCTTTGTCAAAACTACAAATCTCAATGTAAGATTATAGGGCACACAGAGACATAGGTGATCATGACACACCCAGCATATCAAAACACAAATAAAATGTCCTGACAATGTCTCTAAAGGAATACATCCTTTCAATTATGATGGAATGAAAGCAGAAATCAAGGCCTATTGAAAAGATCTGTAAAAATATAACAAATCAGCATACACTTAACTGATGGGTCAAATAATAAACCAATTAAGACATAAAAGATAATTGGAGTCAAAGGAACTAAAAGCATACCACAGTGAAACTGAAGGGACACAGCAAACAGGGTGTCCTAGGAGAAATCAATAACTAATTATTAATGTTTACATTTAAAGGAGAAATGTCTCAAACCAGCAACCTGGCATTACACCCCAAGTAACTAGAGAAAACAAGCCAAACTAAAAGTTAGCAGAAAAAAATTAAATAACACAGTTTAAAACAGAGGTAAATGTATTATATAATAGAAAAGTACAGAGAAAGAAAAAGTCAGTACAATTGAGTTAGCCTTTTGATTAAACTCTTTTTAGGAAAAAAACCCAAACAAACAGATGAGCAATGGGCCATCACTACCAATGGCACAGAAATAAGGTCCTTCACAAGGAAAGAAGAAAGGCCACATAATTCCATTAGAGAATCCATGAAATTAAAAAAATAAATAACAACAAAATTACTTAAAATATTTTAGATGGTGTGTGTTGGAGCATACCTTTCCAGGAAATAGAAACAAGTGGGCCAAGGCATGAAGTCTATATTTGGCTACACAGCAGGTTTGAAGCCAGCTTATCTGAAAAAAAAAAGGTATATTTAAAAATATTTAAAGGCCCATAGAAATGCTTGAGTTGATAAAGATACTGCTGCTGAGCCAGACATGGAACCTGCATGTTGTGAAGAAACAGGTAACTCCTACAAGTCACCTTGATCTGTCATAATCATGTACCTTGACTCAGGTACACCCAGAGAATATACACACATAACACACACACATACACACTAACTAACTAAATGTAAAAAATACTTCAGAAAACTTAAGAGTAGTGATCATGTCCAAACCTCCTGTGATGCTCTGATAAAAAAAAATACAGACAAATATAATATAAAAAGGAACATTTCCCTTTCAAAAATTAAGCTAGACAATTTCACCAAAATAATAACAATCTGAATTTAACAGTGCATGAAAAAGCCTGTATACTATTGCCTTATTTCTACAATATAGGGATGGCCAAATATACTAAAATTAACTAATTAATTGCATTACATGAACACACATGAAAGAAAACAGAAATGATATAAGTATCTCAATTTATACAAAAATTGACAAGCTTGAATACTTTTAATGATTAAAAAATGCCTCTCTAGAAGTAGATGGCAATTTTTTTTTAACACAATTAAGTCTTATCCTGAGCACTTTGGATGAAAAGGAAATGTACCCCATCAGGACCAATGAAGCTGGTAGGCTGACTGTTGAGCATCACCTTTCCCTCTGCTCCTCCAAATTCAATTACCCAGGCTCATTTCCAGCTCTGCAGCAGAACATCTGTTGAAGCCATCCCATTCCCCCACCTCTAGCAGACTTACAGATTTTCCCTCTTAATTAGAGCCCCCATTCAGTGCTTTATCCCAGCCCCCAACTCCAGTGAGCACTCCTGAGAACTCACAGGCCACTCTCACCAGAGAAGCAAGTAGGCTAACTACAGATTTTCACCTTTCCTCAGCTCCCTCAAGTTCAGTCCTCCAATCTCATAGTTACCTCTGCATCAGAAATCTGTTGTGGCCTTGCCTCACTCTCTGCCTCTATTTCCAGGACCTTATGCAGGTCTTGATGCAGCATCTTGCTTTCTTCCCTCCCATGTACCACCCCCTGCTCCAATTACTGACACCAAGCCAATCCCCTTTACTAAGTGTCAGCTCCCAATAACCAGAAGCACATTTTACCTGGAACCCTCAGGGACCACACTTATCAGGATCAGAGAAGAATTTCTTCCCAGACAACACACAGCCTCCATACTCTCTGAAGAACTGGAGAGGGCAACTGAAACCAAGAAGCTAAATACTCACCCAACAAAGACAAGATCAGATATCAGCACCTAGAATTACAATCTTCCCAATCCAAGATGTCTACATGTCAGCATAAAAACGCAATAAATAAGAACCAGGTGAGTATGTCTCCACTAGTGCCCAGCAATGCCATCACAGCAGGCTCCTAGTAGCTCAACAGGTGAAGCACCAAGACCTTAAAATAGCCTTGATGAGTATGATAGAACTCCATAAAGAGGAAATAGAGAAAAATTTTAAAGAAATCTGTGAAAACGCAAAGAAACAGTGCAAGAAAATGAATTAAACTATTCAAGAACTGGAGGTGGAAATAGAATCAATAAGAAGATGCAAACTGAAAGAAATTGAGAAATGAAAAACAAAGAAATTCAAAAAGGAACTTCAGAGGCAAGCTTCACCAACAGAATACAAGAGATGGGAGAGATAATATCAGACTGATGACATAATAAAAGACACCTTGAGCAAATAAAACTGATACCTTGATAAAAGAAAATGTGAAATATAAAATACTCCTAGCACAAAACATTTAGGAAATCTTGGACACTATGAAAATACAAAATATAAGAGTCATATGAATAAAGGAAGAAGCAGCCCAGGTTAGAGACAAAGAAAATACTTTCATAAAGATGATAGCAGGAAATTTCCCTAACCTAAAGAAGGAATTGCAGATAAAGGAACAAGAAGCATATACAACACAAAACAGACTGGACCAGAAAAGAAGGTCCCCTTGGCATCTGATAGAACACTAAACATATAGAGGAAAGAAAGAATAGTAGAAGTTTCAAGGGAAAAAGACCAAGTAACATATAAAAGCAGACCAATCAGAGTAATACCTGATTTCTCAATGGAGACTTTAGCAGCTAGAAAAGCTTGGACAGATGTGCTGCAGGCTCCAAGAGACCACAGATGACAACTTAGGCTACTATACCTAACAAAACTTTCAAACACAATAGATGGAAAAATAAAACAGTGCATGATAAAACCAAATTTAAGCAATATCTATCTACAAATTCAACTCTGCAAAGAGCACTAGAAGGAAAACTCCACCCTAAAGAAGGTTCTATCTGGCTGCAGTGCAGGGCCGCAGGGTTTGAAAGATGAGGTCCTCAATGCATTCTGAGGAAGATGATTGTGTTCCAGAGCTACACAGAAATGTTCACCCCCAGAGGGGCCTGATTGGGAGGAAACACTTAGCCAAGCTGAGATCATCCAAAATGGCGTCAATTGCATACTGCATCTCATCCGCAGAACAACAATGACTGACTGCACAGCCACCAAAGAACCATACTGAGATCTCCAAAACACAGTGCTGGTGTTTCCCAGAGAGAAGGAAATGCTGTCATGTGACTTGTCCATGCCCTCCCATTTTAGGACCATGAACCATGCCCCAGCGAGTTACCAGGGACCCCAGGTCAAGCCTAAGTGAGGACTGCACTGCCCACACCACAGGCCTCATGGCCCTCCTCTCATAGGCTGGGGCCATGCTCAATGACAAGAGCTGGATTGTGCAGAGGTGGATATTAGGGGCAGCAGTGAGGTGAGGGCCCATAGCATATGGAGCATGCGATGGAACCAGAGACACAGGAGTTGTGAACCACAAGTTCCCAGGACAAGAAGCTGAGCTGGACCAACATCAATGGTTTCTATGAGCAACTCAGTGAAGGCTTTGAGGGACCTCTACTTGCCACCTGCTTTATGGCCCACAAGATCCAGTACCCACAGGAGTAGGAGGTCATTGAAGCCTTGACAGCCAGCAACAGTCTGGTGAATTGAACCGGAGCAGGAGAACTGGCCCTGAAGACACGGAAATAGGAGAGCTAGCCATACCCTGAGGACACAGGAGCTGGAGAGCTGGTACTACCCTGAGGACATGAGAGTGGGACAGCTGAGGCAGCTATGATGACACAGGAGGGGGAGAGTGGACCCTGCCCTGAGGACAAGGGAACTGTCCTTGATCCAAGGCTCTGAGCCAACCTCACCCCAACATCTACCCCATGTATGACCTGCTGGAACACATGAAGGCACTGGACCAGCAGATTCAAAGATTAAGACTCTCCTTGGCACACAACAACAATGGGATATCCGACAGCAGTCCCAGTGAGGATCCGGTAACGATAGTGTAGACCTCAAACCAGATCCATGACTCTTAGCAATGAACATTTGAAAGTAAACATATGTGGACAAAAGGCTACACTGTGTGATAAACTACAGATTCTGTGACAAGATTTTTTGTTTGTCTGTTTGTTTTATTTTAATGGGGGGAGGAGAGGGATTTTGGTGCATGACGTGTAAATCATAGACATTAAGTAAAAGTAAAAAAAAAAAAAAGACAGTTACATCTAGGAAAACAGAGGAAATAAATAATTCCAGACCAGCAAATCAAGAAAAGGGAGGCATATACAAAGAACACACTCACACATATACACACACCAGTGAATCACCACCAATAAACAATGCTCACTGATATCTCTTAATAACAATGATATCATTCCATAATACAAAGACACAGGTGAACAAAATGGATATCAAAATAGGATCCATCCTTTTTCCCTTTTTCTGTATCCATGAAACACAAGTAACATCAAGGATAGAAATCATCTTAAGGTGAAAGGTAGAAAAAGATATACCAAGCAAATGGACCAAAGAAGCAAGTGGGTACAGACATTTATTATTTGACATCAAGCCCAAACTAATCAGGATAGGAATTGGCACTACATATTCTCCAAAGAAAAGATCCATCTAGATGGTGTTTCAGTTTTTTAAAAAAATATTTTATTAATTTATTCATATTACATCTTAATTGTTATCCCATCTCTTGTATCCTCCCATTCCTCCCTCCCTCTTATTTTCCCCTTACTCCCCTCCCCTATGTCTGTGACTGAGGCAGATCTTCTCCCCCTGTATGTGCTCATAGGGTATTAAGTCTCTTCTTGGTAGCCTACTATCCTTCCTGAGTGCCACCAGGCCTCCCCATCAAGAGGACATGGTCAAATATGGGGCACCAGAGTTCGTGTGAAAGTCAGTCCTCTGTCCTGTCCATTGGCTAGATCTGGGTAGAGGTTCGATGTTTACTGCACATATTGTCCTTGGCTAGTGCCATAGTTTGAGCAGGACCCCTGGGCCCAGATCTGCCCTTCATAATGTTCTTCTTGTAGGCTTCTAGGACTCTCTGGATCCTTCAGTTTCCCCATTCTCCCATGCTTCTCTTACCTAAAGTCCCAATAGTATGTCCTCCCCTCTGACCCACTTTTCTGGTAAGTGAAGACTTTCATGGGACATGCCCCTTGGGCTAGTGTCCAGATATAAGTGAGTGTATACCATTTTACTCTTTCTGCTTCTGGGTGAACTCATTCATTATGATCATTTCTAGTTCAATCCATTTGTTTACAAATTTCAGGAATTTCTTGTTTTTAATAGCTGAGTAGTATTCCATAGTGTATATGTACCACAGTTTCTTTATCCATTCTTCTACTGAGGGAGACTTAGGCTGCTTCCATGTTCTGGCTATTATGAATAAGGCTGCTATGAACATGGTTGGGCATATGTCCCTGTTGTGTGGTGGAGAATTTTCTGGGTATATTCCAAGGAGTGGACTAGCTGATTCTTGAGGAAGCCCTATTCCCATTTTTATGAGAAAGCTCCAGAGCATTTCAGTTCTTTACATCTATGCTCCAAACAAAGGAAACCCAAACTTGTAAAATAAATACCACCACAGCTTAAATCACATATTGACGATCACACACTGATAGTGGGGTATTTCAATATCCCACTCTCACCAATGGACAGGTCATTCAGACAAAAACTAAACAGAGAAATGCTGGAGTGAACAGATGTTATAAACCAAATGGATCAAAGAGATGTCTACAGAACATTTGACACAAACACAAAAGAATATTCCTTCTTTTTAATCACCTCTTGGAATTTTTCCCAAAATATACAAGAAATTTGAAATAATACCCTGCATCCATTCAGACTACCACTGATTAAAGCTGGCTTTCAACAACAATAGAAAGAACAGAAAGCTTACAAACTTACAGAATCTGAACAACTCACTAATGAATGAAAGACGGGCTGAGACAAAACTTAAGAAAAATATTAAAGACTTGATAGAATTAAATGAGAATGAATATACAGTGTAACCAAACTTATGGGACAAAATGTAAATGGTGCTAAGAGGCAAGTTCATAGCACTAAGTACACACACACACACACACACACACACACCTGAAAGCCCCAGAACAAAAAGAAGAAATCACACCCCAGAAGAGTAGACCTGCAAGAAATCAAACTAAAATACAGAGAAAGAATATCAAAACAAACAAAATCAGAAATGAAAGGGAGGCATAACGACAGACACTGAGGAAATCCAGAAGATCATAAGGATATACTTTAAAGCCCTGAATTGCACCAAACTGGAAAATCTAAAATCTAAAAGTAATGGACAATTTTTGCAATACATACTATTTACCAAAGTAAAGATCAGATAAACAATTTAAACATATCTATAACCCCAAGTTAAACAGAAGCAGTTATTAAAAGTCTCCCAGTCAAAAAAAAGCTGAGAGCCTGATGGATTTAACACATTTTTTCTTTTAATTTTAATTTTTGCTGCTTTCAAATATTGCATCCTGACAGCACTTTTCTCTACCTCCACTCTTCCCAATCCCAATTTCACCTTCCCTCTCTCCTAGATCAACTTCTCCTCTTTGCCCCCTGAAAAAAAAGAGCACATCTCCAAGAAATATCAACCAAACATGGCATAACAAATTATAATAAGACTAAGCACAAACACCCATCTCAGTGCTGTAAGAAGTGACTGAGTGGGAGGAAAAGGGTCCCAAGCACAGGCATAAGGGGCACAGATATCCCCACTCTCACTATTAGGTAGTCCCACAAGAGCACCAAGCTATGCAATGATAACATATACTCAGCAGACCCAGCTCAGATCACACAGGGCCCATGATCATCACTTCAGTCTCTGTGAATCCCTATGAACCCTGCTTAGTTTATTCTCTGGTTCATATTGTGGTGTCTCTGACTCCTCTGGCTCCTAGAATCCTTCCTCCTCTTTTCTTTGGAGTTCCTCTGGTTTTGCCTAGTGTTTGGCTATGGGTCTCTACATCTATTTCTATCAGTTGCTGGACAATGCCTCTCTGATGACAATTGGACTAGGCACCAATTATAAGGATAGCAGAATATCATTAAGAAATCATTTCATGGGGTTGGAGAGATAGCTCAAAGGTGAAGAGCACTGGCTGCTCTTCCAAAGGTCCTGAGTTCAATTCTCAGCAACCACGTGGTGGCTCACAACCATCTATACTGAGATCTGGTGACCTCTCCTGGTATGCAGGTGAAACACTGTATATAAAATAAAAAAAAAACTTTGAAAAAAGAAATAATTTCATTTAATTTTTTCTTTTTCTCCATGCCAATCATGCTTGGTTCTATCTTAGATTTCTGGGCTGACGAACCTCTGGCTCTTGGAAATACATGCAGTGTTGTGGCTGAGCTCCCTCTCATGGTGTGGGCCTTGAGTTGAGACAGCCATTGCTTGGCCACTCCCATAAGTTCTGTAACACCATTACCCTAGCACATTTAGCAGGCATGAGTAATTTTATGTTAAAAGTTTTGTGGATGTGTTGATGTTCCAGTACTACTGCTGGAGCCTTGCTAGATTATAGAAGATGGCTAGTTCCCCCTTTACTAGGAGACTTTACCTAGTGTCACTGTGGTAGATTCCAGAGAGTTGCCATTGCACTGGATTCCTTCATTGCTCCCCCCAATTACAGTCATCTCCTCCAGTACTCTCTCCCTCTATCTCCAAACCCTGCTCGAATCCACCTGTTCCCATCCCTACTAGCCTTCAGTCTACACAAAAAATCTTTTCTGTTTCCTCTTCCCAGGGAGATCCATGAGTTCCCCTCTTGAGATCTCCTTGTTCCTTAGCCTCTGAGTCTGTGGGTTGTAGCATGATTATCTTTTACTTAATGGCTAATGTCTATTTGTAATTAAGTACACATCATGTTTGTCTTTCTGAGTCTGAGTTACCCCATTCAAGATGATTTTTTTCTAGTTCCATCTATTTGCCTGCAAATTTCATGAAGTCATTGTTTTTAGCAGCTGAGTAATACTTCATTGTGTAAATGTACCACATTCTCTTTAGCCACTCTTCAGCTGAAGGACAACTAGGTTGTTTCCAGCCTCTGGCTATTATGAATAGTGCAGCTATGAACATAGTTGAGCAAATGTCCTGTGGTAGGATGGGGCTTTCCTTTGGGTATATGTTCAAGAGTGGTATATAGCTGGGTCTTGAGGTAGATTGATTCATAATTTTCTGAAGAACTTCAATATTGATTTCCATAGTATCTGTACAAGTTTGCACTCCCATGGGCAATGAAGGCATGGTCCTCTTGCACCATATCCTCACCAACATGAGCTAACACTTGTGTTATTGATCTTAGCCATTCTTCGGCATAAGATGGAATCTAAAAGTAGTTTTGATTTCCATTTCCTTTGTGGATAAGGATGTTGAACGTTTCAGTAAGTTTTCCTTGGCCATTTGAGATACCATAGTTGAGAATTCTCTGTTTAGATCTGTGCCCATTTTAAAATTGGATTATTTTGTTTGTTGCTGTATTGTTTCTTGAGTTCTTTGTATATATATTTGATACTATCCCTCTATCAGATGTGAAGTTGATGAAAATCTTTCCCCACTCTGTAGGCTACCATTTTGTTCTTTGGATGGCACCTTTTGCCTTGCAGAGGCTTTTCAGTTTTGTGAGGTCTCATTTATGGATTTTTATTCTTGTGACTGCTCTTAGTATTCTGTTCAAGAAGTTGTCTTCTGTCCCAATATTTAATGCATAATTCTACCAATAATGCCAATACTCCTCAAATTATTATACAAAACAAAACAGAAATAACACCAGCTAATTTGCTTTATGAATCCACAGTTGCTTTGATATGCAAACTACATAAAGATCAAAGAAAGAGAATTAGAGTCCAGGTTTCCTTATGAACAGAGATATAAAAATAGTCAATAAAACGCTTGCAAACTAAATCCAAGAACACATTCAAAAGCTTATCTATCATGATTAAGTAGATTTTATCACAGAGATTCAGAGATGGTTCAACATATTTGAATCAATAAATATAGTTCATCATATAAACAAACTGAAAGACCAAACCACACAATCTCTCATTAGATGCAGAAAAGGCCTTTGACAAAATTCAAAACCTTTTCATGATAAAAATTCAGGAGAGATTAATGGTGTAAAGATGTACATTAACATAATAAAGGCAATTTACAGCCAGCCCATAGTCAACATCAACTTAAATGGAGAGAAATTCAAGGCAAGTCTATTAAAACTAGGAACAAGACAAGGTTGTCCACTGTCTCCACACCTATTCAATATAGTACTGGAAGTCTTAGCTATAGAAATAAGGCAATTGGAGGAGATCAAGAAGATGCAAATTGGACAGGAAGATTATTTATCTTCTGATGTCATTTTCAAGCTTTTTCTTCAGAAATTTGAAGTTTTTTCAAACAAGTTCTTTACTTGCTTGGTTAGTATTACTCCTAGATAGTTTATATTGCTTGTGGCTATCATGAAGGGTATAATTTCCCTAATTTCTTCCTCTGCACGATTGTCCTTTCTATATATGAAGGCTCATGACTTTTTTGAGTTAATTTTGTATCCAGCCAGTTTGCTGAAGGTGTTTATCAGCTGTAGGTGTTCTCTGGTGGAATTTTGGGGGTCACTTATATACACTATCATATCATCTGCAAACAGGGATAATTTGACTTCCACTTTTCCAAATTGTATCCCCTTGATCTCCTTTTGTTGTCTTATTGCTCTGGCTAGAACTTCAAGTAATATATTGAAGAGATATATAGAGAGGGGACAGCCTTGCCTTGTCCTTGATTTCAGAGGAATTTCCTTGAGTATCTCTCCATTTAATTTGATGTTGGCTATTGGCTTGCTGTATATAGCCTTTATTATGTTGAGGCATGTGCCTTGTATCTCTGTTCTCTCCAAAACTTTAAACATGAATGGGTGTTGGATTTTATCAAATGCTTTTCCTGCATCTAAGGAGATGATCATGTGTGGTTTTTTTTTACTTTCAGTTTGTTTATATGGTGGATTGCATTGATGGATTTCCATATATTAAACCATCCCTGCATGCCTGGAATGAAGCTTACCTGGTCATGGTGAATGAAATCTTTGATGTGTTCTTGTATTCAGTTTGTGAATATTTTATCGAGTATTTTTGCATCAATGTTCATAAGAGAAATTGGTTTGAAATTCTCTTTCCTTGTTGGGTCTTTGTGAGGTTTAGGTATCAATGTGACTGTGGCCTCACAGAATGAATTTGGTAATGTTCTATCCATTTCTATGTTTTGTAGTAGCTTGAAGAGTGTCGGTATTAGCTCTTCTTTGAAGGTCTGGTAGAATTCTGCACTAAAACCATCTGACCCTGGACATTTTTTGGTTAGAAGACTATCAATGACTGCTTCTATTTCTGTAGGGGTAATGGGACTATTTAGTTGGTTTATCTGTTCTTCAATCAATTTTGTCAAGTGGAATTAATCAGGAAAATTGTCCATTTTCCTTAGATTTTACAAATTTTGTGGTATATATGTCTTTGAAGTTTCTTTGTATTTATTCAGTGTCTATTGTTATGTCTTCCTTTTCATTTCTGATTTTGTTGATTTGGATACTGTCTCTCTGCCTTTTAGTTAGTTTGGCTAAGAGTTTGTCTATCTGGTTGATTTTCTCAAAGAACCAGCTCCTGGTTTTGTTGATTCTTTGAATTGTTCTCTTTGTTTCTAAATTATTGATTTTAGCACTGAGTTTATTTCAAGACATCTACTCCTCTTGGGTGTTTCTGTTTCTTTTTTTCTAGGGCTTCCAGATGTGTCATTAATTTGCTTATGTGGGATGTTTCCTGTATCTTCATAAAGGCACTTAGTGCTATGAATTTTCCTCTTAGCACTGCTTTCAGTGTGTCCCACATATTTTAGTTTGTTGTTCTTTCTTTTTTGCTGAATTTCAGGAATTCCTTAATTTCTTTCTTTATTACTTCTCTGACCTAGTTGTCATTAAATAGGCAGTTGTTTAGTTTCCATGTATGTGTAGGCTTTTTGTTATTTCTGTTGTTGAAATCCAGCTTTAGTCCATGGTGATCTGATAGGATACAAGGTATTATTTCAATCTTCTTGAATCTTTTGAGGCTTTCTTTGTGACCTACTATATGATAAATTTTGGATAAGGTATAATCTTCTGAGAAGAAGGTATAATCCTTTGTGTTTGCATGAAAAGTTCTGTAGATATCTGTCAGATTCAAATGATTCATGGTGTTGGTTAGTGTCATTAATTCTCGGTTTACTTTGTTTCACCAACCTATAGTTTGGTGAAAGTGTGGTATTGAAGTCTCCCACTATTAATGTGTGGTTATTGATGTGTGTTTTAAGCTTATTTAATAGTTCTTTTACAAATGTGGTTTCTCTTTTATTGGGAGCATAGGTGTATAGAATTGTGATGTCCTTTTGGTTGACTTTACCTTTGATGAGTATGAAGTGACCATCTTCTTCGCTTTTGATTAATTTGCATTGGAATTCTATCTCATTAGATATTAAGTGGCTACACCAGCTTGCTTCTTGAGTCTGTTTGCTTGGAATACCTTTTCCTAGCCTTTTACCCTGAGGTAACATCTATCTTTATGGCTGAGATGTGTTTCTTGAATGAAGAAGAATGCATCCATTCAGTTAGTCTGTGCCTTTTTATTAGAGAATTGAGACCATTGATGTTGAGGGAGATTAATGACCAGTAACTGTTAAGTCCCTTAATTTTGATGTTGGTTGCAGTAGAGTGTTTGCGTGGTTATGGTTTTGCGATGGTGTAGTTATCTATTTTCAATGTAATTTTGCTTGTAACTTGTCAGTTTGCAGTGGAGGTTTCCTTCTATTAACTTCTGTAAGGCCGGATTTGTGCGTAGGTACTGTTTGAATTTGTTTTTCTCATGGAATATCTTGTTTTCTCCATCAATGGCTATTGATAGCTTTGCTGGGTATAGTAGTCTGACCTGGCATCTGTGATCTCTTACGATTTGCAGGACCTCTGTCTAGGCTTTTCTGGCTTCTGTGGTCTCTCTTGAGAAGTTGGGTGTAATTCTGATAGATTTGCTATTATATGCTAGTTGGCCCTTTTCCTTTGCCGCTTTTAATGTTTCTGGTGTGTGTGTGTGTGTGTGTGTGTGTGTGTGTGTGTGTATTTTTTGTATTGATTATTATGTGGTGGGAAGGTTTTCTATTCTGGTCTATTCTATTTGGTGTTCTGTAGGCCTCTTATATGTTTATATGCATCTCCTTTAAATTAGAGAAGTTTTCTTCTATGATTTTGTTGAAGATATTTTCTGGGCCTTGGAGTTAGGCATCTTCTCTTTCCTCAATGCTTATTATTCTCAGCTTTTGTCTTTTCATGGTGTTTTTGATTTCCTGGATGTTTTTTGTCAGGAATTTTCCAGATTTAGCATTTTCTTGGATCGTTGCTTTGAGTTGTATAATTGTATCATCTAGTCCCGAGATTTGTTCCTCCATTTCTTGGATTCTGTTAGAGAAACTCATCTCTGTGTTGCTTGCTTAGTTCTCTAATATCTCTCATTCCTGTTTTTTTTTCCCTGTCTGTGCCTTTATCATTGTTTCCATTTTGATCTTCAGATCTTGAAC
This sequence comes from Acomys percivali, assembly GCA_907169655.1. Classification (NCBI taxonomy): domain Eukaryota; kingdom Metazoa; phylum Chordata; class Mammalia; order Rodentia; family Muridae; genus Acomys; species Acomys percivali. Next base: position 80,695,673 of record OU015743.1, on the reverse strand, counting down.
TGTTTAATTGATTTCGTTCATATGATTGTATTTTCCTAAATTTCTTCCACTGTCTCTCTATAACTCTCTTTATGTCTTTAACCTGTTTGTCTGCATCTTCCTGCATTTGTTTACATATTTTATTCGTTTCTTCCATTATCATCTTCATTGCTAAAGATTTGAGGTCATTTTCTTTTATTTAGATTGTGTTTGAGTTCTCAGGGCTGCTTTCTTTGGGATAGTTGGGATCTGGAGAAGCTGAATTGTTTGGGTTTTTTGTTTGCATTCTTACACTGGCCTTTAGGCATCTTGTTGTCTCTGATGTTGGGAGGTAGCTTCGGGTGTACTTCACTGGCCATTAAAAGTGGATAGTTGGTGAGTGATTATAGGGCAAATGCCCTTGCCTGTGGGGAACATGGAAGTCTTCCCTGGAACAGGCAGGTTACCTGGTTTCTGCTCCAGGAGATTTTGTTCTACACCTTAGGCTCCCAACTGGGTAAGCAGAGGTAGGCTTCAACCTGATCCCATTTAGTTTGTGCTACTGAGGTGGTTCCATTCTGCTGAGTTGGGGCTGCTGATTCATTTACTTTCCTGACCCCTCAGGGCTGTCCAGCCTCTCCCAAGATCCTAGGAGACCCTGCTGGCCTATGGAGCCTTGCTAGGATGGATTTTCTGCTCAGTTGTGCAGGCACGGATTGCTGTGACTGGTAGTTAGGTTCCTGTCCAGACCTGTTTAGATAGGCAACTTTGGTGGTTCTGTCCTGCTGAGTTGTGGCTGCTGTTTAGTTTTCTGTCCTGACCCCTCAGGACTGTGTAGCTTTTTCCAGGAGTGTGGGAGACTCTGCTGGGCTGTGGAGTCTGGCCAGGGTGGGTTCTATTTTTCTATTTGCCCAATTGTGCAGGCATGGTCTACTATTTCTGGTAGCTAGGTTCTTTTTTGTTCCTGTTTAGACTATGAGCTGTGGCTGGGTAACGTGTTCACAGCTGCCTGGGCTTCCCTATGGCCCATGTTACTTTCTGTGGACTGACATGGCGCAGGTTGAGGGGTCTGAGGACAGATCCACTCATTTCCATGAGATTTACCCAGGCCAGGAGCTCTGGTGTTTCACTGTCCCACATACCGAGTTCAGGTTATAGAGCCAGGCTGCAGTTTGCAGGGTTCCTGTCCAGAGTCTGGGGGTGAGCTTCCATACTCTGTGGGCCATTTGTTGACCTGTGGCCAGTCTGCCTGTGGTCTGCACTCCATGGGATCCCACTCATCTAGTGTTCTCTAGTTCTTGCAGTCTGTGGCTCCCAGGCAATCCCTGGTCTTCATGCAGTAGATCAGATATAGTGTGTGATAGGTACTACCATCTTGGAATCCTCCTCCATTGAGTCTCAAAACTAAAAACAAAAGGTGGATATGCAGGAGGAATGAGACCTGCCTTGAGCAGGAACAAGGCCTGTCTGGCCTCATGCATGCACAGAAGGGGGCCTTTCACATAAAATTGGCCCAAGACTTTTGTGGACATGCCTCGGCATGCCCAGAGACTGACTGCCTACATATTAACTCTTAATTCAATGATAACCATGGTACAATCCATAGACCCAGAAAGATTAAGTATAGAGTAAGACACTAGGCTGTAAAGACAGATCTCATTAGGAAAGGAAATTCAAATAGTTATGCTGAAACACGAGAATCAAAGTGTGAAGGGGAAGGGAGAGGGGAAGAGGGAGGGAATGCAGGGAGAGATAGCTAAAACTGAGGACCATTTGAAAAATAAGCCGGGCGTGGTGGCGCACGCCTTTAATCCCAGCACTCGGGAGGCAGAGGCAGGCGGATCGCTGTGAGTTCGAGGCCAGCCTGGTCTACAAAGTGGGTGCAGGACAGCCAAGGCTACACAGAGAAACCCTGTCTCGAAAAACCAAA
>OU015743.1:80625898-80679563 GCA_907169655.1 Acomys percivali | reverse complement strand
CAACCAACCAACCAACCAACCAACCAACCAACCAACCAACCAACCAACCAAAACAACAACAAAGAAGTAAAATGAGAGCCAGGAATGAAACTGACATCCTGAGGTGATGCAGGGGGTGCTATGGAAGCCTCCACAGTTACAGTCCTCACTTTGGCCACAAATTGCAGAGGCCCACATGTTTCATTATTTTCTGAGGAGGCCCACCTTAAATCCTCAGTGGGTGCTTATTAAATTAAAAATATACATGGTAACATTGTTTATTCCAAGAGGAGCACATTCTCATGCAAAACCATCCCACATCTGATTCATCCCATTTGGGAGCGTTTTAGCAGTGGCTTCCTGAATGTAGCCAGCATCAAACTTCCTTGTGAGAATCCTACTGGTGGTCGCTCTGGACCAAGGAAGAGGCAGGCATCCAGAAGCCAACTGTGGTTGTGGGCTTGCTGAGAGTATGTCTGCTCACAGAGGACAAAGGATTCTGTGAGTGGAACAAGTAGTTGATGGGGTGGATGATGCATCAGACAGCCTGGGAGTGAACATGCTGATTATTTTTGTGAAAGAGGAATAGGAGTGTAGAGGAGACACAAGGCTTCCCCAGGGACCTTGGGAAAACACCTGTTTTCCTGGGCCTTTGTTAGAAACTAAGGATAAAGGAGGTTTTAATAGCCTTGATGACTTTAAATGCGTTCTGCCTTCTGCCATCAGGAGTGACTTGTGAGAACGAAAGACTGCCCATTTATTTCCTCATTTCCCTCCTAGGAATATTGAATTGCCATATCAACCCTGTCTGTCTGAAGCCTGTGCGTTCTGGGCAATTTACATCTTAATTGAACAAGTCTTTGTAACCCCACAACAAAAAATAATCATAGAAATTTTATAATTGCTGTAACGTATGTTTAGCTTCACACCCCACACTGGGTACCAGGCTAAACACATTTAAATTGTGCCTGGTACAATGAAAATATTTATTTAGGAGTAAGTAGATATCTCATAGTATAATTGTCATTAAGAGGGAAAGGGGTCACTAGCCAAGCCACAGGTTTACTACTTACACAGGTCAGTTAGATGTTAAAAGAAAAGAAGAGACAGTGAACTTGGGAGTGAGTAGCTTTACTGTGAGATTTATTTACTTATTCTCTACAATGTGCTCTTTGTGAGTTAGAGGAAATTTTGGGAGATCGCATCAGCTAGTTAGGATTTCCGAATCTACGTGAAGATCAAACTGCCATTGGTTACATATGTGTCAGGGCTTAGGTCTAGTCTCTGTAAGCCCCCATGGGCCTAGGTTAGTTGACTCTCTTGGTCTTCTTGTGGCATTCTTGTTTCTTGTGCCCTCCTGGTCCTTTCATTCCACCTCCTTCCTTGAGCAGGTGTTGTCTATGACATGGACACTGTTGCATGCTTTGCAATCACTTCCACCTAACGGGGCTGCCTTGCCTGGCCTCAGTGGATGAAGATGAACTCAGCCCTGATGCGACTTGATATGCTGGGGGGGTTGGTGGTGGGGGTAGGGGTTGAGGGACTCCCCTTTTCTGAGAAGGGGAGAAGGGATGGGGGGAGGGTGGGAGGGTGGGACAGAGAGGAGAGAAGGTAGGAGGCTATGGTATATAAAGTGAATATATAAATTCAAAATAAAAATGCTGAAGATATCAATTCACAAAACGTGATGAGTTTGAATATGTATGTACCCATTCATGAGGATCTATCACAATACACCATTAAAATAAAGTAAGTACATATATACCATTACTTCCTCAAAAAAGTTTACAGAACCCGTGGTGGGAAAATGATTCTAAGACTGTCAGCCCCCAGTGGTGGTGCAATTTTTCTGTGTTGTCATGGGGGTTTTGAACTTGTTTCTGGATAAAGATGCTAGGTCTAGGTTGCAGATAGGGTTGACATATGAGCCTTCAGTGACAGCTTAGATGGTGTTTTACAGGAAGTCCCACTGTCTCCCATCATGTTGGACCAAGAACTCCTCTCAAGGGTCAGGGGCTCTTTAATTTTTGCTCTTCTCTCAGACAGATTTATTTATTTTTTAATTTTTCATTTGTTTTTAATTTTAAAATATATTTTATTAATTTATTCATATTACATCTCAATAGTTATCCCATCCCTTGTATCCTCCCTCTCTCCCATTTTCCCCTTACTCCCCTCCCCTATGACTGTGACTGAGGGGGACCTCCTCCCCCTGTATATGCTCATAGGGTATCAAGTCTCTTCTTGGTAGCCTGCTATCCTTCCTCTGAGTCCCACCAGGCCTCCCCATCCAGGAGACATGGTCAAATATGAGGCACCAGAGTACATGTGACAGTCATACCCCACTCTCCACTCAACTGTGGAGAATGTCCTGTCCATTGGCTAGATCTGTGTAGGGGTTTAAAGTTTACTGCACTGCTGGTGCCATAGTTTGAGCAGGATCCCTGGGCCCAGATCTGCCCACCATAATGTTCCTCTTGTAGGTTTCTAGGACCCTCTGGATCCTTCTATTTCCCCATTCTTCCATGGTTCTCTCATCTAGAGTCTCAATAGGATGTCCTCCCCTCTGTCCACTTTCCTTGTAAGTGAAGACTTTCATGGGACATATCCCTTGGGGTAGTGTCCAGAAATAAGTGAGTATATACCATTTGAGTCTTTCTGCTTCTGGGTTAACTTACTCATTATGATCATTTCTAGTTCAATCCATTTGTCAGACAGATTTATTATTCAGGGTTTGCTTGCAAGGGAAGAAATACCACATTTGCTTCTTTTTCTCCCAAGTTTTCCTTCAGTAATTCACTTGCCCACGGTTGCTGCTTTTCCTCTAATTTAAGGTGATGCTGTCTGATTTCCAAAGTCCATAGAGCCTCAATGAAATATGCTCATGAGTTTCATTGTAATTTAAGGAAGCATGCTGGTGGGTGTTCTGGAGGTCATAACAAAGATAACATTTCCTTTAATTTAATTTAATTTATTTATTGGGGCTTGGGGGGGGCATGGCACTGTGTATGTGTGAAAATCACAGGACAACTTGAGAGAGTCAGTTTTCTCCTTCCAGAGGTCAAACTAAGGTCACCAGGCCTGGTGTGGCAGGTGGCTTTACCTGGCGGAGCTATCCCAACAGTCCCAACAGTGACATTTCTAGTACATATGGTGGGTGTTGCAAACCATTGGTGAAGTACCTAATCCACAAGCTTTGAAATATGATGCATCACAGGGAGCCAAGTCAGTTCTACCTTCCAGTATGGTTAACGAAATCATTTGCATCACTGTTGGCTCAGTTCCATTACAACTTCAGCAATAACACATTATTAGAAAAATGGAATACTTTGACTATGGTTTCCAGAGCTATGCACTGTATTTTGATTTCAACATATCTTACTGGAGACTGACATGAGAACCACTCAGCACGTTGAGTCAAATGATTACATATAAAGGCCATGTTATGGATGTCTTGCCGGGTTCTTCCATCATGCAGTATGTGTATTTCCACAGCCTCTCTTGCCAGATATATCAGCTTACATTTTTCTGCCCTGAGCTCACTTTATCATAGGTCCACAATCTTATCTTTCTTAATTATATTTTTATAATGTTTCTGCACTTGTTGAAACATAATAATCTTTAACAAATACAATATGGCCTTATTAGTAGAAGAATGTATTCATTACATGGTAAATAATGTTTCATTTGAGGAAAAAAAAACCTTTGACTTCAAGATTTGCTAGCTTAATTCCCAGAGTTAGCATTCTGGCAATCGTAAACATTCAATAGGAATCAAAAACTGATGAGTTACCAACACTCCAAAGGCCTCTCTCTCCCTGTGCTGTTATAGAGCAGAAGATGCCAAGGTATGCAGCATTGTTAAGAAATATATATTGCATTTGCTATATAAAGCAGGATATGGACAATACTTATATATGTCCATGCACACATGTTATCATGCTTCTTCCAAAAAATGAGAAAAGCAAGAAGAGTCAAGAGAAGAGAAAAGAAAGAAGAGATTTCTAAAGTGCAATTTTCTCTGCAGTAGGGACAGGTTTTAGACATAGTGATGGGAGATACTGAGTCACCACTGTCGCAGAGGGGAGAGCCAGAGCTGTCCTAGGCCTTTACAATGAAGAGACTGGTAAAAGGACCATCTGTGCCTCTGTTCTTCTCAAGTCCCCACCATAGGAATGGGCAGATGGTGGCAAAGAGACAGGCAAACAGGAAAAAAAAAAAAGCAAAACAAAGCCCACCAGACTGCAGCAGCTCTACAGGCAGAGAACAAGAATTAAGTACAACATTCAGAAGAACCAAATGGCAGGACAACAGTCTCCACTGTGTCAGCGTAGTGGTGGAAGAGCAAAGCACCTAGCACAGGCAGCACTAGGAGGGTAGCTGACTTACATTCCCTCTCTTCAGGCAGTGTGTGCTACTGACGCACTGCACCGGTAACTCACAGGGAGGAGGATTTCACTTATTTTCTGGGTACTCTCTCTTTTTCCACCTCTGTTTTTGCTTCTTCTTTGATACTTTTTGTACCTCTGATAAACTGAAACTTCTATGTGCCCTAGCAACTCACTTAAATATTCCCTGTCTACAAGTCACTAAATATGACTTACTGCTTTGCTCCTTCTCACAGTTGCTTTTATTTCCTTTCACACTGCCATTTATATGTATGCTGTCCACACTGCTATAGTCAGCACTATAGTCCCAGGTGTCTCTATAGGATGATTCTGAAAAATGCAAAATGCTTATGCTATCACAAACATTTGCTTTCTGAAGAGTCCTTCTGGAAAATGAAAGAGACTGTGGATAGCTTTAGAAAGGGGGATTAAAAAAAAAAAAAGAAAATCTTGACTGAACTATACAATCTTAGTTGCTTACCTTGAGACTCCAGAGGGCAGCTATTAATGCTCTTCTCAGACCCCATGCCACTCATCTTCAGCATGTAAAGAGGCTGTGACTATCACCTGCTACACTACATTACCACAGCTTTATAGCACTGAGTCTCTGGAAGATAAAGGGTGTCTTTAAATGGCCACCATGCTTATTTTAAAGAGCAGAACATTTTATGACCAAATTATGTTTAGTTTTAAGAAAGCAGATTTAGTGCCTTAGCTTCGACAGTCTGTAAGAAGACTGCATATAGGCTATGAAAATGTCAAAGAATAGCACTGAAACACACTGGGGAGGTTTTCCCAAACATTTGCTCTCTAAGTACTGTTTTAGGCATGGCTAGAATTTAGCTGCCTCCTGGCAATCACCCAGAAATGGCAGAGAGATTGCTGAGAGTCAGTGGGAAAGCAGAGGGGTTTTCCTTCATGTCTCCCACAAGGAGAAATCTTTGGGCTCCAAGAGTTAACTTGGTGTCTTTCAAAGGTGCTGGTACCTCTGCCATTGGTACAGAGTCAACAAGTGAGCACTGAAAGATGCTTCTCTTCCTTAAAAAAAAAAAAGGTTATTTTGTGCATTTGTGTGTTTAAATACACTCTGCTATCCTCAGATTGTCTCTACATCATCAACTACTTTAGAAGAAAATGGATCTCCAGGGCTGGGGATGTAGATGTGGTACAGATTTGCTTATCATATGAGAAGCTCAGGCTACCATCCCCAGAACCACAAAAAACCAAAACAAACAAACAAACAAACAAACAAAAACCCAACCCAAACCAACCAACCAAACAAACACCCAAACCCAACCCAAACCAAGCCAAACCAAAACCCAAAAGTGATCACATGACTCATCAGACCATAGGTGTGTGCGATACACTTGACCAATCTCTAAGCTATCTGAAAGATACATTAGTGGCAATCAGATATTGGAAAGCTCATGGAATTCATTGGAAGATGAGAAAATGAGTGCTAAGAAAATGGCGTGGAAGCAGAAGGGACATTGCTATGGGAATGTGCTGGGGACAGAGGAGAAAATGCTGGAAGTTCTACATGATTACATAGTGAGAGCTCCTCCATTTCTGAGTCTTCTGTGAAACATAGAGATTATTGCTTGCAATTTTTTCTGTGTCTTCTTAAGATAATCTCTTCATTTGAATTAGGCAAGAAACTAACCTCATTTGGGAAGTAAAGATAGAGATTCCAATAGAGAATAGACACTTAGTAGTATACAGCCAGGACCATGGGAGCAGAAGTGGCTTCATTAATGTCCGTAAGACTTTTAGGCCTGTTCTATGGTAGTTTTTATTCCAAAGACAAGAGGAAAATGGAAAGGCCTATTTTTCAAGACTGGGAAACTGTCCCCATGCATTCTGTTCATATTCAAATTCTGAGAACATGTTCATATGACCACACATGCTCACAAGGAGGCTGGAAACTTTTGTCTGTAGCTGGGAAGCCACATTTCCAGAGAGCATGGGAGACTAGACGGAGTGCAGGGAGGATGTCTGAAGGTAGATAGATGGGCATGTGTCTGCTGCTCCAAATCCTATTCTTGGGAAGCTGAATTTGATACATAAAGATAGTAGGTACAAAAACAAAAGGTTATTTTATAGGTAGAAAAATGTGCTTTCCTGATGAAAAAGCTAATACGCGACAGCAGTCATTATTTTGTTACTCCCAAATTCTACTTGAATAGTTCAGTGGGAAGAACAGAATTTTAACCCAAGCTGTACACAGGTTAACACATGTCTAGTCCTGGTTCAGGGTCATTGTATCGCTGCTGCAGGCTCATGGCTATGGCTGTGTGGGGATTGTCAGTATTCATATAGAGTTGCCTTGTCAGAGTTCCTGCCCTCAGTTTCACCAAGGGTCTTCATACAGTCAGTGACAGGGGAGTTCTCCAGGATATGCTCAAGCCCATGGCTCTGTGACACTAATTGTTTGAGTCTGAGTCTTCTGTTGTAGCCATATTCTTATTTAAGTTTCCCTTACTCCCTGGGCTGGCTCCCCATTTCCTCCCAGAAGTTTCTAAAGAGCCCTGTCTACTAATCTTTTGTGTACCAGTTCTTGTATCAGAGTTGATTTTTAAGGAAGCTTGGTTAGAGTATGCATAAAGGGAGATTATTTTAAAATGAGAATTTGATCAGTCCTTAGTGAACTATTAAACAATTTTAAAATGGTCACAGTGGTTTTGTAGAAATATTTAGGCATATTCTTAGAAATTTGTTTTGGGTTTAAATTTATTAGTTTAAAATCTTTCTTACATTTATTTAGTGCGTGTTGCGTGTGTTACTTAAATTTAAATGTGTCATTTTGTATTTTTTCTTATGTTTATTTAGTGTGTGCCTTCATGTGTATATACATGTGCTTGTGTGTAAAAGTGGTAGTCAGAGGGCAACTGGTTGGCATTTGTTTTCTGTTTCTACCACATGGGCCCTAGGGATAAAACTCAGGCTATTGCACTCCATAGCAAGCACCACTACCTACTGAGCCCTCTTGAAAGCCTTAGAATATGATTTAAATCTTGGAGGAGAAACTGGCATATTAAATTAAAATTAAATTTAAATTACACATAGATATATTTACCTTATATTTCCTAGCATTCTTTTCTAAGGTAATATTTGATTCCTCACTGTAAGCCATGGCCATGAAGCTGTTGCCAGTGGGGAAATGTGCTGTGAAGCTAACAAAGAGAAAGTACTTGTATTTCATTAAATATGTAGGGAAGGCCACAGAAACTGTTCTGAATGCTACTGGAAGTCAAATGATTTCAGATTATTAGAAGCGAGCTGAAAGATCACTTGGGGCTTTTGGCTCCACAGTGCACTAATCAGGAATATTGTGCTAGTCTAACCAGTTGTCAGGAGCAGTCCTTTCTTGGGATCCAGAATAAAACTCATGAGATTGCCACGAGTCAATCTTATCGATATATCAGAAAAGGCAGTTTGCTCCTGAAGACCTTCCTAGCACATGATGTGAAGTAGTGCCGTGTCATGTCTATTCTGGTGAATGAAATGTGGATCTTACAGCTTCCTTTGTCTTTCCTAGAGCTACCATGAGAAAATAATCTTTTGGCGCTTAAAAAGAATCATGCATCTGTTAAACAGATGTTCAATATTATTTATTCCTAACTCAGTAAACAGATGCTTATTATATTTAGCTACCATATTATGGTAACCTTGCAAGAGGAACATTCCAAATAATGAATACGAAATGTGACTAAATGTTTGTTAGCACATAATAATGTTAAATTCCAGCAGTCTTAGAAGGCCACAGATTTGAAAGATATTACAAGTCATCACAGTTGTCCGATGAGTCTAATTTTCATCTAACACATCCGGCTTGTTACTTGGAATGAATTCAGGTAGATTGCTGTTTTATTTGTTTTGTATATGTGAAACAGCCCCACAAAGCAAAACGGTAAACAAATAAGCAAAAATTTCAACTGGTTTCTGAAGTATCAATCATGTGGTCATAAATTTTGAAAATATGTTGATTCTAAAACCATAACTTACTGTAATGCAAATGTAAATAAGTGGTCACACGATTGCTATTTGGTTGGTCATATACATGCTTTTCTACATTTGAGATTGCAAATGCCTTGCCTCATGCCTTTGAATATGCTTTGTATTTAAATTTTTCTCATGAACAACTTCTGAATCCACTTAGCTCTGGTCTGGGTGCAAATGTCCTTACTATGTCAAAGGTTTTGTCACCAGCTAGATTATCTGATAGGTGAGAGATGAGTGGTCCACGAAAACTTTGCCTCAGAATCTACTGATGAATCCACAATCCAATGGAATTATGGGGATGCAGGGCCTGATTAGAGGCTGGAGATCCCTGGCAGCACGACTCTGAAGATCAGCTTGTCTCTGACCGGTTCCCTTCTCCATGCATTTGGGTGAGCATCTTGGTCCCATCTCACCTCTCCTCCACAGAGATTTCCTTATTACAAGCCACAGCAATGGGGCAAAGCAGGTGTGGACTGGAGCAAGACTACCTCAAAATCAAATCTCTCCTTCTAAACATTTTCAATTTGGTTAAGTTTTTATTATTGTTGCTATTTGAGACAGTATCTCCTCATGTGGCCAAGGCTGACCTCAGATTTACCATACCTACTTCAATCTTTCCAAGTGTTCAGAGAGAATGTGCCATGACCCTAAACAAGTAACTTTAAAACATTTTTTATTAAATTCTATTGGGTGTGTGTGCACATGTGTGTGTGTGTATGTATGTGTGTGTTTGTGTGTGTGTGTGTGCCTGTATATGCTACAGATGTGCCTGGAGGGGTGTCTCCTAGATGGTTTTAGATCCTGTTGGATCAATATTAACCATTACAGCAGCACCTGGCTTCCTCAAAGATGGTGGTGTTCAAGGGTTGGCAACTAGACTTAAGCTACTGTCAGCTCAGAGCAGTTAGCAATTTGACTGGTAGGCATGTGTCTTAAATTCACCCTGACTTTTCTGGAAACTTACTACTGACAACTGTCTTCTGATGGGGAAAGATAGATGGAGTGCTGTGGTGCATCTCATTTCCTGCTCTCAGAGATTAGTAAGTGTGTTTAGTCCCCATGGTGTAGGCATTTGGTCTGACTCAAGAGTAATCTCAATTTGATTATTTTCCTTCCCTCTGTGTTAAATGGATGCTATAATATTCTAATTAAGTTCTGACTTTTCTTGTGGTATAATATAAGATGGATAAGAGACACTTCCAAGACTTCTGGGGAGATGTTTCTAAAAATAAACCGGAAGCATTGTTTTTTTATAAAAGAATTAGAAACTGAATAAATTAATTTAAACCACATTACTGATCAAGCAAGCCGCTGACATCTGCTGCAATTCTTAGACTCTCTGTCTGCTGTCTTACTGTGTGTTCTTGGAAAAACTACTTCCTATATATACATTTTATGGGGACATTACATTGAATCCATCTTATAAATGCACTAAGGAGAGTCTAAAATGCCATGAGGGCTGGGTGGGTGCCTGTTTTACCTTGCTTACATGTGCCATGCTGCCCCTCGTATCTGAGAGATCATTCCACATGTTTCAAAGACCTACCTCTGGTAGAGGCTTTTCTCCCTCACTCACAGCACTTGGTGTGGACTCTCACTAACAAGATGGGCCAAGACATGCTGAAGGCAATTTGTGACCTAAGCTGTCTCCAACTTGGCTTTTTATCCATTTCCTTTTCAGTTTTGAGCGCCTATGTAGAAAATTGTCCATTATTTTCTGTCGTTATCACTGGCTGCCATTAATATGGCTGCTTGCATTTCACTGGCCTTTTCAAGCAACAACTCCTAGAAGCAATGGAGAGGAGCACACAAGAAAAAAATGAAAACCCAAACCCAAAACAGAAACAGGAACAGAATTTCTGCTTCTATGTGAGTTTCATGTACGCTTTAGCATAGGATGTAATACGGAGTGCTTGGTTGTCATCCACCATGACTTATGACTGTGGCTGGAGAGAATTAGAGCTGATAATCCTGAGTCTGAGGCTAGACCTAGAGAGACACTGGTTCAAAACAACATCCTTTGCAGTTAAAGTGGAGGTTTGCAAAGGGAAATATGGCCAAATCAGTGTTTGCTCTAATAGGCTGAGTTCTGGAGTTGATTTAGTTGGACCAGCGAGAAAGATGCTGAGAGAGTTGGGTTCAAGGTTCCCATTTTCACTTCAACAACAACAGCAACAAACATGAAAGCAAATGTAACTCAAACAGGACCAATGCGTCAGTCTGTGTTCTATTGCTGTGAAGAGACACCAGAGGAACTCTTATGAAATGAAATTTACTTGGGGTTTTGCTTACAGTTTCTGAGATGTAGTCCATTATCATCATGGCAGGGAGCATGGCAGCGCGCAGGCAGCCATGGTTCTGGAGAAGTAATTGAGAGCTTCAGCCTGTTCTGTAGGCAAAGAGCTCAACACTGGGCTGGCATAGGCTTTTGTGACCTCAAGGCATCTCCTGATCCTTTCAAATAGTGCCACTCCCTGGCAACTAAGCATGTAAATATATGAGCCTATACTTGGGGGGGGGGCATTCTTACTCAAACCACAACAATTAACATCTTTAATGTCACTGGGGACAAACAAAGCTCTGTGCCATTTCTCTATGCAGATTCTTTTTATACAGAGAACAAGATACTTTTAAAGTAGAATTGTCAATAATTTCTACATGCAATCTCAGCACTAGATAGGAGGAAATTGAGATAGGAGCACAGGGCTGAGGCTATCCTATGCTACAAAGAGTGTTCCAGGCCAGCTTGGGCTACAAAGAAAGATATTGCCTTAGAAGGGTGGGAGGAGAGATAATTAATCATAACCATAATGTGCTGAGGAGAGAGGTCTCATTGGGGCCAGGAAGATGTGTTTTCCTAAAGTAGGACCAAAAACCACGGATCACATAAAAATATGAGTCAGAGTCCCTTATATTTAATCAGTCTGCTAAAACTAGTGGTAGTGATTACAGCATGCCTATAGTTTCTTTCAAATTCTTCCAAAAATGATATAGTGGGTGAAATACACAGCTATTAAAATTGAAGAGCAAACAGGCAGCGAGAATCTAAAGTGCTAACATGCCACTTTCAAGTGGAAACACATGGCCAACTGGAATATGAGCGTGGAAAATGAATGCTAAAACGAGTGACCATGAGTCGGGATGACTAACAAATGGTGCCTCTAGAACAGAGATGCAAACTGTTTTGCTCCTTCTCCAACCCGCCTCACCATAACATCATTCTTGAGCCATTTCTCAGTTCTGCAGGCTTCAGCAGAAGCAACATGGCATGGAAAAGCTTGCCTATTTGTTCATGTTTTCTGAATGAAACTTGTGGCTTGATACATGGGGGAGGCCAAGCCAAATGTAGTTAGTGAGATATTTCACAGATAAAGTAAAGACTAGACTAATTCACAATGCTCTTGACCCTGCCTTTTATTTGAAATAACAATATTCAAAATATTTACCAGTTAGGGAGTAAAGAAGGTGGCCCTGGTGGCCATAGTAATCATGTTGAGATTTATGACTATTCTTTTAGTGAGGACCTGGATAATATTTACTGAGAATGTTTTTCTTTCTTTTTCTTTTCTTTTTTTTATTAATTCATTCATAATACATCTCAATTGTTATCCTATCCCTTGTATCATCGCATTCTTCCCTCCCTCCCTCTTTCACCCTGTTCCCATCCCCTATGACTGTGACTGAGGTGGATCTTCTCCCCCTGTATATTCTCATAGGGTATCAAGTCTCTTCTTGGTAGCCTGCTATCCTCCCTCTGAGTGCCACCAGGCCTCCCCATCAAGGGACGGGGTTGAATATGGGGCACCAGAGTTTGTGTGAAAGTCAGACCCCACTCTTCACTCAACTGTGGAGAATGTCCTGTCCATGGGCTAGATCTTGGAAGGAGTTCAATATTTACTGCACATATTGTCCTTGGCTGCTGCCATAGTTTGAGCAGAACCCCTGAGCCCAGATCTGCCCCTCATAATGTTCTTCTTGTAGGTTTCTAGGACCCTCTGGATCCTTCTAGTTTCCCACTCTTCCATACTTCTCTCACCTAGAGTCCCAGTAGGATTTCCTCACATCTATCCCACTTTCCTGGTAAATGAAGACTTTCATGGGACACGCCCTTTGAGCTATTCTCCAATTACAAGTGAGTATATACCATTTGATTGTTTCTGCTTCTGGGTAAACTCACTCAGTATGGTCATTTCCAGTTCAATCTATTTTTCCAGAAATTTTAGGAATTCCTTGTTTTTAATATCTGAGTAGTATCCCATAGGGTAAATGTACCACAGCTTCTTTATCTATTCTTCTACTGAGGGACACTTAGGCTGTGTCCATCTTCTGGCTATTATGAATGCTATGAACATGGCTGAGTATATGTTCTTGTTGTGTGCTGGAACATCTTCTGTGTATATTCCAAGGAATGGAATATCTGGGTATTGAGGAATCCCTGGTCCCAGTTTTCTGAGATAGTGCCAGATAGATTTCCAAAGTGAATGTACTAGTTTGCATTCCCACCAGCAATGAAGAAGTCTTCCTCTTTCTCCACATCCTCACCAGCATGTGGTGTCGCTTGAATTTTTGATCTTAGCCATTCTGATGGGTGTAAGATGGAATCTCAGAGTCGTTTTGACTTGCATTTCTCTGATGACTAAAGATGTTGAACATTTCTTTAAATGTTTCTCAGCCATTCTCTGTTGAGAATTTTCTGTTTAATTCTGAGCCCCATTTCTCAATTGGGTTATTTGGTTTGGTGGTGTTTGATTTCTTGAGTTCTTTATATATTTTGGATATTAGACCTTTGTCAGATGTAGAGTTGGTGAAGATCTTTTTCCAGTCTGTAGGCTGTCGCTTTGTTCTCTTGACAGTGTCTCCTGCTTTACAGAAGCTTCTCAGCCTCATGAGTCCCCATTTATTAATTTTTGACATTAAGGCCTGGGCAGTTGGTGTTCTGTTCAGGAAGTTGTCTCCTATGCCAATGTGTTCCAGGTTCTTCCCCACTTTTTCTTCTAAGTGACTTAGTGTCTCTGGTTTTATGTTGAGGTCTTTAATCCACTTGGACTTGAGGAGTTTTGTTCATGGTGACAACGATGGGTCTAATTGCATTTTTCTACATGTAGACCTCCAGTTGGACCAGCACCATTTGTTGAAGATTCTATCCTATTACCATTGAGTATATTTGGCTTCTTTGTCAAAAATCAAGTGACCATATGTGTGTGGATCCATTTCAGGGTCTTTGATTCAATTCCGTTGATCAACCAGCCTATTGCTGTGCCAGTACCATGCTGTTTTAATTATTGTTGCTCTATAGTACAACTTGAGATCAGGTATGGAGATTCCTCCAGAGGATCTTTTATTGCCTAGGATTGTTTTAGGTATTCTGGGTTTTTTGTTTTTCCATATGAAGTTGAGAATTGATCTTTCACTGTCTTTAAAAAATCGTGTAGGCATTTTGATAAGGATTGCATTGAATCTGTAAATTGCTTTTGGTTAATTCTGCCTTCAATGTGTCCCACAAATTTGGGTATGCTGGTCCTTCATTTTCATTGAATTTCAGGAAGTCTTCAATTTCTTTCCTTATTTCTTCCCTGACCTGGGTGTCATTAAGTAGAGAGTTGTTTAGTTTCCATGTGTGCATAGGTTTTTTGTTATTTCTGTTGTTGTTGAAGTCTAGCCTTAGACCATAGTGATCTGATAGGATACAAGGTATTATTTCAGTCTTCTTGTATCTGTTGAGGCTTGCTTTGTGACCTACTACGTGATCAGTTTTGGAGAACGTTCCATGGGGTGCTGAGAAGAAGGTATAATCCTTTATGTTTGGCTGAAAAGTTCTGTAAATATCTGTTAGATCTATTTAATTGATGACGTTGGTTAATGATGTTATTTCTCAGCTTAGTTTCTGTTTCAATGACCTATCCTTAAGTGAAAGTGGGGTGTTGAAGTCTCCCACTATTAATGTGTGGGGATCAATGAGTGGTTTAAGCTTTGTTAATAGTTCTTTTACATATGTGGTTGCCCTTGTATTAGGAGCACAGAGGCTCAGAATTGTGATGTCATCTTGGTTGATTTTACCCTTGATGAGTATGAAGTGTCCTCCCTCATCCTTTTTGATTAATTTTGGTTAAAAGCCTATTTTATTAGATATTAGAATGGCTATGCCAGCTTATGACCATTTGCTTGAAATATTTTTTCCATCCTTTTACCCTGAGGTAATGTCTGTACTTGTGGGTGCGATGTGTTTCTTGAATTCAGAAGAATGTTGGATATTGTTTATGCATTCATTCAGTTTCTGTGCCTTTTTATTGGAGAATTGAGACCATTGATGTTAAGTGATAGTAACAACCTGTGACTACTAAGTTACTTACTTTTTGAAGATGATTACAGTAGAGAGATTGTTTGGTTGTGTTTTTGTGATGGTGTAGTTATCTATTTCCTGTGTAGTTTTGGTTGTGGCTTGTTACTTTGGGGTGTAGTTTTCCTTCTAGCAACTTCTGTAAAGCCAGATTTGTGAATAGGAAGTATTTGAATTTGGTTTATCATGGAATATTTTGTTTTCTCCATCAATGATTATTGATAGTTTCACTGGGTAGAATAGTCTGGCTTGGCATCTGTGGTCTCTTAGGGTTTGCAGAACTTCTGTCCTGGGCCTTCTGGCTTTTATGGTTTTTGCTGAGAAGTCGGGTTTAATTCTGATAGCTTTGCCATTGTATGTTACTTTGCCTTTTTCTCTTGTCGCCTTTTCTTTGTTCTGTATATTTTGTGTTTTTATTATTATGTGGAGGGAAGATTTTCCTTTCTGGTCTCTTCTATTTGGTGTTCTGTAGGCCTCTTGTGTGTGTCTTCTGTAGGTCTCTTCAAATTGGGGAGCTTTTCTTCTATTATTTTGTTGAAGATATTTTCTTAGCCTTGGAGTTGGGTGTCTTCTCTTTCCTAGATGTCATTATTCTCAGGTTTCGTGTTTTCATGGTGTCTTAGATTTCTTGGATGTTTTGTGTCAGATATTGTTCAGATTTAGCATTTTCTTTGATGGGTGCTTCGAGTTCTATGATTGTATCTTCTAGTGCTGAGATTCCTTCCTCCATTTCTTGAATTCTGTTAGATATGACCACCTCTATGTTGCTTGCTTTCTTCTCTAAGGTCTCTTGTTCCCGATTTTCTTCTGTCCATACCTTTATCACTGTTGCATTTTTATCTTCAGATTTTGAACTGTTTTATTAATTTCATTCATAAGGTTGTTTGTATTTTCCTGAAAATTTTCGAGTGCCTCTCTATAGGCCTCTTTTATGTCTTCCACATGTTTGGCTGTTTCTTCCTGCATTTGATTACAGATTTTTATTGGTTTCCTCCATTATCATCTTCTTTACTAAGGAACTGAGGTCTTTTTCTTCTATTTTGCTTGCGTTTGAGTTCTCAGGGTTGTTATAGTTGGAATAAGTGGGTTTTAAAGATGTTGAGTTATTTTGTTTTTTTGGTGGGTGTGTTCTTAAGCTGTCCTTTAGTTATCTTGCTATCTCCGATGTTGGGTGGTAGCTTCTTGTGTCCTTCCGTATTGTTCTCCAGTTCTTGCAGTCTGTGGCACCCAACCTGGTCCCTGGTCTCCACAGTGATCTTTAGCACCTGCTGTGGTCCCTGGACCCTGGTAGTTTCCATGTTGTCTTCGTTGCATATTAGACAATCCCCAGTCCTTGTCAGAGGCGTGAGTCTCGGGGCTCCAGAGCAGCGATGCTGGAAGCAGGGTGCAGGCGGGCAGCTAGCTCAGTTCAGTAGCTCAGTGGTGTTCGAGTAAGGCTGCTTGGATACCTCTCTGCCTCTCTCCTGCTCTTCATCTGAGCCTCTACTCTGCTTGTCTTTCCTCCTGTCTTCCGCTTCTTACTCCTCGGGTGAGCTGCAGTGTGGGCAAGGCCCATGGAGCCCCTCTCAGGTTTGCTACCTGTTTGCCTTTCTCTCCACCTCTTCCTACTCCTCACTCCTTGCTCCTCAGGTGAGTTAAAAATGAGTAAAATAGGTGAGTCAGTTGAAAGAGCCACTCGCCATACTCACCATTGTTCAGCGCTACTAGGTATGAGAAATATGGGAGTCAGAAAGGTAGGCGTTGCTGATGTATGCTTGGAAATTATAGTTCTAATAGAACAGATACAGAACGGGAAGTAGGAGAGCATTTCTAGGATACTCTATTTCTACTACTAAATTTGTTCTATGAAGGTTGAAAGAAAGTTAAGGAGGCGATGAGGGAGGAGCTGGAGGAGGAGTTGCAGACAGTAGGGACCAGCCTAGGTCAAAGCAGGACTCTGGATTACCACCATAGCAGGGGCACTCTCAGCAGTCTTTCAGTTTTTCTGCAAATGAATACTGAGCAGAAGTTGTAATAACTGGAATCTAGTTGAAAAAATATAAGTTAAAAATCATGGAGGTAGTTTTTTTATGTTTTAAATTTTATTTTAGTTTTCTCAGAATGCTAATTCCCTCTTTAGCTAAGAGGAGAAAGGGACAAGAAGGAAAGCCCTCTGTGAAATCTAACCATATGTTTCCACATTGAATCCTCATTAGTATTAATAAGGGAGGAAACAAAGTTCCCCCTGCCAAACTTTTTGGTAAGGACTGACCAAGGATAGAGTCTGGTAAACATTAAAACCAGCATAAAAAAGGAAACTTTGAATAACTTTTAGTATGCTAAAAAAGTTTAGATGTAAATTTCACAGTTCTTTTACCTGATAGCATACATAAATATAAGTATAAAAATTTGCTACTAGTAATATCAATTAAACATTAGTTTTTTAAAATAGAAGACTGGTAAATATCTTAGAAATAATGGGAATAAATTGTATAAAAATTTAACTTTTAGAAAAAAAATTTTATGAGCCAGGCATGGTGGTATACACCTTTAATCCCAGCACTTAGGAAGGCAGAGGCAGGCAGTTAGCTGTGGGTTTAATGCTAGCCTGATCTTCAGAGTGAGTTCCAGGACAGCCAAGGCTACACAGAGAAACCCTGCCTCAAAAAAAAAAAAAAAAACCCAACAAATAAGTAAGTAATTTAATAAATAACCAAATGTATTTTATTACTTTTACTAATTTAGTTTGTTTTTTGACATTTTTACCCATGTATAAAATGTACTCTAATTACTGTCACCTTTACTTCTGTCAGCTTCCCTCATCCATACTGATCTCTTTCCCACATTCATGTTTCTGTTTTGTGATCCAGTGAATCTAAGGCTGTGTGTGTTACCTTGGGTTTGGAATTATCCATTGGAGCTTGGTGGACTCACAGTGGTCACACAACCGAAGACAATTTATTCCCTGACACCAAGGTTCTTTCAATAGCTAACTGTATAGGAGGGAAGTATAGACAGCTACATGAGGCCCTTCCCAAATATTACTGATGGCTGACAGAGCAAATCTTGGGCTGAGCCACCTGCAGCTACAGAGCTCAAGACTGCAGTGGCATTCCACAGCCATCCTTCTTGCCTTCTAGCTTTTACATTCTATCTGTCCCTTCTTCAACATTCTTCAACAACATCCCCATAAACATATGCAGGGTGGTACACATTTATTGTTCAGGACCAAATTCCCAAACATCTTGTTTTCGGCACCTTGATCTTCCGTGAGTCTCTGCATTCACCTCTGTTGACTAAAAGGGGGGCTTCTTCCAGTTAATGCTGGGAGTAAAATTTGGGGGTATAAACAGATATTTAGAAGACAGGTTGGCACTACCCTTTTTCCAAACAACAGAAGTAAGATCTCCCATCAGGACCCATGACTTACAGAGATGTAAGTTATTGCCTGGGTGTATACCATCATGCATGGCTTCCCTTCTGTGTAGCAAGCCTCAAATCTAGTCAGAGTAATGGGCTACCCCACAACAGCCACCCTACTGTTTCTTTCCCTGGTTAACACATTTTTCCCAGCAGGCTATACAGCAGTATGTAGGTTTCATAGTTATGTAAGATTGTTGGTGCCTTTCTCTGGGTAGCCTGCACAGCTCCTTCCAGCACAATGTGAGCTAGTGAGGAGGGGAAAACTTCCAGATTAGTTCTAGCTTTAATTCTTTGTATTTTGCAAACAAAGTGTGTGGCATCTTTGGCAACAATGTCTTATCATCTATTTCTGATGAGCAACAAAGTGTGACAAGAAATGGCAAAGCCCTGTGCGGTTTTGTGGATTTCAAGGCCTCCCTAACTCCTTGGTGTGTTGTTGTTGTTTTGTGTTTTTTGTTTTGTTTTTGTTTTTTGTTTTTTAAAATGACATTCTAAAATTGGATAACAAGACAGTAGGTTTACACAAGGCTTTTTCATATGTCCTTCATACAGTCCATTCTTCCCACCCACCCTTCGCTTCCCCATTCCCCAAATCCCCCTTTTCACAGCCAGTATTTCCTTTCTTTACTTTGTTTTTACCCTGGTTTTGTCTACCATCCCTTCAGGCATCCCTCCCCTGCTTAAATGGGCCATTCTAGTTGCTTTGCTTCCATAGGTTCTCCAGGTTAAACACACACAACTAAAGATTTGTGAGAACATAAGGTGTTTGTTTGTCTTTCTGGGCTTAGGTTACCTCCTTCAGCATAATTTTTTTAGTATCCATTTACTTGTAAATTTCATAATTTCATTTTTTACAAATGAATACCATTCCAAATTTTAATTTTTATTCACTATTTGATGGTGGATTCTAGGCTGAATCCATTTCATATATGAATGGAGCAGCAGTGAAGACGCATGTGCAAGTGTATCTGTAGTAGGTTATAGAATACTTTGAGTGCCTAGGAGTGATATATATGCTAGAAGTGGTATATCTGGACAAGGTGATAGTTCTAAAAAATATCTAGTTTTTTTGTGAAATTCCAGACTATTTTCAAAGTGACCACATCAGCTTACAATACCATCAATAGTGTATAATGGTTCCTCTTTTCTAAAATCCAGAGTATCATCTGTTGTCATTTGTACTTTTTATTTTATTCTCTCATATAAAACATCCTCTCTTTTGACTCTTCTCAGCCTCCCACCCCAATCTACTCTTTCACTCAGATCCACTCCTCCTTCATTTCCCTTCAGAAAAGTACAGGACCTCTAGGGATATCAACTGAACATGGCAGGCATAGAATGTTACAATAAGACTAGGCACAAACCAATACATCAAGGCTAGACAAGGAAAACCAGTAGGAGGAAAAGGGTCCCAACAGCAGGCAAAAGAGTCTGAGACACACCCACTTCCACTGTTAGGAGTCCCACAAGAGCATCAAACTAATAACCGTATCATATATGCAAAGGACCTAGCACAGACCCGTACAGACTCCATGACTGCTGCTTCAGTCTCCGTGAGCCCCTATGAGCCCTGCTGAGTTGCTTCTCTGGGCTGTGTTCTCACAGTGTCCTCAGCCTCTCTGACTCCTACAATCTTTCCTTCCCTTCTTTTGCAGAGTTCCCAGGCTTTGCCTAATGTTTGAATGTGGGTCTCTGCATCTACTCCATCAGTTACTAGATGAAACCTCTCTGATGATATTTAGGCTAGGCACTGATTTATGAGTACAGCAGAATATCCTGAGCAATCATTTCATTATTTTTTTCTAACCAGTTCTCTTTAGTTCTGTTCTACGTCTCTGGTCTAACCAGCTTCCACTTCCTGGCCATCCAGGCAATGTAGAGCATAGGCCCCTTCTCCTGGTATGGACCTCAAGTTGAACCAGTCATTGGTTGGCCATTCCTATAAGTACTGTGCCACCATTATCCTGGCACATCTTACAGACAAGACAAATTATAGATTAAAGGTTTGTGGCTGGGTTGGTGTCTCAGATCTACCACTGCAAGCCTTGCCTGGTTAATGAAAACTGCTAGTTTAGGCTCTGTATCCCAAATTTCTAGGAGTCTTTGCTAGGGTTACCCTAGTAGATTCAAGGGAGGTTCCACTGCATTAGGTTTCCACATTGCCCCAATGCCCTCCAATTCCAGTTATCTCTTCCCATACTCTCTCCATCCATCCCTCTCTCCACCTTTATCTTTCCTGTTCACATCCCAGTCCACCTGCAAAATCTATTCCATCTCCTTTCCCCATGGAAAGCAAGATCCATGCACCCTTGCTTGAGCTCTCCTTATTATACTTAGCCTCTTTGGGTCTGTGGACCGTAGCATGATTTTTCTTTACTTAATGGCAATATCTACTTATAAATGAGTACATACCATGTGTATCTTTCTGTGTCTGGGTTACCTCACTCAGGATAATGTTTTTCTAGTTTCACCCATTTATCTACAAATTTCATGGTGTTCCTTTATACAAATTTCATGATGTTACACAGCTGAGTAATAATCCATTGTGTAAATTTACCACATTACATTTCTTTCTTCATCTATTCCTTATCTATTCTTCAGCTAAGGGATATCTAGTTTATGTATATTATAATATGTATTATGTATATTATGAGTAAAACTGCTATGAACATTGTTGAGCAATTGTCCTATGTGAAGATGAAGAGTCCTTTAGGTGTATGCCCAAGAGTGATATAGCTGGGTCTTGAGTTAGATTGATTACCAATTTCTGAGACAAGTTGATCAATGAAATCAAATTGAAAACCCAGGTGTAAACCCATACACCTATGAATACCTGACTTTTGATAAAGTAAACAGAAATACACCCTGGAAAAAGAAAGAATCTTCAACAAATGGTGCCACTCTAACTGGATATCAGCACATAACAAAATGCAAATAGATTCATACATATCTATCACTCTGCACAAAACTCAAGTCAAAGTAGATCAAAGACCTCAACATGAAAACCCTCCCTCCTCTCTTTCCAGTCTCACCCTTATATGCCCCTCTACTCATACCTCATTCCCTTTGCTGAGATGGGAGGACCTCCTCATATGTACCAACCCACCCTAGCACATCAAGTCACAGCAGGACAAAGCACATCTTCTCTCACTGAGACCAGGCAAGGTAGCGTAGCTAGGGGAACGGGTTCCAAAGGCAGGCAACAGAGTTAAAGGTAAGATGGAATACTAAAGTAGTTTTATTCTGTATTTTTCTGATGCCTTAAGAATTTTGGGTATTTATTCATATTTTTATTAGCTATTTGTCTTCTTTTGACAACTTTATGTTCAATTCCATAGCCTCAATTTTAAAATTATTGTCTTGATGTTTAGATTTTAAAAGTTTTTTTTATGAGTTCTCTATATATTTTAGACATTAACCCTTCATAAGATGTATATCTGGTAATTTGTTCCCATTCTGTGGACTATTTCTCTAGTAAATTTGCCCTCTTTGCTGCACTGAACCTTTTCATTTCACAAGATTCCATTTTGTTGGTTATTGAACGTATTTCCCATGCCACCAGAATCCTATTCAGATATTCTTTATCTATGCCTATCTATGGAAGTCTATTCCTTATTTTTTCCTCTAGCAACCCCATAGTATCAGGTCTTATATGATGGGCTTAAGTTTTATGTGGAATAAGAAATAGGAATCTAATTTCATTCTTCTTCATGTACCTGAGAAGTTCACCCAGTACCATATTTTGAAGATGCTGTCTTTTCTTCTGTGTATACTTTTGATATTTCTGTCAACACTGAAGTAGTGGTACTTGCACAGACTCCTTTTTGAGCCTTCAGTATTCTATTGCTCTATGTGTCTGTTTTGTGACAGCAACATGTATTTTTATTACTAAAATAGGTGTGATGATACTTCCAGTTGCATTCTTTTGTTTAATATTGCTTTGGCCATCCTTAGTCATCTATGTTTCCACATACATTTTATGATTTTTTCTATGTTTATAAAAATGGCCATTTACAAATAAAATTTTGATTATTATTGCATTAAATTTGTTGGTTATTTTGGTATGTGGCTGGTTTAGCAATATCCATTTCCTAAGTTTGAGAATTCTTTCTTCTACTATCTTCTTCAATTTCTTTCTTCATTGTCTTAATGTATTCATTGTAGAGATTATTCTTCTCTTTTGTTAGGTTTATTCTGAGATATATAATTTTTGTAGCTATTATGAATGGCATTGCTACCTGATTTCTTTTTTAATATGTCCCTGATATGTAGGAAGGCTGCTAATTTTTTGTTAATGTTGTATCCTGCCACAATGTTGAAAGTGTTTATCAGCTCTAAGAGTCTTTGTAATTTCTTATATAGAGAATAGACGATTCTATATAATGTATGACAATATCTGATATAGAGATACTATGAATTATTTTTTCACTTGTGTTATTTTTTATATTAATTTATTTACTTATTCATTTTACATCCTGGTCATAGGCCCCATTTTTACTATCTTGGTTGTACTGATCCATGAGCACGGGACATTTTTCCATCTTCTGATATCGTCTTCAGTTTCCTTCTTCAGATACTTGAAGTTCTTGCTGTACAGGTCTTTACTTGCTTGGTAAGAGTTAGATCAAGACACTTTATATTATTTGTGGCTATTGTGAAGAGTGTAGTTTCCCTAATTTCTTTCTCAGCCTGTTTGTATACAGGAGGGCTACTGATATCTTGAAATTAATCTTGTATCCAACCACTTTGCTGAAGGTGTTTATCAACTGTAGGAGTTCTCTGGGGGAAATTTTAGGGTCACTTATATATACTACTATATCATCTGTGAATAGCCAGATTTTGATTTCTTCCTTTCTGATTTGTATCTCCTTGATACCCTTTAGTTGTCTTATTGTTCTAGATAGCACTTTAAGTATTATGTTTAATAGATACAGAGAGAGTGGACAGCCTTGTCTTGTCTCTGATTTTAGTGGAATTGCTTTGAGTTTCTCTCCATTCAATTCGATGTTGGCTATTGGCTTGATGTATATTGCCTTTATTATGTGTAGGTATAAGCCTTGTATCCCAGATCTCTGTAAGACTTTCAGCATGAAGGGGTGTTGAATTTTGTCAAAGGTTTTTTTTTCTGCATCTAATGAGATGGTCAAGTGATTTTTTTTCTTTCAGTTTGTTTATATGGATTTATCTTAATGGATTTTCATATATTGAACTATCCCTGCATCCCTGGGATAAAGCCTATTTGATCATTATGAATGATGTAATTGATGTGTTTGTTCTTAGCTTCATTTTGCGAGTATTTTATTGAGTATTTTTTCACCAGTGTTCTTGAAACTGGACTGAAATTCTCTTTGTTGAGGCTTTATGTAGTTTAGGTATCAGGGTGATTGTTGCATCATAGAATGAGTTTGATAATGTTCTTTCCATTTCTATTTTGTGGAATAGTTTATGGAGCATTGGAGCTCTGGTTTGAATGTCTGGTAGAGTTCTCTGCTAAAACCATCTGACCCTGGGCTTCTTTTGGTTGCAAGGCTTTTAACGACTGCTTCTATTTCCTTAGAGATTATAGGACTGTTTAAATTGTTTACCTGATCTTGATTTAACTTTGATAAGTGAAATATATCAAGAAAATTGTACATTTCATTTGGATTTCTCAATTTTCTGGCATACAAGCTTTTGATGTAAGATGTAATGATTTTTGGATTTCCTCATTGTCTGTTCTTATGTCTGTCTTTTCATTTTTGACTTTGCTAATTTGAATTCTCTCTCTCTCTCCCTCCCCCCTCTCCCTTTTCATTATTGTAGTGAAGAGTTTGTCTATCTTGTTGATTTTCTCAAAGAACCAGCTCTTGGTTTTATTGATTGACTTATTATTCCTTTTGTTTCCAATTTACTGATTTCAGCCTCAAATTTGATGATTTCCTGTCGTCTACTTCTCTTTAGTGTATTTGCTTATTCATTTTGTTCTAGAGCTTTCAAGTCTGCTGTTAAGCTGCTAGTATGGGATCTCTCCAATTTCTTTATGAATGTGTTTAATGCTATGAATTTTCCTCAGCACTGCTTTCATGGTGTCTCATACATTTTGGAATAGTGTGCTTTCATTTTCCACTAACTCTAGGAATTATTTAACTTTTTCTTTATTTCTTCCCTGATTTAGTGATCATTGAGCAGGGAGTTGTTCAGTTTTCATGGGTTTGTTGAGTTTTTGTTATTTCTGTGTTGTTGAGGTTTAGATTTAATCTATGGTGATCTGATAAAAACCCAATTAACAATGGGTTAGTTCAATTTTCTAGTATTGGTTGAGGTTTGCTTTGTGACTGACTATATGGTTGATTTTGGACAAGGTTTTGTGCAGTGCTAAGAAGAAGGCATATTCTTTTATGTTTGGGCAAAAAGTTTTGTAGACATCTATTAGGTCTTTTTAATTCATGACTTCTGTTAGTTTCATTATTTCTTTATTTAGTTTCTGTTTTGATGATCTGTTCATTGGTGAAAGTGGGATTGTGAAGTCTCCCACCAATAATATTGGAGATCAATGCATGATTTAAGCTTTAATAGTGTTTCTTTTATGTGGACTCCCTTCTATTTGGGGTATAGATGATTAGGATTTTTATGTCCTCTTGGTGGATTTTTTTTCCTTTGAAGAAGATGAAGTGTCCTTCCTCATCCTTTTTGATTAAATTTGCTTAAAAGTCTATTTTATTAGACATTGATGACTATTTCAGCTTGATTCTTGAGTCCATTTGCTTGGAAAAACTTTTTCCAGCTCTTTACTACAAGTTAATGTCTATCTTTGTTGATGATTTGTGTTTTGTGTGTGCAGAAGTATGTTGGATCCTGTTTATGCCACCATTCTGTTAGCCTGCGTCTTTTTATTGGGCAGTTGAATCCATTGATGTTGACAGAAATTAGTACCCAGTGATTGTTACTTCCTTTTATTGTGATGTTGGTGTTATAGTCTGTTTGTGTGCTTGTCTTCTTTTGCTTTTGCTGTTGTTAAGTTATTTATATACTATGCTTTCTTTGGTGTAGTTGACCTGTTTGGGTTGGAGTTTTCCTTCTAGTATCTTCTGTAGGACTGGTTTGGTACATAGATATTGTTTAAATTTGGTTTGTCATAGAATATTTGTTATTTCCATCTATGGTGATTGAAAGTTTTGCTGCATATAGTAGCCTGGCCTGACACCAGTTTTCTCTTAAAGTCTGCATGACATCTGTCCAGGTCCTTCTGTCTTTCATGATGGTCTCTGTTGAGAAATCAGGTGTGTTTCTGATAGGTCTGACTTTATATGTTACTTGGGTTTTTTTTCCTTGCTGCTTTTTAATATTTTATCTTCGTTTTGTAATTTAGTGTTTTGTTTATTATGTGGTGGGAAAAATTTCTTTTCTGGTAAAATCTATTTGATGTTCTATAAGCCTTTTGTATGTTTAAGGCATCTCTTTCCTTCGATTGGAGAAATTTTCTTCTATGATTTTCCTAAAAATATTTTCTGGTCCTTGGAGCCTGGAATCTTATTTTTTTATCTATTCCTATTATTCTTAATTTTTTCTATTCATGATGTCCTTGATTTCTTGGATGTTTTTAATCAGGAATTTTTATTTAATATTTTCTTTCAAAGCTGTATCTTCTATGCCTTCGATTATCTCTTCCATTTCTTGTATTCTGCTGGTGATACTTACCTCTGTGGTTCCTGTTCTTTCTCTAAGTTTTCCATCTCTAGGTTTTTTTTTCAGTTTTTCTATTTTGATTCTATTTCCTTTTCAGGGGTGGGGCTTGACCTGTTTCATTCACCTGTTTGGTCGTATTTTCCTTTTTTTGAGAGATTAATTTTTTTCCTCTTTAAATGTCTCAAATGACTTAATAAGCATAGCTTTAAGGTCAATTTCCTGTGTTTCAGTGACATTCCAATATCCAGTGTCTTGGGGGGAAGGCTTCTGGTGGATTCATGTTGCTCTGGTTTTTGTTGATTGTGTTACACTGGCCTTTAACCATTTGGTTGTCTGTGAAGTTGGTTGTTAGTTCCTGGAGCCTGCTGTGTTTCTTGAGCCTTTGTGATCGAGTAGAGTCCTGCTGGTCTCCTGAAGACAGCTCCTCACTAAACTGGAGTAATCTGTGGTTTGATTGCAGGAACAGATCACTCTTGGAACAGAGGACCTGCTCTGGAGTAGTCCAAGAGCGCAAGGGACTGGGAGCCTAGGACCATGAGGAATTCCTAGACCTGGGAGGCAGCTGATGGGAGGGGGATCTGTAACTGTGCATCCCCAGAAAACAGAATGTCCCCTCCTGTCTAGGAAAAGGCTGACCAGAAGTTGGATCTGCAAGTCTCTGGGGTCCAGAGTCATCTTCAGGATGATGGGAGAAGTCTGGAGTAACAAAACAGCACTGTTGTTTTGCATCTAGCATGCTGTAGGTTGCTGGCCAAGCAGACACTGAGCTCCCAGGGGTACTCAGATTTGGCTGGCTTCCATCATTTTTGGATCAGGATACTGTATGATACTGTTTTCTAGCCTGTCTCCACTAGGAAATCAGTAGAATTCAGGTTTGGAGGTTGAGATGCTGTCCCCCAGATCCAGGCACTACCCTTGAGGAGTGGGAGGAATCTGAGGTCTGATTGCTGGAGTGAAGCATCTCTGGAACTGTTTGAATAGGCAGAAAGCTCAGGAGATTGTAATCCCGGGACCTTTGGGACCTCCTAGTCCTGGGAGACAGCCACAGGGGACCTGAAATTGTGTGTCCCCAATTCCCAGAATGTCCCCTTCCATCTGGGAAGCATCTGGGGAACGACTTTGGTGTTTGGAAGTCAATGGCCAAGATATTCACTGGATTTGCTGTCTCTGATGTTCCAATTTTCAGTACTCTAAGCACTTCTCTACTTGTATTCTTTTGTTTCCTTCTCTTGCTCTACCTAAGACACCAAGTCCTTCTTATATTGAGTAGGAGTGAACACAGAGGACACTTTTGTCCTACTCCTGATCTTAGTAGAAATACTTATTTCTCTCCATTCAGCATGATATTGACTATAGACTTATTGTGTGTAGCCTTCATTATGTTGAGGTAAGCTCCATCCATCTTTACACTTTCCATGACTTGTATCATGAAAGAGTCTTGAATTTTATTTAAGGGATTTTTTTTGCTTGTACTAAGATGATAATATGATTTCTTTTTAAAGCAATTTATGGGATGAATTATTTATGGATTTATAAACGTTGGACGATTCTTGCATCGCTGGAATAAAACTAAGTAGATTGTAGTGAATAGTATTTTTGGTGTGATCTTGAATTTGGTTTTCAAGTATTTAACTTTTCATTGATTCTTTGTGAGTTTTGTATCATGCACCCCGGTCCCACTCATCTCTGCATCCTCTTCTATCTACTCTTCTCCATTTCAACCTCCCCCATCAAAAGAAAATAAAACACACACACACACACACACACACACACACACACACACACACACACTCACTAAATCAAAACAAAGCTTAGGAAACATTTCCTGGTGGAAGCTGTAGTGTATCCCACAGTATTCCCTCTGTCCTCACATCTTCACTTTCAAATGTTCATTTTAATGAGTCATTGGTCTAGCTCAGGATCTCTGGCTTCTGTCATACCATCAATAGGGGACCCTCATTGGAACTCCTCCTGGTTACCCTGTTATTGCCCTGTGTCATGAAGGTTCTGCAGCTGTGGATCAGCAGGACTTGCCCTTTCATGTGCTCCAACAGTTCACAGATTATATAGATTTCGGAATGGGCCAATTCAAAGCTCTGGATCTGGGCCTGGGTGGTAGCTGCTGATTCTCCCTTATCTGTGCCACTAGGGAGAGCTCTCCAGCACTTTTAGGCAGTAGGCAGGGTCAGCTCTTAAGCTCTCTTGCTCTCTGGGTTGGCTTTCCCTCACTTTGACCTCTAGAGCCAGCTCCACTGTGCTGCCCAGTGAGATGTGGGCCCACTCTCCCAAATGCTCTCTACACTACAAGGGCCTGGGCCAGCTAGTTGGAGAATTTTTTATATTACTAGTTCAATCTGGTTACTGATTATAGATCTCTTTAAATTTTCTATTTAATTTTTGTTTAGTTTTGGTATGCTCTGAATATGCATCTAGAAATTCATCAATCTCATTTAGATTTTCCAATTACCAGAATATAGATAGATATGACATCTTTTAATAATTTTCTAAATTTAATTACTATGTATTGTAATCTGTAGGCTTAGATTTTTCTTTTCTTTTTCCAAAAGAATAATTCATTCAGATTACATCCCGATTGTTATCCCCCTCACTTGTATCTTCCCATTCCCCGTCCCTCCCCCTTTTACCCTGTTTCCCTCCCCTAGACCTGTGACAGAAGGAGACCTCCTCCCCCAACATATGATTACAGCCTATCAGGTCTCATCCAGATTGCCTGCTTCTCCTTCCTCTGAGTATCACAAGACCTCCATACCAAGGAGAAGTCATCAAATAGGGGACACCACAGATCATGTCATAGTCAGTTCCCACTCTCCCAACAGTGGAGAATGTGCTGTCCATTGGCTAGGTCTAAATAGGGTTTTTAAACATTTCAACTTCACTTTTAACCCACCAACCAGAGGAAGGAAAGAAAGAATGTTAATAGGAAAAGGAGTTGTGGAGCTGTTTAGATGTAGTTCCTTGGGCCAGTTCCACTCTGCATTGCCAGGATACCAGCAGTTCAGTCCAATAGCCAACACCAAACAGCACATGAATCCCGTAAAGGTGGCACAATCCAGCAGAAGCCGCAAGGCTCTGCCAAACTGGCTCGGTTCCATGGAAGTGGACAGAACCAGCCAGAGTACCACAAGTTCTCTGGAACATTTTTCTCTGCAAAGAAAAGACCAGCAAAGACTAGCAAAGACCAACAAAGACCAGTGAAGTGTTGCATGGTGTAGAGATGCCAAAAGCCTGGTCCCACTGTTTGATTCTTTTTATACTTATTCCCACCATCACAACCCTTTCACATGTCTGCTCTGAGCAAAACATCACAGGCTCTCTCTTCCAGAAAAACATCACGTGACTTCTCACAAGACAGCTTTCAGCAAAAACACCATGTGACACACTTGAGTCTTCAAAGAAACCATAAACTTCCACTTCAGTAATTCCTACCTTTTAATCACTGATTTTTCTCAATTTTGTTCTTATCTCTTTTCCTAGAGTAATTTTGCCAAAGTTTTGAGAATATTGTTTTTCTTTTCAGATAAACTAAGGAACAACTCTTAGTTTTACTGATTTTTCTCTCTAATTTTTGTTTCTGTTTCAATGACTTCTGCTCAGATCTTATTTCTTCCCATTTACTTATTTCAAATTTGTTTTGCTCTCATTAAAAAAAAATTCAAATGCACTCTAAGGTGTATAATTTAAGTACTTATTTGAATCCCCTCTGATTTTTTGATTTAAGAACTTATTACTGTACATTTTCCTGTGAGGAATGCCTTTATTGTATCTCATCGATTTGGGTACCTTGTACTTTTATTTTAATTAAATTACTTTGAAATCCTTCTTGATTTATCCAGTGACCCTTTCATCATTCAATAGTGTGCTGTCTACTGTCTCTGAGCTTGTGTGCTTTCTTTAATATCTCTTGCTCTTGGTATCTAGCTTTACCTTGTTGTGATCAGATAGAATATAAGATTTCCCTGCAATATTTCTTTATTTGTTGATATTTTCTTTGTATACTAATATGTAAGCCATTTTGGAGAAGAATATATAGCCACTAGAATAATCTGTAGATTTGTTAGGACCATTTGATTTATAATATAATTTAACTCTCTCTCTCTCTATTTGCCATCTGATTTATTAGTGATAATACAGTACTGAAGTGACCCACTTTCACTCTGTTGGGATTAATCTGGGTATTTACATCTAGTATGTTTTTTTTTATGAAATGGAGTGCACCTGCATTTGTTCTGTGTATGTTTGGAATTATAATATCTTCTTCATAGATTGACCCCTTAATGGTTATACAATAACTTTTAGTGTTTATGGGTAATTTTTGTTTGAACCTAGTATGTCAAATATTAGAATAGTGATGTCTTTTTGTTCCTTAGTTCCATTTGCTTGCAAGACATTGTCACATCTGTTCACTCTGGGATGTCATCTACCTTGGATGATGAGGTGTGTTTCTTGAAGGCAGCAAAATAGTGAGTTTTGTTTTCTATTCTGTCCCAATCTAATCTATTCTACTAGTCTATATCTTTCTTATTAGGAAATAGAAAATGTTAATGTTCAGAGTTATTATTTAACTATGTGTATTAATTATCATTTTGTTGCTTTGTATCTTTATATATTTCATTTTTTGTTTTATGTGTTTGTGTGTGTGTGTGTGTGTGTGTGTGTGTGTGTGTGTGTGTGTGTGCATGTGCGCTTATGGGCATTTGTGAAACTATGAGTGCAGATGTCTATGGAATAAAAGAGAGTGGTTTTTTTAAATTTTAAATTTTTCTATTAAACATTTTTATATATACATTTATATTATTAGACATACATACAATAAACTACCAGGAATATAATCAGAAATTATATATATGTTACATTCATAGTGTTTTGGCTATTTGTGTTTGAGAGCCTTGAAGAAAACATCTTTCCTATTTTGGTGAGTCTAAAATTCTGAATGTAAATCAATATCATATCTCATCATTATCAACTTAAAACATCTATCTAGACCTAAAAACATCTTAACCTCCTAAATAACTAAGCTTAATTGTAACACTAAACTGTCTTGTCTTCAACCCCATCAGAGACTTGAGAAGGAATAAAATCAATTACCTGAGTATACAGGGAGTACAGGTTAGCAGCTTTCCAAATGAAAAGATGACAGAGATGGTTTGCTGCATGAACAGTCACCCAAAATTCTCTATAAGGTTGGAGTGTCATCTTCAGCCTTCTGGCCCAATATATCTGACAGACATATTTGTGAGGCAGGAACTATTGAAGATTTGCTTACTCTGTCTTAGCAGAATTTGGCTCTTGACTCTGTTTGCATTCAAGCTTGCCCATTTTTAGGCAGAATTTTTTCTGTGGCAGAAACAAGGACATTTTGCCCAGTGTCTGGTTTGCTGCATTTGAAGTCATCTCCATAAAGAGGTTCTTTGATGCTCATTATCTTCTGTGAGGTAGGCTGGGTGTTGCCAGGAATTAACCTGTCTCATTGCAAATGTATCTTTGAAATAATAAAAACATCTTTAGATGTCATATTCTGTATGTCTCTGAGGTTTTTGAAGACCGTATCTATTTTACCTTATCTTTCTATCGAATCATATCTATCTGTTACACCTAAGATGTATATTCTTGTGATAAGAATAGACTAGTAATTGATATGACCATGATTTGATCAACTAACAATTAACTTGTGTAACTTACTTACCCTAAACAACCTGCAAAAGCACTTTCAAAGTATTGGAGGTAAACCTTGTATTATAATTGAGTTGTATGAGCACAATACTGCATATTAGAGTAGAAAATACATAAAATGTGTGGAAAGAATAATCCTAAAGTTGAATTCTATACCAATGTATCTAAAATTAAACTTTATTTGCATCTATATGCAAAATTGTATACCAGCGAATTAAAAATAACCTTGTGAGTAACAATTAAGGCAGTAAGTTGTGGAGTAGATCATTCATCTACTTTTTGTCCTATCATCCCTACATATTTCTATATTTCCCCTTTCTTTCTTTCCAACCCCTATCTCCAAACCTAAGAATGAAAGATAAAAGAAAGGAGAGACATCCCTGAATCCAATCTTGTTTTCTCTCTAAATAAGACCAATA
Organism: Acomys percivali; assembly: GCA_907169655.1. Taxonomy (NCBI): domain Eukaryota; kingdom Metazoa; phylum Chordata; class Mammalia; order Rodentia; family Muridae; genus Acomys; species Acomys percivali. Next base: position 80,647,680 of record OU015743.1, on the reverse strand, counting down.
ATAACTTATAACCAACTCCCAATAAAAATAAAAATCTATCACCCAAGAAACCATCCTAAAACCTACCCAACCACCCTTAAGAGAAATGGGGCATCATTCTCTTAAGATTTCTTCCAGTTGATTTGGGATGAATAAAATCTTTGTAGGGGCCCAAATAAAATTGGGGAAAATGGTGAAACAAGCTAGAAATAGCATTTGTGGTCCAATTTCTAAATGTTGCCAAATTCCAGGCTTAATTAGAGTCCTGTGTAGGACAGTCTGAAGCACAGGACCAATTGGGACTGGAAGCTTTCTTGGAAACTATCTTTGGAGCTGTCCTGTTCTGATGAGGCAGAAACAGGTACCTTATACTGCTAATCTCACTACATGGGAACAACTCTGGGACTGGCTGAGACATGAATGTTGATGCATAAACAATAGTTCTTGTTGGCTACCAAATTCCTGTGAATTATTAATAGATGCCATTCTTCATATGGTATGAATAAAGATTTACAGATGTCTTTTTTCTGTTCATACAAAGAGCAGAGAACCAGGTTTAATTGTTACATGCATCATGCATACCGTATACATTTATAGTTTTAGGACTGCATAATGCCTGTGAGAAATTGTATGTTTTCAGAACTAAAGAACGTGACACTGATGCTGGGTCAGACTTGGCAGGATTCATTCCTCTCAGCATGCTGGGCACTGACATCCTTCATCCTTCATGTTCCAGAACCAAGAGAGAGTGACTGATTCTTTAGAACTAGAGCTACATCTGTCTGTGAGCCACTCAGTGTGGGTGTTTGGAACCAAACTCAGGTACTGTGCAAGCGTAGTGAATGCGTTTAACCAATGAACCATCTTTACAGTCCCTGTGGTGTTTCATGAGATACCTTTAGATTACTTGACCTATTATTGCTTATTTTTTCCCCTTCTGGCTTCATGGTAGTTTGCTTTAATTTCTTTTCTACAACGCACTCCTTCCAGAATTCTTTGTAGAGCTAATTATACATAGATTGCTTTAGTCTGTTTTTTTGTCATAGTGATTTATTAACTAGTCCTTCAATTATAATAGTGTGACTATTATAATATCCCAGGCTTGCCATTGTGAAGTTCCTGAACTTGTAGTATATCTTCTCAAGCTTTAAATGTTTCCAGCAAATATTTAGCTATTCTAATAGCATGTCTTTATATGTAGTTTGGAAGCTTTATTTTTTTTAAGTTTACAGTATTCTGTGATGTACTTAGTGTTTTACCTATCCTATACATCATGGAGAGTTTCTTCTCTCATCCTTTATTCTAGAATAAAAATATTATTTATTTTTTATGTGTATGGGTGTTTTGCCTATGTTTATTTCTGTGCATCCCATGTATAGAGTACTTGTGGAAGAGAATAGTGTGTCAGATCCCCTGAGCTTGGAACTAACTAATGGCTCTGAGTTGTCATCTAAGTGTTGGGAATCAAACCTGGATCCTCAGGGTGAACAGTGACCTTAACTACTGAGTTATCTCTCCAGAACACGTGGGTTCTTTATATATGGTGTTTCTGTAAGCCTTTATTCTTTGATAGGCATTTCTTTCTCTGAATTTTTCAAAATTTGTTATGTATGATTTTATTGAACATGTTTCTATACCTTTCTCATAATATTATTTCTTTATGCTCACAATTTATAGGTTTGGAATTTCAGGTATCTCAAAGCTTGCTCATGTTCTGTTTTTAGGTTTTTATATAATATTTTGCTAATTCTTTAATCATACTTAGAAAATATCATGTCTTCTCTCTTACCACCTTCACCAGCCCTGATTGTTCCCGCACAATCCATCCTGCTGAGGCTTTCTACTGAGCTTTTTATTCAACTTAATGGGCTTTTTGCTTGTAGTATTAGTTCAGTTTGGATTTTTAAAATGCAACTCACTGCTTTTCTACCTGTATTTACTTCCTTATTTTATTAAACTCTCTTTTGTCATCTTGGAGTACTTTCATCTTTCCCTTGAGCTGTTTGAAAATATTTATAAACACTCTTCTGAATTCTTTTTCTGGAATGTTTAAGTCATTCCCATTGGTACCATTATTGTCGAATTGGTAATTTTTTGGAAAGGACGTCTATCTGTCTGTGTTGTTTTTGTTTCTTTGTTGGAACTTGTGCATCTGGAGAGAATTTTTTGGTTGAGTATTTCTTTTTAAAATACAAATCCTCTTCTGTCTCAGTGGCAACATTTCACTGTCCAGGAAGGAATAAGTTGTAGTAAGGTTGACGGGTCATTTTCTTTAGTGATGCTGACACTTAAGGCCACAGGCTTTAACCTTAACCTTTAACTTTCCTTGTGGGGACAGCTACAGGCTGCAATAAGAATCAACCATGCAAAGGCCTTCACAACTCCAGCAAGTCCCCATCCTTGCTGTCATCTGATACAACACTCTACCTTAGGTCAGCTGCATTCCCCTCTCTGTTTCTGCATCCTGCTCTACATGCTGTTGGGCCCCATGAGCCTGAGACCATACCCTCAGCCAACTCCATCTCTGTCCTAACTCCACAACCACTGCTGTGTGTTGTGGGACTCTGCACTCCTGATGCTACTACCATGAGTCAGCTCCAGATCTCCCCACTCCCCGTAGGTTCCATAGAATGCTGTGAGACTCCATATACCTGGGTACTCTATCTCTGTCACCTACCCTGCTTTTGCAGCTGCTCCTGTTTGCTCAAGCTGTGCTGTATGAATTCTTCAGCTCACTTATCTCTGTAGTCATAGATAACATTCATAAATTTATATGAATGGCCCACAAAGGCTTATGTGTGAAAGGTTAGGTCTCAGCATGTAGCAGCTGGGAGTTGGTGGAACCAATATGAGCTAGGCCCTAGTGCGAGGTCTACAGGCCATTGAAGGCATGTGTTGAAGATGATTTAGTGGTCACATCCCCATCCTCTTCATCTCTTATGCCTCTTGGCCAAGAATTAATTGAGTGGTTTTCCTCTGTTCGGTACTATGTACTCCTGCCATGAAGAATTGCCTCACAGAGGACCAGGGCATCAAACAGGACCTGATTATGAAGGAGAAACTTCAAAATGAGAAGATTTTTCTCTCTGGAACCAATCTCAGTATTCAATATGGTGACAGAAAACCATCAACATGTGTGGTTGGCAGTCTAAAGTGGGGCTGTTGCTCTGACCATACCTCATAATGGGGAGAAAGCTTTGCACTTGGCTTACGGGAATAGTTTGAAAAGTTTGGCTCAGTATGCTACAGGGAGCCAGAATACTGTCACTGGTGCTTAGTGATTCTACAGGGGCCCGAGGAGACCAAATAGCCAGTGGAAACATGATATTAAAGGCTGTGTTAATTAATGATGTTTCAGATGGAATTGAGATTGCATTAGAAGACTGCCTGTCACTACATACCAGACCATTTGGCTCTATTTTCACATGTCTCTAGATGCTATGGTTGGTTGAGAGGGGTTTACTAGTGGAAGAGATGACAAAGTGGCAAGCACACATGGCTCTCCTGGTTTCCCACTGTGCAGTTAGCAGTGAGGATTAGAAACAAGTAGTGCACAGAGTAAAAAATAACAGGAAAATTTGTGACTTGGCCAACAAATGCAGAACAATCAATTATAGACAATGAACATCCTTTGGACTGGTGCAGATGGGACACTGCCTGCCAAAAGATAGCCCAGGAGTTGGCAAGACTATCAAACCCTTTGTAGTCCAACCTGTGGATACATAATTTTTTTTTGTTTTATTTAAGAAAAAATCATACTGTCAGCTCTGGAGTACCCATGGACAAATGCTCTACAGAAATTACTTTCTTACTCAGATGTCAAAGCACTCTGAGGACAGTGGTAAATATGGTTTGGCTCCATTACAGGAAGGCATATAGACATGATAGCACTTTAATTTTAATTCTGTGTGATCCATGTCACACTTCTAATTAGTCATTAATTTTAGCTGATATATAATGATTGCATATAAGTATGTGGTTGATATACACAATGTACAAAGATCCCTCAGTTTTTGTGTAGGGAATATTCAAAATCTCATTACTTTCTGTTCTGGAATCTGCAATTAACTGGAACTGGAATATAACAAATAACCTTACCTTACTGTGTTTTTCACTATAAAAAGAAGTCTGATTTTCAAGCCTGTTTGCTCCATGGAAGCATGATGGAGCAGGCTGTTGTCTCTGCATGGTGTCATCCTACTTTTACACACATGGTAATTTAAGGTGCTTGCGATACTTTCATCAACAACTGGCCAACTAATTAGTGGAGTTGATTGTCAGTTACAAGTTGATATAGACCTTGTTTCCTCCTTCATTTAGTGACTGTTCTATTGCTGTGATGAAACACCATGACCAAGGCAAAATTACAAAAAAACAAAAAACAAAAAAACAAAAACCATTTAATGTGGGGCTTGCCTACAGTTTCAGAGTCCATGACCATCATGGTGTGGAGTATGGCAGCAGACAGGCATGGTGCTGGAGAAGGAGCCGGGAAGTCATATCTGATTTGCAAATTTCAGGCAGAGAGAGGGGGGGGGAGAGAGGGGGAGAGGGGGAGAGGGGGAGAGGGGGAGAGAGAGAGACAGAGACAGAGAGACAGAGACAGAGACAGAGAGACAGAGACAGAGACAGAGACAGAGACAGAGACAGAGTGAGATTAATTCTGGCCCTGGGGTTTTGTAACCTCAGAGCCCACCCCAGGGACACATTTCCTCCAGCAAGGCCACACCTCCTAATCTTTCAAACAGTCCACAAACTGAGGATCAAGTATTCAAACATATGAATTTAAATGGGGCCATTCTCATTTAAAGCAACACATACCTCAAAAAGAGACTTCTCCATCCAGAACTTGCTTTACCAGTACAAATGAATTTGAAAATAGCAGAAAACCAGTGCCATTGGGTGGGATAAAGGCTATGTCTGTAATCACTAACCAGTGTGACCTCAGCCAGGACTGACAGGTGTGCACAGTTATTATGCAGAGGCAAGCCAGGGTGGGTTGGGTTGGTACCTCTTGGGGTCCTCCCCTTCTCTGAGCAGAAGGAGAGAAGGAAATATGGGAAAGGTAGCGTGAAAGTGGGACTGGGAGGAGAAGAGGGAGGGGCCTAGGACCAGGCTGTGAAGTGATTAAATAAATAAATATGTGTAAAAATCAATTAAAAAGCAGGCACCTGATTTTAATTTTTGTTCTTTCCCACCTCCATGTTTACATGAGCACCTTCTCTCCTACTAGTTAATCTTTATTATTTCTAAAACCCAAGTTTTTGTCTATTTATAATCTTAGTCTTGATCTTAAAACAGAACTAGTGGTATTTTAGTTAGGATCTTCTTAGATATGAGAAAGAGAAAAGAAAAACAATGACATGCATTACTTGGTGCTTCTACAGGCTCCTTAATAGTGTTCATAGGAAGTGCCAGTCTGCTAATGCTTCTGAAAATAGGTCATCTATTTTCATCATATACTGTAGACAGGAAATGATTTTTCCCCTGCTAAAAGTGGCTCCTGTCAATAGAGTATGTGGAGAGTAATGATGTTTCAGGGAAACATTGACCCCGTAGAGGGAACGTGTGGCCAGGGAGGGAGGTGCAGAACATTCAGTCAACAGAGGCATTCACAGAGCATCACCGGCACATAATAGATTCTCAATATTTTTATATAAATAAGTAAGTGCATTCAGTGGTATAAATAAATGTAACCAGAAATGAGTGTGTGGTATTGAAAGGAAAAAAAACTCTGTGGTGGACACAAATTATTTATGACTTTCAGCAAATTGATCCATCAAGACTCTTTGTGACTAGTAATGAAAGTTCTGAAAGAAGTGCGGATGCCCATTGGTGTCCAAACAAGAGAAAAATGATGACAAAGTGAAGAATCCAGAATACTTATGAAAAACTATCCTCTACTCAGCAATGGAGGAATTTTGTTACCAGTATTTTGGTGAGAGAAAATAATGGGACCTATTGACCAGTCTATGATTTTCCCTCCTTCTCAAATGCATTAGTCATACAATAATGCAACATTGCACTTATTTTTTAGACACAACTGTGCACTTAACAAATATGTTTTGAGTTACATATATGTACTTGCCACTCTTCGAGGGATGAACAATATAACAAATTACCCAAGGAGATCGAGTCCATGCCATTGTAGTACTCCTGAGAGTGTTTAAAAGTAATAGATAAATATATATCTGGGGTTATGCATATAACATATCAGTGGATACACACTCATAAAATCACAGTGGAGTAAGAGGCAAGGAAAGGTTGTAGAAGCATGTGTGCAAAATCTGCAGGAAACATGTATTGCCAGGGGACATATGAAATAATGTCTAAAGGAGGTCAGGGAGAGAATCATAGATACCTCGTGGAAAAAGAGCCACGAATGAAAATGCATGAACAAAGATTGCTCATGCCAGAGATATGTGGATAGGGCATGGTGAGTGGGGAAGAGAAGAGGCAATGTAAAACCATAAACGTAATACCTGTAAGTTCCATGTGGGGCAGATATGCCTTTGAGTAAAGGTGTGAACTTTCTTTGAGTGAGAAGGGAACTCATTGCACATTAAGAAACAGATATGTTGTGTGTACACACACACACACACACACACACACACACACATACATATACGTGTGTATGTGTGTGTGTGTGTATGTCTGTGTCTGTGTAACTCAATGGAGAGGGCACCATTGCAGAAAAGGAGAAAGTGTAGAGAGTATTGAAACAGCCCAGGCAGCAGCCAGTCGTGGTTTAGCTCAGGTTGTTTGCAGTGGAAGTGGTTGGTTACATGGCTGAAATGTGGATGGACTGGGAAGGTAGATGACGCATGTTAAAGATGATTGGATATAAGATCTGAGGAAATTGGGTACCATTACAACCGCTACAAATAATTTGAATTCTCCTGCTAAAATAGGGAAATACTGGTAGGCATGCCACTGTGATGCTGTGTAGACCATTAGAAACAGGAAGTGAATTTGAAGACATAAAGTTGATCATATTCGTGTTAGTTAAAAAGGTGTTTCCAAGTATGATGAGAGACATACATGCAGATTCAAGAAGCTAAGGGACTCCAACAATGCAAATCCAAGAGATGTACATAGAAATACACCATTAAATACTGCACTATTGGAGCAGATGGAGAATAATCTCTCTGGCCATTGAACAGAAGCAGCACACATTCCACAAAAGATAAGCCAAAGAGTATGCTACTGGACTATTTGCATACTTTTAAAATCTATTTTTATTTTGAATTCCTTATATCTCTTTCTCCCTTTTCCACCCAAATCCCTTCCAACACCCCAACACCAGGTAGGAGAGAAAGAAGGTTAATGAGTGAAGGGGTGTAGTTTTCCTCAGCTACTTCCTGCTCTTTAGGGTCATCGGGTTCCTTGGGGCAAGTCGATCTCTGTTTCAGGACGTCTCCAACTTCTTCTTGTCAAACTGCATCAATAGCAACCAAAAGCAGCAGGGGGAGAAGCTTCCTCAGAGCCTGCAGTTTCTCTCTGGGCAAAGACCACGCCCCTGAACTAGGTAGTTCACAGCTGACAAAGATCATGAATCCTCTCAGGAGGCAGTTAGCCGCTGTGGACAAACTAGAGCAGCCCCCCTATACCACACCTGGGATTAAAACAAAAATATGTTTACATATAAGCCAAAATACTCACAACACTAAACTTTTCATCTGAAACCACAAAGGTCAAAAGTACAGAATGGAAAGAATTTTCGTCCGTGAATCATTTTTCAACGAAGCTGAACTGCAAGAGTTCAAGATATAGAAAGATGTCCAGATGAAGGAGCAGTGTGCAAGCACATCCACTCTTGCAGACTGGCTAAAGAAACGTCTTTGAATAGAAAGACAAAGATGTAAGGAAAAAAATCTTGGCGTCTTAGGCAGGAAAAAGGATATGAACGTGGAGAGACACAAGTATACACAGCCTGTCCTTTCTCTCACACGCTTAATAAATCGTGGCTTATGAGCAAAACAATCTAGCATATTGTGATCATTGGGACAATGATATGTGCTGAAAAGATAACAATACTTAAACAGCAATGATAAAGTACTGATAGCAGTAGAGTAGTGTTGCACAGAGACAAAACACAGCTAATGCTGTGGAAATGAGAAGAGATGAAATAATAAGATGAAACACATAGCCATACACACCAACAACAGAATAATTGGCTTTTGGATGGTATAGTTAACAGAATAAACTAAGATGCCAAAACTCCCCAAATAAAAATGATGATGCCCAAACAATGCTATTTGTAGAAACTCCTTTAAAATCTGATATCATAAGTAGATGCAATGTATAAGGATGGAAAAAGATATTTAATGTACACATTAAAATAAAACAGGAATGTCAACACTAACATCAAAAACCATAGACTTCGGAGGAAAGAAAATTACTGGAGGCAGTGGGACATTACATTATTATAAAAAGATCAATATACCAGTAAGGCATGGTGAACTCAAACACATATGTGTAAATAAGAAAGCCACAAAAATATATGAAGGAAAAAATAGCTAAGTCCATACCATACACGAGGTCTCTGACTTCCCCACAGAGATTGATAGACCTATTAATTGTAGAATCATCCTACACATGGAAGATTTGAACAACAAAATCAACAGCATGACACTGGTTGACATTTCACAACAGTTCCCTCAACACCAGCAAAATATATACCTTTTCCAGAACTCCATGGATTTCTGTTGTCGCTGCTCTGCCAAAAAAAGATTCCTGCTTTTCTGTATCCTCTTTTTATAATGTGTGATTTTACAAAAACCTACAGTAGCTGAATAAGTACATGTAAGAGTGTGACTCTGAGGTTTGGGGGGATTTTAGTCAGGTATGCTTAACAACTCTGTAAGTTGTAGCTGATGATCCTGATGGCAGTGTCTAGATGATTTGAAAGTTGCTCATCTTTAAGAGCAACTTGGAGCAGGAGGATGGTGTCTTAGTCAGGATTTCTATTGCTGTGATAAAATATCATGACCAAAAAAAAAGCAACTGGTTGAGGGGGGACACTTTATTTCAACTTACATGTCCATAACACAGTCCATCACTGAGAGAAATAATGGCTGATCCAGAGGCTGTTGAGGAACAGTGAGTACTGATTTTCTCAGCCTACTTTATTAGAGCACCCGCGACCACCATCCCAGGGGTGACGTGGCCCACAGAGAGATGGGCCCTCCTATATTAATCATTCAAAAAAATCCACCACAGGCTTGCCTACAAGTTAGTTTGGTAGAAGAATTTTGTCAACTGAGGTTCCTTCTTTCAATTACCCTATGTTTTGTCAATTTTACAACAAAATTAGTCAGGAGGAAGGGCTCAGGAGGTAAAGGTACTTATTGTCAAGTCTAACCACCTGACTTTGATTCCTAGGACCCCCAAAGTGGAAAGAGAGAACTGACTCTCAAGCGAGTACTGTATGAGCAAGTGTTGTACTCTGACATCTGCACACAGGCTGTGGCATATGCATACCTACACACACACAGACGCACACAGACACACGCACACACAGACTTTTTTAAAAGTACAATTTTGAGGGGACAAGGGGGACAGTTCAACAGGTAGCATGCTTCCTGTACAAGCACGGAGCCTGGCGTTCAGATCCCAGAACCCATGTAAAAGTCTGGTGGCTGTGGCAGCCTATAGTCACAGTGCACAGGAGGGACTTCACAGAGAGAACTGTTACCAGGCTAGCTGGAATAGCAAGCTCTGGATTCAGAGAGTCCCCATATCAATGTGTAAGGCAAGGCAAGACTGAGGAAAGTACTTGATGTCAATGTTGGGTTTTGACATGTACACAGTCCATGTATACATGGTTCACATACATGGTCGCCAAACATACGTGAATGCGCGCACACACACACACACACACACACACACACACACACACACACACACACAATTTGATGTCTCCATCCTTACATTATGATTACATAAACTGAAAATTTCACTTTTAATGGAAGAAGAAGTTAAAAGGGAAGAGGGAAATGAGTTTGTAAAGGTTATTAGTGAGAGCTGGAGAACCCCTGATTCATGACTGAATTACAAAAACAACAGAGGGCAGGCAGGGGCAATTGTTTAATAAGCACCAGCCTGAGCAAGTTGAGCAAACATTTTCATTTATTTCTAATGATCACCGAGAGCAAGGCTGGAGTCATGAGGATATGCATGATGTACTGAGTCTCTGTCTTGTCTCCTCTACTTCTTCCTGAGAAAATACGAAAATTCAGAACACACACTCCAAAGTGCACACTGAAATCCCCTCAGAGAGCTCTTTCATTGCACAGGGAGACAGGAAATGAGTTAAATAGACTTTATAATATTCTTAACAAATCATTACCTTGAGAGATGAAATGATATAAATCTTGAAGGCCATATTCTGAGAAAATGTCATGGAGAAGAGCTCTTTGGCTGCAGATCTTTTATCTAAAATAAACAAAAGACAGCAATTACTCACTGCTCTGTTCAAAACATTGAGCCTTTACAGCTGCATGTTTTTTTTTTTAATTTCTGAAGCATTCTGGGTTTTGTTTGAAGCACCTTCCCCAATGTGAGCAAGATTCTTCAATATAGATGCAAGACCTGTACCAATAACCTTTGCTTATATTTATATATTTATTTTGCATTTTTCTTTTGACCCCATCCACTCTCGTTTATTTTTCTTAAAGCAAATGTTCTGTCTGACTGTGAGATATGTTTTCTCTAAACGTATGTAAGGCTCTCTTCCATAAATCTCAGCTCTTTTTGCTGAATGGTTTTTCTTCATCTATGAATGATGCTAATATCACATGGCTTCTCTCGGGCTATGATAACAAGGTAGCACCTACTGGCTCATTTCATTCAGTATTGGAGGGCAGAAGCAATCAAATGAGCAATGCATGCTTGTCTAAAGGCCCCTTGACAAGCTCCTTCCCCCCTGTCCCTGGTGGTTGCTGGCAACCTGTCTTATGTTTGTATTGCAGCAGCATCTTTGTTCTCTTCATTCCATTCTCATTTTGTAGCCTCCGTGTATCACTGTATTCCCTCTTATAAGGACACCAGGAGGGAACTGGGGTCTTTAAATACCTAATTTTCAATTATTATGTTAATGTTAATGCTTATCAATATATATATTGAGATGGGTCTAATTTAACTCATAGAGGTGCAGATGTACTTTGACTCATACAATAAGGCTGTGAAAATAGTGGTCATGTGTCAGCAAATGATGTTTCCACTCAGCTCTGAGAACAATTATTTTCTCATAGTCTATACAGTTTTTTTTTAATGTCACAGAAACCAATTTAAAGAAAATATACCTAAGTATTAATCTTTCAGTCTACATGGCTATGCCAACTTGAATAAAGAAGATTGGAATCAGTTTAGTACAATTCACATGTTTAGAATAACGAAGCATTTGTTTATTTCTGGGTGGGTGCATCCTACACCAATCGGAAAAGCAAAGCCATCACCTCCCAGTGATCTAATTTCATCTGTAGGAGGAAATGCTGTAATTTGTATTTTGGAAGTCATTCCATGAGTACTCATTGAATATATCTGCATCTAGTTGTAAATCTATTACTTATCTATCATTTATTTTCTAACTCCTATGCATCTACTTACCTATCTGCAATATACTTTATATCATCTATTTTCCATATAATATTTATTATATATATCTATAAACTACTATCTATCTACTATCTGTCTACCTATTATCTATTTATCTATCATTTACTTATCAATCACCCCCTCTCTCTATTATCTACCATTTATCTATTTTCTATCATCTCTCTCCATATATATCTTTTTATTTCTCAATCACCTGTCTAAATACCTAAATATCATCTATCTATTGTCCATCAATCATCTATGTATCTATCATATATACATATATATATAATCTACCTATCCATCCATCATTTATCTATCTATTATATATTTCTTTTTTCTATCAAGTATCTATTTGTATATATACCTATTATTCTGTCTACCTATCCTTGCAATTTATTAATTAAAAATGAAACCCACACTCATTAAAATGGAGCGAATGACAGACTATAGGATGATCAACTCTGACTAAAACATATACATACAAGCTTTATACCAGAGGTTCAAGAAATACGGAAGATAGGGCAGAAAGACTGTAGGATTGGGATATCTGCTGCTTTCTACTTGTGATGGAAAAGCTGCATCCATGAGATCTTCAACAGCAACACGAGTGGACATGCCAGTGTGTATGGGAGAAATTTCACAGTGCCCAGGAAATTAATGGCTGCTCAGAGGGATACAACCAATCTTCTCTAGTGATGAGGGCTCTGATACACTATCCAATGGCAAATGGTCATTACTAAACACATATACATACAAGTACCACTAAATAAAATTGAGAAGGGGTAAGGGAATGGGGTAAGTTGGAGGGGAGAAAGAAGTGGAAATGATATAAGCATGGTACTTTAGTATGAAATTCTAAAAAATAAATTTTAAAATGGTAATACACAGATGAGCCACATCATACATATTCTGCTTTCTAATTCTTTTAACAGCAAACAAAGCTCTTCCTGTATCCTTCACTCCCCTCTGGCTACCATCATATTTATCTTGTGTCCTACAGAACAGATACCCAGTAAGTTGCCCATTTTACTTATTTCCTCTGGTCTCTTCTCTGGTCTCTCTCTACTCTACTGGAATTGTCTACACCATCTCATACTGCTGTCCCCATCCTCACTGTCATCTGACAGATGTCCTTTCCTATGCATCATTTACCTCTGTTCATCTTTATATAATATTCCCTTACTCATTGGTTGGTTGTCACTCATGTAGAAAGCAAGTTCCACAGGTGTGGGGATGTTTTAGTAGCAGTGGGATGATACAAATGCTATCTTATCACAGTTTCACAATTTTAATGTATTATGCTGCACATTTGAATATAGCTGATCACCTTTTCAGATGCTTATGAATTATTTGTAATTTTGTACCATCTCCATATCATTTGTTTTCCTTTTTACAAAAGGTACTAAGAGTATTCTTTTATTGTATTTTATTTTCTTAATTGTTAGAGAATTTGGTCATGTATACAATGTGTTTCCATCTCATCCACTCCTCCTCATTATTTTCCTGCCCCAATTCCACTATTCCAACCACCACCACCACCACCACTATTTTCTCTTAATTTTATGTGCTCTTTTTTGTTTTCCTTTTCACCTGCTGAGTATTCAGTATTTGTATGGGATTAGGGGCACCTGTTGGAGAATGGGTAACCTTGGGGACCACCTCTGTAGAAAGGTAACCGCCTCTCCCAGTAGCTATCAACTGACAATAACTCTTTAGCTTGAGGAAAGACTTCATGACCACCTCCCCACCCCCACTCCCACACACACTTCATGCTAGGACTTTTGTCTGGCTTGATCTTATGCAGGTCTTGTGTATAATGTTATAAGTCTTGTGAGTTCCAGCACTACAACAATTTCTTCTTGAGAAAGTCTTAGCTGAAAGTAAAGTATAGTATGTCATTTCTAAAAGAAAATTCAAAATAGTAGAATAGTTATAATATACCCTAGCTATAGAATAAATGGGTTCTACATAAAGTGCTTTTTATACTTAAGTTTTGCTAATATATGCAGCTAAAAGCAGATTTAATTCTTGATTTATTATTACAAAATGTAGCAAAGAATTTCTTTTATTAGTCAGAACCAGGTGATTCAATTACTCTACAGTTATAAGGATACACAAAGCTTCTCAAAGCTTGAGTAAGTGTCCCAATGAAGAGTGTATACTTTACCTTTCTAAGACAACAAAAGGAGAAAAAGTAGAAGGCTCTATTACTTTTCTCCTTGTGATCAAATACCTTACAAAAAGCAACTTAGGGGAAAAAGATTTTACTTCAGCTTATAGTTTAAGGAGGAATGCCTCTGTCATAACAGGGAACCATGAGAGCAGGTCAGAACTCTTTGCTGACAATGTCTCCAAAGTAGACAAGGAAATGTCACTGGGCTATAAAACTTCATGGTCCATTCCCATTGGCCCACTTCCTCCTGCAAGGCTCCACCTCCTAAAGGTGAACAACCTTCCCTTCTAGCACCTTCAACTAGGGAACCAGGTCTTAAAACACAGAAGCCTGTCCAGGACTTCTTAACTCAAACTCCAGTGAAGAGAAAGTTCATAAATAGCGTCTTGGTGTAGTATTTCTGGTAACAATGTAACACGAGGACAAGATTATATAAAATGCTTTGTATAAATTTTAAAAATTTTACATTTAACTGACATGAATATACTAAAAAAGGAAAGAAAATCCCTCTGATTAAAAAATATTTTACTACCATTTGTTAATTGAACAAAACAATGTGTTTCATTATGACCTTTCATACATATATATAATTAGTATATCCTATGCCTCCTTTACCGTTTCCCCACCTCTAGCTCCAAATCTTCTTTCCATTTTCACATATTACCTATATTAATTTCTTTAATTATTACTGTTACACGGACACCTATAAACATACAATGACACACTGCTGAAGCCAGTTAATGTTGCTTACTTTTTTGTTTTTAGGGCTGACCACTTGGTACTGGATAAGAGGTTAGGGCTCTTGTTCTTGGAGGAGACAAGTATTTTTCTCTCAGCAGTCACTAGTTCTTTCAGGTCTTCAGCTAGGGATGAGGCTTTGTGAGATATCCCACATCCACATTGGCATGTCAACTGGTGGTGTCATTGTTCAGGTCTTTAAAAAAACCTTTTGATTTTTAAACATAGTATACTAAAAACATAACAATGTCCACATCTTTTGACCACATCTGCAATCCCATGTCCATTGTGGCACTTTTTATAATAGTTAAGAAACAAAAACAACTAAAATACCCATCAACATATGAATAAATAGTAGTATGTATATGCAATAGAAATTTCATCTTTTCAAAGGATGAAATTCCTTTAGTCATAAAGTAGAGACTATGGTAAGTGCAATAAGCCAGGCACAAAGACAAGTACCGTGTAATCTCACTCATATGTGAACTCAGGTAGAAGTTGAGAGTAGAATGGTAGTTATAAGAGACTTGGGGGAATGGATAGGGTGTACAAGAAGGTGGAGAGAGATGGCGAAAACATTGATGAATAGAACAAGACATCCTGGTGTGCTATTGTGCAGTAGGCTGACTGTAAATAACGATAATGTGCTATATATTTTTAAAATCTGGGAGAAGGACTTTGAATATTTTCATTATAAAAATGATCTATGCTTAAGCAGATGGGTATGTTTTCACTGAAGTAAACTTGACACTGTGTTTCTATATTAAAATATTTTAACACATTTATTAAAATGTAAAAAAATACAGAAACCATACAAATCTGATACTTACTGTTAGCAATCATGATGGTGGTTACTTGGGGAGGAGTGATCACTGACAGGGCCATGACTGAGGCTTCTAGGGTACATGTAATATTCTATTCTACTTATATTGGTGTATTCATTTGTAGATGTTTTTAATCTACACAGTTATAACATATGTACTTCATATGTATACATTATATTTCAATAAAAAAATCTCAGAGTCAGTAACACTCATTATACACATTACATATACATATCATATATGCATATATAAAATATTTTTACCAATGAAAATGTTACTTAGGTTTAATAGAAAAAGGTTAGAATTGGGTTTTGGTGCAATTTGATAAATCTTGGCAAGATTTAATTAAAAATAAAGAAGAAAAATTCCCAGTAAGTTAAAATAGAAAACGATGAAAGCAAACATGTGTCAGTTTCTTATATTGTAATTTTTAGTTTTCAAGGCAAATTAATGTATTTATTTTTAAAAACATGTGACCCAGAGCAAGGTTGCTCTGACCATTGGGTCGCTTCACATATGAACTCATAACAGTGCTGCAGTATGCACAGCATCGGTGCAAGCCCAGGCTAGACAAAATGCCAGCACGGAGGTCTGAGATGAGCGTGAAATCCCATCCCTATCTGTGGAAGTATTGTCCACTGCTAGCTTCTCAGAGGGAGAACCTATTTTCTCTCAGAATGTAGGCTGTTACTATTAGCAAATTTTGATCACCCCCATATGCAGTGAGATAACTTCAAGCGGGTCAGGACCTACAATTTTAAAAGCTAAAAATCCAAACAGCATAACTGCTCAGCTAACTGACTTCAAAGACACTGAAGTGGGTAGAATAACAGATTAAGGCAATAGAAGTTTATTTGTAAAACTCATTAATGGGTTTACCAGAATACAAATAAGCAGATGAATGAAGTAATGAAATCAGTTTAGGGCCTGGAGGAGAAAACTAACAACATGGAAGATAAAGCCAGAAAAATTGATTTAAAAAAATCTAGCAAAGTGGATAGAAAATACAATAAGGAAAATGAAATCAGAGGAAGCATCAATTGTTGGAATGAAAACTCAACGAACCAACTAAAAATATAGGGAAATTATCTCCCCTAGGCCAAAATAAGCAGAAGAAAGCCTATCAGGTCTTTCAGATTATCAGACTGTCAGACTATGGAGGGCAAGGTTGAGGAAATATTGCTTTTAAATATCAATAAAGAAAAAAGCAAGCATGAGAATAACATGCAGAAAATTTGAGACGTAACCAAATCACGAAATACAGCTATCAATAAATCCACATTGTAGAAGGAACTATAAACAAACAAACAAACAAACAAACAAACAAACAAACAAGCCTAGATAAATCAAGTCTCTCGGATTTCTTACATTTTCTCTGAAGTTACTGCCCCCACTGATTCCACATTATCCTTCTGCCACGTGGCAGCTGACAAGCAGAACAAGATTCTTACCTGCTCTTCTCCATCTTCCTCCTGGTGGTGCTGCCAACAACAGAGCTTGCCTGACTCCATTTGTCACCAGTTCTAGTAAACTTATCCCTGAACTTCTTTTGGAATCTCCCTTTAAATAAGTTTATTAAAAAGAAAGACTAAGGATAGAGGAAGGGACCCCTGATTTCCTCTGAAAGAGCAAAACTAGTTGTAAGAGATAAAAAAGGATACTATATCTTAATAAAAATTCTATTAAAAAGATAGGGAAGTTGTAACTATATATGGCTAAATGCTGGAGCTCCTGATTTTATTATGTACATAAAATAAGACATATATTCTGACACAAAAATAAGGGGTATTTTTGTCACTTCACTCCTTTTAATATAGATACAGCCTCCCGGAAAAATACTAATAAAGAATTATGGGAGTTAAGCAGTATGGTAGATCAAATGAGCTTAACAGATGATAACAGCATATTAGAGCTATGGAATACTCTATTTTCAGTATCCCATGAACTTTCTGTAAAATAAATAGTATTTTAGCCACAGCACAAATCAGAACAAATATACACAGTGAAAATAAGCTTCTGTGTCTTACCAAGTCACAGTAGAATAAAACTAGAAATCAATAGCAAGAAAAATAACATGTAGTGTATATCTACTTGGAAACTGAAACATAATTTTTGAATGGTCAATGGTTCATTGAAGCTAGAGAGGAAATGAAGATTGTCCTCGAATTAAATAAATGTGACAGAACCACTTCCCAGAACTTTGAAACACACCTAAGACACTTCTACAGGAAACTTTATAACCATGAATGATAACATTAAAAAATCAAAGAGATATCAATCAAATAATGAGATATTTCAAGGTCTTAGGAAAGTGAGAACAAGCCAAACTCAAAAGCAGGGTGTGGAGAGGAAAGATGATGATCAAGAAAGGACGGAATGGTACAGACAGTAGAGAACAATATAGACTCTCAGCAAAATTCACTAGAGAAAGAGAAAAGCCAAAATAATAAAGTTAGTGGTAAAACAGGGGGCATTATAACAGATACCAATGAAATCCAGAGGACTTTTAGAAAGGATTTAAGTCCATGGGTTTTTAAACCTGGAAAGAACAGCAGAAGTGGAAAAAAATCCTGAGCATCTATACCTTGCCAAAATTAAATCAAGAGATTATAAACAATTTATGCTGAACAATAACAACAACAAGAAAAGGGAGTGAATCAGTAATAAAGTCTCTTACAAATAAAAGGCCATGACTGTCTCTCACTGCGAAATTCTAGCATCAGTGTTTCTAAGACTGTTCCATAACACAGACAAGAATACTACAAAACTCAATCTATTAAGCCAGTATTACCCTAATGCCCAAACCAGAACAGAACACAATGAAAAGAAAATAATAGACTCGATTTCTCTCATAATCATAAACATAATCAATAAAATAATTGCAAACTGAATCCAAAAACACATTAAGAAGATCATATACTATGACCAATCTGGCTTCATTCCAGACATGCAAAGGTGAGTCAAGACATAAAAAGAGTGTATGTAATATAGTATACAAACATACTTAAGAGTGGAAATCACACCATCACTTTAAAAGATGCAGAAAATGTCTTTGACAAAATTCAGCATCTCTTTCTGGTAAAAATTCTGATGATACAAGGAACAGAAGGAAGCTATTGCAGCATAGCAGATGTTGTATATGAGGAACCTATAGTCAATATTACACTAAGTGGGGAAATACTTAAAGTACGTACTTTAAAATGTATAACGAGACAGGACTTACTCTAATTATTCTTATTCAATAAGGTACTTGAAATCTTGGCTAAATGATAAACAAGAAAAAAATAGTGATATATCAATAAATGTGTAGTGGATGTAAACACTTTTTTTTTTATCCCAAGTGTGGGATGGGAAACAAACTTGTGTGAGAGTGTGTGGCGTTTGCCTGCTGGAGACAGAGTTTTGAGAGAACACGTGGGGTTTGTCCACTGGAAGAGGAACTGCCTCTCGTGGGGGCACTGTCTTTGCCAACTGATAAACATCCTAGCACAGACTCTGAGAGTACATGATATATATGTGAACCTCAAAACAAGAGGTTTGGCTTTTTTGGGTTTCGCATTGTTTCCTATTGTTCGGCTGTTCATTTCTTCACTTCGAGACGTTCCTAGAGAGAACCACCACAGAGAATGCTTCGAGGTTCTGGGTTCCGGCTACTGCCCCAGATTCCACCTACTGCAGTTGCATCCACCTTTGCTGACTTGCTGGTTTGCTGTTTCACAGGTCTACTGGAATCCTGATGACAAAGAGTGGAATAGCTCCAAGGAACTGAGTCTAGAAGGGTCTACTTCTCCTGTTTCCACTAACCTCTTTCTCTCCTATCTACGGTAGGTGAGATAAGAGAACATTAAAGAACCCAAAATAAAGTAGTTTTGGGAAAGTTCAAAACTTACAGAAAGGAGTCAAAGTGTTTAATCTGCCAGTGATAGGATACTAAAGGCTGTTTCAGAAACTCTTTAGATTTATGACCCTTCTTCAACAAAGTAGCAGGGTACAAAATCAATATATAAAAACACAATAGCTTTTCTATAGACTAATACAATTGCTGAGACAGGGATCATGGAAAAATTTCACTTATAGGAGTTTAAAATTATATACTCAGGATGAACTTAACCACAAACATGAATGGTTTCTACAGTGTAAACATTAAAATACCAAAGAGTGTGTAAATACGAGAATATGGGAAGACCTCTGATTTTTGCAGTTTGGCCAAATTAACATTGGGACAGTGGCTACCTTGCTGATAGTGATTTACATATCTAATAAAATTCCCATCAAAAATTTGGTGACATTACTCATAAAACTAGAAGAAACAGTCCTAAGACTGACAAGCCCCAAAGCCTTACATTGCCAAAGCCATCCTAAAAAGAAAGAACAATACTGAAGTGACCACAATACACTGGGTCTAAAACTATATTAAAGGGTAAAGCAACAAAACCAGCATGGCATTGCACAAAAACAGACATACAGGCCAAGGGAATAGAATAGAAGATCCATAAGTGAGCCTGCAAACTTGTAGCCATCTAATAATTTTTACATAGGTTAAAAAAACATATTGGAATGACAGCTCTTCAGCAAATGATGATGGAAAAGCTAGATATCCATATATAAAAGACTGAAGCTCGATCTGTGTCTCTCACCCTGTACAAGAAATAAATTAAGGACATATCAGAGGCCCTACTGTAATAACTAAACCCCTGAAACTGCTAAGGGAACTACCAAGATACATCAAGATATAGGCACCATCAAAAGCTCTCTGAAAAGGATTCTAATTGCTTAGAAAGTAAGTTTAAGAATGGAAAAATGGGAATAAATGAATCTAAGAAGTAAAACTCATCACTGACATAGGCTACAGATATCTTTTCCAATTATCTGTTGGATAGAAATTTATTACCTAAAATCTATAAAGAACTACACAGTTGAATACCCAAAACAAATCATCCATCAATAAAGGGATGGATATATGGGACAGATGGACTGTTTTCAAAAGAAGTAAAAATGGCCAATAAACATATGGAAAAATATTAAGCGTCACTATCAGGAACATACGAACTAAAACTCCATTAGTGTTCATCTCACCTTATCATGGTTATCATCTCATAAAAAACTACAAATGAAGTGTAATTTATCTTCTGCTGGTAGGAATGTAAACTGGTGAGCAGAGCCAGTGTGGTAGCTAGTATGACAGTTCCTTCAGAACTAAAAGTACCTATGGCATATGGTCCAGATATACCATTGCTGGCAACATATAAAAGGACTTTAATCTGGCACACCACAGATCTTGCACATCCATAATTATTACAGCACTACTCACAGTTAGTCATACGGACAGGGTCTAGATGCCCATCAGTAATTATTGGATAAAGAAAAAGCAACATGTACGTAGTGAACTCTTACTTAGCTAGAAAGAAGTGTAAACTGATGCCTTCTTCAGGAAAATACTTAAAATTGAAGATCAGAACACTAAGTAGAACAGACCACACTCAGAAATACAAATATTATTTGTTTTCTCTTATGTGAAGAATTCGGCTTTAGCATTGACTACATGGCAGGAAAGCAGAAGGAAACTGTTTGGGGAAAGGAATGGAAATAATGTAAATTGGGAGGAAGGTTAGGGAAGAGTGGAAGGCTCAATGATACATGTGTATAAATATATTTCATGAAACGTATTGTTTTGTATGCTAACTAAAATAGTCAATTAAAAACAAAACAGAGCGGAAAAACAATAACAACAAAAAACAAACAAACAAACAAACAAACAAACAAAAAAAACCCAAAGTTGGACATGATGGTGCAGGCCTTTAATTTGGCACTTGGGAGCCAGAGGCCCGCACATCTGAGTTTGAGGCCAGGATAGACTACACATAGTCACTTTCAGGCCTGTTTTAGCTACATTGTAAAACCTTATTGCAGACAAAACAAAATTAACAGAACAAAACGATCAAAAGACAAAACTTCAAAAAATACCACAAATATGGCTTCTAGCATCCTTATTTTTCATAAGGGAATAAAAAAATGTGACCCTAGTTCTGTATGGTAAAATGTGATCAAGTTAGAGAATATCTATTTCTCCTAACTAGAGAGGTTCATAATTCAGGACGACTAGATAACCAAATAAACAATTATGGATAGACACATTTCAACTAAAAAGTTCATCTCATTGCAAGAGTCAAACCTACTTTGGGTAGAATCGACAGGTTTAGGAATTCTCAATTTAAATTTCAGATAAACACTGACTTTTTAAGTAAAGTACATTGTTGTTTGCACAGTGTCAACATTAAGTTCATCTTCCAGCATTTCGTCTGAGGACGTGAATGATGACTTGGCCTTCTGCTTTCGTTCTGAAGGCTGATGTCGCATTCACTGGTGGAGAAGCTAGTGGGCATGCTGCTACTTTGTGGCAACCAAGGGCATCAACATTACTGCTGTGGAGATGCAATGTGTAATGGTCCATTGAGTGGACACTCATG
>OU015743.1:80615352-80625888 GCA_907169655.1 Acomys percivali | reverse complement strand
GTGACTGGCAGCGATTTACACAGAAAAACTTATGAGAGTATGCTGTGAGGCGCTGCCAAGGTAACGCTGCGTTTATTTAGCACTTAAACCAATGTTTGTTTTCATGATACTTTCAAGGCACATCACTTTTACGAGCAAAGAGAAGAAAGGATAAACTAACTTGCTGAGAGTTGCATGTTGGGTCAACAATAGAGCTGGGAAGATGAGCAAAAACCCTCAACTGCTAATGCTGAAGACACTTATTAAGGCAGAATCACTATTACTGTTTAAATGAACTTTCTGGAAAGAACTGTAAAATCTTTCAGAATACTATCCGTGCATGGGATGAGACACCCTTTGGTAATTTAAGATGTTGTAAATTCAAAGTTAAACTTCCTCAGATATCTTAAAAACCTCCAAAGGAAACACAATCTTCAGAAATGCCCTTCCTTGTGTCCTATTTTCTACTGAAGAAATAATTTATAATTGTATTTTTATTGTGGTTAGAAGAAAGAGTATTATAGGGGATAATAATCTTTTAATTCCTGTAAGAATATATTTACAAGTTAATTGACAATGAGTTGCTAAACACTTATTTACTAACACTATGAAAATATTTAGCCAGTCTGTACTTTAGTGGCTACACTCAATATTCAAATCTCAACAATAAAGACACTAAGTGAAAGTTCAAAGAGTCATAAAACCATTATTTCTGTTCCTGTTAGAAACTGTATTAGGGTCAGCTCATTTGAAGTATTTGAAGCTTTTTTACTTCAAGCAAGCCTTCTAGAAAACCTTTGAAAAAATCATCTTAATCTTATTAAGCAAGCAAACAAAAACGCCTCCTGGTATTACTATTAATTGCCAAGCAGAGTCAGCCGGAAACTGCAGTTGGCACTAGCACTAAGAGTGTTTCAGCTTAATCTTGATGAAAGATTACCCAACAAATTACATTTCCAGCAATTTGTCTACAAAGAGAAACTATGTATATGTCATAATTTGGTCATATAGCTCTCTGCCAAACAGGCTATGCAATCCTGTAATAAAAGACAGTGGACATGGTTCCTCTGCTGTAACTGTCTACTCAAGCCTTGCCCGGGCTTGAGCAATGAACTGTGTGTTCCAAGAAACATAGGACCACGGCTGTGCAGGCCTCTAGTGATAGAGAGCTGACTGGGCCAGTGAAGGAACAAAAAACATCACAAAAACTCAGCCAGAAAGTGGTGATCAGGTGGTTTGGGCTCCTTGC
This sequence comes from Acomys percivali, assembly GCA_907169655.1. Taxonomy (NCBI): domain Eukaryota; kingdom Metazoa; phylum Chordata; class Mammalia; order Rodentia; family Muridae; genus Acomys; species Acomys percivali. The sequence goes on along the minus strand of OU015743.1, from coordinate 80,624,660 downwards.
TGGAAAAACCACAGTACTCCGGAAGCTCAGAGTGTTTATTATATACAGTTGAACGGAGAGGCGATGTTATTGCACACAGCTGAACAAGAAGCCTGGCCTTGTTAATACCGATAAATGAACAGGCAGGGTATATAGAGCGCATCTGGACCAAGTAGACAGGTTCAGCTAATCTCAGTAGGGTCGCTCTCTGTGCTTGAGCATTCTTCAGGCTACAGGCACCTGAGGACAAAATGCTATGCTGTTCACTTTCTGAACGCAATGTCAGTGCTCACACTGAGTTCATGTGGAAAGATTTTTGTCATTTCTCTCTGAGTCTCACCCTTATGGGGACGGCTTTGCTGTTCCTCCACGAGTCTGAGGCTCTGGGGTTCTTGACATCACCATGTGTATATCAACAATATACATTTGCACAGGGCTTCCTTCCAACTCTGCATCCCTGTCAAGAGATGACGTGAGAGACAGTGGGAAGAGTGTGATCAGTACTGGCGACTGTTCTGGGCAGTCTTGACTGGGCAAGGATGACTGCAATGAACTCATATAAAGCCAGCCCGTCTGCAGGATGCTTTACTTAAATACAGGGTTTAGCAGAAAACAACTTGGTGGTGGTGGTAGAAGATTTTCTGTTTTAGGGAGAGCTGATCAGAGATGCCAGGTGCTCTTTCCTTCTGCACAGAAACACCCTTCATCTTGCTTATGGTCTTTCTTGAGTCTTTCATGGACAAGTGCCAGGGTTTGCTCCGATTTTTTCACTTGCTTTGTTTACTTTTATTTCTTTCTCATCATCCTTCTGCGATACTCCCTCCATGTTTGGTATGCCCAGTTCTGTTCTAACCACTTCCTTCCCATTCTTTCCTCAAATGATGTCGTAAAAGCAGATTGCTCATGCACCGTTTTCTGGGAATTTGTGTAACAAGGCATGGCACTTTACCCTTTCTTTGACAACAAAGTAAACTTGACGTGTGTGAGTCATGTTAAGAATGAGCAGAAGTAGGAGTCACTTTTAAATCCAGGCTCCTTTTTGTAGCATTGCAATCCTGAGGTCATTGTACGCAGCAAATTCAGAATGTTTTTGTAAATTCCTAGATAAAGAGGCAAAAAAATTGAGATTATTATTATTTTTTACTTCGCTTTTCTGTTTGGAGTGTCATTGTAACCACTGTATTGTAAATTTATAAAACAATTGCCTATGTGATTTTGGGGTATGTTAGTTGTATCAGTATTTTATCTCTATTCATGTTTGTGCGCATCACTGTATATAAAAACTTAGATGTATCTATGTAGCTTAATTCTTTATTTTCATACTGGCATTGTAGATACTTGAGAAAGCTGTATCTTGCAGGCTTGACTTACCTTTTTTGTCTTAAAAGTCTGGAACATAATCTTCCAGCATTTACTGGAAAAAACAGTACAACAGCAACAACAATGAAAGAGTAGTCACTTAATATGTGTAATGTAGTTTTCTGGCCTATGAGTTTTCATTTTGTGTGAGTATGTGTATGTAATATGTGTATGTCTGTGTGGTCACATGTAGGCTGCTTTACATGTGTGTATAGGTATCTGTGCACATATGTGTGTATATAGAGGCCCCGGTTGATGTCAGGCATCTTTCTTGATCTCTCCTCACTTTATCTATTGAGGCAGAGTCTCCCCTTGAGCTCAGAAATTTCCAATACACCTAATGTAGGTAGCCATGATGACCTGCCTGGCTCTTACATGGGCTCTGAGGATTGGACCAAGTCCTTTATAGGCTGAGTCATCTCCACAGCCTCGTCTTTCTAGCTTTAAAACAACCAAAACACAAATGCTGACGCTCCTAGAAGTTAGATTGCCCTCTTAATCTCTAGTTCAGTTTTTCTAGCTTCTGAATGTTTATTGCTTTGGGGGAAACGCAAACATCACCATTTTCTGCTGTAGCCCTTGCTTGTTACTGTCAACAGGAAATGGGTTTGTGAACCCTGAGGAAACAGGGCTGGTTCTGGTCAGGCACTGCTGCAGATACAAAGGTGCTGGCCTGAACTGCCATACTGATGGCCTCTGCAGCAGCACTCTGGTGCCTGGATTCGACCACCACCACACCAAGTGCGGGCTGGTATCGGCGAGAATCCAATCACCAAGAGGTCAAAGGGCAAGTCTTGTGTGAGAGCTTGTGCCCACGGGTAATCTGCAGGTATCTCCTTGGGCAAAACTGTGTTCAACAATGTCTTCAGAACATGGCTTTTACACAGAAGGCCAGAAAGGAAGTCAAGATCTAAGACAGGCAAGAACAAGTTGTTCTTCCAGAAGCTTCACATTTTAGATGCCTTTTGTTTCCATCATTACAATTTTAAGGGCTCATACTTGAAAACAACATGATCATCTGTAAACCTGCCTTTCCCCGATCAGCTAACGTTAATTACCAGTCACTAATGTGAACAGCCTGTGGAAAGTTAATGTTGGAATTGAAATGATTAAAAACCCGCAGTGTGGAGCTTCAGAGTTCCATGCCCCGAAAAGCTGGCATCATGCCTGGACTTATGTGATACCTTCAGAATTATTAATGTTTAAAAAGTGGTTTTGGAACAAAAAAAAATGTAAATGCTACCCAGAAATATAAAACAGACAAGCTCTCTTCTGGTCATCTTGCTTTACATATTGTTTCATCTAGTTCCAGTTTCTGTAAAACTCTCTTTTCATGCTGCGGCTTTCCTTACCTGCTTTCGCACTCTAAGTCGATGCTTTCTGATTCCAGTTCTTGGTATTGAGGCCTCGTGTAATGCTCCGAGGGTCCCAGTTTTAAATGGGGAGACAGGAAAAGGGCAAGAAAGTGAAGAGTGAGGAAGGGCACTGCAGTACTCCTGTAGAAGACACAGCTGACTCAGGCCTTCTGGGACCTTCCCAGCCTTCCAGAAGACCAGGCGCCTTCTGGTCATGGTTCCCATGATCCTCCATGGGGTTCTTCCTGATGATGCTGTAAGCTCCTGCCTGTTCATCTAGATCTCATTTGCATTTGTAGTGAGTAGACTATACGTTGTGGCATATTAGGGTTCTCAGGCCAGCTCACGGACTCCACGGCATTGTCAGCCAAGAGAATGAAGGCAGGAAAAGCTCTACAAAGAATTGGGCTTGTCTCTGTATACTTGGTAAAGGTGGTGACCAAAATCAGTCTTTAGCTAAACACTCACTGGCCTGTTTATATACCCAAGTCTGAATGAATTAGAGAGAAACTGAAACTAGGACAGACCAGCTAAGTGTAGTTTTCAATTTAATGTGTAGGCGCACGTCTGTTGTTCTTACCCAGAGGACCCTGCTCTGTAACTTTTCCTTGGCCCATGTTTCCAAGACTTGGGAAGTGTGTGCCTGTTGGTTCAGGTCCATGCTCTCCGTCCAAGTGGCAGAAATAAAGTAAAAGGAATAATTTGTTCATTTTGGTTCCACATTCTCATTTTAATGCCCAATTAGAGGTTTCTTGTTCCCCAATAAATAAATAACCATTCTGAGGTTTTCATTTTATCTCTTTTTAACATTCCAAAGGAGATTTTAAAAGGACTTTAATGTTTGATACTATAGTAAGAATTCCTTCTAAGGATAGTTATTTTCAATAATGGTCCCAGTTAATGGCTCTTTTTTGCAACCATCTCTATATGTGTAGCTTCATGTGGTAACTGATATACAACTCTTGTTTCCATAAAGCAAAGCAGGAAAAATACTAAATATGGGCAGGGGGTACGGATTCTGTTATCTCCAAAGAGGGTGGTGGCCAAGCCGACCTTGGGCCTCAAACAAAGTCAGTCTTCTCTTCTCTTCCTGCATTTACTTGGCTCCATACTCTTTTCTTACTTTGGGGAGATTGTGTTTATCAGCATTGGACAAGATTTTACTGCCTAAAGATGAATGATGATGTTTTTACCTTCCAGGTCTTGATGTCAAACCCTGGGACACTATGTAGTGTAGCTCTTGTCCTGTGTATCCTAAGTCAGTCTCCAAGGCCCTAGAGAGGGATTTTAGTCTTGAGTACGTGTTCTCCTTTGACACAGGGAAGATCTTTGGACAGAAGAAGAAAGTACAAACCCTGGAGAGACAGAGGTAGCAGTTACCATCAGAGACTTGTTATATTTTATTTATTTGCTTATAAAGGACTTCTCAATACCTACCAAGTAAAAAAAAACAAAAAACTGGTGAGTTTCCAACTAAGCTGTCTAGTTTTCCAAGCACATCACCCAGGCCATCCATGGTGATGGGTACCAACTCCACAGAAACTGTTACTTAAAAATAGAGAAGAGCCTACACAATAAATGCAGCATATAGAGTGAAACCTTGAATCAGAGCAAGTTATAAAGTAGAGGCTCCTTCCAGGCAAGAATTTCCCATCACAAGCGATACTGCTGCAGAGCCAAGGCATTGGTTATTACAGCTCAGGTGTAGCGGTTGTGAACATGCAAGAGGGGTTTCTCAAAACACTGCTTCCCGAGGAGCTTCCCACAACTAGCTGCTGCACTGTGTACTTTGAACTTAACCTGATTTGTGACACAGTGGGTGTGTATTTATGGACTTGTGTGTGTGTACACAGGGAAGGGTGGGTGACAAAATGCTGTCAGGACTTTTGTGACCTGATTACTGTCACACTGACACATGTAGAAGATATGTATAAAAGCTCTATCTAGACAGAGATAAAGTATTGTAAGCTAGGTTTCACTAACTCTCTATTTTTCATCATTTAATACTGTTTAAGAACCGTCTGGGCCTCTTTTCATACTCTAACATAGAACTGTATGTATTGTACACAGTTGGCAAAGTGGAGCACACTTAAAACATTTCTGTTTTGTTTTCCTAGTCTTTTACCAGGATGAGTTCTTCCCATTTAAAAACCATCTTGACTTACTGTAACTACCATTCTCTGAAATCTTTTGTTAAATCTTTTACTTAACAGATTTCCTTAGTATTCCATTAGTAAAAATGACAAGATCAGAGCATAATTATACTTCTTTTGAATTTTTTGCACCAATGGCTATACTAGCATATGGATAAGCATTTACAGTATCATTGCTGAGAAGAGTTGTTTGAGTTGTTTGAAGAGGGTTAAGTATCATCTGAAGTTTTATATTCATTCATGAGGCCACAGGCTTGGGTGGTGGCTGAGAGATTAAATTGTTTGCTGTGGAAGCAAGAGGACTGGAGAAAACCAGGTCCCCCAGAGAGCACACAAATATGAGGTATGTATAGTGATCTATCTACCACTCCAGCCTTAGAAGGCAGAAGCAGGGGATCCTCAGAACAAGCAGGCTAGCAAGGCTAGCTGTATTAGTGAGCTGTGGGTTTGACTGAAAGTTCCTGTCTCAAAGAAGAAAGTGGAAGAGTGATCCACTGGAATCTCTCATAGCAACCTTGGGCCTCCCTGGGCGCCTGCATAAGCATGCACACAGTAACCGTACATGTGTGCTCATACCCAAGCAAACATGTACAAATACCTGCATGCATGCATCTCTCTCTCTCTCTCTCTCTCTCTCTCTCACACACACACACACACACACACACACACACACACACACACACGAAAAGAAGATGGAGGAGAAAGAGAAGGAGGAGGACAAGAATCCATTTATAGTCCATTTGTAATATAAAGTGCAGACGTTGTAGTGGCTGAAGCCATATAATCTCACTTACTTTTTCTCTTTAGCGATTTTAAAAGGAATTAGCACATATCAGGAATAAATTAAATAACTGTATCTATGTTTATGGACGTTAAAGAGATAAATGTATATAAATCCAAGCACAAATGAAAACACACAGCTGTTTAACATGGAATCTGTGGGTCTGGAGAGATGCCTCAGCTCTTGCTGGGGACCTAGGCCCAGCCTTTAGCACTCAGATTGGATGGCGTACATCCTCCTAGCACTACAGCCTCTGGGACTTTGACTCTCTCTTCTGGGCTCCACAGGCCCCTCTACTTCCACCTCCATTCCCGATGAGTACAAACAAAAAATAACATGTTGTGTAAATAAGACACTGAGTTCCAGACAATTTGCTTTTACTCCAGCATAGCCAGATTGAATTCATTTCTGTGGATAAGACTTCTCCATTTAGTATTTCATTCAGCAAAAAAATTTTAAAATTATTACTAATTCCACAGAACAAGTTATTCTAACTTCATAGGTAACCCAGTGAGCCCATAATTTTCTCCTACAATCTCGGAGCTACAGATCCAGTCATGATACCGATGTATGAACAATGCACTTTTCATTTGCAAGTGTGAAAATCACCAGATGTCACGGCTGGATCACATTTAACCAATTTGGATAACAGGGGTGGTTTTGATTTGGCTCACTCTCCCATTATGAAAAGAAAACTGAGTGTGTTTTCTCTGTACATTGGTTTACTTTACATAACGCAGTTTCAGTCCCTTGGTTCCTCAGGGTCTTATGGCGAACAGAAGAGGACACAGGAGAAGTGCTTGGGTCTCCACTGTCCATGGGTGCAGAGTTAAAAGAGGATGTGAGTAGACGGACTGCTTGCCAAATGAATTCTGTGGAGAGCCAAGGTCACTGCCTGAAAACATGTCAGGTCACATCAGCCAGAGAAAACAGCTTCAGGTGTGATATCAGTCACGTGTCATACCACATTCCTTCTCATATCATAGCCCTATGGTATCATTTCCTCCTAGTTCATCAGCTCCACAGAGATAAGGTCAACAGGGAAAGCAATTAAAAGGACCATTTCCCCATTTCTTCAGATTCCAGGACGCTGTGGTTAGTCTAAATCCAGGACTGTTTAAAGGGAAGGCTATTACGAATTCCCAGGAAGCTCTTGAAGGCTACGTCTCTGGGTCATTTGCTTTTCTTGTTTATTTGAACTTGAACGTCTACAGACATTGCTGGCAAATAGGCAATTTTCTCTTGAATTCTTAACTATGCCACTGATTAACTATAAGGATAGGGTTACTTCTGAGGTTATGACAAACTCTTGAGATTTGGTGGTTCAGCGCATGCATTTCCTCTGAAACACCAGGAGTTCGTGCCTGTGACGTCTCCTGAGCTTCAGCTAAATTACTTGATATGGAAAATAAACTACACTAATCAAATTCTTTAAGCATCCCACTATTTCCCTATTTGGACAAGTTGGAACTCATGTCAGTTAGCTTGTTTAGGACCGTAGTATTGGAACTGGCAAAAAACAGAAGGGGGAAAAAAAGAGCAAAGCAGACAGAGGAAGGCACGTCTCATTCAAAACTCAAGTGAGAGCACTGGCCGTTCTGAGAAGTCTCCCTATTGAAGGCATTGCATTTCCAGGGTTTGCATTTTATTTCATTTTTTTCCAATGCTGATTTTGAATGTATTCCTTTTCCTTTGTAGGCTGATTGTAATACAATCCCACGAGCAGTAATGACCTGCAGAATCTCAGGACGGGTACTGAGAGTTTCCCCACCATGAATCACTTTGTGGAGAAGGTCATATCATCAAGTCACTTCAAGAATAAGCAACTCCAGGCCTACCTCAAGGTTGACGCTTGAGAAACGGATGCGGCCATCTACCCACAGGTAATTATAGGACTTCTTAAACTAGGAAAGGCATACTGAGTGTCGTCTCCTTGCAGTGCAGAGGTAATCAAACCTAACATCACCTACCTCAGCATGACAAGCCTTATCCTGCACCCTTCTTTGAAACTGAGATTGTTTTCAAATATCTGTTCTCTATCCGGTACGCCCCTGCCACACTATCTGTCTTAGTTCTCCGCTGTGCTACCAGTGTCTGAATAACTTCTGCTTGTGGTTTTTTTTTAATTTTTATGAGTGGTCTATTAAATATGTCTTGCATCCAAACCATCATACATTCTATTCTTGCAAGTTTGCCAGTTTCAAAACTTCTCTGTTGAATAGTTTATTGTTGGTGTCCTCTGTTTCCGTTCGTGTTCTCTTTGAGGATGAGCCAAGCAGATCCTACCTAAATTTATTTGTATTTATTAATGCATCTTAGGTTAAACATTTCTTGCTGAAAGGAAATCTTACTGCCAGGAAGAATCAGACCCTGTTCTTGACTGTCACAGCTGTCGCATGGGGTAATATTAAATGAAAAATAGAGACTGCGGGAATGGAAACTCTGTTTACTCAGTGCTGGCCTTTCTTCCTATTAAGGTACATTCTGCTCAATAGCTCTCCTTCCTCTTGCTAAATGGCTAAACCCTGACATCACAATGAAAAATGCAATTCACCACGCGAAGTCTAATGTCACCCAAAGATAGCTTGCTCTTTTAAATAAAATGGAAACTGCATTGGGATAACAGACCATGAAAACAATCCACTTTATTTTTAACTGCTTTTGATGTGTTCCAGACTTTAAATGTTCAGACAGAGGAATAATGGAAAAGTTACTTTTCCCCCTTTAAATCACACTTGCACAAATTATTATTTCTCTACCCTCATCATTGACCTCTTTTTCTTGGTTTGAGCAGAACTGATGAATCCAACTCTTCTTTTGTTGCCAGAATTGTCTCAAGCTAAGTTGCAAAAGGTCTCACACATCTGGTGTTCCTTCTAGAAGATTCTCATGGGTACGTTTTGAAGTACAAGTCCTTCACTTTAGAGGAAGTTAGAAACACTTTCTTCTTGCTTGGTACCGCAGTGACTTGGGGGAAGGGTCAAATGCAAAGATGCAGTTCCATTGTCACTGGCTGTTCTTTTGGGAGCAGTAGACACCTAGCAGGTCCACATTTCTGGCACAAGCCTGCAAGAGGATAACATGATTTCCACATAAATTTTATCCTTCCAGTTATTAGCCACTCTTCAAAACAGACAACACTGCTCCTGACCTAGGATCCCAACAAAGATTTCCCAGAAGCACCACTGTTAATCAAGAAATATATTTAGAGTGTTCTGTTTGGCCAGTGGAACAGCTTACAAGGCTAAATGAAGCAGTGGCCATCAACAATGAACACCTCCCATCTGATACAGAACCAACATTAGGCATTTTGGGGGTAGGTATACCAGTGAGAACTTTAGTTTTCCATGCCCATAAAACATCTTAACTTCCTCTTCATTCTGGAAGGCTATTGGCTTCTGATGAGGAAATCTTCATGGACAGAGCTTTTCTTTTAGGTCTTGAAAAACAACAGACTGCTGGGCGTGGTGGCACAGTCCTTTAATCACAGCACTCGGGAGGCAGAGGCAGGCAGATCTCTGTGAGTTAGAGACCAGCCTGGTCTACAAAGTGAGTCCAGGACAGCCAGGGCTACACAGAGAAACCCTGTCTTGAAAAACCAAACAAACAAGAAGAAGATGAAGAAGAAGAAGAAGAAGAAGAAGAAGAAGAAGAAGAAGAAGAAGAAGAAGAAGAAGAAGA
>OU015743.1:80565476-80615342 GCA_907169655.1 Acomys percivali | reverse complement strand
GAAGAAGAAGAAGAAGAAGAAGAAGAAGAAGAAGAAGAAGAAGAAGAGCAGACCATTTCCTTGTTGTTCTGTGGTTTCAAGTGAGACACCTGCTGTGAATCCAACCTTTCTCTGTATATAATAAATCCTTTCTGTCTGGTGGCTTCTAAACTTGCAGACTCATCTTTATCTCTTCAAATTTACCTTTGCTGTATTCTGGTGTGAGTTTCTCTGGGTGTGTGCTTTTGGCTGGTAGGTCAGCTTCTCGAACGTGTATGTTGGTGTCTCTCAACAGATCCACAGTTTTCAGTCATTATTTCTTTGAAATTATGTTCATTCTTGTCTTTTTGGAAGTGTGTTGCCATGTGCTAGATCCTTTGTTATAGCTGCATAAGTTCTTGACATAATATTCCTACTTTTCTTCTGTGTCTGTTCTCTTCTGAGAAACACATAAATTAAATAGGTCAGTTGTCAAGTCCCTTGCTCCTATCTTATGTCATATTTATTCTATGACCAACCTCATAATCCTACCCACTGTTTTTAAGTTAATTATATTTTCTTCAGTTCTATCATTTCCATTGGCTCTTGTGTTATTCTCACTTCTTTCCTGATCAATATTTTGTTTAAAATTTTAGCACTTATAGAAAGATTTGTTTATTCTGTGTGTGTGGGGGGGCAGAGGAGTCATGTGCATCTGCATGGGCACCTGCAAAGATCAGAAGAGCGTAGAAGCAGTGCTTGCCACCTGAAGTGGGTGCTGGGAATTGCACTCCAATCCCCTGCAACAACAGTAAGCACTCTTAACTGCTGAACCTTTTCCTCATCCTACTCCCTTTATTTTGGTTTCAAAGTTCTGTGTCAGAACGATGCATCATTGCGGGATGAGAATGCAGCTGAATGAATGATAGAACACTTGCTGTATAATGTAAGGCATTGGGTCCTTTCTTCATTACACAACACACACACACACACACACACAGAGAGAGAGAGAGAAAGACCTGTGCAAATGATTCATTGTTTAATGAAATATTTCATTTTTATTGCTCTGGAAAGCCTTAACTCTAACAGCTGATTCATCTGAGTGGATGTCTACTGATGGCCTTTTCTGGCTCAAGGTGAGATTTTCTTGTAGCTTTTTAAATTTTTATTCACTTTGAATCTGAAATCCCTCCTTCAAGTCTCAGTGATTAGTGTCATCAGTGAATTAATTCCTTGATGGAGTAATTGTGAGTAGAAACAAGGAAGGAGGGACGATACAGAGAAACCAAGTCACCTGGGATGTGTCCTGGAAGAGCATATATGGTTCCCTCTTTTGTTTCCTAGCCATGAAGTCAGCAACCTCTTCTTCTACATACTGCCTCATCATGGTGAGCTACATCACTGTCACCGCAGACCAGAAGCTACACACCAGAGTAACCATGGACTGAAGCCTCAGATCCATGAGCCAAAATAACCTTTAGCTTTTGTTTTTTAGGTATCGTGCCAAAGTAAAGGAAGGGTGAGTAATGGTCAAAAATCTTGCTGCAGATACTTGTAGTGTAGCCAGAGTTATGGGATATACATGATCACTTTCATGTGATGAAAGAACTGGTCAGGTCAGATCCCCACTGAGCCCTGATGATACTAGTATGTAAGATGACGAAAGTGCTAACTAGGCCTGCTTCCTGCTACCGTGCTCTGCATCATCAGGACCAGATGTAAGTGGAGCCTCAACTCTCCACTGACAAGAGTAGCTTACCATGGGAAGTCCTTTCAGAATTGCTGCTGGGCCAGGGGACTCCAGTAATGTCTTCAGGCTCTGAATACACCATCTCTTATTGACGTTGGATGGGGAAGCTCAGGTCCCTGCTTAGAAATACTGACACTGCCTAGTGGTAGCTACCATCTGCAACAGCTGTTGTCTGTTGACAGTCTAGATTGTAGGCTTAGTTAGTGGCCGGTCAGCGATATAAAGGCAGCAAAAGGAAAGCAGGTGATTCTCCTCAAGTGGGGTCCTCAAGTCCCATGGCCCCTGGAAGTCTGTTTCTGTGTCTTTCTATGTCTGATTATTTTGCTATATTTAGAGTCTCCTCCATAATTTTTCATGAGAGAATCTGAAAAAATACAGCTATTCCATATTTCTTTAAAAAATGATTTGTTTATTTTTATGTGCATTGATGCTTTCCCTGAATGTATGTCTGTGTGAGAGGGTCAGATCCCCTGGAACTGGAATTACAGATGGTGGTGAGCTGCCATGGGGGTGCTGAGAATTGAACCTGGATCTTTACGGAAGAGCGGCCAATGTTCCTAACCACTGAGCCATTTCTGCAGGCACCAACATTTTTTTGAATAACAATTAAAAAAAATATTGATTGTAGACTTTTGTTGTCTCTCTTCCATATGCATATACATACAAATCTCATGACATAAATTCAATACTAATAAAATTTTTCCATGTTTCATTTTTAGACAGATTTTCTCATGTATGATCCTGGAGCAAACTATCCAAAATTCCTATATAGAAATGATTAACTTCTTACTTTAAAAGTACTTGAAGCCTAGCTCAAGTCTGACTGTTTTCTGCCCTTTTCAGCCTGTTTTCATTCAATAAATGTATTTTTACTATAAATAAAAATGTATTCATAAATAAATATTTTGTTTTATCAAATCCTTATTATAGTTTGTAAATTATTTCACAATTAAAAAATGTCTTCAAGAATACAGATCTGGCACACAGTCCCTCAGATGAACTGGGGTGCTGAAGATGAAATTAAGCTATGCAAATTAGATTACTTGACTCATGTTTCACTTGAAAGTCTTGCTGCTGTTTGTGAGGGCTAATATGTAGATAAATGGAGGTGGAAGTCATGAGCATATGGTTGTGTGCGGTTCTTGGCTGGCTTCCGAGGGAGCGAAGAAAGCAATGACAGTTACAAACACACTGAGAAGCAGATCTGGACTTGTAAATATTATTTTCTACTAATAGAAATCAGGATTCCTTGGGTAATGGGAGTACAAGACTGGAGCGTGAAAACCACACAAGCTATTTGAATCTTTTCCACGTGAGTGCACGGGAATGCTTATAGAGTGCCGTGGATGCAGCGGGAGAACTGTGATCGAAGTTGCCTTACCTCATCAGGTCTGAAAAAGATCTTAGCTATGAAAATGACCCATGGCTTAAATCTAAGTGAATGATGGACTGGTGGGTCAGTGAATGACTGCAGAAGAATCTTTGATTTGTGTGTCAATTAACAAGAAATGATCTTTGAATTTAAATTTTGTTTGAATGCAAATAATTATGTTTCATCATGGCATTTTCAAACAAAAGTTGTTTCAATTGTTTTATTTCACTCTTCTCATCCTCTTCTCCATGTTGTTCTCATCCTAGTAGCCTCATCTCCACTTTCATGCCACCTATCCTCTGCTCCCTTCTCCTCGCTTCCTATCTACCTTACTGGTCTACAGACTCTAACCCCCTTTTATTAAAGTACATACACACATGAAAAGATAGGATCTGCACATGAGAAAGAACATGCTTTTTTTTGCCTTTCTGTACCTGGGTTTCCTTGCATATTAAAATACTTTATGGATATATTAATTTTCATAATTTAATTTCCCTTCATGGATGTATATGTGCAAATGAGCACAGATGTATGCATTTCATGTATACATGAAGAGAAGGAGGAAAGAGCCAAGATGTGCTAGGACGCTTTCTGGTATGGTATCCTATCTTTGAGGCAAACAGCTTGTAAAAGACAGAAATCTTTTCTCAGTGTGTTGGAAGTTTTAGCCCAGGCTTGACCCTTAGCTTTCAGTAAGAAAGCACATCTTGATGGGCGTCCACCAGGAGAACTGTTCCCTCATGGAGGCTAGGAAATAGAGAGAGAGGAGAAAGGGCTGATCCCAGGATATTTAAGAGCACACCTCCTGGGCCCTTACTTCCTGCCACGAGACTCGGACTCCTAAACTTTGCACTACCTCCCAATGGGGGAAGCAAGCCTTCCTTACATGAGCCTGTGAGAGATATCTCGATTCCATACTATAACTGGAGGTGAGAGGGAAAGAACCTAGCAACATGCTTCAACTAGGATGTCTCCATGCAGAGGCCATAAGAAATGGGGTCTTCGGGGGAATCTCTTCTTCACAGTTTTCACTCTTGGTGTTTCAGTTCCAACCTTTTGCTAGTAAAATTTGGAAATGAATGTAATTAGGTAGTGAGAGATTTGTGTCGGCTATCATAAAACATTCATTCATCATGATTTTAACAGGCATTTGCTAAGGAGGATTTAGGTTGGCATCCCTTTGTGTGAATTTATGGGAGAACTGAAATAATCACCGTGGTGATTCTATAGTCACAGGAATCACAGGCAACTTTGGCAGGCCCACAAAAGTTCCTAAGTTGGTTTTGAGTGGAAGCACCGTGGTCACTGTCAGGTGAAAGTTATGAGCAGTTCTCTTTTTGTCTCTCACTGAAGTGATCAGGAGAGGATGTGTCACACTGAAACAATGCTTTCCCCAATCCAGTACAATGAGTTGGCTTTTTCAGAGAATAGCTGGCCCACGACTAACATTTCACCAAATGACAAGTGAGCATTGTGGCTTTCACCCACCGGTATCTTGGTGGTTACCTGTTAAGGATGTCAAGTCTAAGTTTACAGTCACTGTCCTATACTAAACTTGGTCATAAGCTGGTGACAGTGGTGAGAGGTTACACTAATTACCGCCACATACAAAGCTTCAACACCAATTCTATTGTCTCTATTTCACCCATGAAGAAAGTGAATCTCAGCTAGGTAAGGTAAGTGCCTTCAGCACACACATAGCTAAGTCATGATGGAACTGGGCAAGATGGATGAATCCCCTGCATCATATGTTTAGTTGTGAAACACACTATGACTAAGTACTTTTAAAACCATTCCTCTAACTGTCACAGTTGGGATGACAGTCAGGTCATTAGGTTAACTCATGGAGATTTCTCTCTCAGCTCCTAGTGTGTGGAGCATGAAATAGGGAGTGCCAAATAGCAGGCAAATCAGAATCTTAGTGAAAAATCCCACCCTGAGTTTGCTTATCTGGGGGACTTTGAGCAACTTGTTTTACCCTCCTATTTCCCTATGCACACAAGGCCGTAATGGATGGTTTTAGATGTTAAAAATTAATGACATGTCTAAGGTAGTGATGGTAAGGAGTTTTTCTTTCCTTCCACTTTATATTCCTTTCTCCCCTTCCCTCTCTTCCCTCCTCCTCATTCCCCACCCCTCCCACCTCCTCCTCCCTTCTACTCTTTTCTATTCTCCTCCCCCTCCTTTCAATGTAATAACTGGTTCCAAACCATTCTGTTACAAAATCTTTAATAACTCCCAAAGACTCCAGTCACTTCTAATTATTAATAAAAAATTATAAATTTTTTCCCACCCAACTTCTTGCTTAAACATCACAGGACTTGCAATTGGTAGAGGATAACCCGCTAAGGCATGCTTCCCTGAGGAAGAGGTTCCATCGAAGTCACAGCATGCATTAGTTTCACATGGTTCTTTCTTTGGCAGGGGGAACCCTTGGAATTTTCCCTTCCCTGTGGAAAAAACCCACACACCATCCCCACACAGAAATAAATGGTAGACAGATAGATAGACATACAGACAGATAGATAGATGATAAATAAATCAGGATAGAAAATTCATGGCTTGACAAAGTATGGAGCTGAAATGTGGGTTCTAAAAACTCCCAGTCATATAATTTCCTAATCTGTTCAGTGTGGACATGTGCCTTGTACACATGAGTGGTTGCCCATCTCTGGGCAGGTGGCCTTTTCCTAGAACTTTTACTTGCAAATGATTGCAAGGGATTTCTGGCCAATCCTTGGTTCCTTATTTCCTTTTGAGCATATTTGTCAGTCAGCTATTTCTTACCTCTTGCTGTCCCTCTATTGATCAAGAGTTCTGTTAAATAGGCAATGCTACTCTCTGCACTTCAACTGAAACCCCTTTGGCAAAGTGTAAAGGAAGCTTGGCCTGGCTTTCTTGGCACAATGAAGGAAAGCAATTGCATGCCATAGTCAATTTCCTCACTCTTTGATTTTTGCTCACTAACACCGATGGGTCCTTTCTTCTTTAGTAAGAGGGACATTTTCAGATACTGCCAGTGATTTGATAGTACTTGGCTCTTTGTTTGTGTACTTACCAGGGATTTCACCAGAGATTCCTGAGTAGAGGCAGTTCTGGCCAAACTGAAAGAACCTTTGGAATTCCAATAACACAGGCTGCTTACTTTGCCTCTTTAGTGTTTATTTTTTGTCTTCAGTTTGATTAGATTAAGTTTCCTTTATTTAGACTTCAGCAAGAACAACAGACATAAAGAAATGTAGGGGTTTTGAAACTTGATTTGAAAAGACAGTCAATTAAATCACCAACATAAAAATATAAGATCACATATACAGGCTTATTCACCCCATGAGCTAAATGGCCCCAGTGAGACTCAGGTCTACTGTGTCCACTGGTCAACTGGTACAGACATTCTGGGAGACACTGTGCTCTGGTTCCCTGCTTGGCACACTGCATGTTCGCTGTTAGGCTTTGCTTGGTGGAATGCTTCACACAGGATAGGATGTCTCGTTTCAGTCAGCCTTACTCTTGCACGGGTTTCTGTTGAGCACACAACTGTACTTCTCTCTGCAAGAGAAGAACAAGAAAAAACACAAGTGAATGCCATGTAATAACATGAACTACTTGCAGGATCCTATCTGGTCCATTGTTTGAGGCTGATCAGCACATGAAGATGTCAAGAAGCAAAGGCCATTCTTATGTTTAAGAGTAGCAAGTGAGGGAGGCAGTGTTTTCAGCATCATCTGATGTGTGATTCCATCATGATAACATGCCATCTTGCAAGTATCCTATTTTTTCTATTCCTACAGACCAGGCTTGCTCTTTCTCCCCCCCCCCCCCTCTCTCTCTCCCTCTCCCTCTCTCTCCCTATCCCTCTCCCTCTCTGTCTGTCTGTCTTTTGTTTTAAGATGTTTATTAGTTCTTTGCGAATTTCAAACAATGCATTTTGATCATATTTACCCCCTAATTTCTTCCAAATCCAACCTGCCTTCCCTTCCCTACTCACACAACTCTATGTTTCAAAACCCATCAACTGCAATTGGTACTTCCCTATACTTCTGGGTACATGGTTATCCACTGGACCATATAGATGGCCTACCAGGGGTAAAGATGCAAGCAATGAGAGATGATAGCTCATAAGTTTTTTTAGTTACTCTTCCCTCATCAGTCTCCATCTGAGCTAGTATAAAAGTGTTTTAAGAAGACTTCTTACCCAAGATACCCAGGAGCAATCAGAATACCATGGACTTGTCTATTTAAACACCATAACTTCATACAGGAACCTCCTAGGAGTGGTACCACATAAGCAGCATTCAAATCCTTCCACAGTGCTGTCCTAGCTTACCTACTGACTCCATTCTTTTCTATCAGGTACAAACATGTCAATACAGGGATATTCCATATGTCGAAACATACCATTGCCAGGTTTTGGCACTGCTTGTGTCTCAGGGCTCTTTAGGCTTAGACTGTGCATGTTTTTACCAGCCATTCTAATTATACTTCTGGTATGAAATATTTATCTGTACTCAGAGTTTTTAAAAAATCCTTGCTCTCTTGTAATATTTGTTTATCAAAACTAGTAAAACTGTGGAAATAGATATGTCCAAGACACATTTTGTTGGAATTCTTTGAAGGAACTTTACACATACTTTCATAATTATCTGTAAAGTATAGTCCTGTGGTATACACCCAACTTTGTCATTGAGGTTCTTTATGAAGTTTTTAAAAAATAATTTTTAAAAATTATCTCCCATCAGGTTGAACATGAGGTACTCTTCTTTCTCAATTTCATAATTAAGTTAAAATGTTTATTTACTTATTTGTAGCCCTGAATGGCCTTGATACATAGACTAGTTACTTTGAACTGCAATGATCTTATAGCCCCTGCCTCTCCAGTGCTAGGTTGCAGGTGTGCTTCATCACACTGGGGTCCATAACTCTACATAAAGTATTCTTCTCCTATAAGACAGTTGTGCTAAATATTGGCAATCTTTTGCTTATTATCTTTTTATAAATTTATTGTGTGCATCATTTCCAGTTATTGATTCTTTTAACATTATATCATAATTATTTATGTAGTGTCTTAACATGTTTACTTCCTTCTTGACTTCCTGTACAGCACTACACCGTTTGAGGACAAAACCCCTTATAAATCACTGACACTGTCTCTTCTAGAACTGCAATGTAAAGTCTGTGTGAAGATAGGAAGTTCTATCAAATGAGAAAAGTATGCGGTCCATGGTGGCACACACCTTTAATCCCAGCACAGGGGAGGCAAAGGCAGGAGGATCTCTGTGAGTTTGAGGCCAGTTTGATCTACAAAGAGAGTTCCAGGAGATCCAGGGCTATTACACAGAGAAACCCTGTCTCAAAAAACAAAAACAAAAACACACACAAAAAAAGAAAGAAAGAAAGAAAGAAAGAAAGAAAGAAAGAAAGAAAGAAAAGGATTGCAGTGATGAAGGATACAGAGTTCAAGTCAGTAAATAGTTTACAAAATCGTGTTTTCCACAACTTAAGAACAAGGAAGCCAGACACTTATTTTCTCATAAAATGCTATTATCTGGAAAAGCATCACCATGAATGAATATAATCATTCAATAACTCAAGTTTTAAAAAGTCGCTTTCTTTGATTTTGGCTATGACAACACCTTTAAATGAGACCCTGGTTTATAAATACACAAGACATTCATAGTTTTAATAGCCCTTAGGGCAAAATACTTAAGTTAATTTCTTTCTTCCATATAT
The DNA here is from genome assembly GCA_907169655.1 of Acomys percivali. NCBI lineage: Eukaryota > Metazoa > Chordata > Mammalia > Rodentia > Muridae > Acomys > Acomys percivali. The sequence continues at coordinate 80,606,535 of OU015743.1, read as the reverse complement.
AAAGAGGCTTAATACTGTGTATTAACTAATTTTATACCTGTTACTGGAGTTAAATATATAAGGAATACTCCTAAGCATGAAATTTTGATCAAAGAAAGTAGAGACAAAAATGAACCAATAACTGTTCTGACACATTGTAACCTTCATACTTCATTCTCTGTTCTCAACTGCTCTGCTCAGGCATTGCTACCAAGCAATTGAAAGGAGCACATTTGCCTATAAAACAAAACCAGAGATTATGTATTTTGTTGTGCCAGTCTCTAAGATCTGGAACCATTCCCCAGCTGCTATAGGGTGGAGCTAGCTGTATGTGGAGAAAAATAGTTATATTTCCTTATAATACCTATGGTCTGGCTACCTATGTTTCTAGGCTCTTAAAAGAAAGTGAGTACAGGAAAGCATCAGCCTAAGACACTAGATGGTCTCCAATACATTTTCCAACAACATAGACTGCAAACCAGAAAATGACCAGCACAGTGGTGGACAAAAAGCAGAGGTTAAGCTTCTAAGAGCCAGTCGTCATCATCTTCTGAGTGTAGATTCAGAGCCAAGACAGCCCTCTTGTTCTATTGTGCAGTCAGAGAAAACCACAGAAGAATGAAAGAGAAGGAGTCAGGAAATTATTGTTTTCAATTTAAAAGATTGAAATGAGTCACAGGAACCAGGAACTAGTGAGCTCAGATTTCACAGTTTGGTCTAGGGACACAAGCTGGGAGTATGTGTTAGAACTCTCCTTTGCTGGGGCAAAATAAAGAAGCTTCCAAGGATTTTAAGTATTCTGGAAAGTTACTTGTTTTTGACTTATGTTAATATCAAGTGTCGCCAGTTTTGATGGAAAGAAAAACCTTTCAAAATTTCTATGGATTTTCCTACCAATGGTTAAACATTGGAGTGTATTAGATTCCCTCGCCAACATTTCTTCCACAGTGAAAGATATTAAAAAGACCATACATTCGGACATATTTTTGTAAGCCAAGAGTGGCAACAGAGCAAAGGCTGTTATAGCCACTTGAACTCACAGGTAACGGACTCTTTGGACTGCCCAGGGATAGTCGCTGTGGCTAACTGAAAGACTGATGGTTCTGTCCAGCCAAGCCACAGACTGGGGAGGAGAGGAGAAAGAAGCTTCCAGAAGTATTGCTCTGGTATATTTCTTTTCTTTCTGAAGGGAATGAAAGCCTAAAGTGTTTATTAAAATTCTAAATACAAGACTTTGGTCTATTTACTTTTTGATAATAGGCAAGGATCTTCAATATGAACAATATTGAAATGAAGAAACAGTGATGAAAATGTAGGTAAGGATGTTTATTCTCTCTGTGTGTGTCTGTCTCTGTCCTTCTCTTCCTGTGTAATTTACCACAAAGTATTTAACATAAGCAGTTGCTGGGCCTTGTAAAATATGTAGCTGGGGCAGACCCAAGGCCTTCATCTTCCCTCTAGTAGACAGTGCATACCATCAAGCTGGGGAAAAAAAGCCTATTTTAGTTAGTTATAAGACAGGTAGCTATTTGTTGTTCTGTGTCCTGTGGTGGTAACTTATAGTGCAGTCCCACTATACAACTGTGTTTTTATACACTCTGCTTTAGTTTGTGATGATTGATTCCTCTCTGAAAGCCTTCATGTTTTAGAAATTTAGTAAGATCTCAAATTCTTCACACTGATAACCAGTATCCCAAAGTGGAAGAAACTCTTGTAAGGGTCAATTGAGTGCTACCTTATATTACCTATCATCTCTGTTCCGTCATATGTCATATATCATTCAGAAATCAGCATTACTGATAGAACCATTTTATTTTCATCAGAGTCCTCCAGCTTTCCTCTCCTGGCTAACATTAAAGAGTTGTACATTTAAGACAAGAAGCAACATATTAGAAGCAAGATAAAAGTCAAATGGATACTTAGTCTACCACAATAGTTTCATTGTTCATAAATATTCTGATGAAGGTTAAGAGGCACAAGAAAGCCAGATGCCCTGCCTGTCCTATACATCTGCAGCCATCTTCCAGAAGAAGTCATGGGACCTGGGAGCAGTTTACAGTCTCTTTCTCATCCTTCTCAGCCTCATTGGCCACTCCATCCTTAACTCACTCTGCAGGGTGTAAGTTGCAGGGGGAGGGGCACACATCATTTATGTTCTAATTAATTAATTATTTTTTACCTATGCATTTTTATTATTACACATATATACAATGAACTACACACAGCAGGAAGAACCATGAAGCAGTCAAGAATTATATAACTGTTACATTCATAGTATTTTGGCTATTTATCCCTTTAAATCAGAAGACAGCATTGTATTCCATGTTAGCATGTAGGCGATTCTGCTGGCCTTCCAGCAGGGACCTTGCAGTTGGTTAGGTCATCCATCATCTGCTGCTGCCAGGTTTCCCAGGTGTATGCAGCTGTTGGATAGAAGGAACTGACCTCCATGCAAGCTAGTGCTCTATTTTCTGGCTCTCTCCCTTTCTTCCTCTCCCTTTTCCTCTCTCTCTCTCCCCCCTCCCTCCCTCCTCCCCCTTTGGCACTCCCTTTCTCTCCCTCTCTGCCCTCATGGCTCCCTAGCTGCCTCTACCCCTTCTCCAGGTCCTCACTCCTCTCCTTTCCCCCAGGAAGTCTCCTTTATACCAGATCTGTTGCATGGAGTAAGTTTGCAGTAGGCACACCTTGGCACGGGGCCGCCTCGGCAACCCCTTCCTGCATTTATATTTCAAAACACTGCATAGAGTTAAGAGTTTAGAGGATTGGACATGACTGTACCTTTCAGGATTAAGAATGTTCCTGAACTAGCTTGAGCAGCCATCATTCCTTCTCTCCACAGACATCCAGGAAGCTCCTATCCTTTAAAGCAGAGGACTGTCCCTGGATGCAATGCTGTGTGGATGCAAATCCCCTTGTCTCTCAAAGAAGCCACCCTGAAGCCAGATTTCTCATCTCTGAATCTCATATGCTGCTGTTCCTTTGTTCTTCTGAGGTCTTCCTAATTCTTTCAGATGCTAATGAAGGTACTTTCCTCCCTTGTTTCTGTCTGTATTGTGGTATTCACTGATTATTTTCTGCTAGATGCCAAAGTGTGGGTTTTTCCTTTGCCGAAATCTGAGATCTTCTTGTGAGGTTAACAAGCTGAAAGTCAAGCATTGCTGAATCCTTACTCACACATTCGGACTAGATATAGACAGAAGAGCTATCCTGTTTGCAACAGTATCAGGAACATATAGGATGGATGTGATTTTTCACTTTTTTCTATTAGGTCCAAATGTTCTAATTTTCTCTTTGAAACTTTGTCGCTAAAATTTATTCATGTATTTTCAGGTGGTATGTTAGTACTTTGAATGAATATAGTGTTGAAAACATGTAATATTTTCTCCTTTATTTAAAATTACTTATTATCTTCTAGCTTGCTACTTCTTCATTTCCTGTAAAGAACACTGATGACTGACAATCATATGTATGCATGACCATACAAAAATGAAAGAAGGGTTGTTTTATAGAGAAGACTCCGCTAGTTACAAAATCATTGCCTGACTCTGAAAATGCAGTTACCAAGTTGCATCTTGGTGCCATTGCAGTAGACAGAATAGAAACAAAACTATAGAGGCTGTGCCCTAATTTTTATTGAAATTATAATGAAAAGTTATTGTTGCCTTGGCTCCCAATATGGGGCATGGGCACCTTTCAGATGAGGTCCAAGTTCTGGCTCAAATGGATCATGTGTCTGCCGCTGGTTATAACTGAAAACCCTCAGCAGAATTTGCTGAATCAGTTTCTAATCATCTTGGGGGAAAATAACAAGAAGTGAATTTAAAATCAAGTAAAAACTAAAAACGAAAACCAAAACAACAACAAAGATCTTTCTGTTTTATGTATTTTCCCCACACCTCTTGACTGAGAATTTAGGAGAGCTTAAATTCCAGAACTTCATAGGAGGCACAGACATAGAAAAAACTAAAAGAAATTCACCATTTTTTTTCTTCAGCCATAGGTTGAGAAGAGAAAGTCTGTAAAATGGAGATTTGGAAAAGTAAACAAACAAACAAACACAAAACCCCCAAACCACCTGCTGTCCTGGCCTCTTGCACTTACTCACCATGCAGTCCTCTAGAACTTCAAATGCAAATTCTAAATTTTTGCTCCAATTGTTAACTCCCTATGCTCCAAAGGATGAAAAAAGATTTCTTTATTTCTCTCTTCCTAACTCTACTGGGTCCACTCCCAAGGCAAACCCAATTTGGAAGAACACAATATTGGACAGAAGTCAAGACTCCAGTAGAGGACCAGACGAAAGGTCCCATGGAAGTCAATATGTGTGTGGGGAAAAAATCACAGAAATGGGAAAAGTGGGAAAAGAGACTCCTAAATATGTACACCAAGTCCCAGGTTGCTCTTCAAACTGAGCAGGGGTTGAGGAGAGTTGGTCCAATTCATCATTACAAAGGCATAGCCCCAGGAGCACATGTGGGGATCAGTGCCAAATGCACTAACGAGACTTGAAACAGACACAGAAACAGCTGTCTATATAAGGTGACTTGATAGAGTATGACCTTAGCCATACATACTGCAAGTCAATGTTCTCTAGAGGATTTTCCCAGTATATAGAGTCTCAAACTCTATTTGTCAAAACCATCAATTGATAATTCAAAGTAACTTAATATCCAAAGAGCAAGGAAAAAATTTAAGTACTTAAGGAAAAAATACTGACACTTGAAGAGTCTCAAATGGCAGGAAAATACGATAGGGTCTGTTGAGTAGTGATGATAGCCAAGTTATCTTAAGTAAGAGTAAACACAATGAATGGAGAGCAGACACTGTTAGCTAAGGAATGAGCAATAAAAAAAGAACTAAAGGAAAATCTGCTTTTGAACAATAAAATTAATGAGAATAGATTCCACTGCAGAAAACCAAACAGCAGAGTAGTGACCATGGAAGAGGCATGTAGCTTCAGACAGATCCACAGCAACGCACACAATCTCAATCTAAGCAAGCATAGAAAAAAGAAATGAAGGGGACCAACAACGAGGCTGTGCATCACATCATAAAAGGGGTATGGTGTAGAAATATATGAATGGAAACTTGGTGAAAGATGTGCAAATATATTGCTTCAAGAAAATCATAAATCTGAACATATTAAATGCAAAGAAATCCATTCAGAGATGTTCTGTAGTTAAATTCTGAAAACTGAAGAGAAAACTTTGAAAGTGGAGTAAGAACAGTATATAACACAGGAAGCAATAATTAGAATGACTTCATTTATCTCACTAGAAACCACAGAGACAGAAAAACTGGACAAAAATCTGTCAACCTCACTTTTTATGTCAAATAAAAATACCCCTTAGGAAGAAATACATTCAAAGTCCAGAAACTGACAACAAAAAAGGATGAAAATTTAAGAATAAAGAACAAGAGACATAGGAAATACTGCTTCAAATATTAGTACCTCATTTTTTCTTAGATTATTTTAAGCACTAATCCTAGCCTAAGGCAAACATGATATCAAGTCTTAGGGCTGTCAGTGTACACAAACACAGTGTGTAATCAACCACAATGTTTTGTTTGGTTGCTTGTAACTTCTCTATACTATGTTTGAAGTGGTAAATTCCACTAAGTAGGTGGTAAAAAGCTAAGTATATATTGTAATTCCTTGGGTAATCTCTGAAAAATTACATCAACAGAAGTAACCAGAAGTCAATATATTTAATAAGCGGAATAGTACAGAAGAGTAGGAAAGGGGAAACAGAATAATGAAAATGGGGCATGAGAGGAAAGATAGGAAATAACCAGAAAATAGTAAGCAAAAATGCAATTATACATGTATTTTTATTAAGTGCATCTGTATACATATATTACTTATGGTGGGTAAAAATAATCTAAATATCCTGAATTTAAAAGCCTATAAATTTGAGACTTCCAGGGCTTACTTCTAATCTTGTTCATACAACCATTTCCTCCTTCTATTGAAAATAGATTCTCTTCTCACACAATATATCTTCATTACAGTTTCTCCTTCCCCTACTCCTCCTAGTTCCTACCAACCTCCCATTCCATTCCTGTTTACTCCTTTCCTATGTCTTACTGGAAAAGAACAGGTTTGCAAGAAATAATAAGAAATACAACAAAATAAAACATAATGAGATAAAGCAAAAACTATCACATTGAAGTTGAATAAGACAAACCAGGACAAGGGAAATTGCCCAAGAGAAGAAACAAGAATCAGAGACCCACTCATTTGCATCGTTAGTAATCCAATAAAAACACTAATTGGAAGTCGTAAGATACACCCAGGGAACCTGGTAAAGACATGTACAGGCCCTATGCATGCTGCTTCAGACTCTGTGAGCTCATATGAGCTTTGTTCATGTTGATTTAGAGGGACTTGCTTTCCTGTTATCTTCCCTCCCCTCTGCCTCTTACACTGTTTTTTGCCTTCACCTCCATGGGGTTCCTTGATCTCTGAGAGAAGGGCTTCGATGGAAACATCCCATTTAAGGCTGAGTGTTCTAAGGTCTCTCACTGTGCATAATTTCTGGCTGTGGTTCTCTGCATTTGTTCCTATCTACTGAGCAAGGCAGTGGTCTACAAGTATAGCAGGATGTCATTTTATTGCTATTTTCTTCTTCCCTCCTTAGAACAGTAGTATTTCCTTTTTCCATAGGCTTCTGAGCTATCTAAACTCTGGTTCTTGGTCACCCAAGCAGTGTTGGATATGGGTTGCATCTCATCGATTGGGCCTTAAGTCAAATCAGTTATTGGTTAGTTATTCCCACAAGCTTTGTGCTACTACTGTCCTAGCTGTTCTTAACCTGTCATGACCACTTTGGCAAACCTCTCTCTTTAAAAATACTTACATCACAATGCATAACAGTGGCAAAATTACAAAATAGCAACAAAGATAATTCTATGGTTGGGTGTCATGACAACATGAGGAACTGTATTAAAGGGTCGCAACATTAGCAAGGATGAGACCTACTGCAGCATATCTTGCAGGCAGGACACCATTGCAGATCAAAGGATTTGGGGCTGGCTTGGTGTTTATGCTTCTCTTTTGGTAGCATGCAGAATACTTTCCTGTCTCAAAGATTCTAGAACATAGGGGTGAAAGCTCTATGTAGGCACCACCTCAACTTCTCTATGTTTCGTGAGGTGTTTGTGTAGGTGTTGTCTTCAGCATGGGGCTTTTCTGTCAGTATATGGAGAGTACTCTGTAATCTTAGCCACAGCTGGGGTTGTTTGGAAGTTCCCATGGGACTCCTTTGACCAATAAGTCAGTTAGATGTAATCTAATGCCAGTGCAGGAAGCTTCATTTGGTGACAGAATGCTTCCATGACAAAAACTGTCCCAGGAGTTTTTGCCTGCTATGTAGTCAACTTATGATGACTTTGGAGCAATAAAATAATAACTGTAAACACGACTTCTGTGATATTGTATCATGTGGGCTGCCAGCAAGCCAGTATTCTTCCATTTTTTTCTAAGGCAGAAAAATGTAGAGGGATCGTGTTGGAGGCAAAGAGTTTATGTTGTGATTTGGTTTAGTAAAAATTGCGGGACAGGAAGGATACTTGATAAACTAAGGGAAATTCTGGCTGGTTTAAAAAAAAAAAACCAAATTGGTCTTCCTCCCTTCTGAATGGAGGGCAAATTAATGCTGCTTATATTTATTGGAGCCAAGGAAATAGTTTCTCATCTTTCTTCATTAATGCATCTATTTAATCACTTTCCAGGCTAATCACAGTCCCCTCTCTCCTCTTTTCCCTATCCCACTCTCACATACCTCCTCCCCTTCTCCCCAGAGAAGGATACCAACCCACCCTGGCACATCAAGTCATGGAAAGGCTAAGCTCTTCTTCCTCCACTGAGGCCATACAAGGCAGCTTAGCTGTGGTAAAGGAATCCGTAGACAGACAACAGAGTCAGAGACAGCCCCTGATCCAATTGTTAGGGGGCCCATATGAAGACTAAGCTGCACATCTATTACACATGTATAAAGGGCCTAGCAGTCATTAAAAGTCTTCCAACCAAAAAAAGCCCTGGTCCAGATAGTTTAAGTGCACAATTCTACTATACGTTCAAAGAAGAGCTAATACTAATACTATTCAAACTATCCCACAAAATAGAAACAGAAGGGAGATTATCAAACTCATTCTCAGGCCACAGTCACACTGATACCTAAAGCACACAAAAACTCAACAAAAGAAAAGAATTTCAGACCAATCTTCCTTATAAATGTGGATGCAAAAATACTCAATAAAATACTTGCAAATCAAATCAAGGAGCACATCAAAAATATCCACCATGATCAAGTAAGCTTCATCCCAGGGATACAGGGACGGTTCAATATATGAAAATCCATCAATGTAATCCACCATATAAACAATCTTAAGGGGAAAAACAACATAATCATCTCATTAGATGCTGAGAAAGCCTTTGGCAAAATACAACACCCATTTGTGTTAAAAGTCTTGGAGAGATCAGGGATACAAGGCACGTACCTAAACATAATAAAGGCAACATAAAGCAAGCCTATAGCCAACATCAAACTAAATGAAGAGAACCTTAAAGAAATTCCACTAAAACCAGGGATAATGTCTGTGTTTTATGTAAGTCCTGGAAATGTTTCATCTAAAAATGGAGGATAGAATCTCTGCTAGGGGTCACCGAGAAGAGACTTGATACCCTATGAGCATATACAGGGGGAGGTAATCCCCCTCAGGAACAGTCATAAGGGAGGGGAATAAGGGGAAAATGGTAGGGAGGGAGGAATGGGAGGATACAAGGGATGGGATAACCATTGAGATGTAACAAGAATAAATTAATAAAAAAAAAAAGAATCTCTGCTAGGCTTAATGTAAGTCAGTGGATCTCACTCTCCCTAATACTGTGGCTCTCCAATATAATTCCACATGGTGTAGTAACCCACAGGCATTCTAGACTTCCCTAATGCTGTGGCCCTTTAATATAGCTTCTTGTATTGTGTGACACCCCAGCCAAGAAATTATTTCATTGCTACCTCATAACTGTAATTTCACTACTGTTAAGAATTGTAACGTAAATATGATATTTCCAATGGACCTTGTCAAAGGGCCATTCAACCCTCAGAGGGAACCCTACCTATGGATTGAGAGCCACTAATTTAAGCTCTCTCCCATCAATCTTTCCTTCCATTGCAAGATTCCCACCCCTACACATTGTAAATTTTTTTAGAGTGAAAAATACACATATTTGCTAATAACCTTCAGGATGCCTCTGACTCACATGAATACTATGAATATGCAGATGTTATCTATGAAATCAATCTGCCTTGTTTTTCACAAATTGCTTCTTGGATTCTATCCCTGTTCTGGCAAGCATTCTAACACTGTAGCCAGATCTCTAACAATTCTTATTCTCCAAGATTTCCCATACCATGTTCCAATGTCTACAACCTCTGACCCTTGCCAAGCCCTGTGTTCTCATGCATAGTTTGTGCTGTACCTGTTTACAATATTGTATTATTTTATTTTGACAAAAGGATTCTTTAACATAGAATATGTAGATTATTCAAACCATTGCTGATCAATTTCTCAGCAAATGTCAGAAATCATGTTTCCTATTCAACCTCCATTGCCTCCTGCAGTGCTTGCTACGGTTACCAGGGCATCCCCCAACCAAGACAGCAATACCTATGGGCCAATTAAGGGGCACGGAGATAAACAACTCTGGACATGGTGTCAGGGAATGTAGGCTTCAAATTTTTTCTTTTTCTTTTTTTTTTTTTTGTGTTTTATTTATTTATTTTTATTTTTTAAATTTATTTATTAATTTATTCATATTACATCTCAATTGTTAGCCCATCCCTTGTATCCTCCCCTTCCTTCCTCCCTCCCGTTTCCCCCTCTACTCCCTTCCCCTATGTCTGTGACTGAGGGGGACCTCCTCCCCCTGTATATGCTCCTAGGGTATCAAGTCTCTTCTTGGTGACTTATTATCTTTCCTCTGAGTGCCACCAGGCCTCCCCATTCAAACCTACTTTATTTGGGGTTCTTTAATGCTGATACCTCCCTTCCAACCCACCTACCCAAGATAGGGGAGAAAAGAGGTTAATGGGAACAGGAGAAGTAGACCTTCTTAGCCTCAGTTCCTGGGAGCGATTCCTCTGGCATAAGTTGTCAGGATTTCAGCAGACCCATTACACAGCAAACCAGCAATTCAGCAAAGGTGACTGCAACTGCACTAGCCGGAACCTTGAAGCATTCTCTAGGGCATTTCTGTCTAGGAGCATCTCAAAGTGGAGCAATGAACAGATGAACAGTCAAACAATAGCAAACAAAAGCAAGAACAAAAGGGTATATATATTTATCCTCTCAGAGTCCATAGTAGGATGTTTATCAGTTGGCAAACATCACACCCTCACAAGAGGGAGCTCTTCTTCTAGTGGATAAAAAAATCACCTGTTCTCTCACAAGTCTGTTTCCCATCCCACCCTTGGGATCAAAACAATAACATGTTTACAGCTACTACAAGGGAATAGTTTGTTTTATTGCACATGAGCAACCACTTATATAGTGGAAGCCTATTGGTAGTGTTTAGTTAACACATATTCACAGATTGTATAAGTGAGTGTTCCCACCATCAGATTCTCTACGCAAGAGAAGCACATTACAGAAGACATGGAAAGTGCAGACTCCTCCACAGGCCAGTTCCTGGCTACTCATGCTACTTCAGAATTTAGTGTTTTGACTTCTGCATGGTGTGCTATGCTTCATATTTATAAACACAGTGTGCCAGATAAGCTGACAGCCAGGTCATGCCTGCACTTTCTCTTGAAATTATTATACTATTTTATATTCTCAATTACATTCTAATATATCTTATTTGAAAATCATACATCACACTAGTAACTATTAATCTTTGCTAGGTTTTATTTTTTGGTTTTTTTTGTTGTTGTTGTTTTTTTGGGTTTTTTGCTAGGTTTTAAAATTAACATGTCTGTGCCTTAATAATATTATGATAAACTTGGCTTAAAAATTGTTATTCGCATTCTCATTTTCTTCATACAAATTATTAGAAATGTAACTGTGGTGAGGCAGTCAAGGGACTGGGTTTATCTGCTTCTGCTTAAGTCAGAGAATGTAAGCAAGGACAGACCTAGATCTGGGCCCAGGGGTCCCGCTCAAACTATGGCACCAGCCAAGGACAATAGGTACAGTAAACTTTGTTTTTTTGTTTTTTGTTTTTTTTTTATTTTTTATTTTATTTTTTATTTATTTTTTAATTTTTAATTAATTTATTCTTGTTACATCTCTATGGTTATCCCATCCCTTGTATCCTCCCATTCTCCCCTCCCTCCCATTTTCCCCTTATTCCCCTCCCCTATGACTGTTCCTCAGAGGGATTACCTCCCCCTGTATATGCTCATAGGGTATCAAGTCTCTTCTCAGTGACCTGCTGTCCTTCTTCTGAGTGCCACTAGGTCTCCCCCGCCAGGGGACATAGTCAGATGTGAGGCACCAGAGTACTTGAGAAAGTCAAATCCCTCTCTCCAAGTAGAACATTATGATAGGCAGATTTGGGTCATGGGGTCCCGCTCAAACTAAGGCCCTAGCCAAGGACAATACAGGCGGAAAAATTTAAACCCCTACCCTGATCTAGCCCATGGACAAGATAGGTACAGTAAACTTTGAACCCCTACCCAGATCTAGCCAATAGATAAGACATTCTCCACAGTTGAGTGGCACATGAACTCTGGTGCCTCATATTTGACCACGTCCCCTGGATGGGGAGGGCTGGCGGCACTCAGAGGAAGGATAGCAGGTTACTAAGAAGAGACTTGATACCCTATGAGCATATACTGGGGGAGGAGGTCCCCCTCAATCACAGTCATAGGGGAGGAGAATAAGGGAAAATTGGGAGGGAGAAAGGAATGGGAGGATACAAGGGATGGGATAACAATTGAGATGTAATATGAATAAATTAATAAAATATATTTAAAAAGAAAAGAAAATCGTACTGTCCCAGAGCTCAAATTGTGTGTGCCCTGTGCCCTAAGTGTATGGTTTCTTCAGTATCCTTGAAGCTCTGAGAAGCAACCAAGGGCTAAATCCATAGCCTGTATTGTTTTTAGATTCATTTGGAGTGCCAATTTGGAGTACTAACCAACCATTTAAAAGGAGATTTCTCATACCTGGTATTGGGACTTTTGTTAACCTGTGGTTCTCTTGGGTGGCAGTTATCAACCAAAGTGTTTTAACTTTCTTTAACACACACACACACACACACACACACACATGCACACGCACACACATGCACACATATGTGCACACAAACACCACAGTGTCTATGGTCCCTTTATAATTTCTGGGTCTAGGTTCCTTCACTCAATGCTAAAAAGAATCCTTATTAAGTCAATCTGTTTACCAGCAAATTACATGATTATATTTTTCTTTGAAGCTGAATAGTCCTGCATTGTGTATACATACCATATTCTTATCCATTTATATGTTGAAGGATATTTTAGATTGTTTTCTTTTCCAACCAAATGAACATGACTGAGCAAATGAACATGACTCCATATCTGTGGAGTAGAATGCTTAGCCATTTCTGCATATGTAAAGAAGTGGTACAGCTGGATCTTATGATAGATTTATTTTTAGTTTCTCAGGAATTCTCCATGCTGATTTCCCACATGGTTGTACAATTTGCATTCCTACCCACAGTGAATAAAGGTTCTTTCTCCCCTTATAACCTTGCCAGCATTTGTTGTCAGGTTTTGTTGTTCTTGACCTCAGCCATTCTGACTGAGGAAAAATGAAGTCTCAAAGTTGTTTTAATTACATTTTCCTAACTGATAAGGGGAAGCACAGGTTTTGAGGTACTTCTCAGCCATTTTTTTTTTTTAAATTGAGAACTTTGTTTAGATCTTAATTCAGTTTTTTAATTGGGTAATTTGTTTCCTTGATGCTCTGTCTTTTGTGTTCTTTGTGTATTCTGTACATTAATCCTCTGTCCAGATAGATAGCTGGAAAAACATCTTTCCCATTCTGTGGGTTTCTTCTTCACTTGATTTTTTTCCCCTTAGCTGCCCAGAACCTTTTAAGTTTTATGAAGTCCAGCTGCAAGTTGACTGCATTAATCCCTGGGCAAACAGAGTCCTAGTCAAAAAGTCCTTTTCTACACTGACACCTTGTAGAGCACTGCTGATGCTGGGGTCCAGCCCGGGGTGAGGTCACGGCCTGAAGAAGGCTGGATGGAAGAGCGGAGAAGGAGGAATGAGTCAGGCAAGAGGATCAGGTGGAGTTTTACATACTGATTGATTGGCAGTCATAGTGATTCTTTATTTATACAGAACTCAGTAGGCAGGGATAGATGCATGTTGTTCCAAATCATGGAGCATATCATTTTTGTCCCTGGACACATGGTTTAACCTCTGCTTGGTCATAAGTTTAGTCATCATTGATTAACCAGAACAGAACTTAATTATCTTTAACAATCATTTTTCCTCATCATCTTCATAACCCAACTTTTAACAATTTTGAAGTCTCAAGGGTATATTTTGCCAAAGCATGACAGCCTATTCTCAGGCTGGTAGCTCTTGCAGTTTCAAGGCCACAAGACAGAAATAAAAGCTCCAAGCCAGCCTGGGGCAGATTGTCACATCCCAAGCAGTGTATTATCAACTTCCAATACTCAGGGTGCTAATTGTCACTAGGCCAAGAGAAACTTCAGGCCAAAGCTACTGCAGTTATTATTCAATTTATGGCACAATGCAATGTTTATATTTTATATATTTGTAGAATTTATTTATATGTCTAATCTTGGTATTTTTTTTTTTTGTTCCTTGGTCATATGACACCACAGGGTCCCCCTATGAGATAACCTTTACGAAGAAAGGGAAGTCTTAATATTTTATTATTTTACCATTTATGAATACCATTCCTTGTCCATCAGTATAAGGAAGAGACTTTTAATTTCATATATTGCTAACTTCTCTAGCCTACTGAATATTGTTTACCTTTACAAGTTTACTTTGTTTTGATTATCTTGTTCCTGAGTAAGAGCCACCTAGGGGCAGATGTGCCAAGAGTATCTTTGACTCAGAGCCACACAAGGAGGTCTCTGGCATAACCATTTGGGTCATAACCTCCAGGGCTTAAGGAACACTTCAAGAAGGGCCAGATAAGAGCATCTTCCTAAAAATGGGAGGAGTATGGTCAGGGCATTCCTGGGGAAGCTTAGAAGCAGTGCTCCAGGGAAAGGGTGTAAATAACTCATAAGAAAATTCCCACCAATCTAGTATCCCCAAGTTGTACAAATAATAAAATTCATGCAAGCATGTGACTTATAGAGATCAAGGCCAAAAAGTGGGGTACTGTACCACAGCAATTACATCACTCGGCTCAGCTTTGCTGGACCTTTGCCAAACAGCTAAGCTGGCTTTATGCCTTTCACAGTTCTCATTAGATATGGCTGTGCCAAACTGATGCTTTCATATAGCAGTTTTACCATTTCAGGCTTTAAACTAAAGCTATGATCCACTTGTATCTAACTTTTGAGGAGTGATGGCTACATATCCAATTTCATCCTTCTATATGTGGATATGCAGTTTTTGCAACAGTATTTATTAATTATTCTATCTTTTTTCCAGTGTCTATTTTTGCCTCTTTGTCCAATATCAGATGGGATTTATGAGTTCTCATGGTTAAGTCTTCTATTGTATTTCATTGATCTACTTTTCTGCTTTTATTCCACTACTTCATTGATTTTATTACTAGAGCTCTATAATATATCTTGAAGTCTAGAATGGCAGTCCCTCTAATAGCGATTTTTTTTTTTAAATTTAGGACTGCTTTGGCTATCGTGGGTCTTTTCTGGTTCCATACAAATTTTAGAGTTTTATTTTTCTATCTTTGTAAAGAATGTTGTGGGTATTTTGATTGTGATTATATTAAATATGTAAATTGCTTTTCAATGATGATCATTTTCCCCAATGTGTATTAACATGAGATATATTTCCATTATCTAGTGGTTTGGTCTTTTTTCAATCTCTTTCTTCAGAGACTTGAAGCTTTTTTGGTTTTGATTTTTGTTTTTCTGATTTTTAGTTTTTTGGGAGGTTTTTCAAGACAGTATTTCTCTGTGTAGCATTTGCTTTCCTGGACTCGCTTTGTATACCAGGCTGGCCTCGAACTCACAACAATCTACCTGCTTCTGCCTCCTGAGTGCTGGGATTAAAGGCGTGCACCACCACACCAGGCACGAGACTTGAAGTTTTTATTTTAGAGGTCTTTTGCCTTCTTGGGTAGGGTTATATCAAGATAATTTATTGTCTTTGATATATTGTTAACAGGAGCATATCTATGACCATTTTGGAAAGGCAACTGGATTTTACAAGTTGATTTTGTACCACATCACTTTGCTAAAATTCTTGATAGTATCTAGGAATATCATATTACCCACAGATAGAGATAATTTGATTTCTTCTCACCATATCTTTATACTTTTCGTTTTCTTCTTTCACTGTATTGCTCCGGATAGTGCTTCAAGTACTATATTGAAATGAAATGGGGATAGTGGACAGTGTCAGCTTGTTTCTAATTTTAAAGTGAGTGCTTCAAGTTTTTCTCCATAAATGATAATATTGGCTTTGGGTTTGTCATGTATAGCTTTTGTTATATTGATGTATGTTTCCTCCACTCCTATTCTTTCTAGGACTTTTAAAATAAATTTTATTTGAATTTTATTAATTTATTCAGATTATAACTCAGTTGTTATCCCATCACTTGTATCCTCCCAGTCCTCCTCCCTCCTTCCCGTTTTCACCCTATTCCCCTCCCCTAGGTCTATGCCCAAGGGAGACCTCCTCCCCCACTATATGGTCATAGGCTATCAAGTCTCATCTTGGTAGCCTGCTTATTCTTTCTTTGAGTGTCATCAGGCCTCCCCACCAAGGGGAGGTAGTCAAATATGGAGCACCAGAGTTCATGTCAGAGTCAGTTCTGCTCTCCACATAACTGTGGAGAATGTCCTGTCCATTGGGTTCTAGAACTTTTATGATAAAATCATGTTGGATTTTGTCAGAAGCTCTATAGAGATGCTCACGTGTTTGTATTTAAGTCCATTTATAAAATTTATTACATTTATTAAGTATGTATGCCAAATTTCCGGGATAAAGCCAACTTGATCATGGTGGATGATCTTGATATGTGCCTGTTTTCAACTTGCTAATATTTTATTGAGAATTTCTGTGTCAGAACTCAGGGATATTGGGTATAGGGGTTCTGTTGTTCTTGTTTTGTTTGTGTGTGTGAATGTGCATGAGGATGGTGAGAGAGGTTAATATTAGAAAGTTTTCCAGTCTCCTTTTTTCTGGGTCTGTTTTACTTAGGCTGTTGATGTCTTCTTGATTTGCTTTGGTACTTGGGATGAGTCAAGAAAATCATCCATTTCTTTTAGATTTTCCAACTTAATGAAGTACCCTCTTTTGTTAAATATTTTTTTATGAACTTCTGTATTTCTGAGGTCCATTGTAATGTTTTCCCATTCATCTAAAAGTCTGTTCATTGGACTATCATTTTATTTTGTGGTGTAGATGGGCCAAGGCTAATTATCAGCTCTTGGATTAATTGTATAATTTTGTTTTCCTTTCATTAATTTTAACTTTGATTCTTATTATTTCCTTGGTTCTTCTGGATTTGAGTTTGAATTATTCTTATTTTTCCAAATTCTTGAGTTGCATCATTAAGTAATTTGTTTGTGTTTGTTCTAATTTTTAGATGTAGGCATATAAACGTCTCCCTTAGAACTGATTTTAATATGTCCCAGAGGGTTTGTTGCATTGTGTTTTTATTTTGCTTTAGTTCTAGGACATTTTGATTTCTTCTTTGACTCATTAATCATTTAGTGATGGTTTATTTAATCTCTGTGGATTTATACAGTTACTAGAGTTTTGTTTTGGTTTTCAAATTTTATTGCATAGTGGTTAGATAGGATATATGGGATTATTTCAACTTTTCTGTATTTGTTAGGATTTGCTTTATGTTCCACCATGTAGCCTGTTTTAAGGAGGCTTTGGATCAGTTGCCTTTGAACCTGCCACATTTGACTGGTGAGATGTACCTTTTCTCTCCAACCATCTCTCTGCTTAGTATCATGATTGCATTTAGAAGCCTAGCTCAAGACCTGTGGCTTTGTAGTCAGTTTTGCCTGGCCCAATTAAACAGCTCATCCACAAGGTTTACCTGAGCAATCTCTCCAACTACAAATTATAGTTTTAAAGGTTTATTAAAAAATAGTCGGTATCTGTGTTCACTAGACAAATACAGAATAACAAGTTGAAATAGAAACTTGATGCAGTCACTGCCTCTTGTGTTTTATTTTCTACTTTAAGAACATATAAAGCTGCTGAAGGGAAGTATTTGATAGTTCTTATTTTACTATTAAAAACTGTGAAGAAAGTGCAGTAAGCCTAAGTTAGAATTTAAGAGTTTTTGAGAAACTGCCTTACACATTTAAGATCCTATAATATCAAACATGAAATAGAAGTGCAATTTAATTAGTGTCTCAATTCTTACCATTCTTACATACCAAGTAGCTGAAACTGATGCCTGGAAAGAATTTAAGGATCACCTTGAGACAAGTAATGTAAATTCATACATGAAAAATGAAATTATTAAAATTTTTCTTTAGTATATATTCTGTTGGTAGCTGACTTTGAGATTATCCAGGGAAAAGAAGGATTATCACATGGCTTTAGCTTGAAATAAACATTCAAAAGAGGTAGAAGATCATAAAATTGTTTAATTAAATGAAAAGGAGTTGATTTCACTTACCACAGAGTATAAAATCATTCTTTGGTCTATGTCCAAATGCTTTGATTTTTGCCACTGAACATTAAGAAGAATGACTATAAGAGAGTTAAGAAGAAAAAATTTGAAATTGTTATTATGACTTTATTTTTAAATTATTTGTTTTAGACATGGGTTATCTTTACTTGGTGGTTAAAAACAATAACCCAAAGAAATAATGAAATCTTCAGGCAAATGGATGGAATTAGAAAATTCATCCTGAGTGAGGTAACACAAACCCAGAAAGACACTTATGCTATGTACTCACTTATAAGCGGATTTTAGCCTGATAGCACAGGATAAACATTACAATTCACAGACAAAAAGAAGGTAAGTAACTAAAGAGACTCAAGGGAAGATGCTTACTTCTCTCTCAGAAGTGGAAATAGAAGAGACACGAGAAGTGGTTAAAGAGAGAGAACACGGTAAGAGAGTGAACACAAAGGGAGAGTGTTGAAGTTATTTTTATATAACTGTGTTTGTTTCTATTAGTTTCTCTCTTAACTTGGCTACCACACAAATAATTAAGATTCTTTTTATAATAAAAGGCTTCAAAAAGACAATCTGAGTAGTTTAAGTCTGTTCTTAATTCTCTATGCTAGTTTGTCTTACAGCCAGCAAACATCCCAGCAAAACTTGCACTTCGTCTCTTTCCTGAGAAAGCACCAGATTGGTTTCCAAAGTGGTTGTACAAGTTTGCACTCCCACCAGCAAGGCAGGAGTGTTCTGCTTTCTCCACATCCTTGCCAGCATGTGCTGTCACCTGAGTTTTTTATCCCAGCCATCCAGATAGGTTTAAGATTAAATCTCAGCGTTGTTTTGAGTTGCATTTCCCTGATAACTAGAAATGTTGAGCATTTCTGTAAGTGTTTCTTGGCCATTTGATATTCCACTATAAAGAATTCTCTGTTTAGTTCTGTACCCCATTTTTAATTGAATTATTTGGTTTGGTGGTGTTTAATTTCTTCAGTTCTTTATATATTTTGGATATTAACCCTTTGTCTTATGTTAGGTTGGTGAAGATCTTTTCCCAGTCTGTAGGCTGTCGTTTTGTTCCATTGACAGTGTCCTTTGCTTTACAGAAGCTTTTCAGTTTCATAAGGTCCCATTTATTGATGGTTGATTTTTAGGGTCTGAGCTCTTAGTGTTCTGTTCAGGAAGTTGTCTCCTGTGCCTTTTGAGCTCAAAACTCTTCTCAACTTTTTCTTCTAACAGATTTAGTGTGTCTGGTTTTATGTTGATGTCTTTAATCTACTTGGACTTCAGTTTTGTGCAGAGTGATAGATATGGATCTATTTTCATTTTTCTACAGATTAGACCAGTTAGACCAGCACCATTTGTTGAAGAAGCTGACTCAGCCATTAAAGGCTATGCTCACAACTAAAAATGCACCCTTCTTTCTTTTCATCCCCTCTTTCCATACCTATGAAAAAAAAAGGAAAAGAAAATCATCCCTGAGTCCAACCTTGTTTTCTCTCTGAAGAAGACCAATAGTAATTTATAACCAACTCCCATTAAAAATAAGTATCTGTAGCTCAAGAGAGCAAACAAAAACCTATCCAACCCCCTTAGGAAAAATGGGGTATCGTTCTCTTAAGATTTGTTCTGACTGATTTGGGGTGGATAATACCTTTGTAGGGATGCAAATAAAATTGGGAAAATGGTTAAAGGAGCCAGGAATAGCATTTGTGGTCCAGCTTCTAAATGTTAAAAATTTCAGGCTTAATAGGAGTCCTGTGTGGGACAGTTTGAAATGCTGGACCAATTGGGATCAGAAGCTTTCTTCAAAGCTGTCCTGGGAGCTGTCCTGTCTTGATGTTTAACAGCAACAGAAGTGCCTGGGGCTGGACCATGAAGGATGCAGGATGTTAGTGTCCAGCAAGCTGAGAGGAATGAATCTTGTCAGGTCTGATCCAGTGTCAAATGTCTAGTTCTTCTGTTCTGAAAACATTTCACAAGCATTATACAGTCATAAAATTATAAACGTATGAGGTGTGTGGGATGCACAGAATAATTAAGGCTGATTCTCTGCTCTTTATATGAGCAGAAGAAAGACATCTGCAAATCTTCATTCATGCCATGCAAAGAATGGCATCTAATGGTAAGTCACAGGGATTCAGTGACTAACAAGAAACCTTGTCTATGCATAGATATTCATCTCTCAGCTGGTCTTGGAGCTATTCCCACGTAGTGGGATTAGCAACATAAGTTACCTGCTTGTTCTGCAGTTTGAATTCTTTACATTTTGATTGTAGCCCCCCTCATCACTTCCAGATCCCACCCTCCCTCTCTCATGTACTCTCCCTCACTCCCCTAATCTTCAGAAAGGGGATCCCTCCTTCCCTAAATTCTGACCTCGGCCTATCAAGTCTCATCTGTACTACCTGTGTCCTCTTCTTCTGTGTCCTGGCAGAGCCACCTGGCCAGGGAGGAAGTGATCAATGTCGGGAGGCCAGAGTCCATGTCAGAAGTAGTCCCTACTCCCTGTATTGTAGGAGACTGTGCTGCCTATCTACTACCTCTGAGCAGAAGGTCCAGGTCCACGTCATACATGGTCTTACTTGGCACATCAGTCTCTGTGTTATAATGTGTATTATATCTTGTATTAAGTAGCTAACATCTGCTTATGAGTGAGTATATACCATGCATGTTTTTCTGGGTCTGTATTACTTCACTCAGGATGATTATCTCTAGTTCCATCCATTTGCCCACAAATTTCAAGATTTACTTGTTTTTAATAGCTGAGAAGTATTCCATTGTGCAAATGTACCATAGTTTATTTATCCAGTCTTAGGTTGTTTCCAGATTCTGGCTATTACAAATAAAGCTGCTTTGAACATAGTTGAGCATATGTTCTTGTTGATTGGTGGGGCATCTTTAGGGTATATGCCCAGGAGTGGTATGGTAGGGTCTTGAGGTAAAATGATTCCCAATTTTCTGAGATAGTGCCATACTGATTTCCAAAGTAGTTGTACAAGTTTGCTCTCCCCCCAGCAGTGGAGGAGTGTTTCTTGTTTTCTGCTTCCTTACCAGCATGTGCTGTAACTTGAATTTTTTATCTTAGCCATTTAGATAGGTATACTATGGAATTTCAGAGTCATTTATATTTGCATTTCCCTGATGACTAGGGATACTGAGCCATTTCAAATGGCTGAGAAACACTTAAAGAAATACTTAGCTTCTCAGTCATTGATATTCTTCTGTAGAGAATTCTGCTTAGTTGTGCACTCCATTTTTAAATTGGGATATTTGGCTTAGTGGTGTTTAATTTCTTGAGTTATTTGTGTATTTTGGATATTAGTCCTTTGTTGGATGTAGGGTTGGTGAAGATCTCCCAGTAGTAGGCTGTCATTTTGTTGTGTTGACTGTTTCCTTTGCCTTACAGAAGCGTTTCAGTTTCATGAGGTCCCATTTATTAATTGTTGATCTTAGAGCCTGAGCTGTTGATATTCTGTTCAGGAAGCTGTCTCCTGTGCCAATGAGTTCAAGGCTCTTCTCCACTTCTTGTTTTTTTAAAATTCTTTTTAAAAATATATTTTATTAATTTATTCATATTACATCTCAATTATTATCCTATCCCTTGTATCCTCCCATTTCTCCCTCCCTCCCATTTTTCCCTTACTCCCCTCCCCTATGACTGTGACTGAGGGGGACATCCTTCCCTTGTATATGCTCATAGGATATCAAGTCTCTTCTGTGGTAGCCTGCTATCCTTCCTCTGAGTGCCACCAGGCATTCCCATCCAGGGGACATGGTCAAATATGGGACACCAGAGTTCCTGTGAAAGTCAGACTCCACTCTCCACTCAGCTGTGGAGAATGTCTTGTCCATTGGCTAGATCTGGGTAGGGGTTCAAAGTTTACTGGATATATTGTCTTTGGCTAGTGCCATAGCTTGAGCAGGACCCTTGGGTCCAGATCTGCCCATCATAATCTTCTTCTTCTAAATGATTTAGAGTGTCTAGTTTTTAGTTGAGGTCTTTAATCCACTTGGACTTTAGCTTTGTGCACAGTGATAAATATAGGTCTATTTGCATTTTTCTACATGTAGCATCATTTGTTGAAGATGCTATTTTCCATTGTATGGATTTGGCTTCTTTGTCAAAAATCAAATGCCCATAGGTTTGTGGGTTCACGTCTGGTTCTTCTTATCAATTCCTTTGTAAAACTAGCCTATTTCCATGTTAGTACTGTCTTGTTTTTATTACCATTGCTCTATAATACAGCTTGAGATCCAGGATGAAGATTCCGCTAGAAGATCTTTTATTGTACAGGATCATTTTAGCTATTCTGGGTTTTTTTCCATATGAAGTTGAGAATTGACCTTTCAAGGTCTGTAAAGAATTGCCTTGGTATTTTTATGGGAATTGTACTGAATCTGTAATTGTCTTTGGTCATATGGCCATTTTCACTATGTTGATTCTCCCAATCCATGAGCATGGGAGAGCTTTCCATCTTATGATATTTTCTTCAATTTCTTTCTTTAGAGGCTTGAAATTTTTTTTCACATAAGTATTTCACTTGCTTGATTAAAGTTACATCAAGATACTTTATATTCGTTGTGGCTATTGTGAAGGATGTAGTTTCCTTATTTTCTTTCTCAGCCCATTTGCCATTTGTATACAGCAGGGCAACTGGTTTGTTTGTTTGTTTGTTTGTTTGTTTGTTTTGAGTTGATTTTGTATGTAGCCACTTTGCTGAAGGTATTTATCAGCTGTTTGAGTTCCTTGGTAGAATTTTTAGGGTCATCTACCTATGCTATCCTGTCATCTGCAAATAATGATAGTTTGATTTCTTCTTTTCCTATTTATATCCCCTTGGTCTTCTTTAGTTATCTTATTGAACTAGCTAGGACTTCAAATACTATATTGAAGAGATATGGAGAGAGTGGAGGGCCTTGTTACATCTTTGATTTCAGTGGGCTTGATTTAAGTTTCTCTCTGTTTAGTTTGATATTGGCTTTAGTCTTGCTGTATATTGCCTTAATTATCTTGAGTTATGTGCCTTGTATTCCTGCTCTCTCCAGGCCTCTTAACATGAATGGGCGTTGGAGTTTGTCAAATGCTTTTTTGACATCTAAGGAAATTACCATGTGTTTGTTTTTCTTTCAGTTTGTTTATATGAGGAATTACATTGATGGATTTCTGTACATTGAACCACCCCTACATGCCTAGGATGAAGCCTACTTGGTCATGGTGAATGATATTTTTTATATGTTCTTGGATTCAGTTTGTCAATATTTATTGAGTATTTTTGTGTCAATGTTTAGAAGAGAAATTGATCTGAAATTCTCTTTCTTTGTACAATCTTTCTGTGATTTAGGTAGCAAGGTGAGTGGCCTCGTAGAATGAGTTTGATAATGTTCCTTCTGTTTCTATTTTGTGTAATAGTTTAAAGAGAATTGGTTTAGCTTTTCTTTTAAGGTCTGGTAGAATTCTGAATTGAATCCGTCAGGCCCTGGTCTTCTTTTGGTTGGCAGACTTTTGATGACTGCCTCAATTTCCTTAGGAGATATAGGACTATTTAGTTTGTGTACCTGATCTTGATTCAATTTTGGTAGTTGGTGGTTATCAAGAAAATTATCCATTTCATTTAGGTTTTCAAATTTTGTGGTATATGGGCTTTTGAAGTACACACTAACGATTCTTTGGATTTCCTCAATGTCTGTTGTTATCTCTCCCTTTTCATTTCTGATTTTGTTGATTTGAACACTCTCCCTTTGCTTTTTAGTTAGTTTGGGTAAGGGTTTGTCTATGTTGTTGATTTTCTCAAACAACCAGCTCTTGGCTTTGTTGATCCTTGAACTTGTTCTTTTTGTTTCTAATTTATTGATTTCAACCCAGATTTTGATGATTTCCAGCCATCTACTCCTCTTTGGAGAGTATGCTTCTTTTTGTTCTAGAGCTTTCTGGTGTATTGTTAAGTTACTAGTAAGGAATCTCTCCAATTTCTTTATAAAAGCACTGAGTGCTATGAACTTTTTATCTTAGCACTGCCTTCATTGTGTCACATAAGTTTGTGTGTGTTGTGCCTTTTGTTTCATTGAATTCTAGGAATTTTTAAATTTTTTTTTTCGTTCCTTACTCAGATATCATTGAGTAAAGGTGTTGTTCGGTTTCCATGAGTTTGTAGGCTTTCTGTTATTCTGTTGTTACTGAGTTCCAGCTTTAATCCACGGTGGTCTAATAAGATGCAAGGGATTATTTCTTTTTTTTGTATCTGTTGAGGTTTGCTTTATGACCAACAATGTGGTCAGTTTTGGAGAAGGTTCCATGAGGTATTGAAAAAAAAAAGGTGAATTCTTTCATGTTTGGGTGAAAAGTTCTGTACATATCAGTTAGGTCCATTAGTTTCATTGTTTCTGCATTTAGTTTTTACTGTGATGACCCAAATACACTTTTATAAAACTATCCACAACATTTTGGCAGATCAGCATGGGGCAGAATTTACAATAATCCAGCCAGAACTTGCACTAGCCAGAACTTGCATAGAGTCTAAACCCAACCTGTAAGAAATTTCTTATGCTATATCCTGAAAGAAAAAACAATTTCTCAAACAGGAGCTCACAGCTTCCTGATTAGACCACCCCCTACAAGGCCCCTGCAGAAAAACAAAAACTGAAACTAACTCTGAGAGTCAAAACAGAAAGAGTTCTTTCAGGAAGCTCTTGCTTAAGAAAAATAAAATATCTCTTTAACACAAGCAAACTTCTCAAAGCTAGACTTTCCTAACCAAGGCAGGAAGCTAAATCTCTGAGAAAGGGCCCTTGCTGGCCTGACTCATGTAAGCCAGAGGAGTAAATACTTGTGACCAAATAACTACCCAGAAGAAGGAACCTGTCAAGATCCAGTGTGGGAGGCAGGAAAAAAAAAAACCTTTCTCTGGAAGCAGGAGCCAGAGACAGACTGAGAATCCTTAAACATCTGAACTGTAAAAGTATGCTGGAAAAGAAGTTGGGTCTAAGAAAGTAAAGTCCTTAGGGAGAGGTTTTGAGATTAAAGAAAATTATTTTCTATATTGGTAAAGATGGTAGACACAGTGACCCGGTGCTTCTGGATTCCATTTGCATTTGTTTCTCTTAGCTTACAAAATAATTTGTTCATTGATGATTTCAGTTTTGTATATCCTCTTCGGGAGAGACTGGGATGAGAAAGACTTGGAAAAAGAAGAGACTGGGAAATTAGATGCTAAATAGAAATCCATAGGGCAGAGGTTAGAGAAATCTTTGAATCAAAATAGGGAACCTTAAGAGAATTCCAATCTGTAACTTACAATAACACCTAAGAGTCAAGCATGTTTATATACCCACTGAGTCCTTTGCCCAAGGGAGGCTGGCTTCTCTGCCTCTGTGACAGGGAGAAAGGAGAAGTGCAAACAGCTAAGGATATTAGAAATACTGCACCCTTGAGGACAGCCAGACAATACGCTGTTTCCAACAGAGGACATTTCTGCTTATCCATTGGCATAAAAACACTTGCACTGGGAATGAGAAGCTGGAAGCTCACCCAAGGATGGACTGCCGTCTTCACCTGGATATCCAGTCAATCGGCTTCCACAATTTCTGTCCCATGCTGGATTTGCTGATGTTACTTTTGGTTACTTTCTCAATTGGGCTACTCCAGCCATCTCTCTGGGATACTGTAACATCTAGGTGATCTATATGCTTACAGTCTTTCTTAATGCTTGCTTGCCATACATTTAATAAATTCACTCATTCAAAACCTGTTACATTGATATAGTGAATAATTTCTCTGTACAGAAGAAATGGGTATTGGGATTGATCTGAATGTTCATCAACCTAAAATAACTAGGGGCTTTCAGGAGGATTGACTGAATTGATGTGTCAGATCTTGACAGCAACTCACACACTCAAAGTGGAGGAGGTGGCCAGAACAGTATATCTGGAGCCTGTAACAGTGGAGCGGAGTGGATAGTTTGTGTTAGGTGAAGACTATATTTATAATAAGAAGGTTGTTTCTTCTACCACATGACAAACCAGAAGCAGCCTTAATATGAAAATATGAAATGCAAAATATTTCAAAATTTTAAAAAATTTGATATAGTGTCAAGATGGAAAATTCCACACCAGGAAACTGTTCATATACAATACTACTAAAAATATTGTATGAAACATAGCTTCAGGCCATGTATATAAGGAAGGTATCTATGGGATATAAGTAAGTTTGTGTTTAGACCTGGGTTTCATCTCCAAGGTATCTCATTAGGAATATCCAAATATTTCCATCTCTGAAAAAAAATTCCAAATCCAGGATATTTTTAGTGCTGAGCATTTTGGATTCAACTCATGTCTTCTGCATATGTATTAACTCTCTAGTGCTTCTGGATCATTGACTGACTCCCTTCAGTTTTACTTTCACAGGCCTAAGAGACAATTCTGGCTGTTGGTAAAGAACTGTGAATCCTGAAAATCCTCCCCAACAGCAGCAGATCCAAACAGGTGACCTCATGAACTAGGAAAGAAGACCAGAGGAGGGCCAGGAGGAACAGCACAGGGAGGGTACTAGGAACAACACAAAGGGAACAGGTGGTAGTTGTTGGAGACAGACTCTGTTTGGAGAAATGTGAAGACATTGGCACAGGAGGCAGGAAACCATTTTTTTTTTCTGTAAAGACAGCAACCCTATACATGCTGCTCAATCCATTGCTGTACTGTAAAAGGTCAGCTTGCTCTAATTATTTCACATATGTGCATATACATGTAAACCTCTTAGTGGTTTTTAAATGGATATTCTAACTTTACATTCAGTTTTTGCACATAAAAATAAAACTGAAGGTGCTTGCAGCGCTTGCGCTGCTTGTCTAGGCTACGGCGAGGGTCTGCGGATTGAAAAGACGACACAATGGGTCATTCGTGCTAAGAGAATGCCGTTTATTGGGAGTAACAGAACTGCTTGTATAGGGGAGGAACCAGCAATCAAACAACACTGTGTAAAGTCCCCAAGAGCAGGCAAACCAAGGGCCAAATAATGAGACTTAAAACAAGGAAAATGAAGGCAACCAGTGGAGCACAATGTTTCAACTGCAGACAAAAACAAGTAACGGTCAGTACCAGCACAGCTGCAGTTCCCCACAGATGCTAGGTATAGTAGTCTGCTTCTGAAATGTTATCTGTTAGGGGGGCACCAGTGGTAGATGGGCTATAAGTCTGGGACCAGCTTGGCTGTACAGAAAGAAGCAGTCGTAATGCAAAGCAAAGAAACAAAAAGCTAAGACCCAAGTGTTCTATTAGAGATGAATGTGTTTTGTCCTTGATTAGACTTTTTCCTTTCTTGTCTCTTTACTGATTTCCAGTTGGTTTTGGGGTCATCCTGATTACACTTCCAGGGAGCTTGTCATCCTCCTTTCAGTTTGCTTTGGCTGAGTCCTAAACCTTCCAAGGAGCTGAGTGCAAGCCATTGCTGGGGTTAAGTGAAATGTTTCTGGTTTTGGTTTGGTTTGGTTTGAGGCAAGCTCTCACTTTGTATCCCAGCTGGATTTGAACTTGTAACCTTCTTGCTTCATCAACCTGATTATTGAGATTGTAGATGTATGTCACCCTGCCTGGTTTGTAGCTTTATTTCTTCTCTCCAAATTTTGCATCTTTACCAGATTGCTTCAGAACAGGAATTTGTTCATTCAATTAAATATTTAGCACAGTATCTGGCATGAAACAAGCACTCAAGAAATGTTTACATAAATGTATGCTTTACATTTTTACTTAGGTCTCAAAAAATCTAAAATATTTAATTATTGCTGCTACACAAACATAACCAACCATATGTTTTTATTTTTCTTATTTCTTTTAGTGATCTATGTTTTAAATTGGTATTTATGAATCTTGAATGTCATGAATAGTTTTATACTCATTTATGTGGTACTTTTTTTTATCAGTTTGATATGCTCTAAAGTTTGCACAGCATTGAATTTCTCACCCTCATGAAATGTCTATTCAAGTAGAATACTAATATGCCCTTAACATTTAATTCGTCAAACATTTAGATTCTTTGATTCTATCTTAGCCAAGCTGAACATGTACTGGATTTATTGGCCTTCTATCAATTTGTAACTTAATCTGTTTATTCATTACCAGCCCTTAAAGTAAAAGATGAGTCTTTCTACTCTCTAGATGTTTTCTGCTAGGATTTTTCATAGTACTGAAAAGGAAAATGGGCTCATAATTGCCTTTCATACAATGACAGGCTATCGCCTACATGGTTGCGCATCATCCACCTCAGGCTCACACAATGTTACTTTCAACCACTGACCCTGTGTGATCTGACTGAGTGGCTTCTGTGCACATTGCTTCTTCAGCTTTCCTACTCGCAACTCTTTTTTATATATATATATATTTTTATTTTTTATTAATTTATTCTTGTTACATCTCTATGGTTATCCCATTCCTTGTATCCTCCCATTCTCCCCTCCCTCCCATTTTCCCCTTATTCCCCTCCCCTATGACTGTTCCTGAGGGGGATTACCTCCCCCTGTATATGCTCATAGGGTATCAAGTCTCTTCTCGGTGACCTGCTGTCCTTCCTCTGAGTGCCACTAGGTCTCCCCCTCCAGGGGACATAGTCAAATGTGAGGTACCAGAGTACATGAGAAAGTCAAATCCCTCTCTCCACTCAAGTGTGAAGACTGTCCTGTCCATGGGCTGGCTAGGGCTTTTTTTTTTTTTTTTCCATTTATGGGTATTTAAGTTTATGAAAGAGGCATACAATCCAATACCTATTTCTAAACAACAAATTCATTTGAAAATAACTCTAAAGTATCCATGAAATTTTGTCATTCATTAAAGGTTAAAGAAAGTTTGCATCGTAATAGGATGGATGTGCTTGGTTTTATATAAAGGACTAACTCTAAAATGAATATTTGATAATGTAGAACAGACAGCATTTTTATTAATTGTCAGAGATTAGTGATATTTTGACTTTATAATCATCAACACTGAGAATATCATAAATATATAATGGTAAAAGTATGCTTAGGGCTATTTCAGAAACTGTTGGGAAATTTTCCTCATACAAAATTTGCTGAATGATTTTTTTAAATTTATTTTAATTTATTTTTTTTTTATGAAGGCAAGTTAGCAATTTGGAGCCATGCCAACTCCAACAGCATCTCTTATGTGGAAGTTTATCCGTGTGAGCAGGCGGTATCTTGTGATGCCTGCACAGGTGTGTTATGGCCCATGCATCTGCCCAGGTGGAGTGTCCAGAGGAGGACGTCGAGAGCCCTGCCCTGTGATTCTCCACCTTATTTTCTTGAGGCAACATCTCTCACTGAAGTTGGAGCAAGGCTGGCTCAGGCTACCCTAGTGATCATCCTGTCTCTACTCCTGAACCCTCTGCAATGATGGGGCTATAACCACACATGCCCATGTCAGTGTCAGCTATTCGTATGAATGCTCAACATTTGAACTTGGGATATCACCCTTGCTCAGGAAGTCAACATCAAATCATGTCCCCAGCGCGTCAAGCAGGATATTTAAAAATCCAATATTCCACTGCAACATAATCCAAGGATGTGCCAATGTGATACTCACATGCTGGGAAATGATAGTAGGAAAATATTTGAAATGTTTGTTTTCGATGCTTTAAGTCATAAGGGTAGGAAGAAATAAACTAAACTACTGCTGGAGTAGACTACTTTGTATGTACAGTAAAAACACTGAAAGTCATGCATGTGATGGTCTCACATCTCAGCTAATGTGTTGCAGGCAGTATTTGTTGGTGCTTAGTGAGCTGGTGCACACTGTGTGTTGAGAGCCCTGGCTGCACATAAGTGCTCCATGCAGCACAGGGATTATTCCCATGACTTCCTCAGATTCATCCTCCCCCAATATTCACTAACATGACTCCATTTGTGTTCACCGATGGAGACTCCAGCTCTCTATGTAGAATGCTCAGAACAAGAGTTCAGTGCTCTTCTTCTGTCTTTGCAAAGTCAAGTATGTCAGACTTAAATATAAACAAAGGTCATCAAATCCAAACTCTTACTGTTTCCTAGCTTTTGATCACATTTATAATTGCACATAATTGCCCTCCATGTCACCACTAATAAGAACCCACAGTAGCAGCCAGCTCCTAGATAAAATGGTAAAACCAGGCCTCTCAGCAGGTGAGATTCACCATCTTTTCTCTACACCTGGAACTCAAATCTTAAAGCCCGGGAATTTAAGTCTTGAAAACTCATAGAATCTAACAGAGAGTTAACATCTACTAAGCTGTGATCCACAAGGCCCAGGCTTCTGGGGAAAGCTACCATCTCTTACAGAATGGCTATTTAATATTTCAAAATGCCTCAAACTCCCTGTCTCATTGGGATTTTTCCACTGATGCATTCCTATCTAAATGTGTAAGAGAGCACAAATCATAACTAACTCTATTTTCTTTACAGGCACTTTCTTATATTATTATGGTTTCTGGTTTTTTTTTAATGTAACATGCTATTATTGTGTAGTATACTCCATCCATTCTCCCAGATCTTCATTAAAAATTTTTCCATGTATGTGCACCCTGAAGAGAGATTTTGAGACACCTCATCTTTAGACACCATGTTGGGTTGAGAGTTATAAGATAAATGATAATATTGTTCATGTCCTTTTCTCCCTCTGAGTACACAACTTTGGACTCCCTGGCACCACTAATCAGTATGGTCTCATGGCCACATTCACCACAAACCCCAAATCACATTTTTTTTCCAATTTGGCTCTTCTGACTGATCAGAGTCTATGCTGACCATACATACATACAGTTTTAAACTGGATTTTGGGGGTGGAGAAGATAGGGCTATGGGAAACAGTTTTCCTGGAACAAAGCCACTAGAAAATTATCCCTTTTGGAGACTAACAGACACTCCCTCTCTTTGGTCTTTTCATGTTTCTCCACTTAGAAATTCTGCTAGCTAGCCGACTTAGATTAAGAAACAAAAGCCCCGGTTCACAGAGTCCTTCCCACCCTCCAGGGCTTTCATGTGTGTAACACACAGCTATCCCTTATGCCTTATTTTGCCTGACAAAATGGAGCACGTCTACTAAGTCCAAAATGTAGTTACAAATATGTGACATAGTTTTCTGAACGAAACTGATGAGAATGAAAAAATATTCTGAAAAAAACAACAACAAAAAACAAAAAACAAAACAAAAACAAAAACAAAAACAAAAAAACAAAACAAAAACAAAAAAAACAAAAAAACCCCAAGAAAACCAAAAAAACCCCCCAAAAAAACCCAAAAACAAACAAAAAAAAGAAAAAAGAAAAAATATTCTGAAATGTTTATAAAAACATGAAATAGGAAGAGACAAAAGAGGAACCTCAGTTGGTAAAGCACTTGCCTCACATGCACAAAGCCCTGGTTTCCATCCCAGAGCAACATGTACAGGGCCTAGTGGTACATATCTCTAATCCCATCACTTAAGAAATAGAATTGGGAGGGTTAGAAGTCCAAAAGCAGCCTTGTCTCATTAGCAAGTTCAAGGCAAGTTTGTCTCCTTGAGACTATCTCAAAATAAAATAAATAAATGAGATGAAAACAAAAAAAGAGAAGCACTTCAGTTAGGGCATTTTAAATTATAGATGGGCTCAAGAACAAACCAGAGAAGTTGTCAGAAATTATTTAGCTTAAGTTTAAATCTGCACCCAGAACATTGGAAGACATTTGCAGAGAAAGGCTTGAAAGACAGAGATTTTGAAGACTCCAAGTCCAGTAAAATTGAACCTTAAAATAAAAACAAGTCAACTAAGCCATAGATCTGCAGTTGCACATGGGACATTCAGGGTTCAAGAAGAACTGGCACTTGGTGGTCATTTACTATAGGAGTGCCCAGTCGTGGTAAGTGATAGGTGCATAAGAACTATTTCTGTTCATAATTGTTTTCCAGATGGAGACTAATGGGCAGAGCTATGCCACATGTCTGGCTGGAGACTACATTGCTAATTAATGGCAGAACCAAATTTCCATATAGGTGTAAGATGAAGAACTTGTTAGTAAGCAGCCTAATTGAGGGCCAGGCCAAAGAAGATGATCACAGCAAAATGTAGTGCAATAATTATGTTATCAGAAGCCAGATTTATTTGAAAGTATATTTTTCAACATACATGGTATTATTTAAAGAAGTAAGATTAGTTCCTAGTGGAAGTCATTTTAGTTTGCTTTCTATGGCTGTGATAAAAACATCAGAACCAAAAGCAACTTGGGAAGGAAAGGGTTCACTTGCTTACAGGTGCAGAGAAGGTAGGAGCTCAGGCAGGACCGGGCTGGAGGCAGCCACTCAATCAGAGGCCATGCTGCGTATTGCCTTGCTCCTCATGGCTTGTTCAGCCTTCTTTCTTCTCCTCCTCCTCCTCTTATTTCTCATTTTTAGACAGGGTCTCTATGTAGTTCTGTCTGGCCTCGAACTAACAGAGATCTGCCTGCCTCTGCCTCCCTTGTGCTGGGATTACAGGTGTGTGTCACCACACCCATCTCAGCCTTCTTACACAGCTCAGACTCTCCTGCCCAGGCTGGGCACTGCCCCCCCCCGGACTGTCCCTCCTACATGAATCATTAATTAAGAAAACGACTCACAGACTTGTCTAGGGGCCAGTTCATGGAGGCGTTTTCTCAACTGGAGTTCCTTCTTCTCAGATTATTCTAGTTTATGCCAAATTGACAAAAAACTACCCACGACAGTGGTACGTAGTAGTTGGAATATCTAGACAAATACAAATTAGAAAAATATAACTAAATGATTTCTCATCGCCCTGATGCAGTAGGATATCACGTGTGTGTGTGTGTGTGTGTGTGTGTGTGTGTGTGTGTGTGTGTGTGTAGTGGATGTAAACTTGTTTTTGTTTGGATTCTGACTGTGGGATGTGAAACAGACTTGTGTGAGGGTGTGCAGTGTTTTTTCCACTTGTGAAACAGACTTGTGAGAGAACAAACAATGTTTGTCTACTGGAAGAGGAACAGCCTCTTACAGGGGTGTGTTCTTTGACAACTGATAAACATTCTAGTATGGACTCTAAGAGGATATATATATATATCTGATCATCACTGTTCATTGTTCCCTTCAAGAGAAGACCTCTTCGAGTTCTGGCTGCTGCTCCAGGGCCTGGCTATGGCAGTTGCAGTCACCTTTGCTGAATTGCTGGTTTGCTGTTTAATGAAGGTCTGCTTGAATCCTGCTGACTACACCAGTGGAATTGCTCCAAGGAACCGAGTCTAAAAAGATCTATTTCTCCTGTTTCCATTAACCTCTTTTCTCTCCTATCTAGGATAGGTGGGTTGTAAGGGAGGTATAAACATTAAAGAACCCCAACTAAAGTAGGTTTGAAAAAGTTCAAAGTTACGTGTATCACGTGTGTGTGTGTGTGAGTGTGTGTGTGTGTGTATGTGTGTATGTTAATACTACACTGGACTACCTGTAGCTAAAACATTTTCTATTTCTTCCATGAAGTGGTAAAATTGAGTTGAGTCAAAAGTCAGAAACAGTTTCCATGTGGCTTCATTCATTCTTTCTTGTCCAACTGGAATGAAACAGGTTCTGCAATGTTGTCCATAAGAGGCCTTAAAGCCGCGAAGCTTCTCAGCAAAAGCTTCTCACTCAAAAGCAGAACACTTAGGACTTAACAGAGGAGCAGGTGTGTAGACTTGCATGGAATGAGACTTTGGGTCTCAGGAAATTCTTGATTTCTTTCTGAGTCTTGTTTTTTGCTGACCAGCTGTTGTGAGGTGAGTCTTTTGACCTTCCCACCTCTCGTCACTGCCTTGGAACATTAGAAACCACACTGAATGACATCTTAGATCATATTTCTCTTTCCCAGGGAAAATGGATTTGAAATTATAGGGTTGATTTGACCTTGTAAAACTGAGTTGGAGTTTTAGAAAGAGATCAAGAACACCCTGTTCATTTTGGGTGTCCTTTGCTGATGATAATTGTCTACTACAGTCTAAAGATATCCATTTCCTCCCAAAATGTCTGTATTTTTTCCTGTGTGAATTTAAATCTTTATAGGCAATACTGAGCAATAGTTATGCAGTCATTTCTCCGTATTTTAGGTTCATCCTATTCTCATTAGAAATCAACAAACAATCCTGAAATACAATGTATACATTCATGTTTTATCCCGGCCATTTCCTGAATTTCCTGTCTCAATTGCAGCAGGACGTTGTTCCTGTCCTTGGTTTTTGAAAACTGTATAGTGTACCAGTTTTATCTCTTTTTGCTGAGAGCATTAAGGATAGCCATCCTTTTACACCCTGAAACACAACTGACAAGTGATCAAGTACTTTTACAGGCATAAGTCACCATCACAGGTAGCAAACCACACACTTTTTGGCAGTGCTGTACACATGGCACACAGGACATAGCAGGTTACATCATTTTTACAGGAAGTTAATGGAGATTTCTAAGATCCACAGTTGCCTTTGCTGGCATGTATGCAGATGGATGGGTAAACTTTAGTGTGTTTTAAAATCATATATTAGTTTGTTTGCTTATGTCATACAGTTTTCTGAAATTTAATAAAATCTTCATAGAAATCAGAGATATTTTAAGAATACATTGCTCAAATCACAGATTGTAAGAAATAACATTTCTTTTGCAACCCACACATGCTACACATTATATATTGCATAACCTACAGTTGTTAGGAGATTCAGACAGATTCTAAGCTGTACGGTTTGTCGGGCAAACACATCTCATATTGTACACTTTCACATTTTTACACATTTGTGTTTTAAGCAACAGTTTTTGTCAGTGGATAGAAACTTATTCCACATCAGAATCAGGTGCCACCTCTATCTCTGTAGAAGAAAATTACTGTGGGAGGGGGTTTGTCTACACTCCCAGCTTCCCTACTCTCAGTGAATCTAAAGATGAAAACCATATGACTTCTAAATGAAACATTGCTAAGATTTGTACTTCAGTTTGAAGATTAGAAGGTAAGGCCTATTTTCAAGCAACATTTCTGCTTTTAAAGAAGAAAACGATTGCTTCGAAGTTCACATTACATCAGTAATATAAACTCTTAGGCTGGATAGGTGGCTCAGTGGCCAGGACTGGAGTTTCTTTCCCAGCACTAAGGGAGGCAGTTTACAACTGCCTATAGCTCTAGCTCTAAAGAATCTGGGAACGTCTTTTTTCCATGGGTACCAAACAGATAAATAAAATATTTTTAAAACATTTATGAAAAATTGGTTCCAGATAAAATTTCAAGTAATAATACTAATGATAGTTTAAGCTAATATTAAAGAACACTATTGCCTGGTTTTCTTGGAATTGCATGCATATATAACTTTTTTTGCTTTGTTTTGTTTTTCCTTTGAGACAGGGTTTCTCTGTATAGTCTTGGCTGTCCTGTACTCACTTTGTAGACCAGGCTGGCCTTGAATGCACAGAGATCTGCTTGC
The DNA here is from genome assembly GCA_907169655.1 of Acomys percivali. NCBI lineage: Eukaryota > Metazoa > Chordata > Mammalia > Rodentia > Muridae > Acomys > Acomys percivali. Next base: position 80,571,331 of record OU015743.1, on the reverse strand, counting down.
TTCTGCCTTCCAGAGTGCTGGAGTTACAGGCATGCACCACCATGCCTGGCTGAATATATATATATATATTTAAATCCACTTAACTTTGAGTCTTCTCTCAGAGATGCCAATTTTTCTTATATATGAATAGTCAAAAGACTGATTATGGCTCTCTTTCTTTTTCTGAAAACAAACAACTGGCTTCCATATTCCATATGCTCTTTGTCCATATGTTATTGTTGGGTAATAAAATAGAGCCAGGATGGAGAGATCCAGTATCTAGTGAGCACGTTAACACTGAAAGATGCTCACAGTACAGACTCACAGACAACGGGATGGCCATTTTTCCTTTGGTAAAATCCCATCTGACAGTAGAATTCTTTGTTTACTTTAACATTTCTCTTATTAAATGATACACCCTCATTTGCTGAAAACAATAGGAAAGCACTTAGTGTCCTTTTTGGAGGAGAAGTGCACTTATTGCCAAATGTGTTTCATCACTCTCTGGGTTTGTACCTCATAGAGCACTTAATCTACTTGTATTCATTAACACACTTCTGGTTTTATAAATACATTTCCCAAACTCAGATCTTTACGACCCAACTCACTTACTACTCGTGTTTACCTATATACCACACTCAGGGATTGAAGTGGTTTGAATGAGACACCCCCATAGTGTTAGGCATTTGAGTAATGAACTCCCCAGTTGGTAGTACTGTATGGGCAGTTTCGGAGGGGTGCAGTTGTTGAAGAATTATGGCCTCCTCTTTGCTGCTTGAGATGTGAGGCCTCAGCTTCTGCTCTGCTGCCGTGGATTTCATTCCCTAAGAACAACCACTCAAGTAACCCCTTCCTTCTCTAAGTTTCCTTAGTCAGGTGTTTTATTACATCTGCAGAAGAGTAAGTAGTGCAGGGATCTTCGTAAAAATTTTCACATTCATACACGTTGAAACACTCGGTTGAAATACTTTGATTGGTAGGTACAGACTTCAGTCACTTTGATTGACAGCACATGTGATTGATTCTCTTCCTGCTGCTTCTGAGAGGCTTGCATCTTCCTTACCAAGTTCTGTTTCCCAAGAGAAGTCCAAATCCATCCTGTGAATGTTTACTCCTGGACAACTATCTTTCTACTCTGTCAACCTTGACCTATCTTGACATCTTTTCTATGACCTCAGAATGCTCACTTTTTCTGCTGTTTCTGCCTTCGTTGGTGCTCTCTTGTCTATTTCATGTTCCCTTCATACCTTGGCACATAATTCCGAGCTTAGACAAGTTAGTGCCTTTAAATACAATGGATGAAAGTGATTTGCAGTTATCACACACAACTGTCTACAGTGATGAGGAAAGTGAAATATAACTGCTTGGAGTGGAGGCAGATTTGAGCATCCATCTTTTCCAACTTTGTTGGACAGAAAAAATTGTCAAGCTCATAATTCTATGACCCTGAAATGTCACACACAAATCTTTCCTGGACCAATCAATTCTGCTTCACACCCTTGGTGAGTCTTTGTTGTTGTTGTTGTTTTATTGTTGTTCTTATAAATACAAACTAAAAATTAATATAGAAATTACTCTATTCTAATCTCCACAGTGACTTCAGACTTTCTATCAATGTGAAAATCACAACCTTTTTGTCACTCTTCTAAGTATTTCTAGTTCCTATTGATTCACAATCATTTGGCATTTGAGTTTTGTTTGAAGTCTGTGTACCCATGTTTTTCTCCTACTCTATCTTTCTAACCATTGGCCCTAGAGCCTCAATTTCAGTATGATTCAAAAAGAAGTCAGACCAGTGCAGATATATTGATTCATTTAGTCCCTTCAAGAATTCTCAACGTGAGCATAGAGAGATGGCTCAGCAGTCAAGACTGAGTGCTCTCCCAAAGACCCAAGTTCAGTTCTTAACATCCACACTGGGGAATACAATTGTCTGTAACTCTAGCTCCAAGGGATTGAGTTGAATTGACTCACTCTCATCTATGTTAGATATTTGTTTTCTTCTCCAGCATATCATGTCTCTTTAGTGAAGGCTACTCTGTCATTCTTCATGTTTAGAAGTTGTTTCTCTTTGGAAGTCCTCTGTCTCTCTCTTTGGCCATTAGCAAATTAGGGCTAGGAGCCAGACACTTGGATTCCTCGAATTGATGTACCTATGTTTTAATCTTAGCTTCACTATTATTTCATCATAATTATTTTTAAAACTTTATAGTCTTATTTCCTTGTCACTGGCTGAGAAAAATAATGTTCACCACTTAGGATTAAAAAAAATATATTTACTTTTACTTATGTGTATGTTTCTGTATGAATACATGATGTGTGTGTGTGTGTGTGTGTGTGTGTGTGTGTGTGTGTGTAGCTGGAGTTCCAGAGAGTTTTATGCCCTAGTGTAGGCATAACATTATTGTGTAGTTTAAATTCCGATTTCCTGTCTAAATGTTGTGTAAACTCTGCTCCCTAATTGTCCCCTTATAATGTCAATAAAGCAGCTTATAGCCAATCAATGAGCAGGGGAGAAAAAAGAGCTGGCCTTCTGCCAGGCAGGGGAGGAGGAGCCGGAGGAGGAGCTAGAGAATTCAGCCAGGGGAAAAAGTCCGAGGAATATGAGGAAGAAGGATGTGGTGCCCAGTAAAGCTGCAAAGCGCAAGTATCGCTGGGTTGTCTGCTCAGAGTAAGACCGGATAGCATCGAGGGTAGGAACAGATGTAAACTGCCCAGGTTGTGTAGTAAAGCCTTGTATTATAAAAGAGTGTCAATTATTTGTGTGATCGCTGGGATAAGAGAGAAGCTAAGAGAGACAAACACTATTTTATAAAAATAACTTTAACACCCCAGTGTGAGTGCTAACAACTGAACTCAGGCCTTTGGAAAAGTACTCACTCTTGACTGCTGAGCCATTTCTTCATTGCTACGTTGATAATTCTTTTTTCCTTCCTTCCTTCCTTCCTTCCTTCCTTCCTTCCTTTCCTCCTCCTCCTCCTTATCTATTTTCCTCCTCCTCCTTTTTCTTTTCCTTCAGTTTTTCAAGACAAGGTTTTCCAGAGTCAGCTTGGGTGCCATGAACTCACTTTGTAGACCAGTCTGGCCTAGAACTCAGAAATCTGCCTGCCTCTGCCTCCCAAAGGGCTGGGATTACAAGTGTGTGCCCTCACACCCAGCTACTTCAGTTTTTCTGTGTATCAGAAGTTGGGAAAGATCGAAGCTCAAATCCAGAAACAAATGCATTTCACTCCAAACACTTACCTTTCACATGATCACTACAGACAGCTGTGTGTGATAACTACCTAAACAAGGTTTGCCTTTCCGCTTAATTCAAATGTATTTACAAACTATAAAAATCGTGCTTACTGATGGCTTCTGTTCTACTTCCCCTTTTGTTGCACTAATAAACCCTGTATCCCCAAAACCAACCAGGAGGAGGAGGAAAGAGCTAATTTCATCTTGTACTCTATGTAAAAGCTCATCACTGAGGGAAGGCAGGACAGGGAGGGGAGGCAGGAACCTGGGCAGAAACCATGAAGGGAAGTGGCTTTCTCTTGGTTTATTCAGTTATCTTGATTATGTAGCCCAGGCCGTCTGCCTAGACACAGCACCACCCAGAGTAACCTGGGCTCTCCTACATCAAGCAGAAAATGAGAAAACACCTCACAGACCTGGCAACAGGCTACTGTGATGGGGGTAATTCTTCAGATGAGGTTCTCTCTTCCCAGGTGTATTTCTGTATTTCTGTCAAACTGACCACTGAAGCAATGACAGACACCATGTATTGTTTTAATACACAGATATATCGTGTGCTTTGTTTTTTTAATGTAGCCCAGTTTGGCCTCACATTCACCCTTCTCTTGCCCCTGCCTCCCTTGTGTAATATTTAAATCATATTAAATATATCTGCTTCCTCAAACATCATTTCATGGTTTAAAACATCCATCAAAATCCATTTTTTTTCTAGTGTTTTTTTTTTTTTACATACTGAGTATCTTATACCTGAGTATAGTCACTTGGTGAATAAATAGACAATACATGATACAAACGCACAGTGGAAACTATTTAGCCACAAAGGTTATAATAATGAAACTGTGTCATTTACACCAACATGGGCAGAACTGAAGGTCATTGTGCTCAGGGTAAAAAGCTGGACTTGGACAGACCAGCACTGTATGATCTCACGTGTATGTCTATGTGTGTGTGTGTGTGTGTGTGTGTGTGTGTGTGTGTGTGTGTGTGAACAGAAAGGTGAGCTCATGGAAAGATGGAATAGACTGAAGGTTAGCATAGACTGGGAAGAGAGAGACAAGGGACAGTGTGGGGAAGGATCAACAAAAGTACCAATTACCTGCTTGAGAATAAAATATTTCTTAAAAAATCAAATAAATGTATAAAAATGAAAAAAAAAAAGTACCAAGGTCCAGAAAGGCCCCTTTAAGTGAAGACAGGAATGCACATGCCTCTGGCTTTGTGCATCCATGTTGTAAAGGCAATAAGCAACCACCTTTCCCATCAAAACATTCTTGCCTAATATTGGCAAGATCGTTACTGAGCTTTGCTAACCCTTAGAGATGGACTTAAAATGTATTGCATTTGTTTGGAAAGGTGGCTTTTTTTTCTTTTACCCTCTCCCCTGACCACCTACAAATGCTTTTCCTGATTGTATCCCTAGGATTCTCCAGGGGTAGCTTACTGTACCTCGGATTTGCTCGGGTATTGCTTACCACCATCCCTTGGTTTTGTAGGCTGAATTGACAATCTCCTGGTCAGAAGTAGCCCAACAATTGCTGAAATCAAATAGGTAGTGTGATCCTTGCATTGACTGGCACTGCAGTGAATTGATATCTCAGAGCGCAACTGCAGTCACCTGGAGTTTCTGACTGCAGTTCTTGTTGGTTGTTGATAATAAGTAATCTTGTTTGATTTGGTCAAAATTCTCTCTTTCTTGACTCGTTTTCCTCGGCCTCATATTCAGTGGGTGATGCTATTCACAGATACGGTCTGATTCATTTCTTTGTCTGTACTGACGGATTCACATTCCTGTCTGGGGCTGTCATCAGGAAGCCCAGAGAGAAAAAGAAATGAATAAAGGAAAAGATTTCCAGTAACTGGGTAGAGGAAGGTGTGGGTTTAAGACCTTTAACTATTCTACAAGAAGGCATTTGGATCAAATTAACTAATGTTGGGGGTGGGATAATTGGTCCTTATTTTTAATTTTGAGGGGATTTACAGCACATTTTACCTTCTTAACAAAGTAGTGGCAGGAATAGGGCATTACCTACCAGCATTAGCTGATGTGAAACAGACATCAAGAATTCCCCCAGTGTCTGCCCCAGAGGACACAGGCATTACAGGCTCTGCTGTGGTGACGAAGGGCTGGATTTTGCTGGAAATGTCAGCCAAAATCTGGTTTGTTTTTTTCCCAGTTGGGATTTAAAAGGTTACTCAAAATAATGTTTCACAGAAATTACAAAGAGAAGGAGGTTTTGTTAATGAGAATATGATCTGTGTTCTTGCTTTTTATGATAGTGTTCTTACAAGCGGCAACGTGGAGTCAGCCTTCAACAGTTACCCTCTGATGTCAGCACTCAATGTGTAGCTTGTATGTAAACTAACACCAGTTTGGGCTCAGTAAGAAGCTGCCCCCCTTAAATGGGGGAAACACCCATAAATAGAATGGGCAGTATCTTTCTGTATTTAAAATATCAGTGCCCCATTTTATAGCTAATTAGTTCTTTACCTGGCAAGAATACAGATGATTGCTCAGGTGGGTTGATTTATAGGAACTGAGGATATAAGGAAACGCAAGGTCTTCATTCTGTAAGCAAATGAAGTCAGATTGTGGAAGTAAGTGTGTGTGTGTGTGTGTGTGTGTGTGTGTGTGTGTGTGT
>OU015743.1:80536801-80565466 GCA_907169655.1 Acomys percivali | reverse complement strand
TGTGTGTGTGTGTGTGTGTGTGTGTGTGTGTGTATGTATGTATGTATGTTTGTGAGGCCAGAGGCTACACTGTCAGATTAAATTCTTCTGGAGCTCATTGATTGCCTACAGTACTTGGCCAACTAGCTCTAGGGATCTGCCTGTCTCTGTCTCATCAGGGCCACCAGGATTACACAAGTGCATGGGTTTTGGAAAGCCAAACTTGGGTCCTCTTGCTTGTGTGATAGATATTCTACTAATTGGGCCATCCTTCCAGTCCCAATGTTATTCCTTCTATGCATCCCATTTCAGCCAAAATTGCTTATTTTTGTTTCTTTCTATTCTACCTTATTAATGACAATGCTGAAAACACAGGCAAGCTGGTATCCAAAATGTCTCGTAATTTGTAAGCAAACGTAGTGAATGTTTAGGATCCATTGAAGTTCTACTATATGATAAAACTTTGGGAGGTGGGTATTTTGGGAAAGCCTCCAAATTCAAATAGTTTAAAGTAGTGCCAACTTTATTGGCTTTGACATTAGAATAAGAAGAATGACAATGAATACAATTCATGGAATCTCCTTTCTCTGTACACCTGAACAGGTGTTTTGAGCACAAGGCTCACCTCCCACATTTCTTCCCTTGGATCGTTCGTTTTCGTTACCTGGACAACGGTTTCTTCTAGCTGTTCAACTCATTCCTGACACTTTTTTTTTTTTTTTTCATCAGCTAATGGTTTAGCGTCTATTTAAAGCTTAACCGGATCATCATAGTAGTCTTTCTTGTCTCTGAATTCCTTGGCACTGATAGCAATGCACTCAACATACTTTATGGCCTTATCTTGACTTGAGAGCAGGTCCTTCCAATTCATCAAGGAAGACCATTAAATGTATCTTTAATAGCCTTACTTCTCTCTCCCCATGAGCACATGGTAATACTGTATAAGACACAGATCATCTTTACTGAATCCTACTATTTTCCTAGTGGAGAGTTGGTAAACATGCTTAAAAGAAAGGCCCACAACTGATAAATCCCTGAGGCAGTGTGTTATTGGGAAACCCTACTCGCTACAAAGGTCCCCTGCTCAGAGATAGGCTCCCAGCACCTTGCTGGGATGAAGAAGCATTTCCAGCAATTTAACAAGCCTTGTTTCTAAGGCAGGGAAAGAAGACGGACTGCATGCACATCTGCAACTTGTTCTGACGCTGTCACTCATTTAACAGGAGTCACAGTTGGCCAGCGTGTGCATTCCGAGCTTAGATGACTGTAATACCTGGAGCATTTTTATGTTGTTTGTTGTTATTGCTTGATTTTTTTTTCTGTTACTGTCATTCAAAGTTCTGAGCTAAAGGAAGTATAAGCAACATGCTGGAGGGAGTAGGGAGAAAGAGAGAGGAAGGAGGGGAAGAGAGGAGGAGGAAGGAGGAGGAAGAGGAGAGAAAGAGTGAAAGAGGAAGAGGAAGAGAGGGGGAGACAGAAGGAGGAGCAGGAGGAACAGGATAGAGAGAAGGAGGAAGGGGAGAGAACAGAAGAGGGAGGAGGAGACAGGTGGTGACTTCTGAACCCAGACAAAATAAGAACATCATTACTCAAGCTTTTCAGACACCGCTGTTAGGTTTTAGCTGGCGTGGGCAGTTCAGGAGGACAGAGATGGGTTACTTGGGACTAAGGAGTTTGTTAGCAGAGTTTTGAATGCCACGGCCAGACAGAGAGGCAAGTGCACAGCTGGGGGTTGAGCAGCCCCAGACATCACGCTTGTTGTCTCCTAGGAGAATCAGAGCCACATGGCAGAAGGGGGAGCCTCTTCTTATGGTCCTGGATGGTGAGAGAGGCTTATGAGTCTTGGCTGCAGCCAGGATTTCTGGTTCCCCGTCAAGAAGCAGGGAAGCGTGTAGGGCACAGAATGTAGTACTCCTCTGGTGTAGACTCAGACTTACCTCCCAGGTGAGATGCTCTGGCACCGTGAAGACTGCCAGCTGGGATTACAGACAGTTACCTAGCAGGGAGCCTGTCAGCATCTGAGGGAGGAGGCCTGAGCAGAGGCTGCATTCTCGAGACCATTAAGAAGAAAAGCATTGCCTACCAGACACACATGCTGAGTGTAATTTATGAAAAATGATTATGCTTTCTGGACTTTGTGGGGAGATGAAAGGTAAAACTATGAGTGGATCAACCTTTCCCCTTCTTTCTTAAGTCTCTTAGAACACTGGCCCTCAACGGTAAAATCTTTATGGTCTTTTATGACTTAGTGGTTTTTCACTCAATATAAATTTATTCTTGAAAATATTTTTTTCTTGAAAAATATTATCTTTTTTTTTTTTTTTTTTTTTTTTTTCCAGCACGGAAAAGCTAGCGGTTAAGATACTAAATATGTTACCTAACAAAATTCAAGAATCTAAAAACAAATAATACTACAGAGATTTTTTTGTAAGCTCTGTTTAAGTAGTGAAATATAGTGAAACATAGAAACAGTGTTTACAGTCTAGCTGCTGGCTAACTGTAGAGAAAGTGTAGTTCCAAATGTTAATCCTTAGGTCATGTTCTCTCTTCATTGAGGTTTTCCATCCATTATTCTTTCTTTAAATTAATTAATTAATTTACTTATTGACTTTGCACCCAGGTTGTAGCCGTCTGTGTTCTCTCCTCCTGGTCTCATCATCTCTCCTCCTTACCCTCCTCCTAAGCTACCTGGTCTTCAACTCCATCAGAGACTTCAGAAGGAATAAACTTGATTACCTGAGTATGCTGAGAGCGCAGATTAGTAACTTTTCAAATGAGAAGATGACAGAGAGAGTTTGCTACCTGAATAGTCACCCAAAACTCTCTATAATTATATTACATATCTAAAACATATAACTTTGTTTTTATCACTTATATTGTTTTGACTACCTAAATGAATAAGTAAATAAATGAATAAGTCTTCCTGAAATGATTTTCTATAAAGAATTCTGCTCTCGTACATCAATGTATTTAGGGTACTGCCTATTTTTCTCAAAGAATATATTTTAATATATCTATACATTTTGAATATTGATATACCATACTGAATATAATTAATAAAATGTAATATAAGTATATATGTAGATGATAGATAGGTAGACAGTAGATAAATACATTTTTTTTAGATTATTAAGTTTTTTCATATTCCTTTTGTACTGTTTAAATTGCTAAATTAATTTCAGAGAATTTTAGCTTCAGTTACTTGATTTTTTTAAGTAAAAAACTTTTTGAAACAAATTTTAAATAGTTTGTTTTCTGAAAAAATTTTCTTTTAATTAAATTATATATAAATTAAAGTTTATAAAATTCTCTCTATATATAGGTAGATACATGATATAGATATAATATATATATAATATATATTATATATTATATATATGATACCTAGTTAGGTAGCTAGATGATAGATTTAGTTTCTAAAATCCAGAAACTACAACCTTAAAAAGTATTAATCACAGATTGTTTTCAAAATAAAGTTAAATAAGAAAGTTTATGTGTATTTTAAAGATTAGAGTTTGGTGTCTTGAATGTTGTGATTATTGTTTATGTAAGATAGTCTTCATGTTAATGAAGAATCTTTAGGATTGAAGCCTTATATTTTCTCATTCTTTGAATAGAGGTGATTTTTATACTTTGTGGGTTGGTCTTAGACCGTCATGATGAGCTTTGTTCTAGTGTATAACAGCCTTGATGAACTTTGTACTGTTTGGCAAACATTTCATGGCTCTATATTTTACTCTTCCAAAATAAATGAAATGCACAATAGCATTTTCATGTTGCAAGTGGAAAGAAGAAAATGATAGCAGATACAGAAGTTGTTAAAAGTCAAACTAAGTACATTGCAGAGGCCAAGATCTTAAACTAGTTCTGAAACAAATCCCATTGAAATAGGTGTGGCAACAGAATCTTCCAACATTATGTCACTGCTGTGCTTACAAATAAAACTACTCAGTCATAAGAATTTATTCTTTTCATAGAATTTCAACTTTACAAAATTGAATTTATTTTGTATTAAAATCACACATGAAAAAGGTTTCTGATGAGAGTCTTTAAAGCATTATTCCTTGTTATGATTATTTTAAATGACATGTTTTTCTAGTGCTAGGTTTAAAAGGAAATTTTAATTATTTATCCCAAAGCCTATTATATACCACATGTATTATAATAACGTTAAATTATTTGTTAATAGCTGTAAATGTCTAGTAATGATAGGATTTCCCTAAATTTTCTATGGATAATTTTTTAATTAAATTTTTTATTCCCAAAACAATGTTTTTTTCATTCTCAGATGTAACTGTCATTTTACATTATACTTCCCTTACTTTTGCATTTTCACATTAACTTTTGGTTTGCAACAGTACTTTGTTGACTGCTTTTCAAAGGAAAAAGAAATGTGTTCTTTCTGTGTAAGCACTTGACTCACTCAAATTTCTCAATGTGGGGCAAAAGGGATGGCTCTGTGGTGACAGCACACGTTTTATAAGCACGAGGACCTGAGTATGATTTCCATCACACACACACACACACACACACATATGCACACACACACACACACACACACACACACACACACACACACACACACGAAGCATTGCTGTGCATGCCTGTAATCGCAACATTGGGTGGTGGTGATGGGCAGAGTGTAAGAGCTCACTGGCCTTCCAGCCTATCCAACAAGGCAAGCTTCCAGGTCAGTGAAAGATCCTGTCTCCAGATAGCACAGTACAGAGCAGCAGAGGAAGACATCTGGCATCTTGCTCTGTGTTTTGGATTTATACACATTTCTACTTGTATACTCATGTTCATCGACCACAGCCTATAAACAGCACACCCACACTCACACACCCACACACTCATGTACACACATATACATACATATACATACTCACACATACACTCACACATACACTTACACACACATGTACACACATGGGGGTTCGGATTATTTTCACAAGAGTAAAAATTTCTTTCTATTCATTACTGTTGAATAAGAAAATATTGTCCTTTATATCTCCAAATATCATGGCCTTTCCATCTAGCACCTAATTCTAGAATGAGTCTGTTTATTATTTTCACTGGAACACTGCAGACTTTACCTATTTTATCTAACAATATGTCTGTGTTTTACTTCATTTAAAAATTTAGATTTACTCTTATTTTTAAATTATGTGTATATATGTATGCCTATGTAAGTGTGTGTGCTCTCATGAGTACAGTGCACATAAAGCTCAGCAGAGGGCACCAGAGATGCTTTGCAGCTGGAGCTACAGGAGATTGTGACCTGAGTTACGTAGGTGTTGAGAACTGAGCTCTGGTTCTTTGCAAAGGGAGTGCATACTGTATCTGCTGAACCTTTGTTTTGTTTTGTTTTGTTTTTTAATTTGGAAAGCATCATGTTTTATACTTAATATTTGTTCTCCTGTTATCTCTATAATTATATCCACTACTGGTTATTTGTTTTCATCTTGCAGAACTCAATGGAATCAATAAACAAATTATTTCAGAGTCAACTTAACTTGCTCATTTTAAAAATTAAATTTATTATAATGAAAGCATCACATACTACTATTATCCAGATCCAAAGTCTATACATTTAAGTGAACTTGTATCCAGCTAGATAGGCATTTGAAACCACAGAGTTTCATTTTAGATGTTTACACCTTCACTATTGAATGTATTTTTATTTAGGTATCTACTACTAAACCCAAAAAAATCTATGAGAGCTAGACTATAAAAACAATTAGCATTATATCACCTTTCATAACTCATAACCACTATGCACATTCTGTCCTTCCTTGCTTTCTTTTCTACTTGCATTCATGTGTACATTTGTTTACACAAATACATATACTATTTATTAGGTTCCAAAAATTATAAATCAATCAATTTTCTTACAAAATTTGTGATAACATTTTTCTTTAAAGCTATATTGTAGTGTGTGTGTGTGTGTGTGTGTGTGTGTGTAATATTTTCCATCCATCTCTTGATGGATGTCTAGGCTGATTCCAGTCGTTTGCTGTAGTGAATAGAGCAGCAATGAGCATGTGGGTATACATATCATTATGTTAGAGTATTGAATGAAATAGGTGGACTATATGGTAGTACCATTTTTAATTTTTTGAGAAGTGTCCAAATGGGTGTTCACAATGGCAGTACTAATATGAACTCCCACCAAAAGTGAATAAGGACCCTTCTTCTCTCCACACCCTCTCCAAAACTAATTTTCAGATTTGCTGATGATAGAAAGCCATTTTGACTGGGTGCATTTCTCTGGGAGTTAAGGAATTAAACATTTAAAAATAGTTATTAGCTATTTGTGTTTTTAGGCAATGTGATATAAAAAGGGCAGAGTTGAAAATTAATAAAATTAGAGATAAAACAGTATCCTTACAACTGACTTCAATGAAATATAGAACATTAGAAATTGCTATGAAAACTTATACTCTGAAGTGCTGGGTAACATAAGAAATAGAAATTTTTCAAAATGCATATCATTTATCAAAAGCCATTACATGCAAGGAAATCGAACCCATTAGTATAAGTCTCCACTTAAAGTAAAGCCCATGACGAGATGAATTCACTGCTGAATTCTATTCGAATTTCCAGGAAACCTCATGCCAATTCTTTTTAATGTGTTCTATAAGCAAGAATGCGAAGCAACATTACCAAGTTTATTCTAGATAATCTAAAAAACAGGAAAAGGTGCTGCAGAAAAAGAAAACTACAGACCAATTTTCTTTGAACATAAATACAAAATGTTTCAGAAAATACTTGTAAATTGGATTCAGAAACACAGTATGAACATTATACTTCACAACCAAGTGGGCTTCATTTGAGAATGACAAAATTGGTTGAACATACTTAAATCAATTGATAGAGTAAACCTTGTAAATAAACTTAAGGACAGAAATCACATAGTTATTTCAATTGATGACAAAAGGTATTTAACAAAGTTGAACATGCTTGTATGAAAAGTTTATGAATAGATGAAACATACCTCCAAATAATCAAAGCTATCTCCAATGAACTTATTGGCAACATTAAAATAAATGGAAACAAACTGAGAGTATTTCATCTAAAATCAGGAATGAAAAAAGAATGTCCACTCTCTCCTCTCTGACTTGAGATAATGCTTCAAGTCTTAACTATAAGCAGTTAAACAAGAGAAAAACCATAACTGGGCTAAAAGTCAGAAAGACAGAAGGCAAACTACCCTTATTTGCGGGAACATGAATCTTTACCTAAATGAGTCTACTGAGTTTACTAGAACACTCTTGGACATAATAATCCTCACTAAATTTACAGTAAACAAAATTAATTAATTAAAAAAATCATTTATATTAACAACATACTCTCCAAAAAAGTATTTCTTTTTTTCCAAAAAATATTATGTATTTTCTCCAAAAAGTATTATGAAAAAGTATTTCTTTCAAAATAGCTTAAAAGATAAATATTTAGGTACACAACTAATCAAAGAGGTAAAAGCCATTTGTAAGGCAAACTCAAAGAGATTGAAAAAGGAAATCACAGCAAGTGGAAAATATTGCATGCTCTTGGTTTGACAGGATTAATATTGTGAAAATGGTCACTCTATCCAAATTAATTTAAATATTTAATGCAATGGCTATTAAAATTCAATATCCCATTTCTCAGGTTGATAAAGAACAAGAATTCATGTGGAACCACAAAGACCTTTACTCTAAGGAGTAAAAATACTATTGGAAATATTACAATATCTGACCTCATATTATACTATAGAAATACAGTGATAAAGTTAGCCTGATACTGGCCTAAAATAAACTTGTAGACCACTGAAATAGAGTAGAAGACCCCATCCCCATGTGGCAATGCCATGCCCTCTTAAATTTTGACAACAAAAGCAAAGATATACAATTTGAAAATAGATACCCCATTCAACAAATGGTACATGCAGAAGAGTGAAATGAAATTCATTATTCACCTTGTATAAAAAGCAATTCAAAATGTTATCTAAAATATGAAATCTGAACCTTCTAAAAGACAGCATGGGAGATACAGTTTAAAATACTGGAGCAGAGAAGACCTATTTTTTTTTCCATTTTCAATGCACCCAGGCAGCAGCCTTCATTCCCTTCCACTTTCCCCTCGCCTCCAGATCCACTCCTCTATTTTTCTATGCAAAAGAATAGGCTCCAGGCATATCAACAGATCATGATATAATAAATTACACTAAGATTAGGCACACTGTACTGGCAGGGCAACCACTAGAAGGAAAAAGGTTCAAAGAGCAGGTGAAAGAGTCAGAGACACCCCTACTCACAAGAACATCAAGCTAACAAACAGAACATATAAACAAGGGACCTGGAACAGTGCAATGCAGGCTCTGTGATTTCTACTTCAGTCTCTGTGTGCCCTATGAGCTCTGCTTGGGTGATTCTGTGGGCTGCATTCTCCTGGTGTTCTCAACGCAGGTTCCTACAGTTCTTCCTTTCCTTCCTCTGCAGAGTTCCTCCAGCTCCAAGGGGAAGGACTTGATTAAGATCTCCAATTTGGGCTCTCTCTTGCCTAATATTTGACTATAGGTCTCTACATCTGCTGGAGAGAGCCTTTCTGGTGTTCACTGGGCCAGGTACTGATCTATGAATATAGCAGAATATCATTAGAAATCATTTTTCTTGAATGTTTTCTATCCCAGGTCTCTGGACTATCCCGTCTCTGGTTCCTGGTCATCCAAGCAGTGTTGGGCATGGGCTTCCTTTAGAGGCATAGGCCTCCAATTAGACCAGTAATTGATTGGCCACTCCTACATGTTCTGCACCTACATTGCCACCAGCACATCTTGTAGGCAGGATAGATTATAGGTCAAAGGTTTTGTGGTTGTGTTGTGTCCCAGTCCCAGCTCCAGCACTGGAAGCCTTGTCTAGTTACAGAGGATGGCCTGTTCATGCTCTGAATCTTCCATTACTAGGAATCCAGGCTCTGTCTCCTCCATTATTAGGAGTCTTCACTCAAGCCACTCATGTAGAATCCTTTGAGTTTCTCCTGCAATAGGTTTCTCCATCACCTCTACCCAGTGCCACCCAATGCCCTCCAATCTTAGTTGTCTCTCCACAGACTCTCTTTTTTCCTTCTTCCCCACCACACCTGATCCCTCCTGTGCCCATCCTTACCTGCCTCCAACTCACCCAAGAAATTTGTTCTATTTCCCTTGCACAGAGGAGATTCATGTATCCCCCTTGGGCTCTTCATGTTCCTTACCTCTCTGAGTCTGAAGTATAGCATGGTTATCCTTTACGTTACAGCTAATGCCCACTTATAAGTGAGTATATACCATGTGTGTCTTTCTGGGTTGAGTTTCCTCACTCAGAATGATTTTTTCCTAGTTCCATCCATTAGTCTGAAATTTTCATGATGCCATTGTTTTTAATAGCTGAGATAATACTCTACCGTATAAATGTACTACATTTTCTTTATTCATTCTTTGGTTGAGAGACATCTAGGTGGTTTATTACGAATAAAGCCACTGTGAACATAGTTAACAACTATCCTTGTCATATGAGAAGGCCTCCTTTGGGTATATACCCAAGTGATATAGCTGGGTCTTGAAGTATGTCGATTCCCAATTTTTGAGAAACTGATGTATTGATTTCAAAGTCGTTGTACAAGTTTGCACTCCCATCAGCAATGGAGGAGTGTTCCTCTTGTTCCACATCTTTGCCAGCAGGTGCTGTCACTTGAATTTCTTTTTAAACTTTTATTGAATGTCTATGATTTACAAGTCATGCACCAAAATCCCTCTCCTCCCTCCAGTAAAATAAAACAAAGAAACAAAAAAATCTTGTCACAGAAGCTGTAGTGTATCACACAGTGTAGCCATTTGTCCATCTATATTTACTTTCAAATGTTCATTGCTAAGAGTCATGGGTCTGGTTGGAGGCCTACATTATTGTTACTGGATCCTCACTGGGACTGCTATCAGATATCCCATTGTTGCTGTGTGTCAAGGAGATTCTTAATCTATGAATCTGCAGATCTGGCCCCTTCATGTATTCTAGCAGGTCATATATGGGGGTCAATGTTGGGGTTAAGAGCCCTGGGTCAGAGTCACTCCCTTGTCCTCAGGGCAGGGCCCACTCTCTTGCTCTCATATCATCATGGCAGGGCCAGCTCTCTTGCTCCTGTGTCCAGGGCAGGGTACCCTCTCCTGCTCCCATGTCATCATGGCAGGGCCAGCTCACCCGCTCCTGTGTCCTCAGGGCAGGACCCATTCTCCCAATCCCATGTTATCATGACAGGGCTGGTTCACGGGCTCCCATGTCTTCAGGACAGGGCCGGCTTACCTGCTCCCGTGCCCTCAGGTCAGGGCTAGCTCACCCACTCCTGTGTTCTCAGGGCAGGGCTAGCTCTTCATCTCCTGTGTCCTCAAGGCAGGATCAGCTCTCAGGCTCCCATGTCCCCAGGGATGGCTCATCTGCTCCTGGTTCCTCAGGGCCAGATCACCTGTTCTTGTGTCCCCAGGGTCAGCTCTTCTACTTCCATGTCCTCAGGGTCAACTCTCCTGCTCCCGTTCAATTCACCAGATTGTTGCTGGCTGTCAAGGACTGAATGACCTCCTACTCCCATGGGATCTTGTGGGACATCTAGCAGGTGGCAAGTAGAGGTCCCTCTAAGTCTTCGTTGTATAGCTCGCAAAAACCATTGATGTTGGCCCAGCTCAGCTTCTTGTCCCAGGGAACTTGTGGCTCTGTTGATTCTGCCTCCTGAGTCTCTGGTTCCATTGCATGCTTCATCCACCATGGGTCCCCACCTCACCGCTGTCCCTAGTATCCACCTCTGTGCGATCCAGCTCATGGCACTGAGCATGGTCCTGGCCTGTGAGAGGAGGTTCATGAGGCCTGTGGTGTGGATGGTGCAGTCCTCGATTCGAACAGCACCCTTCTTCAAACCATCTCCTTGGCGTGCACTGCACTGGGCCGCAATCCGAAAGGCAGCCTGAGCGTGGTCTCATGGTCCTGGAGCAGGAAGGCATGGACGATCCACGTGACAGGATTTCCTTCTTTCTGGGAAACACCAACACTGTCTTTTGAAGCTCTCACTATGATCCTTTGCTGGCTGTGCAGTCTCTGCTGTTCCACAGATCAGACACACTGTGTGATTGATGCCATCTTGAATGATCTCAGATTGGGTATTTCTAATACATTGCACTAAGCGTTTCCTCCCAATCAGGCCACTCTCAGGGGTGAGCATTTCTGTGGAGCTCTGGAACACTATCCTCCTCCTCAGAATGTGTTGTGGTTCTCATCTTTTGAACACTGCGACTAGTGCCCACCGTCACTTGAGTTTTTGATCTTAGCCATTCCTACAGGTGATAGATGGAGTCATTTTGATTTACATTTCCCCGATGATTAAGGATATTCCACACTTCTTTAAGTGTTTCTCAGCCATTTGAGTATCCTCTATTGAGAATTCTGTTTAGATCTGTACCCCATTTTAAAAAGATTATTTTTAATTTACATATTCACTTTATGCCTCCCTCCATCCCTCCTCTCCTCCAGTACCTCCCTTCCCCTTCCTTACCCTTCCCCCTCTTTTCCCTCCCCCCCTCCCTTTCACTCATAAGTGGAGGTTTCTCCCACCAGCCCACCCCAACATGTCAAGTCACATCATGACTGTGCTCCTCCTTATCCATTGAGGCCAGGCAAGGAAACCCAATTAGGGTGAAGTGATAGAAAGAAGGTGATAGAGTAACGGCTCAACTTACTAGAGCACCTACATGAAGATCAAACTGCCCATTGGCTACATATGTGTAGGTGACCTAGGTCCAATCTATACATGCTCTTTGGTTGGTGCTTCCACCTCTGTAAACCCCCATGGGTCTAGGTTAGGTGGCTCTGTTTGTCTTCTTGCAGCATTCTTGTCCCTTCCAGATCCTTCTATCCTTCTTTCCCACTCTTCTACAGGACTCTCAGGGCTCTGGCTAATGCTTGGCTGTCAGCCTCAGCATCTGATTCAATAAGCTGCTTGGTAGGACCTCTCAGAGAATGGTAATGTTAGGGCCCTGTCTGTAAACATAGTGGAGTATTGTTAATGGTGTCATGGGTTGGCTCTCTCCCATGGGGTGAATCTCAGGTTAGGCCAGGCATTTGGTTGGTCATTCCCTCAGTCTCTACTCTATCTTTATCTCTGTACATATTGTACGCAGAATAAATTTTGGGTCGAAGGTTTTGTAGGTGGATTGGTGTTCATCTCCCACTAATATAGGTCCTGCCTGGCTTGAAGGTGACTTCTTCTCCGTGTCTCCATGTCCCCCATTGCTAGGAGGATCAGCTGAAGACAACCGAAGTCCTCCCTGTAGCCTACCCAGGCAGAGGTCTCCAGCTTGTCTCAGTGATGTCCTTGCCTTCAGTGTCCCTTTTCTCTCCAGGACCTCAAACTTTCTCTATTCACTCTCCTTACATCTGATCTCCCACCCTTCTTTTCCTTCCCCACACTCTCTCCTATCCAGTTCCCTCTCTACTTCCTCTTCCACCTCTTCTATTTCCCCATCTGAGTGTGACTCAAGGAGGGCCTCCCTTTGGCCCTCACTGTTACTTAGCTTCTTTGGTTCTGTGATTTTTAGTGTGATGGTTATTGTACTATATGGCTGATATATACTTATAAGTGAGTATATACCACATGTGTCTTACTGGGTCTGGGTTACCTTGCTCAGGATGATCCTTTCTAGTACCATCTATTTACCTGCAAATTTTATGATTTCCTTGTTTTTAATGGTTGGAGTTGTATTCCAGTCTGTAAATGTACCATAGTTTTTTTTTATCCATTCTTCTATTGAGGGACATCTAGGTTGTTTCTAGATTCTGGCTATTATGAATAAAGCCACTATGAACATATCAAGCAAATGTCCTGTGATACGGTGGAGCATCTTTTGAGCATATGCTCAGAAGTGGTATTCCTGGGTCTTGAGCTAGTACTATTTCAAATTGTATTATTTGATTTGTTGTTAACTAATTTCTTGAGTTCCTTACATATTTTGGATATAAACTCCACTTAGATGTGGAGTTGGTAAAAATCTTTTCCCACTTTGTAGGGAAAAGTGTCCCTGTTTTGTCCTAGTGGCCTTTGCCTTACAGAAAATTTTCAGTTTCATGAGGTCCTATTTGGAAAAAACTTTTTGAGCCAATCACCAACAACAGAAGAATTAGCCCCAAGTACTAGCAGATGAAACAAAGACAAAAGACTTCTGTTCAGCAAAGGAAATAATCAGAAGAGCAAATAGACAGCCCACAGAATGGGAGAAAATATTTGCCAGTTAGACAATGGGCTACTATCCAGACATTACAAATAATTTAAGTTACATACCAAGGAAATGAAACAGTCAATCGATGAGCAGGCAAATAAGCTGTTTATAATGTTGACTTTGATTTCTTTTTCTAATTAACTGTGGCATTTCTCTGCTCCATCTATTGTCTAAGTTCCTTTAAGCTACTGTTCCTACTAATTTTCTGTTTGCTATATTTTCTTCTAAACCATTGATATAATTAGTTTTCTGTTACTGTGAGTAAGAAGTTATGGAGATGAGATATAGCTTCCTAAAGCATGCTCCTAGTGACCAGCCCAGTGTTTAGGTTAGTGCCCTCGTGGTCTGTCACCTCTGCATAACATGATGCTTACATTATCAAGATGTAAGCCTCGGAGCCAGGGACATCTCTCTTGGCTGGACTCAAGTAGCAATGTTTTATTTCTATTCATTTTCTTTAGACTTCCCTGTGGGTTTAAAAAAAAATGTTGACCTTTTACTTCAAAAGATAAGTCTTTCTCTACTTCACTTTCTGGTCTACTGTTTTTCCTCTTGCTTACCAGTTTATGCCAAAAATGTAAATTGTTCCCAATGACAGAGGGAATCTTTATAGTCATACTGTTTTGCAGTTTCTAACTATGTTACAAAAAGTTATAAACACGTGTTTATTTGTATGATTTGATATAAAAGTGAGTATTTTTTATATAAAAGTGAGATTTTAGCCAAGAATAGCCATGTTTCTATTTGTAAAATCACTATATAATTTTATTCTCTTGAATGAAGTTATGTAATTTAATCAATTTGTTCTTGCTGTTGTGATGAAATATCTGGAGGAAATAAGAAGAGAGAGCAGTTTTATTTCAGTCTAGCATCCCATATTACAGTGCATGATAGAGAAATCAAAGCAACAGGAATGTAAAAGAGCCAGTTATATCACATCTGTAGCCAAAGGCAAAGAGATGTAAGCACATAATTGCTCATTTGTTTGTCTGTTTAGCTTGATTTTTCACTTTAAACATTTGAAGAAATATTATTTTCATATAAAATGAGTGAATGATTATTATAGAAATTATGTATTAAATAACAAAATTTTATGAAAATTAAAATGTCTATGAGTTACTTGTTACAATGAAAAGTCACATATTAATATGATGTGGTTTACCATTATACACTATTTTAATTAAAAATATTCAAGAAAGGAAAAATGTTGGTTTAATGGCTAAATGTAGAATAGCTACATTTAGATATGATAACGATGTCATATAGATAAAGAATGAAGTTCCTTGTAAACTTCAAAGAGACCAGTTTTAATATTTGAAGATGGCCCTAGTGGAGGAGAGAGAGGACAGTTAGAAGCTAAGGACAAAGATTAAAATACCTGATTTCACAGTAGCCTGAGTTCCAAACTTGTGATGAAAGTCCCGCAGCACACAATATCTCTAAGTACCTTATTTAAGAGCAAACATGGAAGTCTGAGTGTGGTGTCATATGCCTATAATCCCAGCATTGGAAGGACTGAGGTAAAATGGTTGAAAATTGGGGTCTAGACCCTGTTTCAAAACAACAACAAAAGAAACAACCCAAAACAGACACCTGAAGTTCTCTGGGGAAACAGTCGGTAAACTGAGGATTTAAAATTGCTGCAATGGGGGCTGGAGAGATGACTCAGTGGTTAAAGGCAATGACTGCTCTTACAGAGGACCCAGGTTCAAATCCCAGCACTTACATTGCTTACAATTGTCTGTGACTCCAAGTTCTGACACTCTCATATAGACATCTGTATATGCAAAACACCAGTGCACATAAAATAAAAGCAAATAAAACATTTTTTAAAAATATTGCTTGCAGGCAGGGCAGAGTGCTCAGGTCCACCCTAGGACCCAGCTAGGCACAGCCGCAGTTCTCCTGCTGTGACACAGGCTGGGCAGAGTGCTCAGGTCCACCCTAGGACCCAGCTCGGTGCAGCCGCATTTCTTTTGCTCTGACGCAGGCTGGGCGCAGTGCTCAGGTCCACGCTAGGTCCCAGCTCGTCGCGGCCGCAGTTGTCCTGCTGTGGCGCGGGCTGGGCAGAGCACTCAGGTCCACCCTAGGAACCAGCAGGGTGGTGCCACAGTTCTCCTGCTGTGACGCAGACTGGGCGGAGCGCTCAGGTCCACCCTAGGCACCAGCTCACCTCAACGAGGAGTTCTGCCCAAGACACTAACTCAGCTCAGAGGGCAGTTCTGGGGCACTGACACAGATTCAGCCCACAGGCCCTAGCTAGAATTGCCAGGCAGATTAGGCCCAGAGTCTCTACCTGAGTTGTGCACACAGGCTCGGTGGCCCCAAGGCTCTGACTGGACTATCCACACAGTATAGACCCAGAGTACTGGGCTGATTTCAGTGTGGGTCCATAGTCCCTGGCTGAGATTGGTGCATAATTCCGCACCGGAGACTCGTGTGGAGCTCGGCGTGCAGTTTAGGGCCAGAGTCCTTAACTGTGCTTGGCAGACAGATTTGACCCAGAGACTCTAATGGAGCTTTTAGAACAGTCCTGGCTCTAAGACTCTAGTTGGACACAGTGTGCACTTTGAATCCAGAATTTCTGGCTGAGCTTGGCGGACAGTTCGGGCCCTGAGTCAATAACTGACCACAGCACGCACTTTGGGCCAAAAACCCCTAGCTGATCTTGGTGCGCAGTCCCAGCCCAAAATTTCTGGCTGTACCCTGTGTGCATTTTGGGCCCAGAATCCCTTGCTGAGCTCGGCAGACAGTTCAGGCCCTGAGAATCTAGGTGAGTTCGGCGTGTGGTTCGGGCCCAATGTCCCTGGCTGGACTTGGCAGGGAACTCAGAAGGCTGTGGATACCTTGGCCTGACCCAACGCTCATTCAGAGACCCAGAACGACTGCAGGACCCACAGCACAGGGGAGGTGAGGATCACTGGCTGTGAGAGTCCAAAACTACAGGGCTAACCTCCTGCCGTCCACACTAGTGAAGCATCAGAGCTTCGAGCCTACAGAAATCTTGAGAAAACAAGTGAGTCTATCATCAGACTCCCTCCATCCAACTCTGGAAGCTACCCAACAAAAACAAAGCCAGCAAGATGTCTAAAGGACAGCGTAAAAGCATACACAAAAAAAAAACCCCAAAACAGCATGGCGTCTCCAGTTTCCCGCTATCCCAAAGAGAACAACTCAGAGAACTTAAATACAATGGAAATACAAGAAAATGACCTCAAATCCTTAATAAGGAGCATATTAATGGAGGAAACAAATAAAATTCGTAATCAAATACAGGAAGACGCAGCCAAACAGGTGAGAGACATAAAAGAAGCACATAGTGGAACTGGAAAAATTTCAGGAAAATGCGAACAACCAGATGAAAGAAAGAAATAAAATGGTTCAATCTCTGAAGACCTATAAAGAGGCAATGGAAGAAACTCAGGAATATACAAATAATCAGATGAAAGAAATCAAAAAATCAGTTCAAGATATGAAGACGAAAATGGATTCAATGATAAACACACAGACAAAAGAAAACGAGAACATGAGAACTAAGAGAAGAAGGCGAGCAACACAGAGGAGAGCTTTTCTAACAGAATCCAAGAGATGGAAGAACGAATCTCAGGTCTAGAAGATACAATCACAGATCTTGAAGCAACCATTAAAGATAATGCCAAATCTGGAAAACTCCTGACACAAAACATCCAAGAAATTCAGGACACCATGAAAAAAAGAAATCTGAGGATAATAGGCATTGAAGAAAAAGAAGATATCAGACTCCAAGGCCCAGAAACCATTCTCAACAAAATCATAGAAGAAAATTTCCCCAATCTAAAGAAAGAGATGCCTATAAACATACAAGAGGACTACAGAACACCGAATAGAATTGACCAGAAAAGGAAAACTGCCCGTCACATAATAATCAAAACACAAAACATACAGAACAAAGAAAAAATATTAAAAGCTGCAAGGGAAAAGGGCCAAATAACATTCAATGGCAAACCTATCAGAATTACACCCGACTTCTCAGCAGAGACCATAAAAGCCAGAAGAGCCTGGACAGAGATCCTGCAAACCCTGAGAGACCGTAGATGCCAGGCCAGACTACTTTACCCAGCAAAACTATCAGTAACCATTGATGGAGAAAACAAAATATTCCATGACAAAAACAAATTCAAACAGTACCTATCCACAAATCCAGCTTTACAGAAGGTACTAGAAGGAAAACTCCATCCCAAAGGGTCAAGCTACAACCAAAACTACTCAAGAAATAGGTAACTATACCATGGCAAAAACACAGCTACACAAACGATCGATTGGAAACAATATCAAAATTAAGACTCTTAACAGTCACTGGTCGTTAATATCTCTCAACATCAATGGTCTCAATTCTGCAATAAAAAGACACAGTCTAACTGAATGGGTGCATAAACAAGATCCAACATTCTTCTGCATTCAAGAAACACATCTCACCTATACCGATAGGCATTACCTCAGGGTAAAAGGTTGGAAAAAATATTCCAAGCAAATGGTCACAAGAAGCAAGCAGGTGTAGCCATTTTAATATCAAACAAGATAGACTTTCAACCAAAATTAATCAAAAGGGGTGAAGGACACTTCATAATAAAGTCAACCAAGATGACATCACAATTCTGAACATCTATGCTCCCAATACAAGGGCACCCACATTTGTAAAAGATCTTCTAAAGAAACTTAAACCACACATCGATCCCCACACAATAATAGTGGGGGACTTCAACACCCCACTCTCACTGAAAGATAAGTCATTGAAACAGAAACTAAGCCAAGAAATAACATCATTCACCAATGCCATGGGTAAAATGGATCTAATAGATATCTATAGAATCTTTCACCCAAACAAGAAAGAATATACCTTCTTCTCTGCACCCCATAGAACCTTCTCCAAAATTGATCACATCGTAGGTCACAAAGCAGGCCTCAACAGATACAAGAGGATTGAAATAATACCTTGTATCCTTTCAGATCACCATGCTCTTAGGCTGTAATTCAACAACAACAGAAATGAAAAAAAGCCTACACGTACGTGGAAACTAAACAACTCCCTGCTAAATGACACATGGGTCAGGGAAGAAATAAAGAAAGAAATCAAGGAGTTTCTGAAATTCAATGAAAATGAAGGAACAACATACCCAAATTTTTGGGATACACTGAAAGCAGTGTTAAGAGGAAAATTCATAGCACTAAGTGCCTTTAAAAAGAAATTGGAAACATCGCACATAAGCAACTTAACAAAACAGCTGGAAGCCCTAGAAAAAAAAGAAGCAGAAACACCCAAAAGGAGTAGACGTCTGGAAATAATCAAACTCAGGGCTGAAATTAACAAATTAGAAACTAAGAAAACAGTCCAAAGAATCAACAAAACCAAGAGCTGGTTCTTTGAGAAAATCAACAAGATAGACAGACCGTTAGCCAAACTAACTAAAAGGCAGAGAGACAGTATTTAAATCAAGAAAATCAGAAATGAAAAGGGAGACATAACAACAGACACTGAAGAAATACAAAGAATCATAAGATCCTACTTTGAAGGCATATATGCCACAAAATTTGAAAACCTAAGGGAAATGGATGACTTTCTTGATCAATTTCACTTGCCTAAGTTGAGTGAAGAACAGATAAACAAGCTAAATAGTCCCATTTCCCCTACAGAAATAAAAGCAATCATTGATATTCTCCCAACCAAAAAAAGCCCAGGGCCAGATGGTTTCAGTGCAGAATTCTACCAGACCTTCAAAGGCGATCAAATATCGATACTCTTCAAGCTATTCCAATACATAGAATTGGATGGAACATTACCAAATTCATTCTATGAGGCCATAGTCACGTTGATACCTAAACCTCACAAAGACTCAACAAAGAAAGAGAATTTCAGACCAATTTCTCTTATGAACATCGATGCAAAAATACTAAATAAAATTCTTGCAAAACGAATACAAGAATACATAAAGGATATCATTCATCATGACCAAGTAGGCTTCATTCCAGGCATGCAGGGATGGTTTAATATACGGAAATCCATCAATGTAACCCACCATATAAACAAACTGAAAATAAAAAACCACATGATCATCTCTTTAGATGCAGAGAAAGCATTTGATAAAATCCAACACCCATTCATGTTTAAAGTTTTATAGAGATCGGGGATACAAGGCACTTTCCTCGACATAATAAAGGCTATCTACAGCAAGCCAATAGCCAAAATCAAAGTAAATGGAGATATACTCAAAGAAATTCCTCTAAAATCGGGAAGAAGGCAAGGCTGCCCACTCTCTCCATATCTCTTCAATATAGTACTCGAAGTTCTAGCCAGAGCAAAAAGACAACAAAAGGAGATCAAGGGTATCCAAATGGGAAAGGAGGAAGTCAAACTATCCCTATTTGCAGATGATATGATAGTTTACATAAGTGACCCTCAAAATTCCACCAGAGAACTCCTATTGCTGATAAACACTTTCAGCAATTTGGCTGGATACAAAATAAACTCAAAAAAGTCTGTAGCCTTCCTATACACAAATGACAAGCTTGCAGAGGAAGAAATTAGGAAAGCCATACCTTTCACATTAGCCATAAGCAATATAAAATATCTAGGAGTTACTCTAACTAAGCAAGTGAAGGACTTGTTCGAAAAAAATTTCAAAACTCTGAAGAAGGAGATTTAAGATGACATGAGAAGATGGAAGGTTCTTCCTTGCTGATGGATCGGGAGAATTAACATAGTAAAAATGACTGTCCTACCAAAAGCAATCTACAGATTCAATGTAATCCCTATCAAAATACCTAAACAATTTTTAAAGACATTGAAAGTTCAATTCTGAACTTCATATGGAAAAACAAAAAACCCAGAATAGCAAAAACGATCTTGTACAATAAAAGGTGCTCCAGAGGAATCTCCATACCTGATCTCAAATTGTACTATAAAGCAATAGTAATTAAAACAGCATGGTACTGGCACAGCAACAGGCTGGTTGATCAGTGGAATCGAATTGAAGACCCAGATATGAATCCACATACATATGGTCACTTGATTTTTGACAAAGAAGCCAAATCCATTCAATGGAAAAAGGATAGCATCTTCAACAAATGGTGCTGGTCTAACTGGATGTCTATGTGTAAAAAAATGCAACTGGACCCATATTTGTCACCTTGCACAAAACTCAAATCCAAGTGGATTAAAGACCTCAACATAAAACCAGAGACACTAAGTCAGTTAGAAGAAAAATGGGGAAGAGCCTGGAACATATTGGCACAGGAGACAACTTCCTGAACAGAACACCAACAGCCCAGGCCTTAATGTCAACAATTAATAAATGGGACCTCATGAGGCTGAGAAGCTTCGGTAAGGCTAGAGACACTGTCAAGAGAACAAAACGATAGCCTACAGACTGGGAAAAGATCTTCACCAACCCGATATCTGACATGGGTCTAATATCCAAAATATATAAAGAACTCAAGAAATTAAACACCACCAAACCAAATAACCCAATTGAGAAATGGGGCTTGGAACTAAACAGAGAATTCTCAGCAGAGGAATATCAAATGGCTGAGAAACACTTAAAGAAATGCTCAACCTCTTTAGTCATCAGGGAAATGCAAATCAAAACAACTCTGAGATTCCATCTTACACCCATCAGAATGGCTAAGATCAAAAACTCAAGCAACACCACATGCTGGCGAGGATGTGGAGAGAGAGGAACACTCCTTCATTGCTGGTGGGAACGCAAACTAGTACAACCACTTTGGAAATCTATCTGGTGCTATCTCAGAAAACTGGGAATAGGGCTTCCTCAAGACCCAGCTATTCCACTCCTTGGAATATACCCAGAAGATGCGCCAGCACACAACAAGAAAATTTGCTCAACCATGTTCATAGCAGCCTTATTCATAATAGCCAGATCATGGAAACAGCCTAAATGTCCCTCAGTAGAAGAATGGATAAAGAAACTGTGGTACATATACACTATGGAATACTACTCAGCTATTAAAAACAAGGAATTCCTGAAATTTGTGGATAAATGGATTGAGCTAGAAATGATCATAATGAGTGAGTTAACCCAGAAGCAGAAAGACTCAAATGGTACATACTCACTTATATCTGCATACTAGCCCAATGGGCATGTCCCATGAAAGCCTTCACTTACCAGGAAACCTGGACAGAGGGGAGGACATCCTATTGGGACTCTAGATGAGAGAACCATGGGAGAATAGCAATGTAGAAGGATCCAGTGGGTCCTAGAAACCTACAAGTAGAACATTATGATAGGCAGATTTGGGTCAAGGGGTCCCGCTCAAACTAAGGCACCAGCCAAGGACAATACAAGCAGTAACCTTTAAACCCCTACCCAGATCTAGCCAATGGTCAGAACAGTCTCCACACTTGAGTGGAGAGTGGGATATGACTTTCTCATGTACTCTAGTGCCTCACATTTGACTATGTCCCCTCGCAGGGGAGACCTGGTGGCACTTAGAGGAAGGACAGCAGGTCACCGAGAAGATACTTGATACCCTATGAGCATATACAGGGGGAGGTAATCGCCCTCAGGAACAGTCATAGGGGAGGGGAATAAAGGGAAAATGGGAGGGAGGGAAGAATGTGAGGATATAAGGGATGGGATAACCATTGAGATGTAACAAGAATAAATTAATAAAAAAAATTAAAAAATATTGCTTAATCATAATATCATAGGTGGATTTACCAGTCTGTGTAGCATATAAGAATGCAGTGTCTGGCAAAAGATGCTGAAGAACATTGCACCATTTGGTACAAACATCTACTGCTATAGCCGGCACAGTCCATGCATGAGCAGGAGGTAGGAAGAAGACAATAATGGCTGCAGAGTTGAGTGGATATTGCTAAGTCATGGATCTAGAAATTGAGTAAAGGCAATATACCTTTCCAAGAGTTTGATCTATTCTTATTTGTCTTTCCACTTACATTTTAGAATAAGCTTGTCTAAATCTACCAAAAATTTCCTGGGATTTTAATAGGAATTATAAGCATATATATCAATTTTGTAAGAATTGATATCTTTATTATGCATTCCAATCTATGAGTGTGGTATATCTCTCCATTTACTTAAAGCTATTTCTTTATTAGCCCTGGCAGTCACAATACTGTTTCCTAATTTCTGGGATATATTAATATTTTACTTACTTATTAAAAAGGACTCTGTAAATCTAATAGTGCTTGTATGTTCATAGGGGAAGACTACCTTGGACAATTTTTTTTCAGGCCAAATACAATTTTAAAGGTCTTCTGTGAAAGGGGCTCAGGTTTCTACACTAAGATGAGATCATGGAGCCGAGCTAGACTAGTACATTTGCGGCTACAACGTACCAGAGAATGGAAGTGGTTGTTACTGGCTGGGAAAGACAAAGAGACAGTCTCCTGAAGAAAGCTATGAGAGGATGTTGATAGAATTGTATTTGATTTTAGACTCATGAAACACAATTCAGACATCTGACCTCAAAAATGCTAATGGACTGGGTCAGCATGATGGCTCAACAGTCAAAGGTGCCTGCTGCCAAGCCTGAGGACTTGAGTTCAATTCCTAGAATTCACATGTTAGAAGGAACAGACTTCTGTTGTCTTCTGATTTCCATGAGCACACCTGCATGCACGTGCACACACACAAAATAAATAAGTAAGTTAATAGTCAATTCTAAAGGACTTGTGTGGTTTTAAGTCAGTTTAGGCTACATTGTTAAGCAGTGAAAGAAAAATAATACACTGCATGGTTTTAATATAAAATTTCTATTACTGTTGGTAGGTTTCCACCTTAACATTTCACTTGTTTTTGAACCACTTTAAGCTGTATTTTAAGTCTTGCTGTTCATGTACTGACTGTGAATATATAAAGCTAACAATGGAGTTGGTATGAGTGAGTTTTTTTGTGTCTGTGACTTTACTGAGTTCATGTTATTATCTGGAGAAGACTTTTGTCTAATCAGCCAAGCTTTCTATGTAGACACTTGTTTTATCTGCAGTTTGAGATGGTTTTATCTTGTGCATTATGATGTTTGTTTCTTAACTTCTGTCCATTTATTACAGTAGTTGGTGCTTTGAGAGTTACGTCCAATAAGAGGGTGAGTGAGCACTGATATGATCATTCTAATTTTTACCTTAGGAGAAAAGTGTTAACATTTTAACATTTCCTGCAAGCCTAGGATTTTAGTGGCTGCTTTCCGTCAAGTTGAGAAAATTCTTCATTACGTTGCTGAGAGTTTTTAGTCATTATTTAGTACTGCGGTTGTTAAAACTCTACAACCTTTATCAAATTAGTATAATGATTTGAGAACAAATTTAAATTAGAAACAATGTGTAGATTGTACAGAAAACTCACATACTTTTCTCCTCCCGCATTGTTCTTTATAAACATCTCATACATAACAACATAATGTTTTGTTACGATTAATGAGCCAGTCATTATTCATAGTTTTTCTTTTATGTTGCATCATTTTTGTGAGGTACAGTTTTACAGCTTTTGAAATAATGTTATATATTCAGCAGTAGAGTACCACACACAGCGCCTCTTCACTGTACTTAAGGCCTCACCTCCATCCAGTACTCTATCTGTTCATATTTCCTTGTCTTTATTACCAATTACTGGTCCCCATAGATCAGTTTACTATCTCTGGTTTTGCCTTCTGAAGAATCTTTCAAAGTTATAAGTGTATTAATACATTTCTATTGCTGGGATAAAACATAACCAAAACCAACTTGGGGAAAAAAGAGTATATTGCGACTTATGCTTCAATAGGCAGAGTCAATAATGGTGGGGGAGGTATGGCAGTATGTGGCTGGAGCAGGAAGCTGAGAGATCACATCTTAAACTGCAAGCAGGCAAACAGAGCAGGTAAATTAAAGTGGGGCAATACTATGAACTCTCAAGTCCTGTCTTCAGTGACATGTTTCCTCCAGCCAGGCTGTACCACCTCTCCAAAGAGTAGCATTAACTGCATACCAAATGTTCCACTTCTTGAACTTCTTGGGGGCGGTGTCTTACCCATTCAAAGCACCACATGAAGGATGTAGTGTTCTCATTTAATGCTGGTCTCTTTCACTTAGCAATATACATTTCTACCTCTTCAGGGTTTTCTCATGGATTTATAATGTATTTGCCCCCGTTGCACAATACAAATGCACTACAGCTTATTTATCTGATGAATGACAAAGGTCACTAGCTTCCAGTTTGCAGCATTTGTCAGCAGAACCCAGGCTTTCCCACTGACAGGATGTTTCAATTCATTTGGTTAAAGGAGTAAAACTTAGAGGTTGTGCTGTGGAATTATGCTTAGCTTCACAAGACACGGCTAAGGTATCTCTCAAAGTAGCTCTACCACTTTGCACTCCTGCAGCTGTGTGAGCTCCTGGGGCCACACACTAGAGCGGCACTTGGGATTGTAGATGTTAGCTCTTCTGCCTTTGCCACTCTCCGTCACCTTATGTACTTGTATACAAACGGTTTCTCATGACTGTTAGGATTGCACTTCTGAGCTCCCGGTTCCCAGTTCTGAGACCATGCTGGAGGTCGCCTCGGTGCTAGTGAATGGTGGTGACTATCCTCAGTGTTAATAGGATTCTCTGACACCATCCAACTGGGAAAAGGGAGGAGTGCTGGGCTTCTTCCAGGTTGCATGCCATCTGTGATTCCTGTGTAGTTTCAGTTTCTGCAGCAGCAAGGACTTTGTGCCGCTGAAGGAAATGAGAGTATTGGCTCTTTAACTTGGTATCCACTGACATCACCCTTACAGGGGCATTTGGGACATCTATTCAATACTTTATGAGGGTGAAAGTCTAGACTTCTTATTTAGGCTTTGCTAGCATGGGTGGAAAGGGGCCTGGAGTGGGAACAGTAATTGTCTACATTTCCTGTCATAATTGGTTACCTCTTTCCTGGTTCTTTGCCAAGGCTGCAGTATTTTATTGGGACATTTTACACACCTGTTGTTCCTAGGTTACTGGCTTTTTAGTTTGAAGTCTGGAACTTAGATGGCCAAGGAAAAGCCAGGAATATCACTAATATGTGTTTTCACTGAGATCAGAGAGTCTGTGTGGGCTGCCTTCATACCTGGTTGATAGTCTCCTCTTTTCTATAGTATGTTCACTTGCTTTGTTTTTAGTACAGGGGGAAATAGATGCACACATATATAAACATTTTTTATATCAACTTAACTGATAGAATAGAGAAAAGTATATATTTACTTCACCTTCCCCATGCATAAATTATCTCAGACCTGCTATTAAAATCTCTATTTTTGGGGGCTGGAGAGATGGCTCAGTGGTTAAGAGCGCCACTTGCTCTTCCAAAGGTCCTGAGTTCAATTCCCAGCAACCACACGGTGGTTCACAACCATCTGTCATGTGATGTGATTCTCTCTTCCGGCCTGCGGGTATGCATGCAGGCAGAACACTGTATACATAATAATAAATAAATCTTAAGAAAAAAATACTAAAATCTCTATTTTTATTCTCTCTCTCTCTCTCTCTCTCTCTATCTCTCTCTCTCTCTCTCTCTCTCTCTCTCTCTCTCTCTCTCACACACACACACACACACACACACACACACACAACTTTTGAATATGTACTTTTTGATAAAGCACTAAGATTTTCTGGACTTTTGACCAAGATAAACAAGTTTCTAGAATATTTTGATTATTAATTTTATTTACAGTATTTTTGAGGCCACATTAAATTTAAAACTCTCTGTGGGAAAATCTTTCTGACAGTTATCCTGTATGAATTGTTTCCTTGTTTTCAACCAACATATTGCATGACCAGTCTGTAATTATATAAATTTTTATGAATATTTGTGATGTATATTTCTTTTTGATTCATTGGCTTTGGCTTAATGTTTGCATTTGTTTTTATAATCCATGTGGAATTTATTTGGGTGTGTAATGGAGGTAAAGTTATAGTTTAATATCTTACATTCTGCAAATAGTTAATAAACCATGCATTATCCTTACTAAATAATCTTTCTTTTCTATAAAGTGTAGAATTGGCTCCTTGTGCTTCCTTCCATTTTGTTATACTGCTTGTTTTCTGACAGGTTTTTCTTCACTGGAATTTATAACACTCTACTCCACGTAACTAGAGGCCCTGATATATTTCTTCCTCAACTTTCTTTGCCAAGAAAGGCAATCCTATCTCTACTGTCCACTCACTTAGATCCATCATCACTCTTGCTCCCTGGAGGACAGCTGACTAGGAAGGAGAAAAGAGAAGACTGGTCTCTCTCTCTCCCCTGTACAAATAGGCTGTGCCCATGATCCTATGCATGAGGTACTTCATATAGCACTTGGGAAAGAGGGTTCTGGAAAGAATGCTGGAGGAAGCCTGAGTATAGAAACTGAAGTTATGCATGGTTTTCAGGCTCACTTATAGAAACTCATTAAGCTAGGGATTCTCAAATTTCCTCTCCTTTTTATTGCCCTGTTAGCTACAAATGATGTTAAGCACAGAAACTAAACAACCAGTTATTTCACAAAAGGTAACCTGCTTTTTTCCACATGGACGTTATACATCCAAGTCAAGCTAAATCTACTCTTTTTTTTTTTTTCCCTTTATACATAGTGGTGGAATAATAATGCTTACTCTACGGCTTCATTGACATTTTAAAAAATGTTAATTTAGATCAGTATGTCAATAACAGAGTTTTGAAAAACTCCTACCAATTAATAATTACTGACCCCTTTTCTCTCTTTGGAAAGTTGTAGTTGATCTGATGTAATAATAAGTGTGTCTGTCACTTAATGAATGATGACTGCATAGGTGATATGTTTAATTTTCTTTCCATTCTTTCCAAATATATGGAAATCACTGTGTGCCCTGCTGAGATTGATCAGGACTTATGCACTGGTGTGTCTATAAGACATTTGCCTTGGTGAAGAATTGAGCAGCATTCTGGGGTAAATGACAAGGACAGCTGAGGGTGTTCAGACCAATCAGGAGAAAAGAATGCTGTCACAGGACTCCTGGCCTGTGCTGCTCTGGGGACAAGTGTGGGATTGTGCCTGAAAATGAGGACAGGGAACTTTATAAATCCAAATGAAAATCATTGGTACTAATTTGATAGAATAAAAATCCAAAGCTGGAAAATTGTGGCCAGGGAGCAGAAATGTCAATATTTGCCAAAAACAGACTCTTATGTTAAAAACAAAACAAAACAAAACAAAACAAAACAAAACAAAACAAAACAAAAACCTAAGAATTCCACTTAAAACTGATAAAAAAAAAAAAGCATTTTGAAAATAAAGTGTGGGATACAAAATCAACACTCCCAAATAAGTGATATTTTTGTATGCCAATGAATGCTTAAGGCAAAAAGATAATTGGACTGAGTCAACCATTTACATTTTGGACTATCCCTGCTTTTCATCAATATATACAATTATTGTATTGGATTAAAATTCAAACCAGAAAGAGGTCAAATACGTGGGAGAAGTAAGCATGGTTCCTCAGACTGAATTGTCCTCTCCTCATTGTGGACAGCAAAAGAAGTGAAGGCAGCAGCATCAGGAATGCTAAGTAGGATTCGATAAGTAAAGCAGAAAGGAGGACGTGCACGCACGGATGGTGAGGCAGAGCTGAGTGATTTATTCTGGGTACACAGCAGCACCAGTGCTTGCCTTTTCCATCAGGAGATGGTAAGAGGCCAGGGAATACCATGTGCATTAATTTTGTCAATTTCTTTACAATGGACAATAGCTGATAGCTTCCTCCGCCACCCAGTGCTGGAGTTCATGGGATTATTTGGATTTGTTAGGAGAAATTAGGTCCAGCCAATATTTTCAGTTCTGGTGAGTTAGCTCATACAATGGCCACATAAGTTACTGTTCATCCATAAACTCTCTCCTTCCCTTTCCCCTTCCTCCTCCTTCCCTCCCTTCTTCCTTATCTCTATTCCTCCCTGGATTTATTATTTGCATGTACCAGATACAACTTAGTAAGAAGAATGAGTCCTTCTACTCCGCAGGCCAAAGCAGGCTAGCCGGGAAAAGTGATTTAGTCACCCATTAGCTTGAGGCTGGGATGTAAAAATTGGCTATTTTATTCATCCATTTTTTTTCCTCTAGAAATGTTTCTTTAAACCATTAGTCCCTTCCTCTTGACTTAGCTCTGGCATAGGAAGTAGGTCAGTTCAAAAGCACCATGTTTTCAAAGAACTACAGGAAAGAAAAAGAAACTGCCTTTGGCTTGATACTGCAAGTGCCTAGTGGCTTAGTGTGAGCCCCTTCAAGCCCACTCTTTAGTAGAGTTTTACTATGGGAGAACAAGGGAAGGTAGCGCTCTAATGCAAATATAAGAATGTAAACAAACAACAGTAATGGCAAAGCACTTAGACACACACATACACACACACACTGAGAGACACACCACTGAGAAACAT
>OU015743.1:80518755-80530364 GCA_907169655.1 Acomys percivali | reverse complement strand
TATCTATCTATCTATCTATCTATCTATCTATCTATCTATCTATCTATATCCTTATACAACACCTACATTTCAATGTTAGAAAAAACAATTTTCTGGCAAAGAAAATGGTTAACTTACTCTGAACATATATGCCATGTTTTTATTAATGATTCCTACTTATTTAAAAATTACTCAGTAGAGTCTGGTCTTAATCTTCATTTTCATTTTCTACAACCACTTTGATTTTAAGGAAGCAACAGTACTTCATTGATTTTTAATTTCTTTTAGTTTTAATTTTTAAACTTTTCTTTTGGAAAATGCCAATATGCATAAAATCAGAGAGAATAAAATGCAAAAACTGCATGTGTGCATCACTCAATTAAAGACCCTAAAAAGTCTACCTTGTTATTTTATACCCTACACACTTTCTCCATCGCTTCAGAGACTTGAAGCAAACTTAAGCCTTTCATCACTATCCACAATATTCCAAAGTCTATCTCCAAATAGTACATGCAGTGGCAATGCAGTGGCAATCCTGGAGCAGCCTGTTAACATTATTTTGCATTTTGAGACTTGAGAATAGGGTTGAAGAGGTCCCCACTGGTCAAAGAGCAAATAATCCGTGCATCCATAATGAGATGCTCAGTATCATAGAACAGTGTAGGTACATTACAATCCATGAGAGCATCTCTTAGGTGTGTGCACACATGTGCATGCCTCACTGTCTTCAAAGGCCATATTTGGAGGATACTAAGTGAAGCATTTCATTTTGATTTTATTTTGAATTTTGTTGTCACTTGCTTTTTAACTTCAGAGTTTTATTGTTCAATGGGAGGGTCTTACCTTTGTTCAGGTTTTAATTTGTTTTCTAAGTGCTGAAGATCAAACGAAGGGCCTCATCTATACCAGACATGCATTGACACATTATCAAGTCCTCTGCTATTTATATTTCAAGTCATACATTATAATTTATATGTAATATATTACATATTTTTATGTTTACATATTTATGATAACAAATCACGTTTGTATCATTTTAAGGAATCAAGGTGTTATGAAAAATAGTGTTGGCTGCTGGCCGTGCTAGTCTGTGTGAGAGGAGGGATTGTCCCAGATGACACAGTTTTTGTTTCCTGAGCAGATGCAAGTTAGAGCATGTGGTTAGAGACATAGTTAAGTTAGATTCTACCATGAACTCTGATCTTACTGTGGGCTGGTCAAGGACCATTCTTAGCTTTTTGTTCTAGTAGCCTCTCCCCCTACTCCCTAAGATGTGCTGCTCTACAGTATGTCACCACCTGGGCATCATCCACTCCAACCCCAGGATCCTATGTACCAAGAATTTCTTCTACAATGCTTCCCATAAACAAATAGACTACGTAAAGCTTTGTCACATTCAGAATTAATGTTTTACTACAACGAGGTCCTAATGATTGGGCATCTTAGATGATGTTTGGTTATGCCACTTTGGGTGGTATTAATTTACACAGAAGCATCATTTCTTGAATATATTAACTTACAAGTGATGTAAGAACTATGCAATTATTCTTTCTTTATTCACAGAAAAGATGGCTCTATTTAGAAACACCTCTTTTTATAGCAAGCAGCTCTTACTCTACTTTGAGTTATTCATAGATAAAAGTCAAGAGAAATGTTTATTTCCTTCTGTTACACCATTCACACTACTGAAATGCTCCACTTAGTATCCTCCAAATACGGCCTTTGAAGACAGTGAGGCATGCACATGTGTGCACACACACCTAAGAGATGCTCTCATGGATTGTAATGTACCTACACTATTCTGATACTGAGCATCTCATTACAGATACACAGGTTATTTGGTCTTTGACCAGTGAGGACCTCTTCAACCCAATTCTCAAGTCTCAAATAGAGTTCTTTACGCATGGCTGAACAGGATGCTGAGGTTATCTTGTGTCTCTGTTCCAAGACTTGAAATCAGTCATATTTTGGAGGAGCCAGGGATTTCATGGTGTCTTTCTTCTGACTGAATTTATTTAGGACTGTTCTGGTATAAAGTGCCTTTTTCACAGTGTTTCCACCCTTTCTATATTTTGTGAAGGGCATTTCTCCCGTAAAATAGGGATTATGGTGATGTAGCGGGGCCCTTGTTGTCCTTGAATGCTCTAGATAAAATCCAGATGTTTGGATTCAACAACCACAATGAAATTTAATTTTGAAATGTAGTAAAGGAGCTAACTGATTGAGCTGCAACGCTCCCTGAGACAGCAGGCGAAAGCCTCATCTGCCCACAAAACATAGGTGGAAGTTTACAAGACTTGATTTTCTTTAGCTATGATGGGAGGCTCACTGCACACAGACCCATGGAGAATCAGCCTTTCAACAAACTATGTTTCTGGTTGTTTGCTGATTCTCAGTCACAGCATTGAGCTGCTTTTAAGGAAGGACATCATGGCTTTAAATGATTCATAGTATAGCTTCCTCCAGTTTTCCATGCATGCCTCTCTCTTTCGGCATATATGGGGCCCACACCTTAGGTATATATGAGAAGTGTAAGATGAGAGATTCCTGGGATGCCGAGGCTGCATGGAAACATTTTCAAATAACATCTAAGATTTATAGCACACAATCCAAGCAGTATGAGGAAAAATTAAATAGATTTATTCTTCTGACCATCTGGTAAAGAGTAATTCAAATATACAATAAGCTAAGGTTTTTTTTTTTTTTTTGTTATTTTTTAGCTGGTAATGACAGAATATGGAAAAAGAGAAAATCACATTAATAAAAAAGGAGCATATAATTCAATGGAAACAGTATAACGTTGAATTAAAGAAAGAAAATTGGGCCTTTATCTGCTAAAACTATGAGCCCTTTAAGTGCAGAGTGCCAGACATCTGGTTGCTACAGCCTCCGGGCCACAGCAATAAGCAGGCAAGGAAAGCGACTATGTCATTCTCACAGACCTTGACCTCAGACTTGACAGAAAGCCAAAGTGTTTTAGTACTTGGCAATGTTATTTTATTGACACATGTCAAATAATTTTAATTTATGGCCATATAATCCCACATCTTGAGGCCCAGCTTTTGCAACACACAATGGGATCTGATACAATAGCAGCATGTACTTTAAGAGCCAAGTGAGATGACAGTTTCACCTCTATGTTGAGATTTATGAGTTAAGAGGAGGAGACCCGTGAAGTGTTTGTTTGCTTTCCTAATTCTATGGCCTGTAAATGTGGTTACAGATTTATTGGACTCTGTTTGAAAATTTAAAATAATCAAGATTCCAGCTTAATTTCTTAAATAATGACATATTACACGTCATATGCAGAAGACTAAAGCTTGCTTAAGTTATAGATGTCCATGAGAGAACGCTAAAGGAGGGGGCAATCTTTATAAGTCAAAGGATATGAAAGCATGAAATGTCACCACTGTTGACCATATTAATCTTCACAACCTGACTAATTTTACACTTACACCAATAGCTTTATTATTAGTAACAAATGTGAGTAGAAAATATCTTACCAGGAAAAAGAATACCAACTGGTTATCCAATACCAAATGGTTAGTCCTGATAACATAATACAAGTAACATGATACAGCCAGAAAGGTTGTATTTATGTATTTAAGAAAATAGACATATAACAGTGATTAATTTTAAAAAAGAGGCCAGATTCTTGAAAGAGAGCAAGAAGGGACCCATGGAAGGTTTTGCATGGAGGAAAGGAAGAAATGATGTAATTATATTCTCAGAAAATAAAAGATCTTTGTGTGTGTGTGTGTGTGTGTGTGTGTGTGTATGTGCCTATTTTTCTTATGGTTTGGTGCTTTTATTTTTGTTTTTACATGCTTTGCTTGGCTTTAAAAAAACCCTCTGTTTCTGTCTCTCTCTCTCTTTCTCTTGCACACATGCACACACACACACACACACACACACACACACACACACACACACACACAAACACAGAACATGAAGTTGAATGTGTAGGGAGAAGGTAGCAAGAATCTGGGAGGACTTCAAGAGTGAATATGATCAAAATATACTTGTGACAAAATTTGAAAGAAATAGAAATGTAATAAAGTTAAGCAAAATTGAAGAAAACTTTGCAAATGTGCTTGAACGTAAAGGAATGCATGAGTTTTGTTCTCTGTGGTAGGTTTTGGAGATTTCACCTAGGGAGCCATTAGTTTAGTGTTTGATCCTCAGAGTGGTGCTACTGGGAACTCCTTATACTTTTACCTAGTGGAGATCACGGAGATGCTTAGGTTATTGCAGACACGCCCTAGAATGTAGTTGGTGAAATGTCTTCTCCCCTGCTCTCCCCTTTTCCGTGGCAGGAATAGATTCCTCTGTTGTGCACTTCTGTAATGACACGATGCCCTCATGAAAAGCCCAACAATGGGTTGTGAAATTTTGGGAAATAACCTCAAAATAATGAGCTAGAATAGACCTTCCTGTTTGTAAGCTAATTGCCTCATTCTAGCTGACAGTAACCATATGACTAGTTTTTTTAAGAAAAACTACACAGCAAATCTGGAGATACTAATGCCATACTCATGGTTATTCCTTCTGTAACATAACAGACCTTTCCCCATCCCAAAGTACTTTACAAGTAGGGTAAAATGTGGCACAGTGGATGCCTCAGGTTCACAGGAGGTCATCTTGCATTGGAGATATTAAACAATACAGACAGGAGGATGATATGAACACAGAAACCTAAATCATGCGATTTGTGACTAACACCTAAAATAACATTTACATACTGTTTTAAGCTGACTGTGTGTGCTTTTGTAAGGATGTAGGTACTGTGATGTGCATCATGCACATGAGAGCATGCACAGATAACAGGCAAACTAGGAAAAATTAATGCTGACTCATTAATAGTCATTATTCATAATAGTCACACACAATATGAGGCATTTTACAAAATTATTCGGAGTTTGATAACTATCATTTGAAGTTTGTTTTATAGGACACATACAGTGTTTATCTTTTAAAAATTGCTTGCTTAGAAAGAGAAATTATTCTCTAAGAATATTATGAAGTAGAGGAACATGGCTTATAGTTAGGATGCTGAAAATCGTGAAGCTGAATAATTGCTGACAATTTGATGTCATATAATCCAAAATAATCTGTTATGATAGGAATATCACCCCAAGTCTTTCAAGCTGTTGCCAAATTTTGAATCAATAAAAAGTCATGTGATTTCCACTTAATATAATTGGCTCTGTCTTCAGCTTAGACTAATACAGGACAAAGAACAAGCAGTGGGCCACTTGACTTAAGGACCCACACCATTCCTTTTTTAATATGAAAATATACATTAAAGATTTTTTGGGAGTAAATTGTGGCTAGGAGACATCATGAAACCAAATTATTAATAACTAAAATTATTTTTCCTAAACTAGTATGAAAGAAGTGTTTAGCAGAATATTTTTATTTTTAAGTCTTTAAAAACTCCTTCAAATATAGGGAAGAATTCTGTTCCTTTCCATATTTGGCATGGATTTTTTCCATAAATAAATACTTCTATTTATTCAATACACATTTTTTGATTTTCCACTATGCCAGGCACTGTTTTATGCTTTAGGGACCCACAGACACTGAAAAGTGAAATGCCATGCTAACGGGCTTCCGAGGCATGGAACAAATGGCTGTGTGGAGTCTTTGGAGACACAGGAAGAAGGTCACGTACAGAGGGACAGGCTGGACAAGGAGAGTCCCAATGAAATGCTTCTTGGATTTGTTTTCAAGGGTTAAATGTGGTTTTCAAGCACACAGCAGAACAGCTTGTATGACAGATGATGCTGATATAATTCAGAATGACCAATTATGTGATGGAGAGAGGATAAGATGGCTCAGGGAAACCAAGAAGCCAAGTCAAATCATGAAAAGCATCTCTATTGTAGCAGGAAGTCTCCAAGAGAGACATTATTCTCTGCTTGGAGCACCCTCCTCCTGATGTCCTTCCTTAGCAACTCCTACCCAGCCTAGAGAGTAAAATAATATTGTTATAGAAGCCACTAATATCTTAACACTTATAAAGAAATATTGCCAGGTAGGTACTGGCAAGTATACTAAAATGCAGACAGACTACAGGAAGATAAGAGATGTAATTTTACCAAAAGATGCCATATCGTTGCTACAAAAATGTAATTGTGGGCTAGAACAATTAATTTTTACTACTACTTTCATTAGATAGGTTATGCTTGAATAGTTTTTAGAAGGACATTTGTTTCCCACCTGCTTTTCCCTTCAAAGATCTATTTTTCTTGGCAGCCTCATACCCAGAGATCTGGCTGGCTCCATATGAAGTTTGCATTTCCATTAATTCTGAAAAAAATACAGGCAAGTTTAGCACATGCTTAAATGTTAGTTAGGGTTGCACTTTTTATAGGTCTCAAGCACAGGTGTATTCAGTTTGCATTGGTCATTAAGTATGACACACTGTTATTTTAAGTAACGATATTTTTTTGGCTGAAAATAGATTAAACATGTATAGAAATGGATTTTATATGCTTTCCTTTGGCTGAGATTGTTCAAATGTTATAAAAACCAAGTCAATCCCAACTTCATGAATTATAATTCAAAAGAGCTGCTTGTGGTATCACTTGTTATATCCCTTAGAAAATTATAATTAATAACATTTGTGCTATGTAAACAAAAATGAGTAAACTCATCAGTGGAAACTTGGAGGATCTTGCTCACCCTGTCTAGAAATTGAAGTTCTGGCTTCACTGGGGAAGTTTAGCTCTTTCATTTCTTCTCACCATGTGTTACTTAGCTGATGCCCAGAGACGTCCCATGGCACGCACTTAGTAGTCTAAGAACTCTCTGTGGAGATGAAGTGCAAGGCACTATGGAGACCATAAGAAGTTAAGAATTCACTGTCAGGAAACAAGACATGTTTTAAAATGTCACACAATTAAGCACTGGCTTTCAGACAGTCTCGTGAAAACTCATTTCCCAGTTGAAAAGTTTTAGTTCAAGGGGAGTGATAAGTAGAACTGGCTATGACAGCAAAAACAGAGAGCCATAGTGGTCTCCAAAGGGGAAAGGACAGGGGCAAGTGCCATTACATCTAAGGAGAAAGCAAAACAAACTGATTTACTTGTTTAAAAGTACCCCATGGAGATGAGTCAAGGTAAAATGTAGACTGTATAAAGTGTTGGATGCACCATGTTGGCCAGTTGTCAGTCACACCTTCTATCCCCTAGGCCAGCACAGTCACTGTGAGAAGGTCAACCTTTCCACTCATGTTAAAGGTTCTGAATGACCTTATGATGACTGTGCTGGAGTTTGGCAAAAATATGAGCTGAAAATTAAAAGCCAATCACAGAAGTATGGCCAGTGACTTCTACCTAGCTCTATTACCATGTCTTTCATCGCCCCCCCCAAGAACAAAAATCTAACTGCCAATATTTATTCTGAGAGGTCTTATTTAATTATTTTAAGACCTTTCAGATGACCTGATGACACATACCTATAATCACAGCTCTGGGAACATTGACGCAAGAAGACAGTCCATTTGAGGTCAGCCTGAGCTAGTCTTCTGAGCCAGCTTGAACTACATCATAGTAGTTGCAAACAAACACCTTTTAATTATGATGGGCAGATCTGGGCCTAGGAGTCTTGTTCAAAGTATGGCACCAGCCAAGGACAATACGTGCAGTAAACTTCAAACCCCTACCCAGATCTAGCCAATGGGCAGGACATTCTCCACAGTTAAGTGGAGAGTGGGGACTGACTTTCACACAAACTCTGGTGCTCCATATTTGACCACGTCCCCTGGATGGGGAGGCCTGGCAGCACTCAGAGGAAGGATAGCAAGCTACCAAGAAGAGACTTGAGACCCTATGATCATATACAGGGAGAGGAGGCCCCCCTCAGTCACAGTCATAGGGGAGGGGAGTAAGGGAAAATGGGAGGGAGGGAGGAATGGGAGGATACAAGGGATGGAATAACAATTGAGATGTAATATGAATAAATTGATAAAATATTTTTAAAAATTTGAGGAGCTGAGAAATAAAGCCTTATGACAAAAAACAGAAAACAAAAAAAACAAAAACAAGACCTATTAAAAATTGTCATGTGTTGTGTGACAAAGCTTTTTCTGGAGAGATGCAACACATTTGTCTACTAACCCCAGATAAGGAGCCCAAGACAGACAGTATGAGTAATAACTAAGTCCAAGTGAGTGAATCATGAGTCTATTGGGGTTAGTTAAAGAAATATTGGTGAAGGATTATATAGAGAAGCAGAAATGATTCAAAGACAGCTGTATCACAAAACCCACCCCAGCACAGGTGTCAGTGCTGAGAGACGTGAGCACACTGAACAGCCTATGGGCAGCTCAACAAGTTGTCAACTGTCCTTTCATGGTAATTTAGTTGATCTAAACTTCTTGCAGTCAGCTTTGCTGGTTTTTATTCTTCCAGGCAGATGATCTGGTCTCAAAGTCTTCTTTGCAGCTCAGGTTCATTATGTCCTTCTTCTTAGCTTTTATTGCTTACTCTGGCAGGGAGGTGCCTAGTGAATCTGGTCAGGTTCATAGACTTCCTGAAACTATTTTGAATTGCTTACTTTCCTGCTGAAGGAGCTTCCTATGAGATGGAATGTTCAATCTTGGGAGAATCTGGCACATAACATCATTGTCTTTCAATTTATTATATTGCTTGTAGGATTTTACAGTAGAAATTATTTGAAAGAATAAAGCACCATACTAAAAAATGTAATTAATTTGAACCTACTGACTTAACGGTTCCTAATCAAATGATACACAGCTTTTTAAAAGCAATGACAGGCTTCCAAATTGTTATTTGGTAGAAAAGTTAGTATCAAGTAGTGAAAGCCTTTATTGGAAGCATTTTTCACATTTACCAAAACATACACTGATTTTTATATAAATATTTGTTATTATTTTCCTTTCTAATAGATATCTTGACAAGAAGAAGTAAGAAAAGAGTACTACGTGGTGAATCATCAAGTATTATAACATAGTATTGTAATTGGATCTTGATCATTTTACTTTTCAGACATCTTTCCTCTGTAACTTGGCTTAATCGGTTTCTGATAACAAGCTGATAGCTGGTAGCATTTCTTTGAGTGATAATCTGAGTTGAACAATGGGAGTGACTTATTCAAAGCTATGACCAAATGCACAGTGTTTGGTATGGAAATGTCCTGGATGACAGGCAGCTTGTCAAAGAAACCTCTGCTTTCCATGCTGGATGCAGAGCTAAGGGCTCACCCTGCCTAGAAGAAGCATGGCTGCTGGTGGCACATAAGGTCTTTCACTCCTTGTGTCTGTTCTATAACTTGGTGGAAGTGAAGTGGTAGAATAAATAGAAGTTTTACACTTAAGGGTATCTAGGCGTGGGAAATAATTGTCTGAATGTGACTCCAAGTGTTCTGCAAATGATATAGGCAATGAACAAACGAAACTAAAAAGCTTCTGCACAGCAAAAGAAAGAGCAGAGTGAAGAGTCAGTCACAGGGTGAGAGGAAAGCTTTGTCTGCTACACAGCTGAAATAGTGTCGGGTCCCGGCCCACTGGAAAAATCGAATCAGGGTTCACCTGAAAGAGGGAGTGGGAATTGAAAGTAGGATACACACACATGAAAAATAACGAATCCAGTCAGGAAATTTCTGATCAAGATTCACTTTAATGCCCGACTAGTAAGAATATGCATAGAGCAAGGTCAATAGGATCTACTCTAATCTCACTCATCCTAGCTCTCAGGCAAGAATACAATAGCCTGAATGGCTCTCTGTAGAACTTCCTAGTTTTCTGAGTAGTTCCCTGTAAGAACTTCCTAGATCCTCTAGATGGTTCCAAGTTGGGACTTCCCTACTTCTTTCAAAGGTAAATAGTCCAAGGATAGCCTGGAACATAAGACCTCATGAGGCAAATGTCAGCAACTGGAAGGTCACAGCATACAGCCTAAGCACAGGATTTCTGACATGGCAGAATTTGGCATGCCATCTTTGCACAAAATAGGATATCTATGTAGATAGACTACACCAAGAAGAAATTAATCAACCTAATTAATGGGTAGACTGGTGAAATGACTAGACAGTTCTCAAAAGATGAAATACAAAGACTAATAAACATTTAAAAAATGTTCATCCTTACTATCAGAGAAGTGCTGATCAAAACTACAGAAAGATCCTAATAGTTATCTTACCACAACCACAATGGTAATTGCTAAGAGAGGAAGAGAGAACAATACAGATGTAGAGTAGAGGGATAAATAATACCAAAGGTGTTTGAAAAAGCCATAGGGAATTATAACATTTTATATTTATATAAATTTTGTATAATACATACATGTGAGGACGCATATGTATATGTAGTTTGAATGAAGTTATATCACAGCTTTCTCCAAGCTATAGACTCACCAAAACTACTATGTCAGGAATGAAATATTTTCTTTTAAGCGATTGCTCAGGTTAGTCTAAGACCTCCATCTCCACTCTGCCCATCATTGACTCCTGGAATCTGAAGTTATG
Source organism: Acomys percivali (assembly GCA_907169655.1). Lineage (NCBI taxonomy): Eukaryota > Metazoa > Chordata > Mammalia > Rodentia > Muridae > Acomys > Acomys percivali. The sequence continues at coordinate 80,519,894 of OU015743.1, read as the reverse complement.
TACCAATTCCAGAAGACACTTTAGATACAGGACTCAAAAGAATCAAGATGAATCTGGTCTGGAAAACCTCTTCCCTGAGAAAAAATGACCGATCAATAGTTATACCTTTCTCTGCCTAGAGAATCCACAACAGTGATCAGCATGACAAAATGAGAGTAGTGGCATTTATAACTTAGAGGTGACCAACAGATATGTTATTGGACTTAGGGCATCCCAAATGGAGGGAATTCATGCTTGACACTGCAAAACTAGACAGCTCCACATTGCTAATGAACTCATGGCTATTAGAGGAGAGCCTTATGTGGCCTCTTTCCTAAACCTGTATAATTCCTAACCATATTCTAAATACCTTTCCTTATACGCATAGATAAGTATAGGTATAAACCACTCATTAAGTAAGTTTCTTTGTGCAGCAGACAATGAAAATGTTAAGGAATAAATGTTAAAATAAAGAGAAAACTGACTGTGTAATGCCCGACCTCAACTGATACATCTACAACACAATACCCACACATAGGCTCAGGGAATATGTTGGAAGAGGCAGTGGAATATTGTAAGAGCCAGAGGACCAAAATATTTGCAGCAAGTTTTGTTTTTTGGATGTTTCAGAGAACCCTACACCTATGAAATCTTAACTAACAATATGACTGTCTAAACCAGAAAGGAATAATTCTAACATCTGTTGACATACCAACGTAGGTGATGATGTCTCATGAGAACCCACTCCCTAGATGAAGAACTACAAGAAATTGATGACTTCTGAGAAAAGGGGAATTCGTCTTTTCCAGGAATGAGTCCCTTATTTGGTTATCCAATACCAAGTGGTCATCGCTAAAATGATAGACATATGAGAAACACAAACAGATTCACTAAGTTGTATTTATATTTTATATAAATGTGCATACATGCAACAGTAATAATCAAGGAGGCCATGGATTTGAGAGAGAGTGCGGGGCGGGGGGAGGGGTTGGAGGGATAAGAAGGATGTTCTAATGGGCACTCTTCTGTGTACATGGCCGTCATGGATGTCTTTCATTTTTCTTGAGGAAAAAAAAAAGTCATATTGGGTAAAGACCCACTCTTATCATTTCATCTTAATTACTTCCTTAAAGGCCATATCAGAAAGCACAGTACAACTA
>OU015743.1:80496222-80518355 GCA_907169655.1 Acomys percivali | reverse complement strand
AGCTGCAGGTGGAATTAAAACTAGTGTGCTGAATGACTAATGGAAATTTAACAATTGAAGGTTAAATAAATTTTAAGAGAATTAAGCAGCAGTTTCTGTTGATTATATCAAGCTATCAAGCTCATCATTCTTCTAGAATATCTGGAAATGAGTTCAAATAAAAAAAGCTATGCATTTTAAATTCAGTTACTTCTAGGTTAGCTAGATTGTAAAGTAAACGGTCTCTCTTTGTGTTTTAAAACAAAATTTAAGCACATTTGACACCAGATAATCTTACTGCCTTCTCATAAAATATCCTCAGAAGGTTTGTTTGTTTTTACTTCTTTCAAGAGAAAAAAAAAAGTAGAGGACAGTCATAGAAAGTCTTTGGATTTGGTTAGTGTGTGTATTTGTAATGTTTTTCTGAAATGTTTCAAAAAGTAAATGGATAAAGGAAAGCAGTAAAGAAAGGAAGAAAGAAAGAAGGAAAAACAGAAAGAGCTCCATCACTCAGCCACCACCTTCACCAGCCTGCTACACCAGGAACATGAATGTGAGAGCTCTTGCCCAATCTTCTGCCTATTACCCTCCCACCAGGATATGCTCAGCTGCCCTAAGCTAAGTGCTGTGGTCCCCTCACCTCTTCAACCTTCATTGTCCAGCCACTCCTCCGCCAGGCTTCACAAGACTGCAGTAGAAATAGCTAGGTTAGACCCCCCCCATTCCTCTGCCCATCTAGTTCCCTGGGGCATGCCCAGCTTTCCTGAGCTGTGTGCTATGTGTCCCTCCTCCCCCAAGTTCCATTGTCTGGACACTATCAGCCTTCATGAGAACTGCTGCACCAGGAATATACAGGAACAACGAGATGGCTAAAGGCCAGCATAATAATCTATCAACAAGAGCCAGGGCAATATGGCACTTTCAGAGCACAGCTATCCTATTACAGTAAGCCCTGGATATCCTACCACATCAAACCACAAGAAAATGACCTTAAAGCCAATCCTATAAAGGTGATAGAGTCCTTTAAAGAGGAAATGAATAAATCCCTTAATTAGCAATACAGGAAAAACAGGTTGAGGCTTTTAAAAAAGGAAATGAATAAATCCCTAAAAGAAATAGAGGAAGATACAATTAAAAGGTGAAGGAAATGAGTGAAATTGTTCAAGACCTGAAGATGGAAGTAGAAGCAATAAAGAAACACAAAATGAGGGAATTCTGGAAATGGAAAATCTAGGGAAGAGGAACAACAGACACAAACATCATCAACATAATTCAAGAGATGGAAGAAAGAATCTCAGGAGTAGAAGATATGATAAAAGAAATTGATACGTCAGTCAAAGAAAATATTAAATCTAAAATAATCCTGACAGAAAACACACAGGAAATCTGGGATAATATGCAAAGATCTAATATAAGAATAATATGAATAGAAGAATGTGAAGAATCCCAGCTCCAAGGACCATAAAATATTTTCAGCAAAATCATAAAAGAAACTTTCCCCAACCTAAGGAAAGAAATACCTATAAACACACAAGAATCTTATAGAACACCAACTAAATTTCATCAGAAAAGAAAATCCTTTTGCCACATAGTGATCAAAACACTAAATCTACCGAACAAAAAAAGAATATTAAAACCTGTAAGGGATAAAGGCTGAGTAACATACCAAGACAAATCTACCAGAATTATACCTGGTGTTTCAACAGGGACTTTAAAAACTAGAAGTGCCTGGACAGCTGCTTTGTAGCCTCCAAGAGACTACAGCTGCCAACCCAGACTACATATCCAGGTAAACTCTCAATCACAATAGAGGGAGAAAAAAGATAGTTCAAGGCAATATCTACTCACCAACCTAGCCCTAGAGAAAAATACTAGAAAGGAGACAAGGAGGTCAACTATACCCAAGAAAACACAAGAAATAAATATTTCCATATCAGAAAAAAAGAAGAGAAACACACATACACACACACACACACACACACACACACACACACACACACACACAGAGAGAGAGAGAGAGAGAGAGAGAGAGAGAGAGAGAGAGAGAGAGAGAGAGAGAGAGAGAGAACTACCACCAACATCAAAATAAAAGGAATTAATAATCATTGGTCATTAATATCTCTCAACATCAATGGTCTCAATTCCTTAATAAAGAGACATAGGCTAACAGAATGGGTGCAAAACCAGGATCCATCATTTTACTGCATACAAGAAACATACCTCAGTAACAAAGATAGACATTATGTCAGAGTAAAGGGCTAAAAATATAGTTTTCCAAGCAAAAGGGACCAAGAAGCAAGCTGGTGTACTGATACTATTATCTAATAATAGACTCTTATCCAAAATTAATCAAAAGAGAAGGGGAAGGACACTTCATACCCATCAAAGGAAAAATCCAATAATAAGATTTCTCAATCTTGAATATCTATACCCCAAATACAAGGGCACCAACATTCATAAAAGAAACATTATTAAAGCTTACATTTCATATTGAATCATGCTAAATCTCACACACTAATAGTAGGAGACTTCACCACCCCCTTCCCCCCACTGGACAGATCATAGAGACAGAAACTAAATAGAGAAGCAATGAAACTATCAGATGAATCAATCAAATGGACCTAACAGATATCTACAGATTATTTCACCCAGATAGAAAAGAATTTACCTTCTGGAATGGATAAAGAAACTGTGGTACATATACACTATGGAATACTACTCAGCTATTAAAAACAAGGAATTCCCAAAACTTGTGGATAAATGGATTGAGCTAGAAATGATCATAATGAGTGAGTTAACCCAGAAGCAGAAAGACTCAAATGGTATATACTCAGTTATATCTGCATACTAGCCCAAGGGGCATGTCCCACAAAAGCCTTTACTTACCAGGAAACTGGGACAGAAGGAAGGACTTCCTATTGGGACTCTTGATGAGAGAAGCATGGGAGATTAGCAAAGTAGAAGGATCCAGTAGGTCCTAGAAACCTACAAGTAGAACATTATGATAGGCAAATTTGGGCCCAGGGGTCCCGCTCAAACTAAGGCGGCACCAGCCAAGGACAATACAGGCGGTAAACTTTAAACCCCTACCCAGATCTACCCAATGGGCAGAACATTCTCCACAGTTGAGTGGAGAGTGGGATATGACTTTCTCACGTACTGTGGTGCCTCACATTTGAACATGTGACCTGGAGGGGGAGACCTGCTGGCACTCAGAGGAAGGATAGCAGATTACCAAGAAGAGACTTGATACCCTATGAGCATATACAGGGGGAGGAAGTTCCCCTCAGGAACAGTCATAGGGGAGAGGAATAAGGGGGAAATGGGAGGGAGGGAGGAATGGGAGGATACAAGGGATGGGATAACCATTGAGATGTAACAAGAATAAATTTATAAAAATAAATAAATTTTAAAAAAAGAAAAGAATTTACCTTCTTATTAGCACCTCAAGTAACCACAAATTTGTCACAAAACAAGTCTCAACTAATACAAGAAATAACTGAAATAATCCCTGTATCTGATCAGACAAACATGAAACATAGCTGGATGTCAGCAATAACAGAAAGCCTTCAAACTCATGGAACCTGAGCAGCTCTCTACTCAATGACAACTGGATCAGGGAAGAAATAAAGAAAGACATTAAAGACTTTCTAGAATTCAATGAAAAGGAAGGCACAACATACCCAAACTTATGGGACACAATGAAAACAGTACTAAGAAGAAATTTCAAAGAACTAAGCACCTTCATAAAAAATTTATAAGAATCTCATACTAGTAATTTAGAAGCATACCTGAATGCTCTAAAACAAAAAGAAACAAACACACCAACAGCAGTAGTTGGCAGGAAATAATCAAACTCAGAACTGAAATCAATATATTACAAACAATGAGAACAATTCAAAGACTCAACAAAATGAAGAACTAGTTCTTTGAGAAAACGAACAACATAGACCAACTCTTTGCCAAGCTAACTAAAAGACAAAAAGACAGTATCTGAGTTGAAAAGGTGGGGGGGGGGAGACACTGAGGAAATCCAAAGAATCAGTAGGTCTTACTACAAAAGCCTGTACACCAAAAAATTGGAAAATTTAAATGAGATGGACAATTTTCTTGATAAACACCACTTACCAAATTTAAATCAAGATCAGGTAAACAATTTAAATAGACCTATAATCCCTAAGAAATAGAAGCAGTCAGTAAAACTCTTCCAACAACAACAAAAAGTGTCCCAGGCCAGATGGTATTATGCACAATTCTACCAGACTCTCAAAGAAAAGTTAGTACCAGTACTATTCAAACTATTCCATAAAATAGAAACAAAAGGATTATTGTCAAACTTGTTCTATGAAGCAAAGTCATTCTGATATGTAAACCACAGAGACTCAACAAAGAAAGGGAATTTCAGACCAATTTCCCTTATGCAAATATACTCAATAAAATACTCACAAACCTAATCCAAAAAACACATAAAAACCAACATCCACCTTGATAAAATAGGCTTCATTCCAGGGAAACAAGGATGATTTAATATACAAACTTTCATTAACATAGTCTGTCATATAAACAAAGTTTAAAAATCCACATGATCTTTTTATTAGATGCTATAAAAGTCATTGATTGACAAAATTCAACACCCTTTCATGTTAAAAGTCTTGGCACAATCACAGATATAAGGAGCATATGTAAGAACAAGAAAGGAAATATACAGCAAGCTAATAGCCAACATCAAATTAATGAAGAGAAACTTAAGGAAAGTCCATTAAAATCAGGGACAAGACAAAGCTTTCCACTCTTTGTATCTTCTCAATATATGACTTGAAGTTCTAGCTAGAGCAATAAGACAACTAAATGAGATCAATGGGATATGAATTGGGAAGGAAGAAGTCAAACTATCCCTATTCACAGATGATATGGTAGTATACATAAGTGACCCCCAAAATTCTACCAGAAAACAACTACAGCTAATAAACCCCTTCAGCAAAGAGGCTGGATTCAAAATTAACTAAAAAAAAAAAATCAATATCCCTCCTATATACAAATGATACATTGTCTGCGAAAGAAATTACGGAAACAATACTATTCTTAATAGCCACAAGTAATATAAAATATTTTGGTGTAACTTTAACCAAGCAAGTGAAAGGCCTGTATGACAAAAACTTCAAGAAATGGAAGAAGATATCAGAAGATGGAAAGATCTCCAATGTTCTTGGTTCAGGTGGGATTAACATAGTATAAATGGCTATATATTTTATTTTACCAAAAGCAATCTACAGATTTAATGCAATTCCTATCAAAATTCCAGCACAATACTTTCCAAACCTGGAAAGAGAAACCATCAACTTCATATGGAAAAAATAAAAGACCCAGTATAGCTAAAACAATCCTGTACAATAAGAGAACTTCGGGAAGTATCACTATCCTTGATGTCAAGTTGTACTACACACCAGTCGTAATCAACTCCACATAGTTATGGCGTAAAAACAGATCGATGGAATCAAATTGAAGAGCCAGAAATAAACTCACATACCTGTAGACACTTGATACTTGACAAAAACACCAACAGCATACATTGGGGGAAAAGCATCTTCAACAAATCTTGCTGGTCTAAGTGGATGTCTGTATATATAAGAATGCAAGTAGATCCATATTTATCACCCTTCACAAAACTCACATCCAAGTGGATCAAATACCTCAACATAAAACCAGATACTCAAAATCTATTAGAAGAGAAGGTGTGGAATAGATTCGAAACCATTGGTGCAGGAGACAATTTTCTGAATAGAACACCAACAGCTTAGGCACTAAGATCAACAATATATAAATAGGACCACATGAAACACAAAGCTTCTGTAAGGCAAAAGAGCAATAGAGCAATAGAGCAATAGAGCAATAGAGAAAAATGGCAGTCTACAGACTGGGAAAGGATCTTCACCAACCCTACATATGACAGAAGGCTAATATCCAATATACATAAGGAACTCAAGAAATTACACACTAACAAATCAAATAACCCAACTGAAAAATAGTGTACTGAGCTAAACAGAGCATTCTCAATAGAGGAATCACAAATGGATGAGAAGCACTTAAAGAAATGCTTAATCATAAGGGGAATGCACATCAAATGACTCTGAGATCTCATCTTACACCTATCAGAATGGCTAAGATAAAAACCACAAGCGACAGTATATGCTGACAATGATGTGGAGCAAGGGAAACACTCCTCCATTGCTGGTTGGAGTGCAAATGGATATCAACCTGGAGGTTTCTCAGAAAACTGGGACTAGATCTACCTCAAGACCCAGTTATACCACTCCTTGGCATATACCCAAAAGATGCTCCACCATAGCACATGGACTCTTGTTCATCCATGTTCATAGTAGCTTTATTAGTAGTAGCCAGAATTTGGAAACAATCTAGATGTCCCTCAATCAAAGAATGGAGGAAGAAAATATGGTACATTTATACAATAGAATACTACTCAACTATTAAAACCAACGGCATCATGAAATTTTCAGGAAAACAGATAACTACAAAATATCATCCTGAATGAGATAATCCAGATGCAGAAAGTTATACATGGTATATACTCACTCGTAAGTGGACATTAGCCATAAAGCACTGGATAACTATACTGCAATCCACAGACTCAAAGATGTCAAGTAACAAGGAGTGCCCAAAGAAAGATGCTTGTTCTTACTCAGGTATTCATGAACAAATCACAGAGTTGGTAAGAATTGGATGGTAATAAATGAATCATTAGCAACTAGTAAGAAATGAATTATTTAATAAACCATAGGGTATTGAACAAATATTTAAAGAATCATTTGTGGAAGGTCCTAAAATTGAGTATAAATGCAATGGTAAAATGTAAAATGTAATGGAATTGATTTAGAAAAATATTTCTGAGCATAAAAATAAAAGTTAGACTTCCTAATGAAGATATTAATAAATGATACTTTATGAACATAAAAATTTTGTAGGTAAACACCAGTGCTAAAAACCAGAGTCAAGAATTGAAACAATTCCCTCCATTTCCTTCCAATATTCAATCAAATCATACAGACTCATAGTCAAACTATATCCATAAGGAAAGACAGAAAAGTAATATGATAGGAATAAAATTTGTATATTATCAAGCAAAAAGATTATGGATAACAGACAAAATAGGTTTGACAGCAGATGAGGAACCTGAGACAGACACACTTTGTTTAATTCTGTATCCTACCAAGACTCCTAGAGTATCAGAGAATTCTGGAAATGAGAGCTAGCTTGGCACTAAAACCAACAGGGTAGATACAAGAAGCAGTTAGTGCACACGATGGTAATACTATAATACTTGTAATATTTGTAACCTAGTAAGCTTTGTGTTAGAATGACTGAGGCAGGGAGATATCAGGGTTGATTCCAGCCTAAGCTACATTCCCCCCAACAAATTTCCCAGTTAGAGTAATTTCAACTATAGGCAAATCAAGGAAGTGAACATATTATGTATTAAAAAAATAAAACCAAACAGAACCCTGCCTTTCCCCTTACTTAGGTCAGGTCAAAGAATATTGGTAGAGTGCATTCCACCACCCCATGCTCCCACTGTGGAACAGGGCACAACCAAAGGGTAAATCTAGAAGTAGTTATATCATGGGCTCAGTACTACCATCAGCAGCAACAACAGTATCTCTGCTGTTACCCTCCAAAGAAACCTACAGTAGGGACTGTTATGTGCAGAAAGGTTCCTGCCATTGCTCTATTGTCTCCTAGCACCTTAATGGACAGCTAGAGAGAACAAAGCATCTAGAGAAATGAGCAAACATGAACATGGGGTGAAAATAGAGCCACTCAAAGATGACTCAGTAAGTACAAGAACACACAGACTGAAAGATTCTAAACACAAAAATTAGAAAAACTTCAGAGGTGAAAAGAAATATGGTCTATAAGAAGTATCATTGTACTTACAGAAAGAGAATGCTTCCAATTAAAAAGAGAAAGGCTAGTGAGTTGGCTCTGCAGTTAAGAGTGTTTTCAGCTCTCGCAGAGGAACAGAGTTGGCTCCCAGCACCCACATAGAGCTGTTTACCCTAGCCTGTAACTCCAGTTCCAGAGGACTTGACACCCTCTTCTGGACTCCATATGCATCTGCACTCACATGCACATACCCATGCACACATATACATAATTAAAAAATAATTAGATAGATATTAAACAAATAATAAAAATATGATAATAAAAATGTAACACAATAGGAGATAGACAATGATTAGAATTTATGTCCAAAATGTAAGAAGAAAAATTTAAAAGTAAGCATCTTTTGTAATCTAATAAATCAGAATTAAGAAAAGGAAAGACCAAATAGGAAAAGGATGTAAAAAAATAAGCAAAAATTACATCAATAAAAAAATTCTCTGGAGGATAAGTCCAGTGAGGACTCAGTATATGGATAAATATAGAAACACTAAGGTATGACTTAATTAAATTCCAAGGGCACTGTGGACTAAAAGGGACCCCTAAAGCTTTCTTTATGGAAAGAGTTTAGATTTGGAGAACAAAAGCATTGAAAGAATGATAGATTCTCAGTATTAACAGCTGTGGCTAAAAGAAAATCCTGTGGTGCCCTCAAAATTCTGCAAAGCAACATTGCATGCATTTTATGGGCTACGGAAAAGAATTTGAGGAGTTTCCTTCACATCATTAATCAATTCTGGGTTTCATCATCTTCCTTAAAAAATGCTTTCTTGATTTTTGAGAATTTTATATATGTCTACAATAAAATATGATCATTTCCACTCCCTACTTCCTTCCTCCACCTGTCCTGTTTAACTGCTATGTACCACACCTGAGTCATTTTTGGAGGATGTGGCCAGTGCTGCCTTTCCCACGCTTTGGAGGGTTTCTCCACATACTCATGGGTGGCATTAACTGGACTTAGTAGGCTGTAAAAACTCAGATTGAAGCTGAGTAGAGGTTCTAGGAGCCTCTTAACATATTAAAATAATGGACTTTTGTGATTTTTTTTGTCACATACACGGAGGAACTTTGTATACTACCTGGTGAACTAGACCTAATAGAAAGATAGAGAATAAGCAAAAACCAACAAATAACTAACTCCAGAAGAAGCGACAATGTTTAGGAAAGATTAAAAATAATCATAGATTCTACCTACATATGACCTAACTATGCACACTGTCACACACCTGTGGCAATATAGACCCTAAATACTGACCTGTGCAACATTGCTGTTGGGTTGGTATGGACAGAAAATTAACACGAACAAATGGGATGTGTGTAATTTTTACACATTGTACACATATATGTGTATTTACTGGAGACAGTCCAAGATAACAAATGATATTAGAAAGCAAGAAGTATTGACATAAGCACATAACACTGTCTACAAATAGAAAATAAATTCTAAGGCATATACTCCTTATAAAGGAGTCATCTGTCCTGGAAGACAGGGATTACTAAAGGTTTGTAGAGGGGGCAAAGAGAGGAGAGCTAACCAGACGCGAGACATGTGCAGACTTGTCAAACTTTATTAAATGATTAAAACACAATTTATATAAAATATGAAAGACAACTAAAACTAAACAGAAATTCTAGAAATTAGAAACAATAGAAGTAGAAAACCACTTAAAACAAGAGCTCCTCAAGGCCAATATTGTTTATATATAAGGCCGTGCTTTAATGTAAAAGCAACTACAATGTGTTTAAAAACGATGCAGCGTGAGAAGAGAAAATTCATGGATTGAGATGGCAGCAGAAATTCATTTTTAAAAGTAATAAAAATTATAACAAAAATGGGATTAGAAACCAAATTGGAAATTATTAATAAGTCAATAACTTATAAGTCAATAAATTCTTGGTGATCTTTTATAAAAACTATGAAATGATCTTTCCCACAAGGCATTTGCTGATATTTACAATGAATTTCTTATGATAATTTGTAACTCATTTCCTAGGACTCTTTCCAAAGGAAATAAAACCAGATTTGTAAATAAAGTTTTGTGCATTGGGAGATTGTGCTTATGTTGGTGTTTCTTGGTCTGGCTTCTCTGCATCTTATCTTGTGATTGTTCATCAGACTGTAGGATAATGACTACTATGCTAGTCTAGATGTAAATTGTTGATATGAAATAAAAAAGAAAGTAGAAAGTGGTCAAGCAGTTAAAAGCATACTTTAATTTAAAAATCTATAAAGTGAAAATGTTCATAGAGATAAAGCAGTTATGTATGAACTTGTTTTCACAAAGTGAACTGTGTAAAGACTCAAAACTTTCTTTCTGTCTTATAGAAGTGTGTGATACGTATTTTATCATAGCATTTCAAATAATTCCGTTGAAAGATGATGTTTGTGTAGTAAGTGTGGGCAGTAAAATTTCAGAATCGTCTATCTTCCCCTATTGAAGATGTGCCTCATGAGCTCCAGCGAGTGTCATCTCTCCGTAGATGTTTGTTGCCTAATTTGCTCCTAACTGTCCCTGTTGAACACACAGGTGTAATGAGACGGTAACAGAGTCCAGCAATTTCACTATACCATCAGAAGAAACCCATTTAAAAATATTACCTTTCTCTACATTGGAAAGAAGTTATATGAAGCACAGAAGCAAACAAAGTACCATGGAACTGAAACTTAAAAGGTCACAAAAATGTCAGAAACAAGCTTTTAAAATTCCCATAGCCACTATCACAAAATTTATAAGGCTCTGATCCAGGGTACAGTGGTACAAAAAAATTCTCCAAAAATTATGTGGGGAATATGTACAGTATGGGCAAATGCTTAAAAAGATCCTTATGTTTGTTTTTTGCAGAAAAGACACTCAAATATATGTAAATAGACAATGTTCCCAATAAATCTGTTTAAATTATAAATAATTTGAAACTTCTCTTATTTATCAAGCTTAAGAAAACATGGTCAGTTTATGCTGATTTCTCCTGTCCAAGGTACAAATTTCATAAATTATTGGACCTAAATGGCCATCTTCATTTAGTTCTGTTTTAGACATTCCACTACAGACAAATGCAAAGAAACCTCATGAAATAAACTATTATAACAGGTCAACACTTTAGAGGATAGATCAACAAAAATTTGCAAATTTATATCTGCTTATTTATTAATAAATAATGCAAAAAGTTTGGAGAATAAAAGTTTAGCTTAAAAGGAAGATCAATTACCAATTGAAAATCCACTTTGATTCACCAGGTTGAAGCAAGTAAGATGAAGGAAGCCTATGTGGATAACTCTTGCTCCTCTAAAGCTCATTGTTTGAAGTTAAATGGAAATAAACGCAGTAAAAGTCTGTTTTCCCTTTTCAACTCGAGGAAAATGGATGGGTACATGTGAGAGCACAGGAAGCAGTGCTAAACGGCCATGAGAGGCTTTCCTCCCTCAATGTACCACCACACTGTGGGACAGATTTTGTTTTTAATGTGACAGAATGGGTGACACACAAAAAAATGCCTTTCAAAATTCTCCAATAACTTGTTTTGCCCTGTTTGGTAAGTTTTTGAAATAATTGCCCCATTTTTACCTCCAAAAAGCATTCCTTTTGACATCTTCAATTGGGAGTCTGTGACGATTTCTTCAGCATGTTTGTCAAGGGGAGCCTTTTCCAGTGTGATTCTTGGACTATGAAGGCAACAATATTTTATTCCCATATTATATTTATTCCCATATAAATACTCAGTGACCATCCATGCAACTACTGTTCTGAGTGTGACACAAATCATGGGATTGGCCTGTGAGCTGAGCTATTCTCAGACCCCAAAGAAGGATGCATTCCCATTTATCTCTACAGCTTGGACTGTTCTTGTTTGACTATTTTATGACCCATTGTAACCTAAGATTTCAACTCTTAGTACCAACAGCATTTCTGGAGGATGAGCTTGTCCTGCCATGAAGTGCGTTTTAGTTCTGTCTCGCCTCAGAATGGGTGTTACTTTCTCAAAATCTTTAATTTTAACTTCTACCATATTTTGCTGTTTCTTATGAAATAATGTTTCCTGGACCGATTTTCAACAAAGCATGCATCAACTTACTGTCACTAGTGGGCTTATAGCTTGTTAGTCTAGTAGTAAAAATGCCTTAATTAGAGAGGAATAAACCCAAGAGTGACAGCCATGGAACAGCTAAGAAAAAAAATCTACTGGATTTTGTCCAAGGCTTTTATGCTCACTTATTTGTGCTTTGCTCAAATATGATGATGGGTTTAAGAATTACCCCTCAGAAAGTTGACACCTGACACTCATCCTGCACCCTTCATTCTGGCTATGGATGAATGAATTTTGGTCATTCTTTGTTTTCTATGGAAACATCACAACAGAGTCAGTGTGTCTGGGCCACACAGGTGAACATTCTAGACATACCTCCCACCTCTGACAGGCAGTACAGGTAACGACAAAAGGGCTTTTCAATATTGCATGCCTGTCACTTTAAGCCCTTTAGTATTACAACATTCCTGTAAATGGAATCTCATTTATAATTATGAATAGTGCAAAAGAGGAAGATGGATTCCAGAAGCATGCTATCAAAACAAAAGAAAAACTCAGTCTTTTGATGAATGCCTTATTCCAGCCTGTGTTTAGACTTGTACCAAAGGAATCAAAGTTCAGGAATTCTGATGGACCTCTTTCCAAAGAAACCCTCAAAAGCTCCTACCCACCACTTAACAGGACATAAAATCTATGAAAATTATACACTAAAGATAATGATCAACTAATGATTGAACTCAGTAGTTATTATATTCTGTAAAATTATAGTGACTCTATAGTTTTTCCCAAGTAATATTTTCTCTTTCTGTAATCTTATTAATTAATTATGTGGACCCTTGTAAATATATCATTTGCATATACTTTTAAAAAGGCCAAAATGAAAATAAATCATTTGCCTTATGATGTTTATAATTTTTCTCTTGTTAATGTGTCCTAGGACCATTTCATATATGTTGATTCTTCTATTCCTAACCAGTGCCCTTATATCATAGTCACACTCACTGAATAATTTTTTTAATTCAGTAAATGCCTATTGGACATATATCATATCCTACTATACAACAAGTGCTAGGTCATTTTCCTAAATTAACAATCTAATGAAAACGGCAAGGCATGTTCACAGCAAATGAGGGCCAAAGAACACTCTTAATGAACAATAGTTGAAAGTCTGCACATAGAAGAATAGGACACATAATGACATTTCATGCATGTGTATCATCTCACTGGGCTCACACTGGCTCTGGTAACCTCTATTCCCTGTCACCTCTCTCCCTCACACTGTTCATACTGACTCCATTACCACACCCCATTTCTTCTCCCCTCTGTACGGCACACTGCTTTCTTCCCTACAGATCTGTGTCACTGCTTTTGTGATTTAGAAGCTCCATATGAAAGCCAAATCTCTCTTTGATACGTGTCTTTATTTCCCCCTAAGCCCTCCTTCAGACAGCCTCCTTAAAAATCTTTTCCTCCAAGAGGTCAAAAGATTAAGAGTCAGTGGGGATGGAAGACACCAAGAAACTGGTAAAGAGAATAACATGATCATAATACATTGAATAAAAACACATTTTTTCAGTAAAAAAAAAAAAGAAAAATACAAAATTACTTTTCACACCAGTTGTGATCAATGAGGAACAACAACAGATATCTTCTTCCTTCATGATCCTTTCCAGATTTTATAACTTACATATCTAATATTACATTAGTTTTGAAATATTTAAGTATATTTAAATCCACAAACAGGGACATTCTTTTTTTTTTTTTTTTTTACTATTTCCACTTTTGATTTCTTCTTATCTCTTTTTAAACAGATCTACTATGTAAAGTTGCAGGGCATATACCATTATGTAGCCATTTGGGTGGATCACCTTTCTTCTTGTGGCCTTCTCTGTCTTGGGAGAAAGCTTCATGCAGTGTCCAGAAACTGTGAACAAGTACATTAATGAATGAACAAAATCTGAGGTGTGAGGCAAGAGATAATGCTTTCTCTACGCACACACACACACACACACACACACACACACACACACACACACACATATATATAATGTTTTCAGAATGTCCCTATGAGACCCAAAACTCTCTTTAATATGTGTCTTTATTTCTCCATAATCTCTCCTTTAGACAGCCTCCATACTTTGAATTGACAGCCACAGACTCTCCAAAACAAAGAGAAAAATACAGAAAGTAGAATATTCAACTAAGAGTAATAATTGGTTAATACACAAAAATTCCAGAGGGTGCCTCAAAAAAAAATTGAAATCTTAGTTTTAAAGCAAACAAATTAGACATCAGCAAGATACTTTGGTTTCATTTCCAGCTGGGAAGGCTCCAAATAGGAGGGTCGAAAGCATGTGAGAGGCTATTTAAGAGCTCGCTCCATCAGTCTCCGCCCCCCACTGCTCAGTGCTCTTCATGGCCTTAATGATCTTAGCACTTGTGCTGAAGGACAATCTGAAGGGCAGGAGTTTTCTATGGAGCTAATCACCCTTGAACGTAAAAGTCACACTTCAAAAAGTGATAGAAAAAGAGCTGTCAGCTCATCAGCTGCTTGTGCTATTGAGCTGTCAGATAAGCTAGTGTCTTTCCTGGTTGAGTGATGTACTGCACTTTCCGAGCAGATGTTAAAACCACACTCACTTTCCTCTCAACTCAGTTTTCCTCTTTCTGGAACCATGTGTGATGGGGTGAGGATATTCCATCCACATGGCTCAAACAGGAAAACTGAGAAGGAAAAGGAAGCCACAAGAAGCCCAACTCCTGCCCAGGATTGCAGAATCCCCCACCACAGAACCAGAAAGTCTGCAGACATTGATGATGTCACTCGTCATAAAATAAACAGTTACTGTACAGTCAACTGCCTAGGCCTACCTCATGCAAGCCCTTATTTCTTATGCTTGCATTCCTACCCTTTTCAATATCTCCTAGAGATTTATGAAAATCAGATCCTAAGACATAATTGCTATTTATTTATTTATTTTATTTTTTGAGACGGGGCTTTTCTGTTTAGCCTTGGCTGCCTTGGACTTGTTTTGTAGACCAGGCTGGCCTCGAACTCACAGAGACATATCTGCCTCTACCTCCTTGAGTGCTGGGATTATAGGCATGTGCCACTGTGCCCAGCTGTGCCTATGTTTTAAACCTATAGCCAGCGGGTTTCAAGGACAGGAAACAGGATGGACATCAAGGAAAAGCAAGGACGGCTTTGTTTCTATGACCATGCAACAGAGCTATTTGTCTGGGCCGTATCCTGGGGCCAGTGTTATTCTTATGGATGTATTCAATATCTGCCTGCCCATCCACAAGGCATTTTATTATAGAACTTGACATGTGAAGGCCAATCCTCATTCAACCGTGATCACTTTTCTTTTCTCACTGTTTGTATTTTTAGCACCCCAAGACATTTTAAAGCTGGTCTTTCCCTAAGACTGTAGCAGGAGAGTTCATGAGTTAGAAGGGGACTTTCCTACTTGTAACAAGTCAATTCACAAAGATATCAACTCAGCTTATAGATACCTTCAATTTTGTACCAATAACCTCAACTTGTTAATAACCTGAGTCTCACATACTTCAGGTGAGTAGAGTGTTGGGTGAACTCTTCACACAGAGATACTCAAGTCACTTTCCTTTCTTGGGTATGAAAAGTTCAATATAAATCCATGTCTAATAGAGAATTTCCCCCACCCCGATATATTATAGACTGTCTTTCCATATACCATAAACTTCACTATGCAGTGTACCCAGAAATAGTATTGATATTCATTTCAAGTTATATTAAACTGATACACAGCACAACATTTCTATTGTAATTTAAAGGACATTAGCTCACACCTGTTCAAACGTTCTGATCAGGAGACACATACTCTTTCTTCACGACTATCCTCTAGAGTGGGTATAGCCTTTGCTGTGGAAGCCAAAGCTGCATCATGTGCAGACTGCAGCACTGACTCCTGTAAAGCAGAGCCATGATGTAAAGATACATGCATATTGATTGTAAAATTTTACACTGTACTCAACCATCTTCAGCTTCATGACTAAAGAGTGTATTTACTGTGTAAGTTTCAAAGACATTGTCTTAAAATGACTTTTCATTATCTGTTAAAAACTTAACATTTAATGTAAAAATGTTATTTATTTTTCTTTGCCCACACAGTCACTTGTTAGTCCAATGCTTAAATTACATGATGTAAGTAATTATGTAGATCAGGAACCAACACTTTTGACAATGTTATAGTAGCTTATGTGGCTGGCTGTGTGGCTCTGTGGTAGACTGTTTATCTACAATGTCCAGGGCCTTATGTTTGATCCCTGCTATCATAAACAAACAAACAAACAAACAAACAAGCAAAGGTTTCAGAGTGACTTGGTAGTCATGACTGTTGCATGTATTTTATAATGTCTGTCAGGATCACAAATTAAGTTCATTGCACTTTCTTATCAACCGTCTGAGTCTGGTGAGGGGAAATTTCTATTCATATAAGTTACATGAAATGAGTATATGGCTTTCTAACAGGTGACATTGGGCAAAAGATTTGCAAGCGTCACAGGAAGCTACTCTTCAAGGTTCAAGAAAGCTGCCTTAGTAGATTAAGTTTGTGCTGTACAGGTCCCACTTGCTAAAGAACCCTGAAAATTAGCTAGTCCAGAGTTTTATACTTCTAGAACAATAGGAATCTCTGCCCAAAGCAATGAAGGATGTGAGGTGATGCTGAGCCATCTCGCTGTCTCAGAATGATGTCCTCATAACTATTGGAAAGGGAGTAGGGTGGGATGGACACACAGAAAAAGGGGATGGGGTGAGGCAGACAGAGTTGGTCCACATAGAGAATACTCCTAAAATATGCTTTGCAGAATACACAGAGATTTACCATGGTGTTGAACGCATTTGATTGAATGTCCTGACACAAGATATAGAGCATGGGCTCATCTGTCAAGTTGTATAGCTTGAGCCTGATTAAAAGAGCTGCTACAAAGATGTGGAGTGAGATGATGGTGACTTGACATCATAATCTGCATCACACTGAGAGGTTGAGAATCTTCATTCTGCCACTTAATTGTCAGGCTGTTTTGATCTATTTACTTTTGTGTTATAGGGTTTGGTCTTCTCCTGTATAAATGTTTAGTGTTCATAAGAATGAAGTTAGTTTCAGGATGGGATTTAGGAACTTAGGAAAGTTCTCAGTATCATATCTTTTACCAAACTGAGGAATGCTAAAATTCAAGCATTCCTTGGTTCAGAAATAACTGACCTAGATAGTCCTGTACATCCATATAGTTCTTAAGATGCACACACTGCGCACTTTTTTAAACCACCATTCCCTGGCTCTAAGCCAAGAAGACATCAGAAAGCAGTCTAGAAGAAATGAGGCACTTAGTCCATCTTAATCCTCTTGGATTTCTAAAACTGAGCTCTAGTCCTGCCTACGTTTAAGGTTTCACTTTGGAGCTGGCACCACAGTAATTCTTCTCAGTTCCTTGTGGGAAAGGTTAAAATGTACATGTGGATGGAGACATTAACTAAATATCATATTAACAATTTTTCTTCCCAGCAGACAGTGCTATTGATTTTACAATTGGACTAGGTTCTAGGAGTTAGCAGTCATTTTGGGTCTTAGGTCTCATGCTTTCCTATCACATGGTCAAAGTAGAAGCGGTCACCCTGCTTGGAATCTACCCTGTACTTCTCGGCTCATGCAAGTAATACTCCTGCCTGGAGTCTTGGAGCCTCAAACCTCAGAGTCAGATTTGACCTCTTTCCTTTTTCCTTTCATTAAAAGTGATTTAAAAATACAAACCACAAGATTATAAATGCAAAATCTCACTGGGGGGAGGACAGTGAGCATGTCAAAAGGGCAAGCAAAATATCCTTCCTGCTAGCTTCAGTTCAGGACTTTGCAAGGGTATAAATCTGAGGCCTGCATGTGTTGGTGCACACCTCTAATCCCAGCACCTGGGGGAGGCAGTGGCAAGAAAGAAAGAAAGAAAGAAAGAAAGAAAGAAAGAAAGAAAGAAAGAAAGACAGAAAGAAAGAAAGAAGAAAACACACAACACAAATCTGGTTGTGATAGTTCTGGATTAAACAAAAAAGGTTTATGGGATTGTTTGCTGATTCCCATGAGTTCTCATGTGTAGTCCATTAGTTTCTTTTCTTGTTGCTCTGATAAAATTCCACAAATAAATCAACTTATGGAAAGGGGTTCATTTTAATCCATACCTCATGGTACAGTCAGTGCACCAGGATGGAGAAGTCAAGGCAGCAGGAATGCAAAGCACCTGGTTACACCATCTCCAGAATCAGGAAGCTGACCAGGGCGAATGGATGCACATAGCTGTTCAGTTTCCTTTCTCCATTTATACACTCTGGGATCCCAGCTAATGATAAGGAAAGTTGCCACCATGGTTTTTTTTTTTTTTTTTAATCTCAATTATTGTAATCATAATCACTTGCGGGAATAGCCAGAAGTCTATCTCCTAGTTAATTCTAGATTCTGTCAAGTTGACAATCAGTACTAATTATTAAATCCAGTTAGCTAGCCTAAGAAACATTAATTAATTCTTTGGGAATTTGCTCATCTTAACAACAGCATCAAACTCCTTGTCTGTGAGCATGTGACTGGATCGCAACACTTGAGTCAGCTTATCTCTTGTCTTCTCTCCACTCACCATGTAAAGCTGAACATGCTTCCTCTACCATCCACTGTCTAGAAACAGAGAGGTTTTTGTTTGTGCCCAGCTTGTCCATTCCTTCTTCTTCAGCGCAAGGCTTGTCCATGGAATGGTGCTGCCCTCACTTAGGGTGGCCTTCCCCTTTCATCTAACACCCTCTAGAAGCTCTGTCACAAGAACATCCGAAGCTTTGCTTCCCCCACGTGAGTCTAGACCCTGTCAAATTGACAATACATATCAACTATCCTGCGGTAAGCCCAGCCTTTGTCAACTTGACACTCAAGCATATCACTTTGAAGCCATAACTTTCTACCCTTTGTCCCTACAGAATCATGGCCATTTCACTATGCAAAAATGCATTATATTGAACTCAAAAATCCTATCAGCCTTATTATAGGTTATGGGTGCCACTTTGTGCCCACTTCTACTTCTCTGAGTTGTGATTTTGTGTGACCTAAACTTGTGCAGGTCTTGTGCTTGCTGTTATTGTCTTTGAGTTCACACATGTACCAGCCTTCTTATTTCTTTAATTTTTATTATTTAATTAATTTATTCAGATTACATCTCAATTGTTCTCCCCTCACTTGCATCCACCTGTTTCTCCCTCCCTCCCACTTTCACCCTATTCCCCTTCCTTAGGTCTATGACTGAGGGGGACCTCCTCCCCCAGTATATGGTCACAGGCTATCTATCAAGTCTCCTCTTGATAGCCTGCTTATTCTTTCTTTGAGTGCCACCAGGCCTCCCCACCGCGAGGAAGTGGTCAAATATGGGGCACCAGAGTTCATGTCTGAGTCAGTCCCTATTCTCCACATAACTGTGGAGAATGTCCTGTCCATTGGCTAGATCTGAGTAGGGGTTCAATGCTTACTGCATGTAATTGTCCTTAGTTGGTGCAGTAGTTTGAGCAGACCTCCCTGGGTCCAGATCTGCCTGTCATGATGTTCTTTTTGTAGGTTTCTAGGATCCTCTGGGTTCTTCTATTTTTCCATTCTCCCATACTTCTATCACCTAGGGTCCCAATAGGATGTTTTCACATCTATCCCAATCTCCTAGTAAGTGAAGACTTTAAAACACTGTTTCCATGGGGATGCCTCCCACCTCTGGCTCTGTCAACCTCTCTGCCTCTAGGTCAGGCCTTCTGCTCATGAGTAGATGTCCAACACAAAATTGATTGTGGAGGTTTTGTGAGGTGTGTGTGTGTGTGTGTGTGTGTGTGTGTGTGTGTGTGTGTATGCACACATTTGTTTATGTCCGTCCAAGTGACTGTGTGTGTGTTCTCTTTCCTCATTTTGTTTGTTTGCTTGTTGGTTTGACTTTGGCAGTTTGTTTTTATTAAGTGAGAGAAAGAACATGAAGGTGACTAGGTAAGGAGGAGATGAGGACCTGGGAGGAGCTGTAAGAGAAGAAAAGTATGATAAAATACAGTGTATGGAAACTATAAAAATATATATTAGAAAGTTAAAGTTCTGCTAGTCTTTAACAATTCCAAAACTGTTTAAAGCCTGATGATCTGAGTTTGATACCCCAAACTCTTACTGTAGAATGAGACAGCTAAGTCCTTCTCAGATGTCCTCAGACTTCCACACATGTGATGTGACAGATTCATATGCATAAACCCCCCAAACAAATATCTAAAACAAAAACAAATTACATACATCTGACATACAATGACACAGAGTGAGCATTTTCATTCTAAAAGAGAGGAATGAAGGATAGCAAAGAAAAATATGAACAAAGAAAGACTGATCCCATACAGAAAACACTAAGGAATATCCCCATGTCAGGTTCATGACGTAGTTGTCAGCTATCTGGACTCCACATGCCATGAGTAAACCCATCACTCCAGGTCTTTAACCTGTGGTACCATTGTCTCTCTCAGGTCATGTTTATCCCATGTCTTGTGGTTCTGGTTTCTGAAAAACCCTGGATTGGATGCCCAGGGTCTATAGCCACTTAGACTTCACTGCGATAAACTCACGTAATGGCCTCTCGTGACCTTCTTGACATTCCAATGCTGGCATGGATTGCCTGACCTCAACAGCCTTCTAAAACTCTCCTGCAAGTCTTCATGATCCATTCATTCTTTTTTATTTAGTGTTTTACATCTTTCCCCTCTCCCAATTTACAAGAGCAGCAAACAGCATCCATGCCACTGCTAGAATGTTGGGCTGTCTGGAAATTTTCTCCACCACATAACTCAACCCAATGATTTGGAAACAGGCCTCACTCGGGTTCTCATGTCCCGGATGGAAGGAAGACAGAATCTTTGGCAGACTGTATCAAGAATTACTTCTACCCCAGTGCACAATAGAGTTCTAGTCCCTCTCTGAAGCCTTATAAGCTGAGTTTCCATTGTTCATCTTTCTTTTTTCATTCTAATCACCCCAATTCCCTCCAGAACGGGACATTTAACTCCAATTATAGTATTTAAGGGCTCTTTAAGTTAAAGTCCCAAACTCTTCCACTTTCCTCTCACAAACTAGTTGCCAAGGCTTATGAATTACATGGTCAGGGTGACCACAAAGAAGGCCTCATTTCTTAGGACCCATTTCTGTATTAGTTACAGTTTTTTGCTCCTATGACAAAAGCTACTTAAAGATGGAACTTCTCTTGGCTCGCTGGTTTGGAGGCAAGGTCTATTAGAGCAGGGAAAGCGGCAGGAACTGAGGGCATGCTGCAGTCAGGAAGCAGAAGGAGGTGGATGGTGGTGCTCTGCTTTCTTTCTCCTTCTTGTCCATGGTAGGATCCCAGTCTGAGGGATGGTGTTGACTGCATTTAGGGTGATTCCTCCACCTCAATTGATGTAAGTTAGACACACCTCAATGACATGCCCAGAGGTTGGATCTCCAGGTGGGTCAATGTCAGCTCAAGCTAACCAACAGTATTAACTACTACAGTTGGTAAAGAAACAGTGAACAAAAATGTAATAAAATAAATATATACTGCATAATGAGATAGTATAAAACATTCAGCAATCAATTTTACTTTAAGTCAGTAAGGGAAGATTTAGATACTTATGGATTTATAAAAATATGCAAATCTAATGTCTAATATTTATTATACAGAACCATAAATTATGCATAAATTTCATTTATATAAGTGATTTAGTCACCATAATGAAACACATCCACCATTTTCTTTGGCTATAAATGTTATTACTATGCAGATCTGTAAAGATGACACAACCAGTAAGAACCATTCTTCCTCATCCAGTGCATTCCATCTCAGTTTCTAGCACCTCTCTCGTGTGGCTCACAACTCCCTGGAATTTTAGCCTGTGGAGATCCAACACCCTTACTGGCCTCCTCAGAAATCCACACACATGCACCACAAACCACACAAATACACATGCATACAAACACATTTTTTAAAAGTCTTAAAAATCATTGTTTTGATTTAAAAAGCTATGAAAAATAAATGACTGTTTTCAGCTCACTTTGGGATAAGCAAATAATAATAATAATAATAATAATAATAATAATAATAATAATAATAATAATAAT
>OU015743.1:80471842-80494100 GCA_907169655.1 Acomys percivali | reverse complement strand
AGGGAAGGGAAGGGAAGGGAAGGGAAGGGAAGGGAAGGGAAGGGAAGGGAAGGGAAGGGAAGAGAAGGGAAGTTGAATTCTCAAGGTAGTTCAGGAAATCCCTGTCCCGCTCAGAGCCCAGAACTTTTCGGGTAGTGTTAAAATGATCTTGCCATGGCTGTTGGATTTATAGTTGCCTTCAGATATACGTAGCTTCTAGAATCCAGAAGAGGTTTTGATTATAGAAAATGCCACCAAAACTGGGCAAGGGGGTACACACGTATCATCTCAGCTCTCCTGAAGCCATGGCAGGAGGATCACAGATTCCAGTGACTTTATGGTGCTACTTTGTCTCAAAAAGAAAGAAAAAGACAATAAAACAGAAAATTCTTGATACCCTATGAGCATATGCAGGGGGAGGAGGTCCCCCTCAGTCACAGTCATAGGGGAGGGGAATGGGGAGAAAGCAGGAGGGAGGGAGGAGGAATGGGAGGATACAGTGGATGGGATAACAATTGAGATGTAATATGAATAAATGTATATATATGTATGTGTGTATATATACACATATATATATGTATATATATAATGTTACAGTGTTCTGAGTTGCTTTCTTTTAAGAACGGAAGCTGGGGTGATGTAAGCCTGTGAGGAGGTGCAGAGTGACAGGGTTGGCTGTGCAAATCTAAGAACCTGTGCTTGATCTCCAGATCCCATGGAAAGGGAAGAATGGACTCCAACCTCAAGTCTTCTAAATAAGCTGCTAATGTAGATCAGCTTGTAGAGTGCATTCATGGCATATCCAAAACCTTGGCTTCAGTCTCTAGCACCACATAAAACCAGGTGTCTAATAATCCCATTACTAGGGAGGTAGAGGTAAGAAGATCAGGTGTTCAAGGTAAAGGTGGGCTATATAAACCTATTTTTAAAATAACTAGATGCTGGAGAGATTGCTCAGTGGTTAAGAACACTTGCTGCTCTTGCAGAGAACCCAGGGTGCTTTCAGCACCCACATAGTCAGTCATTCCAGTTCAGGAGATCCAACACCCTCTTCTGGCCTGTATGGCACCTTCTCTCTGTTAGTCAGCAGCAATCTATTTCCTGTCTCTCTGAATGACCATTGTGGGTATTTGATATGAACAGACTAATAAACACTTGACACTTAATATCTGGTTTATTTAATTTAGTTATTTGTTTTTGAGACTCATGAGTGTTATAGTACACTATACATATACACCCTTACTTTTTGTGACTGATAATATTTCCTTACAGGTATATATCCCATTTGCTTTTATTCTATTGATGGAGACATGGCTTGTTTTGATTTTTGCTGATTCTGAATGGTGCTGCTGTTCATTTCTTATAGAAGTCTTTCTTTGAATACCTGTTTTCAATCTGTTGAGTGTAATTTCAGGAGAATTGCTGGGACAAGTGTCAACATTTTTTTAACTTTTGAAAAACCACATGACTCTCTTCTACCTTGGCTCACCATTCTATATGATGGCAGCTGTGTGGCTATGTGTGGGCAGCTTCTGTCTCCATATCCTCACAAGTGCTGACTTTTTTTTTCCTTATTGTTTTGTTCATAAATGTGACAATGAGTTGAACTATTATTCCATCGTGCTTTGGATTTTCAACTCTCTGATAACTAATTGTGCTTAGCATGTGCTTGTTGGCCATTTGTATTTCTTTGGTTTGCCCAGGAGGTCAGAGGACAACTTTTAAGTTTTTTCTCTCCTTCCATTATGGTTTCTGGGGACTTGGATTCAGGTCAGCAGGTTTGTCCAGAAAGTTTTACTAATTGGGCTGTCTTGGACCACCATGTTCTTGCTGATGTAAATTAATCTGTTCTTTAAATATTCTGCACAGTGGAGCTTCATTAAATATGTGATTTACAACTGCTTTCACTGTAGATATATATATTTTTTTACTTTCTTGACACAGAATTATTTTAAGATTTAATTTTAGATTTTTAAAAAAAGTTAATGGTAATTTAAATTTGTTTTTATAATCATATGAACATATGTGTGAGCATGTATGGGTATGTCCTCATGAACACAGGTGACTGAGGAGTCCACAGGTGTTAGATGCCTCTGGAGCTGAAGTTGCAAGCAGTTGTGGGCCACCTAACAAGGGCGATGGGAACTGAACTTAATTCTCTAAGAACTCCCAAACTCCATCTCACAAATACTTTAAACTTGACCAAACCCATCAGACATAATATATTATATCAAATTTTTAAACATGTGCACAGTTTACAGTACATTATTTACTATATATAAATATATAATTGTAGCACTAGCTTCATCTCTAGTCGTATAGTCATTTTCTTGCTATAGTGTCCAAACACATGCTAGAATGTAGCTTATGGAAAATATGTTTCTTTTTGCTTATTATTCAAGGGAATGGAGTCATGACAGGTTATTGCTCATTACATCAAGTTCACAGTCAGGAAGCAGAAAAGATAAGTAGTGTAGGTAATCTATCAAACTCCAAGTTCTATACTCAATGACCTACTTCTTTCAACAAAATTACATCCCCTGAATGTTCTAGAACCTTCCAAAACATCACAACCACATAGAATCCTAGGTTTCAAAAATATGAGCCCACAGGTGTTGTGTTAAGCATGGTTCTGGTTCTCTAAAGAACAGTGCTAATATAAATATATATGTCATTATATTATCATACATACATACCAATGATTATCAACATTGGCTCTCTTCCTACAGAAAGGCCAATGACTCTGTTCAGTCCATGAGACTAGGGGTTCAGTATTCACAATCTGGTGCTTGAGGCCTAGAGAGCTGTCTATCTATAGTCTAATTCGCCATCATGAAAACGTCGGCTAAGATAGCAGTGAAGGCTGCCTTAAGGAGAGAATAGATGAGCTTGTCATGGCAGTGATGGGGAGCAGGCACACAATCACAAGCATGGTTTCTAGTCTGGCTACTAATATTGCTCCCCTTTGAAACCTCTTGAGCTGGACCTCCATAGTCCACGTTGCTCCCAGCATTATTGCCTCCTCAACTCCTTCTACAGTGTCCCATTAAACTGAACTTACAGCACTTAAATATTTTCTTTGTTCAAAGTTCCAAAGCAGTTCCTTGGCATTTTCTGTGTATGAGATTATGGTATCTTTAAGCAAATTCTTTCATATTCATATTGACTCATCTTCTCCTCTCTTTTTGACTACATGTTCAAACTAAAACTTTTATTACAAAGTTAAATAGCAGGGCTAAAAGAACGGATGCATGCCTCATTCTTTATCTTAGAGGGAAACCTCACTTCAGTACGTTATTCTGTTTCTCCCCACGTCTTCCATCTCTTGCCATGAGGGTTGGGAATGCAGACACACATGCTGCTGTGTCCAAAATTTATGTGGGTCCTGGGGATTCAAACTCTGGTCCTCACACTTGTGCAGTCAGTGATTTTACCCACCGAGCTATCTCCCAGCCCCAATAACAGACACTTATATTATCACAGCTGTTAGGCTAGAAATAGTCATTAGCAGGTTTAAATTCTCCTGAGACATCTAGCACATACTTGTAAGTGGCCACATTCTCACTTTCTTTCTCTTTCTCTGAGTATCCTTGTGTTCATCTTGTAAAGAGAAAATGGTTGAGGAGATAGATCAATAAATAAAGTTGTTGAGGACAATTCTTGGTAGCTACATGGTGGAGGACGAGTACTGATGACTGCAGGTTGTTCTCTGACCTTCACAGCCATGCCGTGATAAGACACACAAATGAAAATACATACAATGTTTTTTTCTTTCAAAAAGAAATATAATAGCCTTATTAGAAAAGGCTCCCTTTATTACTTAATTTATACCTAAGTACCTCAATAAAAACCATATCTCTGAATATAGCCTTGTGTCTCAGAACCTGGGTTTTGGGACACTTAGAGTCACACAGATGAATCTAAAGCAAGTGTGATATTACCTATGGTGATTCATAGAAGCCTGTTATAATACTGGCAAATGTCCTTTTTTTTCTGTTTCTATGTTCTTTTATTTTATTTTATATTTTTTAATTTTAATTTTATTAATTTATTCAGATTACAACTAAATTGTTATCCCATCACTTGTATCCTCCCGTTCCTCCGTCCCTCCCTCTTTCACCCTATTCCCCTACTCTAGGTCTAAGACCAATGAGGACCTCCTCCCCCACTATATGGTCATAGGCTATCAAATCTCATCTTGGTAGCCTGCTTATTCTTTCTTTGAGTGTCATCAGGCCTCTCCACCAAGGGGAGGTGGCCAAATATTCTCCACAGTTATGTGGAGAGTGGGGACTGACTCTGACATGAACTCTAATGCCCCATATTTGACCCCCCTGCCAAATGCCTTTTCTATTCCAGCTTTACAGGATGTTTTTTATCTTGACCACACCTCAATTATGACTCCATAATGCATCGATTTAAAACAGCTGCGATCACCTTCTGGGACAAATGTCACTTGAAAATAATGTATAATTTTTTTGGTACACTGTTGTATTCTATTTATTGTAATTTTACATGTACTGGTACTTAAAAAGGTATATAGTGTGTAGGTTTCTTTAACTTTAGCATTTCTATTGCCATATATTAACAACATAATAATGGGCTTGCTTATGAAATTTTTATACTTTATGTATTTGAATCACATTCACTTCCTATTACCTTGCCTTTTTACTGTCCTGTGTTCATTAACCCCCATCCTATCTTAAATAGACTACATCTTCTTTTTCACATCATTGTGTGTATCTGTGTGTATCTGAGAGAAAGAATGGGTTTCATTAAGGTTGCTTACGGGAACAAGGTTGGTAGTTTTATTTACATGAGCATATGCTCCTTACCAATGTGCTGTATGACTAATGAAATGACCCTCCCTCTACCATCAACTTTTATCACAATTGTCCTGCAGCTTTAAAAGTGAGGTAATGCTTCATAGAATGTGTCAAGAACATTAATATTTACTTATTTATTATGGTAGTTTGGAAAAAGTTGGCTAAGGTCCCTTAAATGTTTGGTAGAATTGAACAGTAAGATCAAAGAGTTGGAGGTTTCATTGAATGGCTTTTTATTTCTGATTGAATTTTAATATTTATTACGTTAAAATTTTCCATTTCTTCTTGTGTCAGTGTTGATGATTTGTGGTTCTAGAAGTCTTTTTGCTTCATCTGGGCTACTGAATTAACTTACATACAAAGTTCCACAGAATCATCTTAAAATACTACTGACTTCTGGAAGCAGTGCTCTGTTCAAGTTATTTTTATAAGACTGTGTTTGTTTCTCAGCTTTTCTCTTAATCCATCTATCATACAAATAATTGAAACTCCATTATATTATTTTAACAAGCTTCACAGCACAATCCTGAGCAGTAGTAAGTCTATTCTTTTTTTTTTCTTTATCTGTTTATTCACTTTACATCCTGGTCATAGTTCCCTCCTCTCCTCCCAGTCACACCTTCCCTCCCTCTCCCCACTGGCCTGTTCCTCAGAAAATGGGAGGTCCCTTCCTATCCACCCCAGCTCATCAAATTGCATCAGAACTGAGTGTGTCTTCTTCCTCTGTGGTCTGGCAGGTAGTCCTGCCAGGAAGAAGTAATCAAAAAGCTGGGAACAAAGTCCATGTCATAGACAGCCTCTGTTCCCATTACTAGAAGTCCCACATGAAGCCTGAGTTACCCATTGGCTACGTTGGTGTAGGGGGCCAAGTTCCAGTCAATGCATGGTTTTTGAGTGGTGCTTCAGACTCAGGAAGCCCCTCTGGGCCCTGGTTAGTTGGCTCTGTTGGACTTCTTGTGGAGCTCCTGTCTCTTCCAGGGCCTCCCCCACCCCACATTTCCACAAGACTCCCTACACATTGCACAATGTTTGGCTGTGAATCTCAGCATCTGTTTTAAAGTGCTTCTGGGTGGTGCCTCTCAAAGGACAACTCTGCTAGGCTCCTGTCTGCAAGCATAGCAGAGTATCATTAATAGTGGTAGGGGGCAGGTGTGGTGGCACCTTTAAATCTCAGCCCTTGGGAGGCAGAGTCAGGTGGATGTCTGTGAACTTGAGGACAGCCTGGTCTATAAAGTGAGGCCAGAACAGCCAAGGCTACATATAAAATACTTGTCTCAAAAAACAAACCAAGAACAAAAAATAATAGTGTCAGAGGCTGGCTCTCTTCCCTGGAGTGGGTCTTGGGCTGCGTTAGATATTAAGTGGACATTCCCTCAATCTCTGTTCTATCTTTTTCCCTGCTCATCTTGTAGGCAGAGTATATTTTGGGTCAAAGTTTCTGTGGGTGGATTGGTGTGTCCCTCCGTCTACCAGGAGTCTTGTCTAGCTAGGAGGATTCCTCTTCAGTCTCTATGGCCCCTGAAGTTAGGAATCTCTGGTAGAGTCCTCCTCATATCGTCCCAGAGGCCTATATAGTACAGGATTAACACACTACAACGCATAGACCCAAAGAGGATAAGTAACAAGGAGAATCTAAGAGAGGATGCTTAATTATATTCTTAATCCTCCAAAATAATCTGACTTCCTCCAAGAATATGCCCCAGAGATACTTGCACTTTGTGACTTCTCCTGATGAGCTCTCTCTTCTGGTTCCTCTTGGACATATGCCTGTGGCTCAATCCCCTGCTTGACAGGAATTCCAGCCCTATTCTCACCCCTACTCAGTGATTGGTTGTAAACTGCTTAATTGACATATCAGGGGACAATTGGGGAGCAGAGTTTCTACAACATTGAGACAGGAGATTCTCAGAACATGGTTTGCAACCAGATATGGGGATACAGAAATCAGTATTTGAATTGTAGAAAATCTTATACTTACAGTGCTAGTTTATGAGTTATAGTGAAATTTTCTCAGAACAGAGTCTGCATATAAACGCATATATTAGGTTGATGTGTTGGAAATGTTGTATTAGAATAGAAGGTTGGGAATGGAGAACTTATAGGTTCTTTATTTAGCACCTGATATTTTTTAATGTTTTTAAGCCAATTATTTCCACGAAGAGAAACACACTATTTTCCATCTTGCTCTACATGCATGAAAACCTGAACCTTATATATGATAAATTGTAGATGTGAAGAAATGATAGAGTGAGAAATTATAATATTCAGTTTTTCTCCTTTTGAGACTTACTTCATTCTAGACAGTACACTAAATATTTTATTATATTTAATCTTTAGCCACCTTTGTAATACAATTATAAGCACAGAAAAAGAAATTAAGCCTAATGAAAGTAAAAACAAACTAGGGAACAAACAAGAAATAGAAACAAACAGAAAAAGAAATTAAGCCTAATGAAAGTAAAAACAAACAAAGGAACAAACAAGCAAACAAAAACCAGGCCTTATTTCCTACCCCCTACCTCCTTAGTTACAGCAGATATTTGCCGGGGAAGCAGGTAGGCTAACTGCATATTTTTATCTCATCCTCCATCATTCTAAGTACAAATCCCCAATTTCTTCCCTACCTCTATAGAAGAACACTTAGCCTCCTACTCCTACTCCAACTCACCTCTGGTGGATACTATGGCTCTTCTCCAACTAACATTCCTCCCCAAACTCTTTAGTTTACTCCATTCCCCAACTCCCACAGACATTTCCTGTGAATACATAAGACTCTCCTACCAGGGAAGATGGTGCTATGACTATAGAATGTCACCTCTCCTTCTGCTCCTCCAAATCACATCCCCTAGTCTCATCCCAAGCTTTGCAACAGAACACCTGATGCAAGATCTCTTCCTCCCTACTTTCGGTCACCATAGATGGAGAAAATAAGACATATCATGATAAAACCGAATTTAGTCAATATTTGTCTACAAATACAGCCATAAGGAGGCATTAGACCTAAACTCCATGAATTAAAACTGATATCAACAACAACAGAATGTTGACAAACTCCTAAAAACTATACAACTCTCTACTGGATGAAATGGATCAAGAGAGTTGTTGAGGAAGAAATTGAAGACTCTCTGGAATTGAATGAAAATGAAAATATAACATACCCAAACATATGTGACACAATGAAGGCTGTTGTAAGAGGCAAGTGCATTTTTATGTAGCACTAAGTGCCTACATAAAAAAGGGAGGGGGAATCTCCTACTAGCAACTTAATAACACAATGGAAAGCTCTAGAACAACAAGAAGAAACTATACCCAAAAGGAATTTAAGGCAAAAAATAATTAAGCTCAGGACTGAAATCAATACAATAAAACAAATAAACAAAAAAGCAACATAATGCCAAAAGCAAGAGGAAGGGCTTTTTGGTCTTGGCTCTTCATCACTCTACTTCAAGATGCTCCTAGAGGGAACCACTCCAGTGAACACTTTGAGGCTGCCAGTTCCTGCTGCTGCACCGGGTTCTAGTGGCTTGGGTGGCAGTCATCTTCCCTGAGTTGCTGGTTTGCTGTTTATCTGATTTATTGGAATCCTGCTGACTATGCCAGTGGAATCCCTCCAAGGAACTGAGTCCATAAAGGTCTACTTCACCTGTTCCTATTAACCTCTTTTCTTTCCTATCTAGGGTAGGTAGGTTGGAAAAGAAGTATCAGCATTAAAGAACCTCAAATAAAGTAGGTTTGAAAAAATTCAAAACCTACAAAACCCTTATCCAAACTATCTAGAATAAGATATAATAAGTCCAGATTAACAAAATTAGAAATGAAAAAGGAGATATAAGAACAGACTACAAGGGAATCAAGAAAAACATAAGGCCGTACCTTAGAAAACTGTATTCAAGAAATAGAAAAATATAAAACAAATAGATAATTTTCTAAATATGTAACACCACAGTTAAATCAAGACCAATAAAATAGAAGCATGACCTTCTAGTGAAACATAAGCAGCTATTAACGGCCTACAACCAAAAAATCAAAACCAAACAAAACCAACCAACCAACCAAACAAACAAAAACCAAAATGCCAAAATCCCAGGGCAAGATGATTTTAGGATCGAATTCTCTGAGACTTTCAAATAAGAGTTAATACTAATACTTCTCAAATTATTCTACAAAATAGAAACTGAAGGAATATTCCCCAATTCACTTTATGAAGACACAGTTAAGTTGATACTCAAGCCACATTAAGACTCAACAAAGAAAATTACTGAACAATTTTTTCTTATGAACATAGATACAAAAATACTCAGTTAAAACTTGTAAGCCAAATATAAGAATACATCAAAAAGATCATCCACCATGATTAACTAGCTTTCACTCCAGAAATTCAAGGATGGTTCAATATACAAAAATCAATAATTGTATCACACTGCATAAAAAACTGAAAGAAAAAAACACATTATCAACTTACTAGATAAAGAAAACATCTTTGACAAAATCCAATTTCCCTATATGATAAAAATCCAGGAGAGATTAGGGATACAATGGACATACCTCAACATAATAAAGGCAGTTTACAACAGGCCCATAGCCAACATCAACTTAAATGCAGAGAAACTAAAAGAAGTTTCACTAAAGTAAAGAAGTTGACAAGCTTGTTTACTCACTCCATACCTATTCAATATAGGTATAGCAATAAGACAACTGAAAGCAACCAAGGGGATACAAATTGAAATGGAAGAAGCCAAAGTATCATTATTTGTAGATGATATGATAGAATACACAAGTGACCTGAGAAATTCCACCAGGAAAATCCTACACCCAATAAACACATTAATCAAAGGATCTGGATACAAAATTATCACACACACACACACACACACACACACACACACACACACACACACCAGTAGCCCACCTATATATAAATGACAAAATGACTAAGAAGAAAATCATTAAAATGACACCTTTCTAATAAGCTTAAATATAAATATAAAATATCCTCAGATTCTTTTTGACAAGCAAACAAAAAACTTGTATGACAAAACTTCAAGTCATTGAAGAAAAAACTTGAAAAAGATATAAGAAGATGGAAAGATCTCCCATGTTCATGGATCAGTAGGATCAATGTAGTAAAACTGGCTATCCTACTAAAAGCTACCTACAGATTTAATGCAATCTCCATCAAAATTTCTGCATAGTTCTTCATAAATCTTTTAAAGGAACACTTTTCATGTGCATATGGAAACAAATAAAAAATAATGACTATAACAATTTTGAATAATAAAAGAACTGCTGAAGATATCACTATCCTCATTTCAAGTTGTGTACAAAAGCATACACATTGATCAATGGATCAAGTTGAAAACCTAGACATAAATCCACACATTTATTGACACTTTATTTTTTTATAAAGAAGCCAGAAATACATACTGAAAAAAAAACTCAGCATCTCCAACAAATGGTACTAGTCAAACTGGTGGTTCCATGTAGAAGAATCCAAATAGATCCATACTTATCACCTTGCACAAAGCTCAACTCCAAGTGGATCAAGCACTTCAACATAAAATCCAATACACTGATTCTGTTAGAAGAAAAAAGAGGAATAGTCTTGAACTTATTGGTACAGAGGAAGACTTTCTGAACAGAACACAGCGCAGACACTAATATCAACAATTAGTAAGGGGGTGTCTTAGCCAGGGTTTACATTACTGTGAAGAGCGACTATGGCCACATAGCCAGGACAACTACTAAAAAAGAAAACATTTAGCTGGAGTTAGCATTAGCACAGAGGCAGGTACGGTGCTGGAGAGGTAGCTGAGAGTTCTACATCTGGATCGCCAGGCAGCAGGAGGAGAATGAGCCCCTGGGCCTGGTTTGACCTTCTGGAATCCCAGAACCCACCCCCTCATAGAGACACACTTCCTCCAATAAGGTCATGCCTACTCCAACATGGATACACCTATTCCCACAAGGCCACACTTCCTAATACCACTCCCTAAGCATTCAAATACACTAGCCTTTGAGGGCATTTTTTTCTTTGATTAATTATTCACTTTACATAGGCCCTTTCCAGTCTCACCTTCCCTCCTGTTTCCACTACCCCCTTCCCTTCCTCCTTAGAGAAGGGGAGCCCACACACACCCGCCCCAGAATATCAAGTCACATCAAGAATAAGCACATCCTCTTCCCTTGCATCCTGGTGAGGCAGCCCTTTCAGGGGAAAGTGGCTGAAAAGCAGGCAACAGAGTCCATGTCAGCTTTAATCCCCATCCCCCTTACTAGGATACCCAAAAGAAGGCCAAGTTGCTCATTGCTTACATCTGTGTTAGGGGGACTAGGTCCAGTCCATTCATGGACCTTGGCTGGAGCTTCTGTCTTCACAGGCACCCCTGGGCCCTAGTTAATTGCCTCTGTTGGTCTCTGAGTCTTTCTATCCTTCCCTCCACACAAGACTCTTCACTCCACCCAATGTTTGGCTGTAGGTTTCTGCATCTGTTTCCATCAGCTGCTGGGTGGAGCCACTCAGAGAACAGCTATGCTTGGCTCCCATCTGCAAGCATAGCAAAGTGCTGTTAATAATGACAGGGGCTAGCTGTCTCCCATGGGTGGTTCTCAAGTTGGGTCAGGCATTGCTTGGACATTTCGTCTATCTTGGCTTTACTTTTGTCACTGTACATCTTGAAGGCAGGATAAGTTTGAGGTTGATATTTTTGTGAGTGGGTTGCTGTTCCCCTTTCCACTAGGAGTAGTGCCTATTTACAGGGTGGCCTCTTCAGTCTCCATGACTCAGCTAGTGTCAACCTCTTATCTTCTCAGGATCCTATGCTGCCATAGGTTTCTACCTTGTCACAGAGAAGCCTCCACCCAAGGTTTTTCCTCTCTTGCAAACCATCTGTCCTCCTACCCCCACTCTCCCCAGGTCTGATACTGACCCTCATTTCTCTCCATGCTCCCTCCCTTATCCTGCTTCCTCCTTTTAACCACTCTGCTGTCTATTCTATTTCTACTTCTGAGTGTGATTTAAGCAACCTTCCTTGGTTCTTCCTTGTTATTTATCTTCTTTGGGTCTCTGAATTGTAGTATGGTTATCCTGTACACTATATGGCTTAAATACACTTATAAGTAAGTATACACCATATATGTCTTTCTGGGTCTGGGTTACCATACTCAGGATGATTTTTTCTGGTTCTATCCATTTGCCTGCAAATTGCATGATTTCCTTGTTTTTAATGACTGAGTAGTACTCCATTGTGTAAATTTACCACAGTTTCTTTATTCATTCTTTGGTTGAGAGACATCTGAGTTGTTTCCAGTTTCTGGCTATTACAAATAAAGTGGCTATGAGCATAGGTGAAAGGTGTCCTTGTGGTATGATGGATCATATTTTGGGTATATGCCTAAGAGAGGTACAGCTGGGTCTTGAGGTAGAGCTATTCCCAATCTCCTGAGAAAGCGAGAGATTAATTTCCAAAATGGTTGTACAAGTTTGCACTCCCACAAACAATGGAGGAGTGCTCCCCTTTCTCAACATTCTTGCCAGCATATGCTGTCACTTGTGTTCTTGATCTTAGCCATTGTGATAGCTGTAAGGTAGAATCTCAGAGTGGTTTTGATTTGCATTTCCCTGATGACTAAGGATGTTAAACATTTATTTAAGTGTGTATAAAACATTCAATATTCCTATGCTGAGAATTCTTTTTAGCTCGGTACAACATTTTTAAATTGGATTATTTGGTTGTTCATGTTTAATTTCTTGAGTTGTTCATATATCTTGGATAATAGCCCTTTGTCAGATGTAGGGTTGGTGAAGATCTTTTCTCAATATGTAGGCTGCCATTTTATTCTTGACAATGCCTTACAGAAGATTTTCAGTTTCATATGGTCCCATTTTATTCAAACAACCACAGCAACCTCATGAAATTGAGAAGTTTCTGCACAGCAAAGGACACCAACATTTGAGAATTTGAAAGCCTAATGATAGGGAAAAGAATTACATCAACTATACACTTTACAGAGGGATACTATCTCAAATACATAAAGCATTGAAGAAACTAGGTATCTAGGAAATTAATAGCCCAATTAAAAAACAAGGTGAGGAGAATTTTTAACAAAGAAAATTCAGATGGCTGAGAAACACTAAAATAGGTTCAACATCCTTAGCCATCAGGAAAATGCAAATCAAAACTACTTTGAGATTTCATCTTACACCTATCAGAATGGCTAAGATCAACAAAACAAGTGGAACACACATCCATTGCTGGTAGTAGTGAAAACTTTTATAGCTACTAGGGAAATTAGTGTGGTGGTTCCACAGGAAGATGGAAATCAATCTACCTCAATATCTACCTATACTACTCTTGGTAATATACCCAAAGAATGCTTCATCATACCACTGTACAGTTGC
The DNA here is from genome assembly GCA_907169655.1 of Acomys percivali. Classification (NCBI taxonomy): domain Eukaryota; kingdom Metazoa; phylum Chordata; class Mammalia; order Rodentia; family Muridae; genus Acomys; species Acomys percivali. The sequence goes on along the minus strand of OU015743.1, from coordinate 80,480,897 downwards.
TCAACCCTGTTCATTGCTGCTCTATTAATAACAGCCAGAAATTGAAACAATCTAGATGCCCTCAATGGATGAAAGGATAAAAAAATGTTGTAATTTTGCAAAATGGAGTATCAGTCACCTGTTAAACAAAATGGTATCATGAAATGTGCTAGCAAATAGATGGAAATAGAAAAAATTTATCCTAGGTGAAGTATCCCAGACACAGAAATACAAATCTGGTACATATTCACTTTTATGTAGATATTAGCTGTTAAGTCAATGATAATAAAGGCACAGTCCATAGAATAACAGATGGAAGGTTAGGTTAAGGGTCTAGAGGGACAGATAGATATAACTAGGCAAGGGAAATAGAATAGATATTTATGGATGGATGGGGAAAATGTCTGGAATGGGAAGATTAAGTGAGAATGGTAAGGAAAGAAATTATACTGAGAGAGAATATGGGGAGAGACAACTAAAGTTGAGGGACATTTAAGGGGTAGTATGGAAAACTATAGTGTAGAAACCTCCTAAAATCTATAAACACATGATGTCAATCTAAATAAAATTTTCAAGTGGAGGAGACAAATACCCAGCTAGTCATCTTTTATCATCAAATGAAACTTCTGGCACTGGGTAGGGTTATATCTAGTTGAGTTGTTAGCCAAAGAGGTCCCATTAGACTTCCCCCAAACACAGGTTGTTAAACAAGACTATAGGTTGCTCTCTACAAAATGACTGAAAGTTCCTGTTGTTGTAGACAACCACTTACACATCTCACTGACATTGGACATATCGAGCTGGTGCCTACATAGACCCTGTGTTCCAAGTTATTTGTTGCAGGAAGGTACTCTACAAGCCATCAAAACAGAAGCATAAACACCAAGCAACCATAAACCCTTTATATACAATGGTGTGCTATATGAAATACATGGTAGTACAAATCTTGACACAAAGCTTGACACAAACCACCCAGTAACTGATCTGATTTAAGGCCCACTCTATGAGATGAAGCCAATACGCATCAATGCTCAGATGACCAAGAACCTGAACTAGATAGCCAAAGGACCTAGGGAAAAATCAAATAATACTGGCCTAAAAGTAATGTAGTGACAAAAATGACTCCCAGTGATTTCTATTATACTCCTAGATCAGTGACTTGCTCAGCGATCATCAAAGAATAAATTGGAAAACATAATACAAGCACAGAGGACCTGGTGCACACCTGTGCAGGACTCTGTGTTTATGTCTTCCAGCTTATTTTTTTACAGGAGTCCTGATACTATGAACAAGTGAGTCTCTGACTGTTGTGCCTTCTGTTGGGCTCTTTTCCTCCTCTTATCTGACACCAATGTGATAGTGTTTTTATTTCTTTTATTATAGAATTTTTAAAATGAATGAATGAGTGAATGAATGTAAACCTAGCCACTAAGGTACTGTCATTTATACCGGCTGAGAGAGTAAAAATCAGTTTCTCCACTGCAATGACAGTGGGTATTTCAACCACCCCAGGGTAGATCTCATATTTAGGAGTAGTTGAACAACAAATAATGGTCTCCATGTGCTTTCATTTTTTCCTTTCTCTTCTTACTTTCGATTTCATGATGTTTAGGTTTTAGGCACTTTGTTGTGTTTGGATGTTGGGTTGTCCTTCTAAGAAGGACCTTAAAGGTGGGTGTGTATAGAAAGGGAGAGGATCTGGATGAAATTAATGGAGGTAAGAATATGATAAAAATATATTTAAATTTAAAAATTGTTTTAAATAATAGGACAGAAAAATTAAAAGATTTTAAAATTATTTCATTTAAAAATAAAACAACAACAACAAAACAGCCTTTCCAAGATCACAGAATAAAGGCTCTTCATCTTAGGCCTTTCTGTCACCAATGTTTGTCTTTTTCAATAGTGGACTATATAGGAGGAAAAACATAGATTCTATGGTTGCTGGAGAACCAGGTATCCAGTTTATGTAAAAAGTGTCATGCTTTACAATGGTTAGTTTGGAACTGAGAATAATTTGAATTATGATGACTTCCTGACATCCAAAAGAGCAAAGTCATAGAATCTTAAGTTTCTGACATGCTTGAGACATTTTGAGAGAGGTGAAAGTTTTGCAGCCTAATGCTTTAGCTATTGCAAGGTAAGAGAGTTTATGAAGTTCTGAAAATTTCAGTGTAACACGAAGCACATGAGGTAAAAGTAAAAAAGCAAATATGACATAGTTCAGTCCTTAATACCCCAATAAGGATTTTATTATTCCAAAGAGAATTTGCTTAGCCTAATAAATTCAATAATCTATATAAATTATTCTTTTATTTTACTCTTCTAGATAATCATGCCATTTAACTGTCTAAAGATAAATGTAGTAAAGAAGATAAAAGTACTTTTAGGAAAAATAAAATAAAAGTTAGAAAAAAACTAGAATAAAACTCCCTATGTCTGAAATTATCGGTCATCTTGCTATAAGCATTGCACAAAGTAATTTCTGATATTTTTAGTGTAAGAACAGGATACTTCATAGTCCTGAAACTAAAATGCCTATTAGAGCATTTTGGTCTCACAGTGAGGGGCAAAGGGGAGTGTAGCATTTTAGTTCAGATCCATTAAAACTTGGAATGTTTAGTGGCCAACTTCTAGTATCGGCATTATATTTGAATGTTAAATTTATGAAGCACAGTTATGATGACAGCACAATAAATGAAAAAGTATTAAACCTGGCAGTAAACCAAGAGATCACAACAGCATGAAAACATATGCATGAAACACCGAGGGAGCACACCTCAATGAAGAGCATACTCTCCCAGGGCAGATGGAAGACAATTATACTTTTATGAGATAAATAAAACTCCTATTATTTCCTCCTAACTATTTTTGGGCCCAATTAGAAGAGCAGACAAGCTGTGCTGGGTGGACATGAATGAATGTGAGGGGATAATATAACCACTTCTAGCATTGCTGTTAGAGTTTCTTGTATGTAAATTATTCCCCATGCAATGGTTTTCCTCTGGAATCATAGAACATAAGATGGTGATAAAGTTATTCTGGGAAGAACTAGAATTTTTTTCCAGATGTGGTTTCTTGCTTATCTCAATTATTATTTATTATAATCACCCTACTGCACACTATAACCTAAAACTTAGATATTACAAGAACACACACGTTCTCAGAACAAGGGAAAATGTAATCACAGTTAAATTAGTGATTTTGCACACAGAATGTCTAGTATGATGGCTGCCGTTGCCTCTGGGTGTGATTTGAGGGAGACTTGCTCTCCTTCTGTTTTCTAGTCCATAATAGAGTTGTTTGGTTAGAATGAACTATGCTAACTCTTTTTGGATCATCGTTAGTTATGCAGCCAACACTCCTAATGTTAGTTATAATGCTTCTGTAAAGTACATAAATGATCAGTACTAATCCATTCAAACATAAAACTTTTCTGTGGTGCAAATATTCAAAATACTTTCTTTTAGGCTTTTTGAAACTCATACTATATTATTATTATCTGCTGTCACTCTACTGTGCAACAGAAGACCAGAAGTTATTTTCCTCTACAGCTATAGCTTACTACCTAGTACCCAACCTGTTCCCATTTTTCACTCCCACTCAAGATCTCGAACCTCTGATATTTATTATATTCTTAATTTCTATTAGAACAATTTCACTTAGTGTTTTTCATAGTACTTATCTTCACTTAATATTTTCATATATGCATATACTGTTAACCTGCTTGTATTTTACATATACAGTATTTTACTTGATTTTGTCATTTTTTTTTAATAGATGGATACTTCAAGGCCAAGGACTAGACAGTGGTAAGTACTTGAAGTAATTGGAATGTAGAACTTTCCTCTGGGCTTGATCTGACCACTGTCATCACTGAGCATAGCAGCTGTGGTGACCTGTTATGAAAGGAGTTTAACATACAGATAGCAGATAGCCAGGTCTATGGTATTAGGACTAGTTACTTTCCTTCTCAAGGGAAGAAGGAAAGGCACAAAACCTCGAGAAGACCTTCCTTTGATATTACAACCACTGTTCCTTCTTGTCTTGGCTATATAATCGTAGAAATGCTAAAGTGTTTGAGGAAAATCACTACCTGGGGCAGGACATTTTGGTATTGTAGCAGAATGCTAGAGGAGCAGTTGCCCATGCTCCACCAAATTATCAGTTCCTTTATTGGCCATACCATATCTTGGTATGTTGGTTCTTTTTGTCTTATTGTATAAGTTGGGAACAAATCACTATGCATTCCTCAGTCTCAAAGTAAATAAAATTGACTTAAATTTGTTCAAAGCAGCAGTTACAAAGAATTTCTGCTTTATATAAAGAGCAAGATAATCTCACACAACCAAAATTTCTTGTATTAGAATGTGTTTTGAAATATATTGGTTTTTATCTTATTTTGTTTTTATTTATTTTATATGTATTGGTGCTTGCCTGAATATGTGCCTGTCCATCACATGCAAACAGTGCCTAGCAAGCCCAGAAATAGTTATCAGATATTCCGGAATTAGAGTTTCAGATCATTGTGAGTCTCCATGTGGGTGATGGGAATCAATCCTAGGTAGGTCCTTTTGAAGCGTGTGCAGAACTCTTAACCACTCACCGAGCAATCTCTTTAGCTGTCCTGAAATGAAATTTTAATCTCACATAGAAAACATTTTGTGGGGCTGGAGAGGTGGCTCAGAGGTTTAAAGCACTGGCTATTCTTCCAGCGGACCTGAGTTCAATTCCCAGCAACCACATGGTGGCTTATAACTATCTATAATGAGATCTGGTTCCCTCTTCTGGCAGGCAGGCACACATGCAGGCAGAACATTGTATATGTAATAAAAATAAATTAATACATCTTAAAGAAAAGAAAACATTTTGTTACAACAAAACACAAAATTTTGTAGCTATGACTATCAACATGCACACCAATCTAGGAGACCATTTTCTTATGAATAAAATAAGTTATTTTTTAACATGGCCAGCATTCACAAAATATCAGTAACCTCTGCAAACATTTTTTTGGGGGGGCAAGAATTCTTTACAAACCCTGGTCAGGAGGCTACAAACATTTCTAGCAAATACCAAAAGAACTAAATAATAAACAAAGGAATATTTTGTGTAATAGGCAGAGATAATATTGGACAATATATTAAGTAAAATTTAATTTTATAATTTCATTTTGATTTTGTTTTTTGGTGGTGCTGGGAGTTGAACTCAGGACCTTGCATGTATCAGGGAAGTGCCCTACTACTGAGCTATAACCCTAGTTCTATAATCTCATTTTGAATGTTGGAAAAAATTCCTGTAAAATGAACATAAGTGATGAGGACCATTGTAGGATAGATGGTTTTTATCCATTACTAGTTTCACTTAAAGGGAGGCAAAGTTAGAACATATGTCATATTTATTCAAAAGGTTATATATTCCTCCAGGCTAGGTAATATGCCAACCACTCTTCCCTATTTTATGAAAGACTGAATGTTGTTCAATAAATTGAAAAGCAAACGTATTCGCTAATTAGTTGTTTCATTAATATGAAGATCAGAAATTAATTCTTGCATTTTTTAAGTGAAGTGACTCAAGTTTTGACATCTAACGTATGACACGTGTCTTTGCTGTTTTGATAGCCATTGAAAAGACTGTGCATTTAAAAATATGTTTAATTTTATAAAAGAATAAACAAATCTTTTCAAAAAGTAGGGCATGATGCCCACATGGGCATGGCCACTGGCCTATGCCACATTGTAGGACGTCATCCATGAGTCAGTGCTAATCATGCTGAGAGATCCTGGAGCCTAAAGTGACAATTAACTTACCAATGGCTGGATGATGAGCACAGTCAGAATTGAAGCACAGATTTTCTGACTCTTTTTGCTGATTATATTTCTTACACATGTCTTTGTTTAGGTTGAAAAAGTCTTTGCCTCATGACCAAGAAAGGACCTATGAAGTGGGGGGCTTCTTTGTGAATGGATTTCATCTCGGGCTTCTGCCAATCCTCTTCGTGGGTCAGTGGAATTCCAAATATCACTGTGAGACAGCTGCATAATCCTCCTTAGCATCACATGAGAGACCCGCTAAGAATGATGATAAGCCATGATATTTAGTTCATCAGTAATAACAGTTTGGATTTAGGACACAGTTGCATTGTTTAACCAACATAATTTCAAGGAGTCACAGAAAAGCATAATTACCAACCTCTAATCTTTCAAACATTTCTCTGCAAGTTGGTCTGCGAGTGTGAACACAATCCCACTCCTTACTCTGTGGGAGAAGAGTGAGTCACGAAGGTAGAGGAAAAAGAGAAGGGTTAAGTGGTGAGAACACATGCATTGGTGTATAAATCTTAATAAACAACTTAGATTTTCAGGCTTATTGACATCTTAATATCTAGTCACAGAGAAAGCTACTGCAATGGGATTTTGAAAGGAAGTAACATCAAATAACTAAATGAAAAAAAGGAAGGATTTGGAGAGCTCCAGGGAAGATGCATCTGATTTGCAGGAGCAATATGTGTAAGGCTGGTTAATACTGTAGACTCCAGGTTTCAACACGCAAAGATGCACTGCCAAGGCTGGATCCTTGATTTCTCTATCTAACAGTTGTGTTAGCTAGGCAAGTGTCTCTGTCCTTCTGTTCTTTCTACTCAATAGTGTGATAGTAGTACAGATGCCACTTTGTATCATTTAACTTTTGACTTTAAAAAGTTTTCAAGTTGTAAAAGAGTTTGACTTCTGGCATAGTCTCTGGGATCTCATGACTTCACAATACAAATAGGTCTACACAGTGGTGACTTACCCTCATAGTATCAAACTCAGGAGGTAAGACTTTAGTAGCTACAGAGTCTCATAAAAGTATTACTACAAGTACGCTATGCATGCACAGGACAGATGGAGGCATTTGCCTTGGACCAGGAGGTGAGAAGGTCATCCCTGATGACCAGGAGTCAGGTAGAGCTGAGAGTAAAGCACATGGAGGTGAGGAGAAGGACAAGATGTCAAAAAGAAGATTTTCACTGTTCCCAGCTCCCTGGTGAAGAAAGAAGCAAGATAGGTAGCCTTTGTTTAGCATAAACATTAGCGAGAAAGTGAAAAAGACTTAAGAATCTCTGTTTCCTATCTAGTGTTTAATAGTTTTGCATGTTCATCTCTATCTGAATTGGCTTATTTCTTTGACATGAATCTCGTTTGAAAAATCTATTTGATGATGTGAATATCCCATCTCTGCTTGGAGTTTGTAAATTCTCAGACAGGAGAGCTCTTACCAGTCCATTGCTGATTTCGTGGGCCATACAACGTGAAGAATTAAGGTTTATGCATCAAAAATTCTAGATTTAAAAAAATAATGTACTAAAAGATGGACAAAAAAGACAAACATTACTTGCTTTTTATCATTTATGAAAATTCAGAAGTTAGTGTCTTGGGCAGGTAGAGTGGAATAGTTCATTAGAGCTTGGGAAAAGTAGATTAGAGGAACATGGGAAGATGGTGGCAAAGCAACAGAAACACATGGTGAGGGAGGAGTTGCTCTCCTCATAACCTTGGTTACAACAATCACTAAACATTTCAAATAGCTACAGCAGTGGGAAAGGCCCATTTGCACAAAATGCACTCCTGTTTAAGATGAGGGAAGTGCTTCTTCTGATTTGATCACAGTATACCCTCCTCTAGATGTGTATCCATTAACATACTGAACTCTAAAAAATACAAAATTTACAACAAAATACAGCTACTCCCAGGAACCCTTATTTTTAAGGTGATAAAATGTTCCTTTTGTTCTTGAGGATCCATTGTATATCATAGAAGTTACAAAAAAGTAATTTAGTTCTGTGATCTTGTAGTTTTGAAAGTGAGTTAGAAAGTCACGTATGAAATGTATTAGCAATAGGTGCTGAACCCACCAGCCATGTCAGTGTGCTGCCAGTGGATAAGCATTGTATGTATATCCTTCTCAATTCAAAGACAATGACAGATTCCTGGACCAGAGCCTCAGAGATTCTGTACAGTAAGCAGCACACTTCACATTGAACTTCAAACCCAATTTAACAATAAAGATTTAACAAGCATTGCCAATAGTGTTCTTCCAAGGTATTAACCACATTGAATTATGTAGATATTTTAAAAAGGGTAGGGAAATATAAATAATTATTGTCTCAAGTGCACTATATATTAATGGATAAGAAGTGTTATATTAAAATATTTACAAATAAAATGATAGATGGTTATGTTCAGTGAAAATGTGAGGTGTTAACATCACAAGTATATATAATTATGATTCTGGTTTATTTTAGAGTATGGGTTTAACCACATGCTATGCAAATTAAGCTATTATACTCAGTGTTTATGTAATTGTGTAGTATTTCCTCTAAAATTATAGTGAAATAGCTATAATTAAATAAATGCTCTCTTCAACTACTGTAAAGTCTCATAATCCCTTTACCTCAGCATACAAAGACCTATTGTAGCATCCTAATGAAAGCTTGTGACAATGACACACATCCCCCATGGGCTATTAAGCTAACTGACCATACATTGATCCATGAAGCTCCAATAACTAGTGACATTGCCAATGTGTGACCCCACTATCATAAAGAGCAGAATTGCCTCTTGCATTGCATTTTGACTTTTGATGTGACGCTCTCTCAGATAGTTCTAAACGTGAAGAATTCTGAGTTATTTTTATAATCAAATGATCTATCTTCCATTTGCTCATACATTCTCTATACTGTTGAAGAAGCAGCTACATCTGGATTCATTTTCACACTATTTGATGTAAGTATTTTCAAAAGGAAAAGCCAGTTGAATAAAATAATGAATCAACTTTGAGGCCAGCCTTATTACAAACAGCTGGCGTGCAAACATGTGCCAGTGGAGAAAGATTGTGCAGTTTGTCCAACTTACTTTCATTTTCTTTACAGATGCATTCTCTTTCCTTTCTGGGAAAGAATGCTAGACCATTATTATTACTAAATTCAGAACAAATGAACTTCACTCGTTTTTTGCTAGGGTATTATCCTGAAACATCATACTTGAACACATTCAACACTAATTATCTCTAAATTCCCAACATCTGTAATGCCCCC
>OU015743.1:80433902-80471832 GCA_907169655.1 Acomys percivali | reverse complement strand
TCTCTCTCTCTCTCTCTCTCTCTCTCTCTCTCTCTCTCTCTCTCTCCGTGTGTGTGTGTGTGTGTGTGTGTGTGTGTGTGTGTGTGTCTTAAAGACTAATATTTGAATCTGGACACAGTGAGTAATAATTTGGTGATAAATACTAGACTGGCTATGTGGGCTGACTGTCTACCACTAATGATTCAGAACAGAAGAAGTGGGTACTTTGAATTTTTTAAGACTCTGGAACATTTGCATATATATTGATCTTGAAATATCTTAATGATCATGCTCAAGTTCAACCCAAAGTCACATTCTACATGTATTCAATACTTGAATGTGTCTGTGTTTTTCTTTTTTTAAAAAATATTATATAATAGTTCTATATTACACAATATTTCTTGTGTGCCAACAAACTGTCACATGAGATCATTTCTGAAGTTTCCCACTTGAAAGATACTAGTCCTTGAAAAGATTTGGACTATATATTATTTCAGTCTTCAGACTTTCACATTGGGTATATCCATCTGTATCCACCAAACACAAAAGCAAGAATTTTTTAATTTACTAATTAGACGTGTACACAAATTTGTGTCACTACATTTCTTTCCTACTGATAAAAGATTAATTCTCAGAAACTTCTACTTACAAAATGGAGAAGGAGTTGGGAATGGTGGCACATACCTGTAACCCAGCACTCAGGTGGCACAGGAAAGTGGATCTCTGAGTACAAGGGCAGTCTGGAGATATTCAGAGAAACCTTATTTCAAAGAGAGAAAGAGAAAAAAAAAAAAAGACTCAGTTGATCTGGAATTAGGTGCATTGAGAAGAACATTGCGGAAACTTAGGATTTTAAAGTATTGTCAAATGATCTTCATTTTAAAAAAGTCAACATAAGGTTATATAGATCACCAGAAATGAAGAAATCATTATTTGACAAAGAAGCATTTTTGAGAGGGTATTACAATTGTCGTTTCTGGTCCTATACCCCAAAATGGCACTGGAATGGCAACTGGGTGTAGGGGAAGAGTGCTGGAGAGAATTAAGAGAAATGATTCTTGTTTTTTTGTTTTTTGTTTTTGTTATTGTTTTTGTTTTTGTTTTGTTTTCAAGACAGGGTCTTTCTGTGTAGCCTTGGCTGTCCTGGACTCTCATTGTAGACCAGGCTGGCTGTGAACTCACAGTGATCCGCCTGCCTCTGCCTCCTGAGTTCTCGGCCACCAGGCCCAGCTAAGAGAAATGATTCTTATCATGAGTGTAAGATAAACTACATACATCATCAAGGCAAGCCGTTCAAACACACCAAACAATGACAGGATCAACAGTGAAAGAAGGTCCTCGAACATAGAGCATCAGCATCCTTCCTGCTCTCCAGTTCTAGAACCCTCTTACGGTAACACATTTTGCAGTTAGGGCATTGTGTACCGTATTTCTTATCATAATCATTTCGTATTTCCCAGGGTTCTCATGCCTCTTAAATATAAACTAATGACGATTCTGTATGTTGCCTGGGTTATCTCCAGGTTATTTGAGATTGAAATGTATACACCGACATGAAGTCACACTATGTTTCAGGTGATAGTTTCAGTGATATTCCCAACAAATCTATAAGATAGTTGAACATAACATCTTTTTATTAATAGAAACACAAACTCATACCAATAGGCCGTACAAACAAAATGCTTACAATATTCCACTTCCTCCCAAACCCGTGGTTCACGGTGAGACCTTGGTATCTTTCTGACAGAAGGGAATTGCTAAAGCTCATGATATTTCTTACTGTAAATTTCTTTTCCCATCAACTATCCACAGGCGTTTAGCATGAGGGAATACTTAAAAACTCCTCGGGGGCAGGGGGCGGCAAGGTGAGAAGGCTCTTTTCTGGGAAAGTACCTGGAAATGGCATTAATGGCAGTTGGAGATCCTAGGACATAATGAAAAGATCAGTAACCAGTGGCAATATATCACCATTTGATTGACTAAAACTAGAAGCTCTCCCATGCTGGGGACGTGACAGGGCTTTCCGTGTTGTCATGTACAAGGGAGTACAGAAGGAACTCTGTGCCTTTTGATAACATTTTTGGGAGAGCCATTAAAAGGGGACACGCCTTTTACTGAAGCTCCTTGTTTCAGTGTGCTAACAAGGAGGCCATGCTGTGTGGGATCATGGTGGTCCTCTCAGCAAGGCTTACCTAGGATGCATAGCCCCAACTCTAAGTCAACTTTTCCCACATGCCTTGTCTTTCCAACTGGAATGATTCTTGGTCCTTTGCCCTTGATATTTAAGAGTCATTTTCCTGTTAAAATGAAATACTGAACCTCATAATCCAGCCATATATCTGCCTCTCAAAATATTTGAGCAACAAAATGGGATTAAAATTGCATTGGCAAGTGTGGGTTCTAATGATTTTTTTACCTACTGAGAGCTATTCATGTGAATGTTGTCTTTATCATCTCAGATGTTTATGGAAAGAGAATATGATTACTGGCCAAAATCTACATTATGTCATCTACTCTATTACAAAAATACATACCATACAGACGTAAGCTACAGGCTGTGGTTAGCTAATTATGTTTAATGCAAATACACGTACATGCACAACTCATTTTAAAGGGATTAATTCTAAGTGTTCCCTTTTCATGACACAGGTTTGGAACACCTCATTATGGCAGTACATGGAACCACTGAATGGTTTCATTTCTTCTTAGAAATCATTTGGAATGCTGTATGTGAAGGTAATAGTTGAGAGAAATTCCACTGACTACGTCACATACTGTGAAACAACCTGCCAAAAATGCTAATCTATATTTTAAATAAATGTGGCTCAATAGTAGTTGTTGCCAAAATGCTTTTATTTCAAACCTGGCATTACAAACTGTTTAAAAATCACTCATTATACTGGTAAACGTAACTAGCAAAGCATAACATTAACCTGGCAACAAATAATTTAGACGAAAATCTATGGATAAAAGATTGTTCCATTTTGGGGCAGCTTTTTGTTTTTTTGTTTTTGAAATCCATTGTGTTGGATGGAGGAAACATTCATGTTATTTGCTCCAATTCTTGTTTACTGTCACACTTTTTGTTGTCTGCTCAGTCTGGTTTTCTACTTCTCCTTCTGTGCTATAGCCTTCTCCACAGATGTAGCATAAATCTAGGTGAAAATTTGCATTTCTCAGTGTCCCTTGTATTCTAAGTAGGCATGTGATAATTCCATCTAGTCGGTAGGAATTCCCAAAAAGAGACTTGATGTCATTTGCGAATTAACCTTTCCACCCAAAAATTCTAAGTGGAAAGAATTCATTCTCTAACTATAAGTGAATTGCCATGCAATGAAACACTACAATGGCCATTGAGTAGGAAGTCAAGAAGGGCCTACATTACTATAGAATTTACAGGATCACTCATATCAGTGATCCCCAGACCACTCTGCAGACTGGCTTTATACAAATAGAACTATTAATTGAGTCTCTCTAATTTGGACATTTCATAAAAGGAAGTCAGAATGCATTTTAAAGGACAATATCATTATGGGTATAGACTGGAGCTATTGTTTGCTAGAGATTAAAGTAAATTAAAATTGTCTTTTAACATTTTTGAAAAATATATGTACAAGTGATTGAAACCTTTAAAAAAACCTTCATCACACATACTCCTGACCCCAAATAGAAGAATATTACAAGGATTTCTACTGGAATTCAGTTTTAATATGGAACTAATTGAATAGAAAACATATGACTTATCACATTCAGCTCATGATCTCATTACAAAAGCCTAGAAGTTTAATGAAAAAAAATCAATGTTATGTTCACGTATGCATTTAATTCAAACATTCTTTGTTCAGATTCTCCTTTGAGAAATCACAAAATATTATAAAATGGAGGAAAAGCCTTTATTCCACATGGACATGATCATTGTGTGTTATACAGCTTGCCTCAAGATTAAAATATGTATGAACCAAGGCTACAAACTGAATGCATTTTTAATATTTCCATCTAATATAATAACTTTTATTTATATGCGTTCTGTAATTCATAGTCTCCACATGGATTATGTATTATATTCTTTTGCCCTTTCTGTGTGATTTCCTATAACAGATAGATTGTGCTTATTTTATATTTCATTGATAAAACTGTTGAATTATTTAAAATATCATCATAAACTTGAGCACTGAAACCAGATGGATATGATGACTATTGACTATGAGAAAGCAAAAGATATATGTGATTATGGCTGTGAGAGTCAGAGAGCATTTCTGAGATGTGCCAAGGTGGCCTTATCAAGTTATTTTAAATTTATAGGGACTAAGTTAAGATAATATTAGCACCATAAGCTGATCAATATGTGGTTTTTAGAAAAGCATTCTATCATGTTTTGGTACACCCATCTTCTCAACTATATCAAACATACATTTTTTCCCCTTCATTATTTTTTTTAGCTTAGGCACAGAGAAGATATCAAAATAAAAACTGTCTCTGTGGAAATCACTTGGAGACTCACCATCAATTCTTAATCAAGGGTCTGCAAAAGTTACTTTATTTCCTAATACTTTGCCACTTTTAAGGAAAATGTACTTCTAGTTTGAGAAAGGTATTTGCAGATGCTAACAAAGTAAAAAGTGGGTTTTCCAAACAATAATTATTTCTCAGTGTTGCAAAATTCTCTTAGCTATCTGCCTCCCTGGGTCTCTCTTAGGAAGACCAAAGATTCAAAGCTGTGATACAAAACTACACTAAAATAGAATAAAGAAGTTTTTTACCAAAATCAAGAGCTTTTGAAAAAAGTAACTACAAACTTGCTGACAGTGCTATCATTTTCTGCAGATGACAAGCATCTATAGGTCTTGGGGTTACTCTTGCAAATTACTGTTGCTAAGTGCTTCAGAAAACTCCATTTTATTGGAGAGCTCAGTGCTAGACAAAAAAATATAATCCTCTGAAGTTGCCTGAGATTAAAGGAAGAGTTATTTATTCCTCATAGGGAGATAAGATTTATCAAGAGTTACTCTATGAACTCAGGAACTATGGCACAAAGCTCTGTATCCTGTAATAGATTGACGTATAACACTAACTGGCCGAGATTCATAAAATTCTGTCAGAAATTTAGGAATTATATGAAATTTAATTATGTACGTTGGACCCTTCACAAAAAATGTAAAACTAATACAATTAGCAAAATCTACTGTTGACTTACCAGTCTGAACAAAGAGAAGCAAAGTGTTAGAAGTAACTAAAACAGATAAAAAAGGAAAGGAGTGCTATTCTAACAAAGTCAGCTCCCAGATGGGGCTGGGCCAGACTCTCCTGCTTTCAAATATGAGTATATATATATAAATGTGAATGTGAATGAAGTACAACATGAACAAAAAAGAGCAAGGCATATAACAATGTGATGGAATTTGGAGATGACTCAATGATTAGGAGCACTTGTTCTAGCAGAGGAGCCAGCAGATTCCCAGCACACACATATTGATTCAAAACAATTTTTTACTTCAGGTACAAGGGATTCAGTGCTCTCCTATGACATCTGCAGTCACTAAGCACACATTTGACATATACATGCAGGCATCTCACACACACACACACACACACACACACACACACACACACACACATTCAAATGGATAAATCTAATTTCAAAAATTAAATAAATCATCACCTGGGGCCCAGCCAGCAAAGGTGAACAGCATGCTATTCCCCAGGCTCCATCATTTGTCCACAGCTCTGCCTGCCTTCCTGAGAAGGCCTGTGGAGGTCCCAGGAACATTCATGTCTACCTGGGGCACAGCCAGCAGAGGTGAGAACCATGCTCATTCTCTGAGTATCTTTTTCAGGCACAAGGCTCTGCCTGCCTTCCCAAGCGATCCTGATGGCATCAGGAGCATCCAGAAAACATCAGGGATAACCAGATGGCTAAAGACCAGGCTAAGAAGACAATCAACAAGAGTCAATGTAATATGGTACCAACAGAGGCCAGCTGTTCTATTATAGCAAACTCTGAATATCATAAAATAGCTGTAGAACAAGATGACCTTAAATCTAATCTTAAAAAGATGATAGAGACCTTTAAAGAGGAAATGAATAAATCTCTTAAAGAAATACAGGAAAATACAATCAAACAGGTGAAGGAATTGAATAAAACTTTTCCAGCCCTCAAAATGGAAATGAAAGCAGTGAAGAAAACACAAACTGAGGGTATCTTGAAAATGGAAAACCTAGGGAAGAGAACAGGAACTACAAGCATTGGCAACAGAATACAAGATGTGGAAGGAATAATCAGGCTTAGAAGATACAAGAGAATAAATTGATACATCATTCAAAAAATATTAAACCTAAAAAGATTTTGACAAAATATACAGGAAATCTGGGACACTATGAAAAGACCAAATCTAAGAATAATAGGAACAGAAGGAGAAGACTTCTTTCCACCTCCAAGGCCCATAAAATATTTTCAAAAAATCATAGAAGAAATTTCTCCAACCTAAAGAAGAGAGAGACAGAGACAGAGACATAGAGACAGACAGAGAGAGGCATAGAAGCATACAAGAAGCGTACATATCACTAAATAGTTTAGACAAGAAAAGAAAATTCTCTTTCCTCATAATAATCAAAACACTAAATGTACAGAACATAGAAAGAATATTAAAAGCTGTTAGGGAAAAAAGGCCAAGTAACATATAAAGGCAAACCAATCAGGATTACACCTGGTTTCTCAACAAAAAACTTAAAAGCCGGAAGTGCCTGAGCAGATGTCTGATAGACTCTAAGAAACCACAGATATAGCCCAGACTACTATACTAAACAAAACAAGATATTACAAGACAAAACCGAATTCATACAACATCTATGCACAAATCTAGCCCTACTGAAGATACTAGAAGGAAAATGCCAATGTAAGGAGATTAACTACATCCCCCAAACCCCATAGGAAATAAATACCAGCACACCAGGAAACTAAATCCAGAAAAAGAGAAACACACACACACACAGACACACACACACACACACACACCACCACCACCACCACCAACAACAACAACAACAACATAAAAATAACAGGAATTAACAATCATTGGTCATTAATCTCTCAATATCAATGGGCTAAAATCCCTCAATAAAAAGACACAGGGACAGAGAACCACCCGTAAAACCCATATTTGTCCTGCCTACAAGAAACGTAGGGATAAATATGAAGCAGAAATTGAGGGAATGGCGAACCACTAACTGGATCAACTTAAGACCTACCCCTCAAGAGAGAGCCAACCTTTGACACTATTAATAACACTCTGCTATGCTTGCAGACAGGAGCCTAGCATAACTGCCTTCTGAGAGACTCCATCAAGCAGCTGATGGAAACAGATGTAGAGACCCAAAGGTAAACAATAGGCCAAGATGGGGAGTCTTGTGGAAGAATGGGAAGAATGATTTAGGGAGCTAGAGGGGTTAAGGACACTAGAAGAAGACCTACAGAGGAAACTAACCTGGGACCACAGGAACTCAGAGAGTGAAACACCAGCCAAAGAACTTGCATGGGCCAACCCTTATACATGTGTAGTAGATAAGCAGCATGGTCATCATGTAGTCCCCTAATAATGGGAACAGGGGCTGCCTTGTCTGGCCTCAGTGAGAGAGAATGTGCTTAGGCCTGCTGTGACTTGAAGTGCAATAGTGGGTTGGTATCCCTTAGGCCCACCTTCTTTGAGAAGGCGAGTGGGGAAGGGAAGGGGAAGGCAGGAGTAGTAGGATGGCTTGGAGGGTAGGGGATCCCACTGTAAAATTATCAAAATTTTAAAAAAAGACTCAGGCTAGCAGAATGGAAGCAAAAGCAGGATCCATGATTATGCTGTATACATGAAACACATCTCAGCAACAAAGACATTACCTTAGGGTAAAGGCTATATAAAGGTTTCCAAGCAAATGGACCTAAAAAGCACACTAGAATAGACAATCTAATATCTAATAAAAACATAAATTCAACTAAAATTACTCAAAAGATATGGGAGAACACACTTCATACTCTTCAAATGAAAAAATCTACCAAGGTGATGTTTTATTTTACAATATCTATGCTCCAAATGCAAGGACAATCACACTTGTAAAAGCCATATTATTAAATCTTAAATCATACATTAAACTCCACACATTAATAGTGGGAGACTTCAACAGCCCATTCTTACCAATGGACAGGTCAAGGCAGAAACTAAACAGAGAAATAGTGAAACTTACATACATTGTGAATCAAATGGACCTAAGAGATATCTACAGAACATTTCACCCAAACACAAAAGAATATATCTTCTTCTTAGAAACATATGGAACCTTCTCCAAAACTGACCATATACTTGGTCATAAAGCAAGCCTCAACAGGTACAAGAAGGTTGAAATAACCCCTTGTATCTTATCAGACCACCATAGATAAAAGCTGGAACTCACCAACAGCAGATATAACAGAAAACCTACAAACCCATAGAAAATGAACAACCCTTTACTCCATGACCACTGGGTTAGGGATGAAATAAAGAAATTAAAGACTTTCTAGAAATCAATGAAAATGAAGGCACAACATAACCAAACCTATGAGACACAATGAATGCAGAGCTAAGAGGAAAGTTCATACCCAAGCACCTTCATAAAGAAATTGAAGAGATCTCATACTAGCAACTTCACAGCATATATGAAAGCTCTAGAACAGAAAGAAGCAAAAGCACCAAAGAGAGGTAGATTATAAACTCAGAGCTAAAATCAATCACCTAGAAACAAAGGGAACAATACAAAAACCAAAACAACACACTAAAGCTGGTTCTTTGAGAAAATCAACAAGATAGACAAACTCTTAGCTAAACTAATTAAGGTGCAGAGAGACAATATCCAAATTAACCCAATGAGAAACTAACAGGATGAAATAACAACAGACACCAAGGAAATCAAAAGAATCATTAAGTCTTACTTCAAGAGTTTATACTCCACAAAATTGAGGAATGTAATTGAAATTGATGATTTTCTTGTTAGGTTCCACTTATTAATGTTAAATCAAGATCAGGTAAACAGTTTAAGTAATCCTATGATCCCGAAGGAAATAGAATCAGTCATTAAATGTCTCATACAAACCAACCAACAAACAAAGGTTGAGGGCTAAGGATAGATAGCTTTAGCTCAGAATTGTACTGGACTTTCAAAGAAGAGCTAATACTAATACTATTCAAACTATTCCACAATATAGAAACAGAACAACAGTGAACTCATTCTATGAAGCTACAATCACCTTGATACCTAAATCACACAAAGACTCAACAAAGAAAGAGAATTTCAGACCAATTTCCTTTATGAAAATTGATGGAAAAATACTCAATAAAATAAAAGCAAACTGAATCTAAGAACACTTCAAACATATCATCCACCATGAGAAAGTAGGCTTTATCCCAGGGATACAGAGATGGCTCAGTGTATGAAAATTCACCAATGTAATCTACCATAAAAGCAAACTGAAAGAAGAGAAAAAAAATTTCTCATTGGATCCTGAAAAAGCTGTTGATGCAATTCAACACTCCTTTATGTCAAGAGTCTTGGAGAGATCAGGGATGTGAGGGACATACCTAAAGACAATAAAGACAATGCACAGCTGGGACTCAGAACTAAACAGAGAATTCTCAACAGAGGAATATGAAATGGCTGAGAAATACTTAAAGAAGTGCTCGACCTCCTTAGTCATCAGGGAAATGCAAATCAAAACAACTCTGAGATTCCATATTACACCCATCAGAATGGCTAAGATCAATAACTCAACTGACACCACATGCTGGCGAGGATGTGGAGAAAGAGGAACACTCCTTCATTGCTGGTGGGAATGCAAACTAGTACACCACTTTGGAAATCTATCTGGCGCTTTCTCAGAAAACTGGGAATAGGGCTTCCTCAAGACTTCCTATTCCACTCCTTGGAATATACCCAGAAGATGCACTACCACACAGCAGGGACATATGCTCAACCATGTTCATAGCTGCCTTATTCATAATAGCTAGAACATGGAAACAACCTACATGTCCCTCAGCAGAAGAATGGATAAAGAAACTGTGGTACATCTACACTATGGAATACTACTCAGCTATTAAAAATAAGGAATTTCCGAAATTTGTGGACAAATGGATCGAACTAGAAATTATCATAATGAGTGAGTTCACCCAGAAGCAAAAAGAGTCAAATGGTATATACTCACTTATATCGAGACACTAGTCCAAGGTGTACATCCCCATGAAAAACTGTACCTACCAGGAAAGTGGGTCAGAGGGGAGGACATCCTATTGAGACTTTAGGTGTGAGAAGCCTGGGAGAATGAGGAAATAGAAGGATCCAGTAGGTCCTGGAAAACTACAGGTGGGTCTGGGCCCTGGGGTCCTCCACAAACTATGGCAACAGCCAAGGAAAATATAGGCAGTAAACTCTGAACCCCTACCCAGACTAGCTGATGGATAGGACATTCTTCACCATTGAGTGGAGAAGGAGATCTGACTTTCACACAAACTCTGGTGCCCCATATTTGACCATGTCCCTTGGATGGAGATGCCTGGTGGCACTCAGAGGAAGGATAATAGGTCACCAAGGAGAGACTTGATACCCTATGAGCATATACAGGGAGAGGAGGTTCCCCTCAGTCACAGACATAGGAGAGGGGAGTAGGGGTGGAAGCGGGAGGAAGGGAGGAATGGGATGGGATACAAGGGATGGGCTAACAACTGAGATGTAATATGAATAAATTAATAAAAAAAAGAAAAGAAAAAAAAGGACAATGCACAGCAAGCCAATAGTCAATCTCAAATTAAATGGAGAAAAACTTAAAGCAATTTCACCAAAATCAGAAACAAGAAAAAGCTGTCTATTCTTTCTGTGTTTTCAATATAGTACTTGAATTATTAGCTAGAGAAATAAAGCAACTAAAGGAGATCAAAGGGGGTACAAATTAGAAAGGAAGAAGTCAATGTATTGTTATTCACAGATGATATGATAATATATATATGTGTAGCCTCCAAAATTCTACAAGAGAACCCCTTCTTCTTCAGCAAAGTTGCAAGATACAAAATTAACCAAAAAAGAAAATCAGTATTCCTCCTTTATTTTAAAGATAAATCGGCTGAGAAGAAATCCAGAAAACAACACTTTTCACAATAGCCACATATAAAATAAAATATCTTGGTTAAACTCTAACCAAGAAAATGAAAGATCTGTATGACAAGAGTTTCATGTCTCTGAAGAAAGAAGATGTCAGAAGATGGAAAGATCTCACATGCTCATGGATCAGTGAGATTAATATAGGAAAAATGGCCATCTTAACAAAAGCCATCTACAGATTCAATATGATTCCCAACAAAATTCCAACACAATACATTACAGAACGTGAAAGAGCAAACATCAACTTCATATGGAAAAAGAAAAGTCCCTAGATATCTAAAACAGTCCTGT
This sequence comes from Acomys percivali, assembly GCA_907169655.1. Taxonomy (NCBI): domain Eukaryota; kingdom Metazoa; phylum Chordata; class Mammalia; order Rodentia; family Muridae; genus Acomys; species Acomys percivali. The sequence goes on along the minus strand of OU015743.1, from coordinate 80,460,399 downwards.
ACAATAAAAGAACTTCTGGAAGTGTCACCATTCCACTGAAAAATGATGATTACGATGATGGTGATGATGATGATGATAACTCCATGGTATTGTCATAAAAACGGACACATTGATAAATGAAATACTATTGAAGACCCAGAAATAAACCTACACACCAAGTACACCTGATTTATATATTAAAAAACCAAGCTATAAAAGTGGAAAAAAGAAAATATCTTCAACAGAATGTGATGGTATATTTGCATGTAGATGAATGCACATAGATCCATATTTATCACCCTGAACAAAATCAAGTTCAAGTGGATCAAAGGACTTACATAAAAGCAGATACACTAAATCGACTAGAACAGAAAGTGGGAAACAGTCATGAAAGCATTCATACAGGAAAGAACTTCCTGAACAGAACACCAACAACTCAAAGACTAAGATAAAAAATTAATAATTTATACCTTACAAAACTGACAAGCTTCTGTAAGGCAAAGGACACCATCAATAAGACAAAACAGCAGCCTACAGAATGGGAAAAGATCTTCACTAACCTTAAATTCCACAGAGGTCTGATATTCAAAATATATGATGAACTCAAGAAAGTAGTTATCAACAAACAAAGTAACCCAATTAAAAAGTAGGGTACAGAGCTAAACAGAGATTTCTCAACAGAGGAATATCAAATGGCTGAGAAACACTTAAAAAATGCTCAACCTCCTTAGTCATCAGAGAAATGCAAATCAAAACAACTCTGAGATTCCATCTTACACCCATCAGAATGACTAAGATCAAAAATTCAAGCGACACCACATGCTGGCGAGGATGTGGAGAGAGAGGAACACTCCTTCATTGCTGGTGGGAATGCAAACTAGTACAGCCACTTTGGAAATCTATCTGGTGCTATCTCAGAAAACTGGGAATAGGGCTTCCTCAAGATCCAGCTATATCCTTGGAATATACCCAGAAGATGCACCACCACACAACAAGAAAATTTGCTTGACCATGTTCATAGCAGCCTTATTCATAATAGCCAGATCATGGGAACAGCCTAAATGTCCCTCAGTAGAAGAATGGATAAAGAAACTGTGGTACATATACACTATGGAATACTACTCAGCTATTAAAAACAAGGAATTCCCGAAATTTGTGGATAAATGGATTGAGCTAGAAATGATCATAATGAGTGAGTTAACCCAGAAGCAGAAAGACTCAAATGGTATATACTCACTTATATCTGCATACTAGCCCAAGGGGCATGTCCCGTGAAAGCCTTCACTTTCAAGGAAACTGGGACAGAGGGGAGGACATCCTATTGGGACTCTAGATGAGAGAACCATGGGAGAATAGCATTTTAGAAGGATCCAGTGGGTCCTCGAAACCTACAGGTAGAACATTATGATTGGCAGATTTGGGCCAAGGGGTCCCACTCAAACTAAGGCACCAGCCAAGGACAATACAGGCGGTAAACTTTAAACCCCTACCCAGATCTACCCAATGGTCAGAACAGTCTCCACACTTGAGTGGAGAGAGGGATATGACTTTCTCATGTACTCTGGTGCCTCACATTTGATTATGTCCCCTGGAGGGGGAGACCTGGTGGCACTCAGAGGAATGACAGCAGGTCACTGAGAAGAGACTTGATACCCTATGAGCATATACAGGGAGAGTTAATCCCTCTCAGGAACAGTCATAGGGGAGGGGAGTAAGGGGAAAATGGGAGGGAGGGAAGAATGGGAGGATACAAGGGATGGGATAACCATTGAGATGTAACAAGAATAAATTAATAAAATTTAAAAAAAAAAAACAAGGACATAATGAAATTTGCAGGCAAATGGATGAAATGATCATCCTGAGCAAGGTAACCCAGATCCAGAAACACACACATAGTACAAAATTACTAAATAAGTGATTATTAGACATAAGGTACAGAATAACCATAATAATCCACTGACTCAAAGAAGCTAAGTAAGAAGGAATGTTCAAGGGAAAGTGCTTGAATCTCACACTGAAAGGGAAATAAAATAGATATTAGTGGTGGATTGAGAGAGGAAACTGGGTAGGAGAGGAGGTGGTGAGTGGAACAGGAGGGATTAAATGTGAGGAGGACAGAGGGAGAATGGGAATCTGTGAGTGTTGGGGGTGGGGGATACATCTCTGGGTGAAGACACATACCTAGGACAAGGGAAATTCCCTAGGTATCTATGAGGGTGACCCTAGCTAACATTCCTAACAACAGAGGATATGGAACCTGAAATGGCCACCTCCTGTTACCAGGCAAGACTTTCGATACAGAGATGGGAACACTAAGCCAATCACAAAGCCTTTGAACCAAAATTTGTCCTGCCTATAAAGATTAAGCAGAAATTTAGGGAATGGTCACCAATGACTGTCCCAAGTTGAGACTCAGACCATGAGAGAAAGTCAACACTGACACTATAAATTATATTCTGCTTTGCTTGTAGTCAGGAGCCTAGCATAACTGTCCTCTGAGAGGATTCACGCAGCAGCTGATGGAGATAGATGCAGAGACCCACAGGTAAACATTTGGCAGTGCTTGGGGAATCCTGTGGAAGAAAGGAAGGAAGGATTGAAGGAGCCAGAGAGGTCAAGGACACCACAAGAAAACCTACAGAATCAACTAACCTGGGCTCATAGGGGCTCGCAGAGACTGAACCACCATGCATGGGGTGGACCTAGTCCCTCTATACATATGTAACAGATTGGCTTCTTGGTTTTTAATCTGGGTCCCCCTAACAACTGGAGCAGGGTTGTCTGTGACTCTGTTGCCTGCCTTTGGATCTATTTCCCCTAACTGGGCTACTTAGACTATTCTCAATAATAGATGTGCCTAAACCTGCTGCAACTTGATATGCCAAGGAGGGTTGATATCCATGGGAGGTTGCTCCATTTTGAGGAGAAAAGGAGGGAGAAGTGGGGAGAGGGAAGTTGTGAGCGAAGGACTGGGAGGAGAGATCCTAGGGGAAGCTGCAATGATAATATAACTTTAACTAATTAATTAATGGAAGAAAAAATAAAAATGCCTGGCAACACCTAGCCTATCTCAAAGAGGATGATGAGCATCTAAAAATCTTTTTATGGAGATGACTTCAAACGTGGCAAACAAGCCACTGGGCAAAAGGTCCTCATTTCTACCACAGACAGAATTCTGCCTAAAAAGGGGGCAAGCTTGGATGCAGGCAGAGTCAACAGCCAAATTCTGCCAAAATTTATAGTAAATTTCCTGTTTGATAGCAAAGACATATTTTAATAAAACAATGTGTTTCTAGGTACGTATATAATAAAATGTGGATAAAAGCAATCTTAAGATGCCTTCATGTGAGTCTCTTGTCTTTTTCTGGCTTGATGTTCCACAGTACACATGGACACTGTTTCTCAGCTCATTTGTTAGCTTATGTTTGAAATTTATTGCTCAGTAAATGTGTTCTCCAGCTATCATGGGTCTCAGAGGTATACAGGAATTGTGTAAACGTGACACAGAGGAACAAAATACTTACCTGCACATCTGGGAGTGGATGGGTGTTGACGGACCTTCAGTAAATGTCAGCTGGCTGGGGTTTACCTTTTGCAAATATATATAAAGTAAAGAAATTAAATGATCTTAATCCTATTTGCTACTGGAATTTGGCCCCGGGGGCTCTACAATTCTTTTTTTTTCAAAATAATTTTTTATTAATTTATTCTTGTGACATCTCAATGGTTATCCCGTCCCTTGTATCCTCCCATTCCTCCCTCCCTCCCATTTTCCCCTTACCCCCCTCCCCTATGACTGTGCCTGAGGGGGCCTTCCTTCCCCTTTATATGCTCATAGGGTATCAAGTATCTTCTTGGTAGCCTGCAATTCTTAAGATTATTATGAAAAGCTAAAAACAAAAGCATTTCCTATAGAAATTTGCAGTCTTAAAACACTTTTTAAAGAATGCTGGTTCAGTATGTCGGGATAAATGCTACTTGAAAGCTTAAATGTGAAACAGAAAATAGGCAACAACAATGAAGGCAAAATAAGATATAAACATCAATATGGAAATTCATTAAAAAAGACAATTTACAAAGAGAACAGAAAGTCTCTTATAAAGGTCATACAAAGATGCACAGAAACATAGGACTGGCTCCAAATTACATCTTGTTCAGTGTCCTTATTGGTTAGTGTCCATGACTTAAACAAATAATAAGATAAGCTGGTAATGAGGACTTTGAGTAGCAGGAATGTATGTGAATGTGAGCATAAATGTGTGCATACATGAGGATGATCTTTTACATATATATATATATACAAACATATGTACATACATATATATATAATTATGCAAAAGATGTATGTAGCTATATATATGATATAGACATATAAGGTATGAAGCCATTTGGCTATATACATGATACATATAAAATATTCAGATATATGGCTATGTTTTCCATATGCATAGATATAAAGTTTTCCATAAGTTACACAACCATTACTGTGAATTTTTAAATTTCTTAATTTTCAATATTTTATTTTTAACAAAATTGTAATTTACAAATAATTGAAATTTATTTTGCTTACAGGTTGGATTGCCAACATAGCTTAATGATATTTAAAATATGAATCAATGTGTTCCATCACTATTTTACTAAATTTGCAATAACTTAACAAGTAATCTCAATTTCTATGTCTTATAATTGCCTTACTGTCCACAAACCTCATCTAAGATTATTTTTATCTTCTAAGATAACTATATTCTAAGAGCACAACATTTAAATTTCAGAATAATGTAATAATCTATTTCAATAGGTAAATTAGCACATAACTTTTATCTATCTATTAATCTATACTCAATACCTCAATAAATTTAGTCACAGTCCATTTAAATTTATGAAGCAGAAATCTGCAGGTCATTCCTTTCTCAAATTCATTATCCAAAATTCACTGTCAGTAAATCCTACCTATTTATGCCTATATGTTATGCTCAAGGTCTATTTTTAGAGCCATTTTACTCATCTGCTACTTCTGTTGCTCACTGTGTTCAAACCACCATTATTTCCCTAGACTGATGCAGTTGCATCCTTATTGGGCTCTTGGTTTCTGAGTATGACCTGTATAAATGATTCAGCAGGTAGTATCCACTAAAAGCATTTTGAGAGCTTCCCACTGTATTTGTAATAAAAAGCAAATGCATTGGTATGTGTTACTGCACCATGTAAATCACATTGCATAGTTTCCAAGCTCCACTTCTCCCACTCTCTCCCTGTTTAGCATCCTGCTCACACTGCTGTTTGCCTACAAATGCAGTGCCTCCATGTGCTCGCTCATAATTTCTACAATGCTGATTCACTCTAGTCTCAATCTCTGTTCTAATGTCACTTCAGATGTTTCCTTAAATGTTCCCTTCAAAGAGTTTATAAGAGTGAGCTACTTTCACTGTTTTATTCATTTTCTGATTTCCTTCATGGAGGTTACATAGGTTGGCATTTCATTTGGGTAGCCTAGCTATCATCTTCACAGTGCACACCGTCTGAGTAAATGTCCATTTGTACGGCAACCTCTTCTACCCAGCAGAGAGCTTCCCAGAATATAAGAATGTGATGGACACTAGTTCTTCATCATCTTTACCCAAATACCAAGGAAGGGATGGCAGTTTTTGCACCATAGTTTCAGAGATTTCAGTCCTCTCTCCTTGCTTCCATTGGTTCCAGTCCCATAATGAAGTTGCTCGTGGTCACAGTTGTACCCTGCTGGTGTCTCTATGAGAAGTGTATTCACCTTCTGCAGAATAGGAAGATAACAGAGATGATGGCACGAAAGAACAGGTCTAACTTTCAGAGACACTCTCCAACTGACCTACTTCCTCAAAATAGGCACTACTTCTTTTTTTTAAAAATTTCTTTATTTAATTAATTTATTCTTGTTATATCTCAATGGTTATCCCATCCCTTCTATCCTCCATTCTTCCCTCCCTCCAATTTTCCCCTTATTCCCCTCCCCTATGACTGTTCCTGAGGGGGATTACCTCCCCCTGTATATGCTCATAGGGTATCAAGTCTCTTCTCGGTGACCTGCTGTCCTTCCTCTAAGTGCCACCAGGTCTCCCCCTCCAGGGGACATGGTCAAATGTGAGGCACCAGAGTACATGAGAAAGTCAAATCCCTCTCTCCACTCAAGTGTGGAGACTGTCCTGTCCATGGGCTAGATCTGGGTAGGGGTTTAAAGTTTACCGCCTGTATTTGTTCTTGGCTGCTGCCTTAGTTTGAGCAGGACCCCTTGGCCCAAATCTGCCTATCATAATGCTCTACTTGGAGGTTTCTAGGACAAACAGGATCCTTCTACTTTGCTATTCTCCCATGGTTCTCTCATCTAGAGTCCCAATAGGGTGTCCTCCCCTCTCTCCCAGTTTCCTGGTAAGTGAAGGCTTTCACGGGACGTGCCCATTGGGCTAGTATGCAGATATAAGTGAGTATATACCATTTGAGTCTTTCTGCTTCTGGGTTAACTCACTCATTATGATCATTTCTAGCTCAATTCATTTATCCACAAATTATGGGAATTCCTTGTTTTTAATAGCTGAGTAGTATTCCATAGTGTATATGTACCACAGTTTCTTTATCCATTCTTCTACTGAGGGACATTTAGGCTGTTCCCATGATCTGGCTATTATGAATAAGGCTGCTATGAACATGGTCGAGCAAATTTTTTTTGTTGTGTGCTGGAGCATCTTCTGTGTATATTCCAAGGAGTGGAATAGCTGGGTCTTGAGGAAGCCCTATTCCCAGTTTTCTGAGATAGCACCAGATAGATTTCCAAAGTGGCTGTACTAGTTTGCATTCCCACCAGCAATGAAGGAGTGTTCCTCTCTCTCCACATCCTCGCTAGTATGTGGTGTCACTTGAGTTTTTGATCTTAGTCATTCTGATGGGTATAAGATGGAATCTCAGAGTTGTTTTGATTTGCATTTCTCTGATGACTAAGGAGGTTGAGCATTTCTTTAAGTGTTTCTCAGCCATTTGATATTCCTCTGTTGAGAAACCTCTGTTTAGCTCTGTACCCTACTTTTTAATTGGGTCACTTTGTTTGTTGATAACTACTTTCTTGAGTTCATCATATATTTTGGATATTAGACCTTTGTCAGATGTAGGATTGATGAAGATCTTTTCCGAGTCTGTAGGCTGTCATTTTGTTCTCTTGACAGTGTCTCTCAGCCTCATGAGGTCCCATTTATTAATTGTTGACATTAAGGCCTGGGCTGTTGGTGTTCTGTTCAGGAAGTTGTCTCCTGTGCCAATATGTTCCAGTCTCTTCCCCACTTTTTCTTCTAAGTGACTTAGTGTCTCTGGTTTTACGTTGAGGTCTTTAATCCACTTGGATTTGAGTTTTGTGCAAGGTGACAAATATGGGTCCAGTTGCATTTTTTTACACATAGACATCCAGTTAGACCAGCACCATTTGTTGAAGATGCTATCCTTTTTCCATTGAATGGATTTGGCTTCTTTGTCAAAAATCAAGTGACCATATGTGTATGGATTCATATCTGGGTCTTCAATTCAATTCCACTGATCAACCAGCCTGTTGCTGTGCCAGTACCATGCTGTTTTAATTACTATTGCTTTATAGTACAATTTGAGATCAGGTATGGAGATTCCTCCACAACACCTTTTATTGTACAAGATCGTTTTTGCTATTCTGGGTTTTTTGTTTTTCCATATGAAGTTCAGAATTGAACTTTCAATGTCTTTAAAAAGTTGTTTAGGTATTTTGATAAGGATTGCATTGAATCTGTAGATTGCTTTTGGTAGGACGGTCATTTTTATATGTTAATTCTCCCGATCCATGAGCAAGGAAGACCCTTCCATCTTCTCATGTCATCTTCAATCTCCTTCTTCAGAGTTTTGAAATTTTTTTCGAACAAGTCCTTCACTTGCTTAGTTAAAGTAACTCCTAGATATTTTATATTGCTTGTGGCTAATGAGAAAGGTATGACTTTCCCAATTTCTTCCTCTGCAAGCTTGTCATTTGTGTATAGGAAGGCTACAGACTTTTTTGAGTTTATTTTGTATCCAGTCAAATTGCTGAAAGTGTTTATCAGCTGTAGGAGTTCTCTGGTGGAATTTTGAGGGTCACTTATGTACACTATCATATCATCTGCAAATAGAGATAGTTTGACTTCCTCCTTTCCCATTCGGATACCCTTGATCTCCTTTTGTTGTCTTATTGCTCTGGCTAGAACTTCGAGTACTATATTGAAGAGATATGGAGAGAGTGGGCAGCCTTGCCTTCTTCCCGATTTTAGAGGGATTTCCTTGAGTATCTCACCATTTACTTTGATTTTGGCTATTGGCTTGCTGTATATAGCCTTCATTATGTTGAGGAAAGTGCCTTGTATCCCAGATCTCTCTAAAACTTTAAACATGAATGGGTGTTGATTTTATCAAATGCTTTCTCTGCATCTAAAGAGATGATCATGTGGTTTTTTATTTTCAGTTTGTTTATATGGTGGATTACATTGATGGATTTCCATATATTAAACCATCCCTGCATGCCTGGAATGAAGCCTACTTGGTCATGATGAATGATATCCTTTATGTGTTCTTGTATTTGTTTTGCAAGAATTTTATTTAGTATTTTTGCATCGATGTTCATAAGAGAAATTGGTCTGAAATTCTCTTTCTTTGTTGAGTCTTTGTGAGGTTTAGGTATCAACGTGACTATGGCCTCATAGAATGAATTTGGCAATGTTCCATCCAATTCTATGTTTTGGAGTAGCTTGAAGAGTATCGGTATTAACTCGCCTTTGAAGGTCTGGTAGAATTCTGCACTGAAACCACCTGGCCCTGGGCTTTTTTTTGGTTGGGAGACTATCAATGATTGCTTCTATTTCTGTAGGGGAAATGGGACTATTTAGCTTGTTTATCTGTTCTTCACTCAACTTTGGCAAGTGAAATTGATCAAGAAAATCGTTCATTTCACTTAGATTTTCAAATTTTGTGGCATATGTGCCTTCAAAGTAGGATCTTATGATTCTTTGTATTTCTCCAGTGTTTGTTGTTATGTCTCCCTTTTCATTTCTGATTTTGTTGATTTCAATACTGTCTCTCTGCCTTTTAGTTAGTTGGGCTAACGGTCTGTCTATCTTATTGATTTTCTCAAAGAACCAGCTCTGAGTTTTGTTGATTCTTTGGACTGTTTTCTTTGTTTCTAATTTGTTAATTTCAGCCCTGAATTTGATTATTTCCAGACATCTACTCCTTTTGTGTGTTTCTACTTCTTTTTTTCTAGGGTTTCCAGTTGTTTTGTTAAGTTGCTTATGTGCGATGTTTCCAATTTCTTTTTAAAGGCACTTAGTGCTATGAGTTTTCCTCTTAACACTGCTTTCAATGTATCCCACAAATTTGGGTATGTTGTTCCCTCATTTTCATTGAATTTCAGAAACTCCTTGATTTCTTTCTTTATTTCTTCCCTGACCCATGTGTCATTTAGCAGAGAGTTGTTTAGTTTTCATGTACGTGTAGGCTTTTTGTCATTTCTGTTGTTGTTGAATTACAGCCTAAGAGCATGGTGATCTGATAGGATACAAGGTATTATTTCAATCCTCTTGTATCTGTTGAGGCCTGCTTTGTGACCTACGATGTGATCAATTTTGGAGAAGGTTCTATGGGGTACAGAGAAGAAGGTGTATTCTTTCTTGTTTGGGTGAAAGATTCTATAGATATCTATTAGATCCGATTTACCAATGGCATTGGTTAATGATGTTATTTCACGGCTTAGTTTCTGTTTCAATGACTTATCTTTCAGTGAGAGTGGGGTGTTGAAGTCCCCCACTATTATTGTGTGGGGATCGATGTGTGGTTTAAGTTTCTTTAGAAGATCTTTTACAAATGTGGGTTCCCTTGTATTGGGAGCATAGATGTTCAGAATTGTGATGTCATCTTGGTTGACTTTATTATGAAGTGTCCTTCTGCACCTCTTTTGATTAATTTTGGTTGAAAGTCTATCTTGTTTGATATTAAAATGGCTACGCCTGCTTGCTTCTTGTGACCATTTGCTTGGAATATTTTTTTCCAACCTTTTACCCTGAGGTAATGCCTATCGTTATTGGTGAGATGTGTTTCTTGAATGCAGAAGAATGTTGGATCTTGTTTATGCACCCATTCAGTTAGACTGTGTCTTTTTATTGCATAATTGAGACCATTGATGTTGAGAGATATTAACGACCAGTGACTGTTAAGAGTCTTAATTTTGTTATTGTTTCCAATCGATCGTTTGTGTAGCTGTGTTTTTGCCATGGTAAAGTTACCTATTTCTTGAGTAGTTTTGGTTGTAGCTTGACCCTTTGGGATGGAGTTTTCCTTCTAGTACCTTCTGTAAAGCTGGATTTGTGTATAGGTACTGTTTGAATTTGTTTTTGTCATGGAATATTTTGTTTTCTCCATCAATGGTTATTGATAGTTTTGCTGGGTAAAGTAGTCTGGCCTGGCATCTACGGTCTCTCAGGGTTTGTAGGATCTCTGTCCAGGCTCTTCTGGCTTTTATGGTCTCTGCTGAGAAGTCGGGTGTAATTCTGATAAGTTTGCCATTGAATGTTATTTGGCCCTTTTCCCTTGCAGCTTTTAATATTTTTTCCTTGTTCTGTATTTTTTGTGTTTTGATTATTATGTGACGGGCAGTTTTCCTTTTCTGGTCAATTCTATTTGGTGTTCTGTAGGCCTCTTGTATGTTTATAGGCATCTCTTTCTTTAGATTGGGGAAGTTTTCTTCTATGACTTTGTTGAGAATAGTTTCTGGGCCTTGGAGTCTGATATCTTCTCTTTCTTCAATGCCTATTATCCTCAGATTTCTTCTTTTCATGGTGTCCTTAATTTCTTGGATGTTTTGTGTCAGGAGTTTTTCAGATTTGGCATTTTCTTTAATGGTTGCTTCAAGATCTGTGATTGTATCTTCTAGACCTGAGATTCGTTCTTCCGTCTCTTGGATTCTGTTAGAAAAGCTCACCTCTGTGTTGCTCACCTTCTTCTCTGAGGTCTCACATTCTCGTTTTTCTTCTGTCTGTGTGTTTATCATTGAATCCATTTTCGTCTTCATATCTTGAACTGATTTTTTTTATTTCCTTCATCTGATTGTTTGTATATTCCTGAGTTTCTTCCATTGCCTCTTTATAGGTCTTCAGAGCTTGAACCGTTTTATTTATTTCTTTCATCTGGTTGTTCGCATTTTCCTGAAATTGTTCCGGTTCCACTCTATGTGCCTCTTTTATGTCTCTCACCTGTTTGGCTGCATCTTCCTGTATTTGATTACGAATTTTATTTGTTTCCTCCATTAATATGTTCATTATTAAGGATTTGAGGTCATTTTCTTTTATTTCCATTGTATTTGAGTTCTCTGGGTTGTTTTCTTTGGGATAGCTGGAAACTGGAGACGCCATGTTGTTTTGGGGTTTTTTTGCGTATGCTTTTATGCTGTCCTTTAGACATCTTGCTGGCTTTGATTTTGTTTGGTAGCTTCCAGAGTTGGATGGAGGGAGTCTGATGATAGATTCACTTGTTTTCTCACGATTTCTGTAGGCTGGAAGCTCTGATACTTCACTGTTGTGGATGTCAGGAGTTATCCCTGTTGTTTTGGACTCTCACAGCCAGTGATCCTCAGCTCCCCTGTCCTGTGGGTCCTGCAATCGTTCTGGGTCTCTGGATGAGCGTTAGGTCAGGCCAAGTTATCCACAGCCTTCTGGGTTTCCTGTCAAGTCCAGCCAGGGACACTGGGCCTGAACCACCCGGCGAGCTCCGCTAGAATCTCAGGGGCTGAACCGTCTGCCGAGCTCAGCTAGGAATTCAGGGCTCAAAATGCACATAGGGTCCAGCCAGAATTTTTCGGCTGGGACTGCGCACCAAGCTCAGCTAGGGGCTTTTTGCCAAAGTGCATGTTGTTGTCAGTTATTGACTCAGGCCCGAACCCTCTGCCAAGCTCAGCCAGGAATTCTGGATTCAGACTGCACACTGTGTCCAACCAGAGTCTTAGAGCCAGGACTGTGCCAAAAGCTCTACTAGAGTCTCTGTGTCCAACTGTCTGCCAAGCACGGTTAGGGACTCTGGCCCTAAACTGCACGCCGAGCTCCACCTGAGTCTCTGGGGCGGAATTGTGCACCGAGTTCAGCCAGGGACTATGGACCCACACTGCACGCTGAATTCAGTCTGGGACTCTGGGCCTATACTGCGTGGATAGTCCAGCCAGAGTCTTGGGGCTGCTGAGCCTGTGTGCACAGCTCAGCTAGAATCTCTGGGCCTAATCTGCCCAGCAAGTCCAGCTAGGGCCTCTGTGATGAACCTGTGTGCTGACCTCAGCCTGTGTCAGTGCCCCAGAACTGCCCACTGAGCTGAGATAGTGTCTTGGGCAGAACTGCTCGTTGATGTGAGCTAGCGCCTCTGGTGGAACTGAGCTTTCCGCCCAGCCTTCGTCACAGCAGGAGAGCTGTGGCTGCGCTAAGCTGGCACCTTCGGTGGACCTGAGCACTCTGCCCAGCCTGTGTCACAGCAGACGAATGCAGCAGCGCTGAGCTGGTGCCTAGTGTGGAACTGAGCACTCTGCCCAGCCTGTGTCACAGCAGCGTAGCTGCTGCTGTGCTGAGCTGTTGACTTGGGCAGAATTTCTTGAGGCAGTGAGCCAGCGTCTCCACGGCACTGCGCACTGAGCTGTACCAGGGACTCTGGGGCTGATTTGTCCGCCGAGTCCAGTTTGTGTCACAAGGCACCAGGCTACCCAATTCCTGTCCAGAGGCCCCTCTCCTGCAGCAACTCCCACCAACCACCACAATAACCGCCTCCACCGGAAGGCTCTGAGCTGCAAACCTCAGCCGCTGCCGCTGGTGCTGCTGGTGCTGCTGGTGCCACTGGTGTTGCTGGTGCCGCCACTGCTGCTCTGATCCGAGAAAATCTGCACTCCTTCCTTGTGCAGGGACACACAGGTCCTCCGCACTCTGGTCCCTCCGAGCCGTGGAGCACTCTTGCTGCCGTGGTGTCCGGATCTTGGTGTTCCTGGCTCAGAAATCTGTGCAATTCCTTGAATTTTTCACTGGAGCTTCCAAACACGGTCTACACTGCTCGCCGCCATCTTGGATTAGGCACTGCTTCTTAAATAGTCACTATATCACAAGCTATCTCCACCAGTTGCAGAATAAGCATTCACCACATGATCCACAGGCTCATTTGAACTATAATGTGGAAGTATTTACTCAGCCAGTATAATTTAATTTAATTTAATTTAATTAACTGTCAGCAAGAAATGCCTATCCTGTGTTGTTTCTGAGAAGGTTAAATGACACTGTGTAGCTGTTGTAGGATCTGGAACGTGTCAAATACTTTGGGAGTATGATAACCTCAACAGCAACTACCCATTATCAACAACAGATAAATCTACTGTCCACAGATCCCAGAGTTCTTCTATAATGGCGTAATGACTTGGCAAGCTAGGAAGACTTTGTATTTTAAACCACTGAAAAGTAAAACAGAAAATGTCATAACAAAAATCATATGAAATTGAAATTGTTGCATGCATAAATTTTGTGATATATAGACATGCTAATATAGGCATTGTATTTGCAAAGTGTTTATGGCTATATTCATTTTTACAAGAACAGTATTGAATAGTTATGACAAAGTCTTTCATCAAGACTATATCATCATGTAAGAGTGGATTACATCAAGACATCCCTATTCTCCTATGGTGTACATTGTTTTAACCTCCTTTTGCTCATATAGAGCATTTTGCTCATATAGAGATTGACAGCAAATAATATAGAAGCTTAACTTTGAATACAATGTTCAATACATTACTTCTTGTTATTCAATTTAATTTTCACCACAAGTATGTGACATAGTATTATTAAAGGTCTCATGGTTCCTAATAGACAGAGCCAGAACCCACCTCCTCATCAATCAGCTTATATTACAGCTTTCTTTTTCATGGTTATATTAGTAGGCATGTGCTTATTCAACTTACTTTTCCCATTAATCATATAGATAGACTTTTCTTATCAGCTCATAAACAAACTCTTGGAGAATTCAAAATTTAATTCAAAATGTTAGAAAATTATTAAGCTCTCAAAGAACACTGCAGAAGTCAGCAATTCCACAGATACAACTTACAAACCTACAGGGTACCTCAAAGCATCCTTGGGATAGTGTCCCTGACAAATACTGGCACACAGTAAAGAAACCTTTTCCTCAAAGATATTTTCTTGTGTGAAAAATAAAGCCCACTACAAACATCTACCACTGGGTAGTGTGGTTTCCAGAGATATATATGAACAAGGAGCCAAAAATATTTTTCAAAGAATCTTATACATCTCTTGAAGCTAAGGAGTGGACATAATTAACTTGTACCTTTTTCAGACCCAGTTGAGTCTAATCCCAGGGAGCTTTCTGGACCTCCCCAAATACCCTGGGCAACTATTGTCTTTACATCTTAGATACTTCTAAGGTTCTTTGCAAATACATCAAGCATATCATGTGATCATGTGGATTTTGCATAGTATCTATTCCTCTGTGGATTCCCATGGGGATTAACCTATCTCTTCTTAATTTCCAAATTACTTTGAATTACAGAGCATTGTTTCCTCAAGTTTGATCACAACAATAATAATTTCACAAGGCTTTGATTTTCAAAAAGAAATTGATAAAACTAGAGCTGAATTGAGGAATGCTTAGTATAACTTTGCTACTCAACATCTCTAGTACTTTTCTGTCAATATTTAGGAGTTCATCCTATTCTTTTCTTTGAAGAATGTTATTGGAATCTTTTTTTTTTTTTTTGAGACAGGGTTTCTCTGTGTAGCACTGGCTGTCCTGAACTCACCCTGTAGACCAGCCTGGACTTGAACTCAGAGATCTGCCAACCTCTGTCTCCCTGAGTGCTGGGGTTAGAGGCGTATGCCACCACACCCGAGTTTGTTATTGGAATTTTGATGATGACTACATCATGTCTGTAGATTGCTTTCAAGAACATGGACCTTTTCTCAACAGGAGTCCTGGCTGCCTAATTTTGGTTCTGGAATCAGACTTGCTTTGTCCTCTGCAAGAACAGTATTTTCTGTCAACCTCAGAACTATGTTTCTAGTCATTAGACAATCTCTTCTTTTTATTTTCTACCACTCATTCTGTGATACTTTGCTATGGTAGTAATGGGAGAATAAAGCAGTGGGGATAGATAACTAAAAAAAAATAAAAATAGGGAAACAAAAATATGTCATACAGCATACATACAAACACATATATCTAGGTAAGTTTGTATGTATGTATGTATGTATGTATGTATGTTTGTATGTATGTACATATATCTATGTAAGTTTGCACGTATGTATGTATTCATGCATGTATGTGTATAGGACTACCTATGATTGAGGAGGATGGCCTCTCTGGCTTGCATGTATTAAACTTTTCAGTGCCACAGTGGTCTACAGAGTTAATAATACACATACTATAAAGACAAAACTTAATTCTGTGGACACAGTAGAGGGACATAGTTTCTTATTGATTGATTTTCTTCTGTGACATTTTTGTACTTGTTTACCCTGTGTTAGGATTATTCCCCACACAGTTGACTCCCTTCCATCCCTGCCTACCCTTCCTCACTACCAGTCATTTTCACAGATTAATGATAAAAGTTTTTCTTTTTATGACCCACTTAGAACATGATCCTGAATGCACTGAGGTCAATTTTCTTAATGTGTAATCAATACATAAAGCTTGGTATATCCCAAATCAAAAGGAAAATAGATATTCACCACTAGACATTAGCAATTACACTTGGAAGTATCTACAAAGCCAGGGAGAATGAACTCTGGTGGATCTGGCAGGACATCAAATTTGCTCCAGCTTATACTGCTGCCTTCATTAGGCTTCCTAGAGGCCAGTGGTAACACATCTCTTATGTGGAAGTAGCTTCCCGGTTAGGATGCTGGTCAGAATGGTCAAGTATCCGAATTTACAAGCCTTCTACTACTATGTTTTGTTTCTTAGATTAAAAATGAAAATAAGAGTTCAGAAAACCCATGCATGTGAATACATGACTGGCTTTTTCCAGTTCAGGTGGGATTCTTCAGGAAGCCTAAAAGAAAACCACAAGTCACTGAGAGAAAATGATTGATTCGAAACACTTAGGTGTTAATGGATAGCAGGACAAATCCTTGGCTTAAGAAAATACAAATTTCCAACCCCTTGTGATAGACATTAAGCTCTCTGAAATGCCAGTGACAATTAGGGTGAGAAAAGAGCTATCACAGTATGTCAAAGTGAGAAGGTGAAGCAGGGGTCACAGGTTTGTGGTAGTTTGCGCTGACAGATCATATGTCAAAGACCCTGATCATTCCATATCATGAAGAGAACATAACAACACGATTTTTTCTTTGAGGTAGAAGTCAACTGATGTAATTGCTGTCTTCTGCAGGAAACCTCTGCCTGGGGACCCATGAGGATCAAAAGTGCCTGATGGAACTGGACATAATGGCATTTTGTCTTGGACATCCCTAAAAAGAGTTCAGTTCACCCAATTGCTTTCTCTAGAACTTTGTGTCCTGACTTCAAGTTATGCTCTCATTAGATTTCAGTTCCTTGCTTCCATTCACCTTTGCAGAGCTAAGTCTCTGTATTGATTCATGCATCTTGAAATGAATTGATCTTGCCAACAATAATCCCCTTCATGAAAATCTCACTCTGACCCCATCAGTGAATATTGTATTATTTCTTCTAGAATTATATGTTTTTAATAAACCAGAAATTTGGTTCATCTTATTTTGTTCTTATCACCAGTTGGGGGGGAACATTTTTCTTTTCCATTTTACTAATAGATTAATGCCTATATTCCAAGAGCCCTCTATATTAGCTATGTCATTAGTACTATAAACGTTTGAGCATCATTTTTGTTATTTGCTTTTGGATGGTTGGGGTTAGGGTTAGAAGAACTGAAGCCATAACATCACATGGTAGGCTAGCTCTCCACCACTGAGCCACTTCTTCAGTCTTTAGGGTATAATTTTTAAAAGTCTGGACTCTAGAATGTAGTAGTGGAATCATGTATGACCTGCAATGGCATATTACCTCGAACAAGTTAAACCTCTGCATTGTACTTTGCTTTCCTGATCTATAAGGTTAATGGGTACTTATCTAATAACAACTGTAGCAAACGGCATAAAGGCCTGATGTACGGAATCATTCCAACATCGTTGTTAAATTTCAAAACAACAAGAAGTTCATATTTTTCCTTATGATTAATTTTTTTCCAGTTTGTGGTTACTAGGTTAAAAAAAGATTTCCTCCTCATCAATTCCTTGCCTGTCACTGCAAGAACTGAACACAGTATTTTTAAAAAGTCTCAAAGAATTTAGTTCAGCAACACAGCAGCCTGAAAGGAGATCCAGGGAAACCTCGTCAAGTTGAGTCCTTTACAGAACAATTTGCCCAACCCTTCCTCATTCTTTAAATTGGAGTAGAATGGCAGAAGCCATTAAACTCTTCTTATGTTCATAAATAAGCAGTTCTTTTCTATTTGGTTAGAGGTATAAAGCAGATAGTTTGCAAATAATATCTCCATATCAGGTAGCAAGGAGCACTGGGTTCACAAAGGAAGAACAATTAGCCTCTGTCAGGAAGGCACAGGTTGCCACTGCAGCTTAAGCTGCCTGAAAAGGCTCATGGATCAGAGGGATTAGTTCATTCAACCTTTAGGTCTCTGGTTGCCAAGAAAGCACCTGGTAATGTATAGCATTTCTTAAAACGTTGTGAAATACTCGGAGGGTGATATTTCTGTGCATTGGTGAGCTGTGGCCCACCCAGAAAACCACCTCTTGATGCTAAGCAGGTGCCTCCTAGGTCAAGCTTGGCCTGACTTTGATATAAACCCAATTACCTTTAAATAGAACCCAAAGTTTATTCTAAGACAAAAGATATGAATGTGAACAGTAGATGGGGTGGAGAGAGGGCATCCAAGAGCTTCTTTTAAAGCACAGTGTCCTGTGGCCATTTTCCTAGACAGTGCATCCCTAGGCATCTCATCACCTAGATTTATTTTCTTTTTGTTAATGTCATCAGAACCCCAGCCAAATCTCTCTATCAAATGTATGTGCCTTGAGATGGCCTTTCAGGGAACCCTGGTTTCCTTTGTGTGTGTGTGTTTTTAAACTCAATGGATTGCTTATTCTGTTTTTCATCCTAGGAGTATCCAAGTTTGATGAACTATGAGCATTGACTTGAAGTTTTGACCAACAAGTATATTTGAACAGTTCACTTCAGCTATCTACAAAGTTATATCAGTCCACTTACAAGCTACCATGAGTGTATATGCTTTATTAATCATGTTTAGCCTAGGACTGTACAGAAAACACTTCTATGGGATTAGTAGCCTTTTGTCTTTCCTCTTTGAGATACTTTAAATGTGTCTTATGAACACACACCTGGACAAATAAACAGCACAGATGCTCTCTTCAATTGGCCCTTACTCTCAAGTTAAGATATGTTAAGGAGGATGCTTTATTACATAAAATAAGGTTTTCACTCACTTAACCTTTCTAGGAAAGTCACTTCTGTGTGTGAAAGCTCCCTTGGCATTCCTGCTTAATTAATCACAATTACTAATGCACAAGAGTGTCTGCAAGGACACTTGATTCCAAGAAGCTTCTCTGATGTTTCATTTTTATTTTTATTAAAATACTACTTCTTGGTCTGTATAGAATACCTGCAGCTAACTACTAAGCTGATGGCTTCCCTTATGTCTCATTTACTTTCTAGAAGACACAAGTGATGCTGATCTGTCTCTCTGTAGTCCTGTTATGTTGTCTTCTAGCACCAGCAATATAAATGAGCCAGAGATGTGAGTCTCAGGTACTTTCATTGATACAACGGTTTACAACTTTAAAATTGTTTTTTAATGAAAACAAGGTAGCAGAAAAGTACAATATGGCTTCATGACAAGCTATTTTCTTTCTATCACTTATTTTGATAACCAGCTTGACAGTTTAATTCTTCAAATATTGACTTTTAAAATGCAAGCCAAGCATGGTCTTGCACATGTTTAATCTCTGGACTTGGGAGAAAATTGGGAGTTTGAAGATAGCCTTAGCTACACAATGAGACTAATCTCAAAAACAAAACAAAACCAAAGAACCAACTGAAGAGGAGGAAAAGGATAAAGATGAGGAAGACAACAAAGAAGAGCAGAAGAAAATAAAAGAGCAGCTTTGACACAGAGGAGTGGTCTGAACGCAGATAGTTTAGGATGCAGAATTGACTACCCCATTGTTAGTGAAGATAATCACATACCATTGAACGAAAACTCTGTCCTGAAAGAGACATGTTTGCTTTGTAGATGCGGGGTAGACAATGGGAATACGTTTTTTTTTTTCTAATTCAAATTTATAGCTCTCAAGAACTACCACAGGTTAAACTTACCTGGCCGCTTTTGGAACAACACTGGCACCCTGGTGGGTTCTGGGCAGTCTAGGTGATAAGTACTGTGGTAATGGTCAGTTCCTCAGTAGTCTGAGGAACCACTTCTGGGTTAAAGGAACAGCGGCCAGAGTCCACCACCTGAACAGCTTTGTGCTCTAAGGCAGTAGTTGGTCCTCAATGAAGGACTCATGGCCTGTGGAACTTCTAAGGTGGGGAAAGAAGCTTGCATAATATGGAACAGACTCAATAGACATGCTGTAGGCAATTACAAATGTTCAGCTAATTTTCTAAAGGTTGATTGATAACTATTGGCTAAATTTTAGTAAAACCCAGGAAATTAGGTTATCATATTACTCAAAACCTCTCAATTTCCTTGACAGTGGAGAAAGATGAGACAAGGCCAGGAATATCAGAAAAGTGGCTGTGGAAAACAGACAAGAATGGTTTTCCTGCTGAAGGCAGCAAGACTTTACCAGTCTTCTGTAATGACAGAATAAATTATAATTTCAAGGGGTCAATGGATGGCAGCAACTGAGACACCAAAAGAATACAGGAAGGAGCTGGAACAAGGAAATTGAGTAGCTGCAGCACGGTTAAGCAGCACAGCACCAACCTTCCTCCTGGCACCCTACAGAGAAATCTATACCTCAAGAACCTTTCTGTTTTCTGGAATTCAAAGGATTTCCTTCTAATTCCCAGGGAGTCCACATCCTTATTGCAGTATTAACATTATTTACATTCTTTTTTCTCCCTCCTTGAAGCACAAGGTGAGTTAGGAACCTTAAAGTAGCCAAAGTTAATACTTTGGAATGCCAGCCATGAAGACATGGAAACAACGGTGTTCATAGCTCCTGAGGAAATCAGTGTGCATGGGCAATTAACTTTTTTTTAACCTGGGAGTGAAAAGCAGCTATGAAAAATGTAAAGGACGTATTGGTTGTTTACAACTCATTTCTGGCGATGTCTATGATCCTATCAACAGTTCTCTTGAGCATTGATGCATTATATAGAAACCTACCTTCATGTTACAGGCTATGGCACAGAACAATGACTCTCTTGGTAAAACCAGAGGTCGTTCCTGTTTCTTGAAGTGGAAAAGTTGCCAGATATAGTAACAGTGTGGGTACTAAAGGAAAACAGCCAATGAGCAGTGCAACAGTAAAAGTAGCTTTCATTCAAGAAGTAGTGCAGTCAGGGTAAAGAGATCCTTGAGAAACACAGGCTCAGTTATGAACACATCGAGGTCAAGTGGGTACTGGTAACCAAAGGGCTTACTGTGGAGAGGGTCAGTGCATAGGGCAAGGGTGACTCTTCAAAAATTAAATTAACATATTTTTTGCTGAAGGCAAGAGGTTATCAAACATCATGGATGGTTTGTGGAATTTTCCCAGATGTTATGGAGTATCAGATATGGAGACTTGGAACTTCTCTCCAGAGAACTTAGGAAGGCTCTTGCTGAAAGCAGGAAACAGAGGGAAATGCTATGGTCCATGTTTCAGGACAATATGAAATGAGGTCACTGAGGATTCAAGGTAGTGGGTAGGAAGCAGAAAGGACCAGGGTATTGACTACTATCAGTCTTCAAATGGTGGCTGTGATGCATCATACTTCTGTGACTCCAGCTTTCCCATTATTTGACCGTTAATGAAAGTTGGACGAACATAATTTGCGTTTTCAATGATTTGAATAGGTGCTCAAAGTAACCAAAATACTCCCACTATGTCCTACCTCCCCTGCTTCCTCACCCTAGTCCCATGGCTACCCTCTTCCTGTAATGTTTCTGCAGTTATTAGACTTCTTCTTCTGCCCATTTGCTGTGCCCACAAAGGCAGAAAATTTACCTAGCATGTTGTGAAGGGATGGGAATTTTGTCAAAGTTCCCTGGCATCTTGCTTTGACCTCATTGTCTCACTGGTCCTTATGAACTGTACAAAGAATTGAGCTGTGACTCACAAAGCACAGCGTAGAAGAAAATACATAGAATTTATCACTGAGAGAAGTGGAGCGCTCTCAAGAGCTGAGGGTGGACAGTGGCCAAGGGCATCACTGTGCTGATCAACATTTTAGGTGGTCTTTTTTTCTTTTTTCTTATGTATAATGTCTCTGGAACATGCATCTTTTCTCATTTGGACTGACCCCTAGAAGAGGGAGCATTGGTAAGTCCTTGGTCTTTATCTGAAAGCATGTTGCTATATATGAGTCATCTTAGAGGATATGGGACTTTGTACTGGCTAGGTTTACATTAACTGGACTCAAACTAGAGTTAGCAAAAAGAGAGAGCCTCATCTGGGAAAATGCCTCCATAAGATCTGGTTGTGAGGTATTTTCTTAATTAGTGATCAATGGAGAAGGTCCCGGCCCATTGTGGGTGATGCTATCCCTGGATTGGTGGTCCTGGGTTCTTTAAGAAAGCAGTCTGAGCAAGCCATAAGAGAACAAGCTCAAAAGTAGCACCCCTCCACGGCCTCTGCTTCCACTTCTACCTCCAGGTTCCTGCCCTGTTTGAATCCCTGTCCTGACACTTCCTTTGATGATGAAATGTGATGTGCAACTTGATTTTTGTCATGCTATTTTCTCAAAGAAATAGAAACTCTAAGACAGGCTGTTAGAATCAAGTTAAGATTGCCATTACTAATGGTTTTCTGGACAGTTTGGGGTGCCACACATCCAAGGATCACAGCTATGTGTCCAGTCTCACTCCTCTGCCTAGTGATTCGAATTCTTCAGTTCTAGTCCTTGGTTTCATAGTCTGTTCATTATGAAGGAGGGGCCCAGTCCTAGGTGCTCTAAGTTTCTGATACCCAATCAACTGCAGACAAAAAGAAGTAATGATACATTTGCTTTGGTCATGGTAATAAATCTCACTCTTATCTAGAGCTGTCATTCTCCCAATCCCAAAGGAGTCCTGTGACTATGTCCTAAATTATTCAGAATGGTTGTGAATGTTATCTATGATTAATTAACATTTCTCAAAACAAAAACTGACTGGAAAGCTTTGATAAACTATTTTTTTCCTTCTTCTTCCACCCACCCCCCCGGCCCCGGTAAAGGACAGAACTTACATCCCTAAATAGTCTTTGACAGCTCTGGGTGCAAACTAGAAGGAATCTGGGTTTAAATCTATAGAGAGAAAATGCAATGGCTTCCAAGCACAGTCCTAGCAATGTGCATGTCCCCCGGGTGAGTACCATCTTTAAATACTGAAAGCAGCTGGATACAGACAAAAGTCTAAGAAATGCCAGAGAACTAAAGGATCTTCTGAAATGCCGGGAGAGCTGTGCAAAGACATTTCAAACCTCAAGTTCATCTTTTTTTTTTTTTTAAGAGGTTCAATGGTATATTAATGATGCTACAGTTTGAAGAATTTTTGAACCCAATGATAATATCATATTAATAGAATAACATTATTAAATAACGTAATAATGTTGTTAGTCACACATGGCAAAGTAGAAATTTCATGGGCTTTGGACTAAAGAAGAGTGGAAGACAATTTCTTTTTTTTTTTTTTTTCTTTTTTATTTGGATAACCATAGAGATGTAACAAGAATAAATTAATAAAAAAATAAAAATAAAAATAAATCAAGTTCATCTTTTATGCTAAATGAAGGAACTCAGGTAACTGTTCACTAGATTAATGTGTGTGTGTGTGTGTGTGTGTGTGTGTGTGTGTGTGTGTGTGTGTGTGTAAACACTATCAGTGATGGAAACTCTTCATGTAGGATCTAAAAGAATAAACCAAGGACATTTCAGATTCCTTGAAAAAAGTGGTTCTCAAAATAAAATCATGGGGTTTTGTACTGACATTTAAACATGTTACATTCACTTTTGTCTCATATGCCTTTGATGTTTTTCCATTGATGATTTAGTAATCTTTTGTATCTTTTGTTTGCTGTTTGTGGAAAATGAATAAACAAGAGGGAATGATTTCCGGGTGCAACAGAGGAATTATATAGAATGTGTTTTGGATGTAACTTAAGTTGAAACTGTGCCACCCACACAAGTATGGCATCTCTGTCATTCTGAAATTTTGTACTCCCAAACTCCTAGAAAAAAAATCCTTTTATTTGTGGAGTTGAGCATGTTAACAGGAAGCAGGAGTCCAGTCACTAGAAAGGCACTTTTCTTCCTCTGACACAAATTTTGCTTTTGTGACTTGATTGACAGCCATCCCCCTGTCTATAAACAATCCACCATTGCCCCAAATCACCATTCAGTTCCTGCATCCAACATTTAAACATTGAGTGGGTTTTGCGCTCAATAAAATTCCTTTTCTTTCCTTCCTAGGTTGCCATGTCTCTTCAAACAGAGACAGAAAAGCTGTGGTCTGTGTCAGACAGATTTTAATTTTCAGTCCTCATCCATTTGCAGGGAACTAGACACAGGCAAACAGACTCTTCACCAAAGCCTAGCAACCTGCAGTTTAAACAGCCAATGCATATGAGTCCCGGGATGGGGGCCTGGACCTGTTCACACATGAATAAAGAAGATTAAGATTTCCTTTCAAAGACCTGAAGCCTTTTTGACAGCCAGTGTCAACAGCGCTGTCTGCCTTCAATGTGAACCAGTCTTCCAGCACAGATTCCCACAGGGAGGTCTGGCCGATTAGCATGCATCAGCCACCATCCCTTGTCGGTATTTAATGGAAGAATAAGGGTGTAAAGTTTTGCAAACTCTTACTTACCCACAAAGAAAGGATAACTTACAGGAATTGTTGAAAGAAAATACCAGTGAACATGAACACCTACAGGGAGCATTTACAAAGTGAAGAGCCCAGAAGGGAAAGAAAGAATGATGCAGATTTCTATTATCTAATTGCAGAGAAGTTAACAAAAGCTTTGTAGTCAAAAGACATGTTTTAAAATTCCCTCAAAAAATCAGTTTTACTCTGAGAGGGGGGAAAAATGAAGTCTAACTTTTCCCAAGTAGGGATATAAAACTTGCAGGAAACAGTAATTTATTATCAACATATTTTAAAATAAATACCCATCATTATAATTAGGGGAACATTTTAAAAGGAAGACTTTTTTTTAGTGTTTATTAATAAAAAGTAAAGTAAGCACTTTGTCTATAGGCAATTAGTGATGCTAAATGAATAGACTGGGACTTTATTAAATAGTGAGTTTTATAACAATTTTATGTCCTTAGAAAGAACCACAAAGGGGAAAATAGTGTCCTGTCTACAAATGCCACACTCTCCGATTTAATTATCCCTGTTCAACAACAAGTTCTAACAGTGAACCATGTTGACATATGGGTTATTTCTCCTTTGAAATTGTATCCTGGTCTCCTATTAATTTATATGTGCCAAATTATTTGGGGATGAGTTGGAATAGCTAAATTTTACCTATTTACAAGATCGTGGCTGTTTTTCATTATATGGCCAGTGTTTACACAGTTCCATGTCAACTGTTTATTTCTCAAAGCTGGACAAGAATGTAAACCAAAATGTGCAACTTCCATAAATGGTTCCACGCATCCACACTAACAAGACTCCGGCTGCTCCGGCTCAAATGGAAACAGCTTTCCTTGGTCTACCTACTTTCATTCACTGATTGAATACTTATTTTCAGAGCACTTATTTTATGCCAGGAACTGGAATGAAGCCTGGACTACACCAAATTCAGCTCAAATAGCCTAAGAAGAGCCAATTATGGATGGCCTTTCCCAGCACAAATTATGCTTGCGCTGGATTTGACAATTTGAAATCAATGAGAGTATTTATACCACAAAAATCAATAATGCAGTAAATTAGGGATAGTCCTTTTATGGCTAATTGACATGTATTTGCTAACACCTCTCTAGTTAAGGTGTTTCTTTCCTACTTTGAATATACCCCACACTCGGGGGTACTCAGTTATATATTGCCTAGATATATTTACAATGTATAACCAGATATGGTTCATTTGTAGTAATCAGATAAGGGGAAACTATAAAGGGATTCTATCTACAATTTTGTTTTCAAGGATTCGGAAGGAACTGGTACAAGGCAAAAAATATCTGTAATACAGAATTCAGAGAGATAAGAGGCTACAGTCAAAACTCACCAACAGACTTGAACGTCTCATTGCTAGGTTCTAACCTGAGTGAAATTATTATGTGAAGAAAGGGCACCCAGGCTACCTGAAAAAGGGAAAGCTGTGATTCTGCATCCGGGCAATATTCTCTGAGCATTTTTTGTACCCAAATCACACATTGGCTGGCACTTCACTGCCTTGTGATGGATAGTGGGACTGCCATATGATATGTCTCAAAAATAAACATGTATCATGTCAGAACTACCTGGTGATTTCCTAAACCTCACATGGAAGGGTTTCAGTCTCAAAGACTTGGCTATAATAGTCTGGGTCTGGGCCCAAGGAATGTGTGTTTTTATCAAGGTAGGTGACGATGGTGCCATTGGCGATCACAGTACACACAGAGTATTATTTGCTCCAGGACTGAACCAACTATTCCTACTCCACTGTTTACAGAACAATTAATGACCCACGATACACCTGGAAGCGTGGGCTATTTTATCTCTGAGTCATACAAGAATTCCTCCGTGACTGTAAAAGCACCCTATAGCTGCAAGAGAGCCTCAGGACCATGTAAACATTGTAAATTCACTCTAGCTATGGTTATTGAAACATTATTTTTTAAATTGACAACTAGAAGAAATGCCTAGGAAACATTCATTTCATTATTCTACAAAATAATAGACCCATCTCTGTCGATGCACTCTTAATATCTTCCTCCTACGTAGGCACCACTGTTTCAGTCAGTCATCTCAGTGATCACACACATGTGTGTCAGGCAAGGGTGAGCTCATCTGCAAGAGGGGTAATTAGATATTAACATAGTCTAATTGAAGTGGATCTCACTAAAGGTCCATTACTAAAGAGTAATAAAGCCTACATCATTGCTAATCCTTTGGGGATTTCAGATGCATTCATATTTAGGAATGCTTTCCACTCTAAGATATATATGACTTTTGGGAGATGATAGTTAATGGTGACATATAAGCTTAAAGGTAAATATAACCTATCTCATATAGCCAGCATCTTCTCTGTGTGTGTGTGTGTGTGTGTGTGTGTGTGTGTGTGTGTGTGTGTGT
>OU015743.1:80421140-80433892 GCA_907169655.1 Acomys percivali | reverse complement strand
GGATCTGTGCCAAAAAAAGAACCTGCCTCAAAATAATAAAAATTTTTTAGAGGTAAATATAGTTTTGTGTAAGTCAATTTAAAATTTAAAAGGTCATATTACATCTGAAAAAGTTCTGATTATAAAAACTGAATGTATCTCAGATGTTATGACAACCTGGAAAGTAAACTAAAGAAAAAAGAGGAAAGGTAGTTATGTTACCCACATATAAACAACATCAAGGAAGGGTAACTTGGATTAAGAAAGTCAACCATGAGCATCAAAGCACTTCCTTGTCCGATAGACGGTGACTGCATCAACTCAAGCCATTTACACATATCTGGGAAGCAGATGCAACTGAGGAAATGCTTGGAGTCAGAGCCTTGTGTGCGACATCCTGGTCCTGTTTTACTGGATCCACTATTCACATAAAATACATGACAAATATTTTACAGCCTCAGTTTTACTGGGACTCATTTTAATTTAGTTTAACTTGAGAAAATTAAAACAAGCAGCTATTTATGTTATGAACATGTTGTATAGAATTTCATGAATGAAATTTTAATTAGGAACACATTTTCCATCCAGTTCCCATCATTTCATATGTTTCTCAAGTAGAAGTCAACTCCTAGTCTAATTTACTGAAGAGAACTTGTCTAGACACTGAAAGATTATAGGGAAACATAAAGATAAGTGGAGCAGATACCCAAACACTCTGAAATGGACTCTCTTCTCTCAGATTTCAGCTATTTATAGGAACCAATTTTCAGATTGAAGAGAAGGGTCTGGGAACAGTCAGGGACCTTCCCTGTGAAAACATAATTTCTACCGCAAATCGAAGCATTTTTCATTCATCTTAATCATTTGTGTGAGTGAATTCAGTACAGCTTACAGACCGCATGCTCTGTTTCCACAACTTGCACACCTTATAAAACATTGCTCCT
The DNA here is from genome assembly GCA_907169655.1 of Acomys percivali. Lineage (NCBI taxonomy): Eukaryota > Metazoa > Chordata > Mammalia > Rodentia > Muridae > Acomys > Acomys percivali. The sequence continues at coordinate 80,432,969 of OU015743.1, read as the reverse complement.
TCAGTGTGGTTGCCCAACAATCTCAGACTTGTGGCTCTGGGAGAAGTCATAAAGTCAGAAGAGGGGAAGGTGGTTTTTCCCCCTGCAGACACTCACGCAAATGGACATTTCTCACTAGACAGCATGGTAGTTCTTTGCAGACTGGGACCTCCTTCCATCAAGTCTCACCTTCTCTGTCACCCTCAGTAGAAGAGATGAGATGATTGTTTTCCAGACAGCTGGACACAAAGTTTCCAGGAATTCTGTAGGCTTATTAAATTATGAGAATTTATAATATATGAATACTTCACTAAACATAGAAGTATAGCGCACATACAATGCATGGCTTTCCAGCTGACTTTCCATCTATCGCTTTTACACATTCCAAGGCACAAATTACAGCTGTTCAAGTCGAGGGACAACTAGTATTGTTGCCTGGTGCCTGGTGTCTTCTTTCTTTCATGGTGTTTATTCTTTTCTCGTTGGTTTTCAGGGATGCCATATTTTCTTCACCTTCACAAGCCACATACCAAAGAAAGTCTGTTTTTTAACTGGACACAATGATTTGAATATAATTCCATCACTCAGGAGGATGAAGCTGATGAAATTTCAGAGCAGCCTGCTTAGATAGTAAATGTCCGTTTAAAAAAGTATATAAAAGCTTCTTATATATATACGTGTGAGTGTGTGTGTGTGTGAGTGTGTGTGTGTGTGTGTGTGTGTGTGTGTGTGTGTGTACATAGGACAGAATGGTATCCAAGAATGCTTGCAGGAATAAGAATGGCTGTTTTTCTCTCTCAAGTTCTAGCAGAGTCTGTGATTGAGTTCTGTAGACGATGAGGAAGAAGGTCACAAGAGGGTCCTCATGACACTTACCTCACCTGCGTCAACCTCTCAGTTTGTCATGTTCTCTATGGCAGGTGGATAGAACCCTCTGTGCTTTGACTTTTAGAACTTCTAAAGACCTCCGCATCTCAGAACCAGTGGACCCTTGTACCACCCTCCACCTGTTGATAAACATCTTCAGCTGCCTCAGTGCACACAGGTCCACACTCTGTTCATCTTCACTTGCAGGAAAACGTATGCATTTCTATCAAACTTCTACTAACCTTTACCCAAATTAATACACTATAAAAACTTTAATTCATTCAAGTAAAAATAACTCTTCTGACAAACAGCTTTGAATGTCATTTTAGCACCCATACCCAATGGCTGAAAGTGCAGAGTTCAACTTTTAGCTTAAAATTCTTCCCCTTAATTATTTCAAGTTCAAAAAAATTAGTAGACTATTTATTTACCTTGCTGTGTTTGTTATCACCACCATGTCAAATGTCACATGCTTCTTGAGCCCCTGTAAGGCCCTTCAGAAAGGCATTGTATAGATGTCGGCATCGGGGACTTATGAAACCCCAAAATACTTCTACCAGTTGACCCCAAAAATTCCTCTCTTCTCAGATTCCTATTTCCAAACACAAAAATGAAACTCTTTTGCTTGCATTAGCCCATGTGTGAATTTTTAGGGTCATCTGGTTCAGATCCACAAAGATGTGTTCAAGTCAGCTCGCTAAAGTTTGATTTATTCCCAGCCAGTAAGCTGAACTCTTCACTTTAGATGCTGCTGGTCTGAGTAAATATGACCTAGAGATTCTGGATTCCAGCCACTAGCCTACTCAGAGGTAGCCGATGACACTTTGCCTGCTGCTGTCCAGAAGAAGCTGTTAACCTGCACCCTTTACAGGAGTCTGAAAAACCTTGTTCAACCAGCATGGCTCCAGGGCTCGTGAATGGGGGCATTAGTAAGGGAGGGGACACTAGTTCCCATGTGCCTAGTACTGATTCTGATTGGGGCTTCATTTTGATCAGATAAGGTTTGTCAGCCCTTACTAAACAGTAAATAACAATAAGATGTTCAGTGCTGGAAAAAGACAGTATGCTAGATAAAAATTGGTAGCTCTTAAGTCTCTTTTATCTTTGAAAAGAAGCAAAATTTAGATAGACTATTTTAAAGCCGATCTATTTTTTTATTAGCATGTTAGGTGGTTTTTCTTGCAACAAACTCAATGAAAAAAATGAAAAAAATCAGAGATAGCGAGTCCTACATATATTAATTTCTTACATTTTTAAACCTTTGTATAGAATGAAATTAATTGCACTGTTTATCAGTTATTTCTCTTCTGACTATGATATAATATCTGACATAATCAGAGTAAAGAAGGAAGGTGTTCTTTTGGGTCATGTTTTGAGGGTGCTATCCATGATCTCAGGGAGGCCATGTGTTGGCAGGGCTCTAGCTATGGCAGCCAGAGCTGAGGCAGCTGGTTACATTGTATTCTTGCTCAGGAAATGGGGAGATGAGTAATGCTCAGGACAGTAGCTCCTCTTTTTTCCCCACTCAAGCCGAGATCCCAGTCCACAGAAAGGTAGCACCCACATTCTGAGAGGATCTCCCTTCCCCAGTAAAACTACCCTGAAAGGACACTCAATCCCAGTGATGTGATTGCTCCTTGATTGGAAATGCAGGCAAGTTATTAATGAAGCTTAAGTATTACATGGTAAAAAAAAAATTTTGTACTTTTAGTAATGTTTAGTAGATTTTTAAAATTATAATTAATTCAGATTACATCCTGATCATTATCTCTGCACTTGTATCTTCCTGTTCCCACCCTTTCTCCTTCTTTTGCCCTATTCCCCTCCCCTAGACCTCTGACAGAAGGGGATCTCCTCCACATATGACCACAGCCTGTCAGGTCTCACCCTGGTAGCCTGCTTCCCCTTCCTTTGTATGCTCCTGGGACTCTCCACCAAAGGGAGATGATCAAATTGAGGGTACCAGAGTTCATGTCAGAGGCAGTCCCTGCTCTCGCCGTAACCATGGAGAGTGAGCTGCCCATTGGCTAGATCTGATCAGGGTGGGGGGGGTCTAAGTTCCCTGCATGCATTGCCCTTGGTAGTTCCAGTAGTTTGTGCGGACCTCCCTGGGTCCAGATCTGCCAGCCTTGATGGTATGTTTAGTAGATCTTGAATTCTCTCACCATTATACAATAGCTAAAGTTTAATTTATTTTTTGTCAGTACTGAGATTAAATTCATGGCTTCATGCATGCTTAGCAAGTGCTCTACTACTGAACTATCAGTAGAAAGACATGATAAAGTTCTTATTTTAAATTTATTATTCTGTGTGTATGGTATATGAGTATAGGCATGAAACATGTGTGTGTGTGTGTGTGTGGAGAGCAAAGGACAACTTTGTGGATCAAAGTCTCTCCTCCCACATTTATGTAGGTTCCAGAGATTGAACTCAGATGATGAAGGTTATGTGGCAAGTATTTTATCCATTGGGACATCTCTCTGGACTTTATTTCCTCATTTCAATATGATATACAGATGTGTATATACATATATATATATGCTTCATATTTATTTCACAACTTTTTGACTCTCATATTTATAAATTATTACCTAATGAAGTTGATACACATAAACAGTAAAAAAAAAAAAACCTATTCCATGGTTTTGTCTCCTGTCATATTTTAAAAGAATGTTTCTTATGTAATTAAGGTAAATAAAGCTTACTTTATTTGGTCAACAGACATGAGCAGAAAACACTATGAAAGACATGATAAAATATATTTTAACTAACATCAGAAGATACAAATAATTATATTTATTGTACTTGTTTAAATATTTTGAGTAGAGTTTTCTCTTTTCATGTTATTAGAAAGCTGCATGAAGTGATATCCTGAAACTATGTATGAATAACTAGATGATAAATTAACGTGGCTAATATTCTTAGGAAAATGTGATTGGAAGTAGATTTACAACTCATCTAGAATTAGTCTTATGGAAGTGAGACAGAGGTGGAGGAGAAAATAGAAGATGGATTCTTGTTCTATGAGCAGTCTAGAGCAATCACTGCCATGCGGCTGGGATCTTGAGTCTTCAGCCATCACTGGCCCTTCTAAGGCTCTCCTAAGATGCCTCACAGAAGCCCCTGTCTGCCTCACATATAAGGTTTCTGAAAGAGCTCTTGGGGCCACAGTGACTTCTTAGAGACTCGGTGCTTTAGCTTACATAGAGGCTATTAGAGATCTCTTTTTAATAACACCCTAGGGACTATAGCAGTCTTTCAGGAAACCTCATGCTAAGTTCCCACTTCCTTAAACTAGTTCAAGAGCTAAATCAAGAGCATCCAGAATGGACACCCAAGAACATCACTAAAAGGCATGTTATTGCCATAAATGGGGAAATGACTTAATTGGGAAGGTTCTTGCTGTTCAGTGAGGGCCTGAGTTCAGGTCTCTGGAATTCCTGCAGAAACTGAATGCAATTGTTGGCATCTTTAATGCCTGTGCTGGGAGGCAGAGACTCCAGTCTCTGGAGCTCATTGGAAAGCCAGCATAGTTGAGAGGATCTCGGGTTTCAGCGAGTGGTAGTAGAGGAAGATATTCGATATTGACATCTGACACATGTGTTTACCAGAGTTCACAGAAGTACACATAGTAGCACACACACAAAATGCAAGTTGTCAGATGATAGTAAGTTGTTTTAAAGGTATTGGGTATATAGCTCACATATGAACTATATAAATACCAGAGACTGCTGTGGGAATTAAAAGTGAATTATGGTCACAGTGCACGATGACATGTTAACATAGAATAAATTCAAATTTTACTACTAAAGAAACTAAGCTCCCCCCAATGGAGAACATTACCACACAGAATATAGTATACCCAGAAATAACAATAGTAGAACATACTCCTTTCTAGATATATGTGCATATACTAAGGAGAGAAAATTAGCAGTGTGGTAAAAACAAACAACAATGACACACTCCTGAATTCACTTAATGCTTTCTACTTAAAAGTAGGCCAATTTGCTGGGCTCTTATTCTAGAAAAAAATAATTATAAGCAGTGTGTTAAAACTGGAAAAGCATTACTATGGCACTAATCCTATACTAGTGACCCAGATCTACCCAGGACATTGCTTGCTGATCTGTATCACTTGTAATGTGTAATAAGGTCTTCACTCATACATGTATACATATTTGATATTACATGATTTAAAACATAAGATATTTTGAGTTTTGGTTAATCCAACATTTGTTTTGTGAATTCATGTGTTTGTGTGACTGCCTCATACCTGATTGGACAGAATACTATGAAGACTTTGTTGTTATTTGTGGACAACTCTGTATTGTTGTCATGGCAAGATGCCAAATATGGAACTTTTTGTGTGGTGCCTTGGAAAACTCTTGCCAAAAGCAGGTAGAAGTCTAGTCCCAATGAACAAAGATTGTTATATTTGAAGGAAATAGAAAATACTCATATAATTGAATGTGGGAGGAAGTATTAGGGATGAAGGCAAGACCAGAGGTTCTTATCATGAAAGCGATAGAATTCTGTGCAAATGATAGGTTTCAAATCAGAAGCAGAAAGGACAAAGAAGAAAAGTCATCAAATCTCACAAAATCCTGGTCAAATAGAAGTAAATGGTGTGTTTAGAAAATGGGAAAATAGAGAAAAAGCTGGAAAAGAAACAAACAAAAACTAGATGAGGCAAAAATAGGAAGAAATTAATTTGCTGTCAAGATTTTTTATGTATTTGACAGGAAATTGAGTGAGATCTCTGAAGAGATAGCCCAGCGGCAATCCCTGTTGAGTTGACTCCTCTGAATCTTCAAAGAGGGGGTGGCATGGTGCTCCTAGAATAGGCAGGCCCCAAGAGACACTCTTCCTGAAACTAATTTTGAAATCTCTGTCATTACTACCTTACCCCACATATTTCTGTCCTTTCCTCAGTGTGTCTCTTTTAATTGATTTAACCTTTCCAGCTTGAGAACACTATCCTTGGAAACACTGATATGGCTGAATACCAAGAGAATAGAACTGTTTTTATGATGCTTGTAATTTAAGAATTTTATGAGCTTTAGTATACAGCCACGTGAGAAAGAGGATAACTCAGATATAATACAATGATTGATTTTTAAAAACATTTTATTAATTTATTCATATTATATTTCAATGGTTATCCCATCCCTTGTATCTTCCCATTCCTCCCTCCCTCCCATTTTCCCTTTACTCCCCTCCCCTATGACTGTGACTGAGGGGGACTTCCTCTCCCTGTATATGCTCATAGGGTATCAAGTCTCTTCTTGGTAGCCTGCTATCCTTCCTCTGAGTGTCACCAGGTCTTCCCATCCAGGGGACGTGGTCAAATATGGGGCACCAGAGTTTGTGTGAAAGTCAGACCCCATTGATTTTATTCTTACTAATGTTCATAGGTTTGTATCTGAGCATACCACATGAGCATGGCCAGAAGAAAGCATGAGTTCCCTGCAGCTGGAGTTATAGGTGCTCATCAGCTGCTGGATCAATGCTTGGGTCCTCTAGAAAAACAGCAATTGCTTTTGCCTGGGAACCCATCTCTAGCCCCTAATTCAGAATTTAGACACATATTTTTTCATTGTTGTTCTGGCTCTATAATACTTAAGATTTTCTGTTGAAGACCAGTTCTGACAGGGTATTCAGTGATCCAAAGAGGGGTTGAGGTTTGGCAATGATGTAAAGCAGGCACACATGAAGCAAGCTCAAACGACCAAGCTCTAACAACTTCATGCATATACCTAATACATACATACGTATATACATACACATTTGGTGGGTGGAGCACCCAACAATCTCCAATAACTTTATTTTTCTTCCACAGCTTATATATTCCATCAAAATCTCTCTAGTATAAAAATTAGAATATGACTACATTTTATTTTTCTTTTACTGAATGATTATTTAAAAAACAGTATGTTCCTCAATACATTTGCATGAAAAACATTTCACGTATTACAGGTGAAGACAACAAATTATCCCCAAGGATCCACATATATTCGTAGCTAAGCAACTTGTTATGAATTAACAAAATGTAAGCAAACAAGATAATTTTCTCAGCCAGTCCTTCTTATTGGCAGGCTCCAATTGTCAGTTATAAAGAAAGGATCAATTATTTTATTATTTATCTTTAAAAGTAATCTTATACAGATCTTAAAAGAATCAGAAGTCTAAACTTTTATTTTTAAAAAATCAGTTTTTCTACTTTAAATCCTCAAGGTGCACATCTACTCATTAACAATTTTTTGTTGAATCAAATCAGGAAGCTAGGGTTGAAAATGGGTATAGGAAATTATTCATCACCTTGATTACAAGCCCAGCTTTAGCAAGAGAGTCACATCAGCCAGATAATCAGGCTACTATTGTTTTTGTTCCCTAACCACAAAGTCCCAATCTCAGCTATTAAGCCTTTCTGAACTCCAAATTGTTCCCTATGCTTCAGAGCCACTAACAAAAACATCTTAACCTAACCTTCTTAACAATCAACTTCTCCACATTCTTTCTAAGGTTGGTGGTCATTGCTAACAATCGATATCGCAACGTTCTTTCTGAGAATGGTGGGTGGGTCATTAATTCCAGCAGCAATGCTTGAAAAGGATCAAGTACATTACTTTGAGTGCCAATGGTACTGCCCAATGAGGGGCTGGAAGCCCCTTAGTGTTTTCATACAATTTACAGATTTTGCGGAATATGGTGACTGTGAAGGCAACAAGCAGAACAAAGCTCCACAACAGCATAACGTCCTCAGTACATGTAGTCCTTGGGGCTCTGCCCCCTGAGGCACACTCATCGTGGTTGTACTGATAGGTGGGCTGCATCCCGTGAGTTTTAGAGCTGTGTTGTGGTTCTTCCTGCACAGCACCCAGCAGTTTCTCAAGGGAAGAACTGATTGGTTGCTCTCTGGCTGAGACTTCTACATGGGCCTCCTTTACCGTTAACTCCACACAATGTAACTACATCTCTTGGATCTGACATAAAATATGTTTAATTTTTATTTCCAAGCCAGGTAAAAGGGTATTATAGGAAATTTCCTAGAGAGGTTTTCCTTGGGGTTAATTAGCTGACTAATCAAGTGTTGTCTGGTTTGTGCAATTTATAATTCTGTATGTATATTATATTCATTACTTTTTATTGCTTTGGTAAAATACCCGACAAAAGTATCTAAAGGAAGGGTTTATTTGGGCTCACAATTTGAAGACCTATTCCATGATGGTGAGATAGGCATGAGGCAACTGTTCACAATTGTTGTTACATAAGCGGCTGCCTCTAGATTGCTTAGCAACCTCTTACATCATCACCTGTCCACCACCAGGTGTGGGCTCAGGAAATAACAGACAAACTCCTTACCACTTGTTCTCTTACTTTGTCTCTTACTCTTGTATTTCTCTCTTACATTCTCCCTAAGGGGCTCTGCTTTCACTGCTTTTCTCTCTCCCCTGATGTCCTTCGACACTCATAGCCTACTCAGGCCCTAACTCCTCTCCCTTTTCTCCCCACACTTCTAAAATAAACCTCTCCATATCATATATATTGCATGGCATCTCATACTTAATGATAGCAACAAGGTATCTATAATCAAAGGGAAGATGAATGCTCATATTCTGCCTATTCTCTCCTAAATTTTCATTCAACCCATGACCCTAGCCTAAGGGTAGGTCACCTTATATTCATTGTGTGTCTTCCCTTTTCAGTTAAGCCTTTTTTTCAGATCCCCTTATGGACATGTTCACAGTTGTGTCTTCTAGGTGATTCCAACACTGGTCAAATCCACAATTAAAATTGACTATTACAACTCAAATGCCATGAGATAACATAATGTAAATATTCATTATCTTAAATGAAGTTTATATAGGTTTCCTCACCTAATGGGGCCAAAGGATGAGAAGCTAAATGTGAGAAGTTAAATTAAATGTTATATTTGGAAACAAGCAATATTTTGTAGATGTATCTACTGGGACTGAGCTCCACAACTCTTCGTTTTGTTTGGTTGTGATTTTTAGTAACAGTCTCCATCTGCTGCACAGAAAAGTTTTCTTGATGAGGGTTAAAAGCCAACTCATCTCTGGGCATGAGGACAAATATTCAGAACATAGTTAGCAATTATGCTGGTTCATTAAAGTGGCAGTTGAAGGTTCACATCTAAGACTTCATTAGCCCTGAGTAGTTAGGTTGGTGTCCAGTATCAGGCATAGTTTCCTTTTTGTTGATTGCTCTTAGATCCAACTAGAGAGCAGTTGGTTACTACTAAGGTTTGCATGCCACTACTGCACCCATAGGACTTTTGTGCCATGCTAATCCTTGTTGTGATTCATAGGTACCTTAGCTTTGTAACTTCAGTGTTCTCAGACTCTCAGATAGGAGAAAACTGTTATTATTTCAACATAAGGCATGTAATAAATTATATTCATATATGCATATATATGTTTCTACACATATGCATTCTGTTCCTCTAGAGAGCCCTACTAATACACTAATCATTAGTAAGGAAAGGCATTCCTTGCATTTTACTTTGTTGTCAGGCTCATGGTAGGGTACCTAATGTTTTCTCTGACAGAGATAATTCAGATTCAAGTGCTATATTTTGTCCAGTCAACAAAATATTTCAGAAAGTGAGATACTTTCTATTCATGCACTCACATTTTTGTTGAAAGACAATTTGTTGTTTTAAAATATTTATTATAACTGTCTACCTGTCTGTCTGTCTGTCTGTGTATCCCTGGTGTTCAGGGCAGTCAATGGACAGTTTTGAGGAATCAGTCCTGTGCTTCCGCCTGTATGTGGACTCCGTGAATTGAATGAAATCAGTTCACAGGTTTCTGCAGCAAATTCCTTCAGCTGCTGAGAAGTATCACCAGTCTTTCTTTGCACTCAGCCCATGGATTGCAGTCCACCTCTTATGCATAGATATTGCACAAAATCACATTCATACTACTGAGATTTCAGAGAAAATCATTGCATCCTTAGGTGTTGTTAAAATAGACATTCTGTCACCACGTGGCATCTGTTACATCTTTTCTTAAAGCAGGATGTGAGTGTGGCTGCAGAGGCACAGTCCCTATGAGTGCTCAGTGGTTCCTAATCGGGTTAAAGGTATAATAGTTAATAAATAATACATTTCACAAATCTTAATTTCTTTTAAGGACAAAGACCTGGACACCATTTACTACACCATAAACAGGGAGAGTGATCTGTATTCCATCAGGGTTATCTGTAGAAAACGAAGTGTTCTGTGGTTTTCTTGTGCTTACTCACATTTATGCCTTGTACCTATTTCTTGGTACAAATGTACCTATTTCTTGGTATAAATGTAACATTTATAATAAACACCTCACTTTACATTAAAATCCCTAGAGTAAAGCTGATTGACTGATAATTTGATCGGCTAGCTCTCTAGATCCTACCCTACTGTGAAGTGCAACACTGTCAAAACTGCCCAGGATTCTGACTTGTAAGCACTTTTTTTTTGGCTTTGGCATTTGGGTACAAAGTAGAATCATTCATCCCCAGATACTTCAGAGTTAAACATGGCTGTCTCCATGAGAGTTTCTATTGCAGTGATGAAATACCTTGAAAGGGTTTATTCTGCTTACAGTTCCAGGTAACACACCATCACTACAGGACAGGAACTCAATGGGGCAGGAACCTGGAGGCAGGAGATAATGCAGAGGCCACGGTGCTATTTTCATGGCTTGTTCAGCCCACTTTCTTACAGAACACAGGTCCACCAGCTCAGGGATGGCCCCACCCACAAAGGGCTGAGTCTTCCCCCATCATTCAATAATTAAGAAACTGCCTTACTTCTAAATCTTATAGAGGCTTTTCTCAATTGGGATTCCCACTTATCAGATGACTTTAGCTCATGTGAAGTTGATAGAAAATTCGTCAGCACAGTAGCCAAGTGAATTATTTCAACTAACATCCCTGTGAAAGAAGAGTCATCATGACAAAGCCTTTGTCTTCCTAGATCACTGGCTAACCAAGAAGAGGAGAAGGCCCTGCTGACTTATATTGCCTGGGTAATTGTATATAAAACATTCTATTGTGCCAATCCATAAATTTATTTATTTATTTATTTTGCTATACTGTAACGTAATTCGTCGAAATTGATGAAACACCTATGTAAAATGCTGTAATTTCAATTCAAATGCCCATCCCTGCTTCCTTCTTCTCTCTTTTATTTATAATATCTGTCTGGGCAACACTGAGGAAGACAGAGCGTCCTTTGTGAATTCATGGGTTTAAGGAATCATCTAGATTTTATCTTTCAGGAAGATGAGCAAGGTAGGTATAAAACATATTTTAAAGGTATTCACTAGATGAAGCAGTATGCCCTGAAGAAAACAGGCACTGCATTCCTTCTTTTTATTCTCTCTTAAAATACCTTGTGAATTCCTATCAACTCAATTCCTTCAATTTATGTGCATGGATATGCTCCTGGCAAAATTACAAAATTAAACTCTCATAATTCTTTAAAAGTCTACCTCTGGGCAACATATATAATCAACGTAAAAGAATAAAACCGGGAATCTTAAAATGTCACTTCTATCTTCAGCATTTGCAAAGCAATTACCAACTTCCCTTAGATTTAAGATCATTGGAGTCTAATGTTGAGTACACTTGCCAAAGTCTTTCATTGTCAGCTGACAGCAGGTAATAAAGCACAGCAGAGGAATACTCACCATGGCCGCAGTCCTCTCTGTTAGTCAGTGACTTGGAGACCATCTTACCAGCTTTCTTTCCCCATGTGGCCTTCTAATTTCTGAGAAAGAATATTAGGTTTTCCACTTTTCTAAAAACCTTTCAGAGTTTGCATGGATGACAATTATCTTAGTTAAGGTTTCTATTGCTGTGAAGAGACACTGTGCCCACAGCAACTCCTATGAGAAATATATTTAAATGGGGCAAGCCTATAGGTTCAGAGGTGTTGTCATGGTGGCACTCAAGCAAGCATGGTTCTGGAAAAAAAAA
>OU015743.1:80409358-80419560 GCA_907169655.1 Acomys percivali | reverse complement strand
GTGTGTGTGTGTGTGTGTGTGTGTGTGTGTGTAGGGGGAGAGAAGAGAAAGAAAGAAGGGAGAGAGGAGAGAAAGAGAGGAGAGAGGAGAGAGAGGGGAGACAGAAAGAAAAAGCAAGAGAGAGGGGAAAGAGAGAGGTGAGCGAAGAGAGAAGGGGTGATAGAAGAGAGAGAGAGAGAGAGAGAGAGAGAGAGAGAGAGAGAGAGAGAGAGAGAGAGAGAGAGAGAGAGAGAGGTAATAAAGTCCTTATGCTCTTCTTTATTTTTAGTCCACAAATCAAATGGAACAATTGAATCAAGGACCATGATTTTTTCCAGAGAATATAGACATAAGAAGCTTAACTTTTGAATATTCTGAAGTAAATAAATCAATGTCAAAAAATGAAAAGGAGAGGTTGCCCAGAACTGGAGTGTATAAGAAGTTTGAATGAGAACCTTTCCCTGAGGCAGGCTCAGTGGCTAAGCCCCACCTTTGCTCTAGAGGTGGGATATACATCTGTGTGGCATTTCACAGTGTTCACGTGATGCAGATGCTTCCAGCACATTCTATGCTTCCAGTCCCAGAAAGCTCTGTTAATATTTTTCCCTTGTTTGATGCTCTCAGCTAAAGTATGACTAGTTTATATTTTATTTAAACAACAAGTAGAGAAAATCCTAAAAGAATATTGAAACAAGGATGGATTTTTCTGCCCCTTCTTGCAATGAATCAAAGAGCAGTCGAGTTTAGACACATGCTCTTAGGCTTCATAGAGGAGCCATTATGACCTGGCTTCTCAACTTTTTCTCCCTGGGGACTCTTCACCCCCCCAAAAAAAATTGCTTTTGTTTTGTTGCTTGTGGTGTTTTTTTGAGACAAAGTTTGTCTGTATAACCTTGGCTGTCCTGGAACTCAGTATGTAGGCCAGGTAGGATTGGAACTCATAGACATTGGCCTGCCTTCTGCCTCCTGAGCACTGGGATTAAAAGTGTGAGTCACTATGCCTGGCCTCACCAAATAAGTTGTTATGTGTTGCCATATAAGTATTAAAATTAGTATTAAATAAACTTGGCTGATCATAAAGTAATTATTTTTAAAGTTCTTTTGCATACATTTTATCTTTATTAAATGTGGATTTGAGAGGTGGGTTGCTGAGTGAAACTGTTTTTGCCTAAGTATGGGTAGTTGAGCTCAGATATCCAATACCCAATATTAAAACTGAGTGTATGTCACTGAATATAGAGGAAGACAAGCAGATACCAGGGCCTTTTTTGCCTGCCAGTGTATGCAAAAGGCAAGCCCTATTTGTTAGTGGGAACGCTGTCCCCATGTATGCACATGCACACACACACACACACACACACACACATACACACACACACACAAGTATATTTAAATTTTAAGAGGATGGATGTGCTATCTATTTTTATATCAAGAATCAAATCATATAAATTTTGATACTGCAGGAAATAGGAAATCTTGAACATTTTCAGAGTTAATTGATATTTTTATTTTATAAATATCAGTTCTGTGAATGCCAATTTCTATAAATACATAATATGAAGTAGTAATACATTTAAGGCCATTCCAGAAATCATTGGGAAACTTGTTCTGATCCCAAGCCAAAATTCTTATTACATTTTAAAAATGAAACTCAAGTTAGCAATTAGAAGGCAATTTTAAAAATAAAATATTCTAATAGACTGCAATCTAAATATCTACTGCTTTGATCCTTAGTGGTGATAGTGTGGAAGCAATGAAAACTTAAGTGTGTGTCCAGCAACGGTGATTGTATTATTTAGTCCAAGGATATAATTGGTGCTAAGTGTCTACACAGCATTCTAAACGATGGAATACTGGTGAGTCCTGTCATAAATGCATCCAATACCCTATGCATATGACAGCATCTCCACTACTTGCAAATGCATGAGATAATCAGCTTATAAAGAGAAAAAGAGTAAGGGTATTTTAGTTCACAATTTAGAGATGTTCCATGACTGGTTGGTTTCATTGCCATTAGGCCTATGGCAGTACAGTGGGATAGCAGCACAGCACAATAGCATTTATCTTATGTCTAGGAAGCAACAGCAAGGCAAAGGTGGTGTCTGGGGTCCTAATGTACTCCTGGAGGAGAAGTCCACATGACTGGAAGACCTACCACTAAGCTCTATGCTTTAATGTTTTAAGGAGTTCCAATAGCACCACATGGTGGGAAACATACCAGTACCTTTATAACATGGGCCTTTGGGGACACTTCTTCAAGCCTCAAAAGACACAAGATAGAGTTCTTCCACTATCAGAGGACGGTGGGAGACATAGGTAAGAGCTCTACTGTCATTCAATTGGATTCCAACGCGCAAAATAAATTAGGGGCTCCTCAAAGCAATCCTACAGTCTGGGACCTGGCCCAAACCTAGTCATTTGGACAGACTAGATAATTGGGCTTCTCTTTCTGGTCTGGGATATGGTTTGGCTGAGAGTTAAGGACTATTCAGGGTGGAAAATGTCTCAATGCAGATGTAGTTTCACAGACTTCCTGAGATTTAACCTAGATAGCTGGGAAGCAGACAAGCATTCTCAATTATCCTGTGATTACCAATCTTTTTTTGGTCCTCGTTTGGCAAATCTTACAGTAATGTCACAACTGAGCAAAAGCAACCCAGTGAGAAACTAGTTTATATTTCCATCACTTCAAACCAAATACAAAGAACAGAATGTGTTACACAAAGAGCAAATGCCCCATTCCCCATGTTGATGTATAATAGACTAAGTAGAAACAGAACTACTAAAGAGATGGTTTCTATTCCAAATCTACGTGGATTTTGAACAATGTTCTTCAGGTTAGCTGTCAGCCATTTTTACAGTAGTATGTTTTTTATTAGAAAGATGATTAAGAGTTAACTAGGATGTTATTTAGATTCAAAGTCTGATAAAAAGTAGACTTGAACATTGTTTAAGAGATATGAGAAAATATTTAGAAATGTCAGAGTGGAAGAAATGACTCCATGGTCATCATAGATCATAACAGCATAATGGAAAACATTACTAATTATGAAGCAAATCAAGAGTTTAGAGTTCTGAGTTTTGAACAGTCAAATGGGTGTCTGTTAGTCATACTATGGATTATGGGGTTTGGATACTGTAGTCTCCCAACCCCAGAAAGCAGTAGTGGTTTGCTTATCACAGTCTAAAGACAGTTGCAAACTTCTCTCATCCTTTTCATTTCCATTCTACGACTATGGCAACGGAAAACTCCAAAATCCTTAAAATTTGTATCAAAGACAAGTCTTCTGTGAAGAAATTCAAAAGTGGTCTTCCACATAGGTGACCTGCACTTATTTCAGACCTGAAAAGAATCTTGCTTATTAAAGAAGTCAACAGAATCTCCTGCCTTACAGAAGCTTCTCAGCCTCATGAGGTCCCATTTATTAATTGTTGACATCAAGGCCTGGGCTGTTCGTGTTCTGTTCAGGAAGTTGTCTCCTGTGCCAATATGTTCCAGGCTCTTCCCCACTTTTTCTTCTAAGTGACTTAGTGTATCTGGGTTTATGTTGAGGTCTTTAATCCACTTAGATTTGAGTTTTGTGCAAGGTGACAAATATGGGTCCAGTTGCATCTTTTTACACATAGACATCCAGTTAGATCAGCTTCATTTGTTGAAGATGCTATCCTTTTTCCATTGAATGGATTTGGCTTCTTTGTCAAAAATCAAGTGACCATATGTGTGTGGATTCATATCTGCATTTTCGATTCGATTCCACTGATCAACCAGCCAGTCAAGAGAACAAAGCGACAGCCTACAGACTGGGAAAAGATCTTCACCAACCCTACATCTAACAAAGGTCTAATATCCAAAATATATAAAGAACTCAAGAAATTAAACACCACCAAAGCAAATAACCCAATTGAGAAATGGGACTTGGAACTAAACAGAGAATTCTCAACAGAGGAATATCAAATGGTTGAGAAACACTTAAAGAAGAGACTTGATACCCTATGAGCATATACAGGGGGAAGTAATCCCCCTCAGGAACAGTCATAGGGGAGGGGAATAAGAGGAAATGGGAGGGAGGGAATAAAGGGAGGATACAAGAGATGGGATAACCATTTAGATGTAACAAGAATAAATTAACAAAAAAAAAAAATGCTCAAACTCCTTAGTCATCAGGGAAATGCAAATCAAAACAACTCTGAGATTCCATCTTACACCCATCAGAATGGCTAAAATCAAAAATTCAAGTGACACAACATGCTGGAGAGGATGTGCAGAAAGAGGAACACTCCTTCATTGCTGGTTAGAATGCAAACTAGTACAGCCACTTTGGAAATCTATCTGGTGCTATCTCAGAAAACTGGGAATAGGGCTTCCTCAAGACCCAGCTATTCCACTCCTTGGAATATACCCAGAAGATGCTCCAGCACACATCAAGAAAATTTGCTCAACCATGTTCATAACAGCCTTATTCATAATAGCCAGAACCTGGAAACAGCCTAAGTGTCCCTCAGTAGATGAATGGATAAAGAAACTGTGGTACATATACACTATGGAATACTACTCAGCTATTAAAAACAAGGAATTCCCAAAATTTGTGGACAAATTGATTGAACTAGAAATGATCATAATGAGTGAGTTAACCCAGAAGCAGAAAGACTCAAATGGTATATACTCACTTATATCTGCATACTAGCCCAAGGGCCATGTCCCACGAAAGCTTTCACCTACCAGGAAACTGGGACAGAGGGGAGGACATACTATTGGAACTCTAGATGAGAGAAGCATGGGAGAATAGCAAAGTAGAAGGATCCAGTGGGTCCTTGAAACCTACAGGTAGAACATTATGATAGGCAGATTTGGGCCCAGGGATCCCGCTCAAATGAAGGCACCAGCCAAGGACAATACAGGCAGTAAACTTTAAACCCCTACCCAGATCTAGCCAATGGGCAGAACATTCTCCACAGTTGAGTGGAGAGTGGGATATGACTTTCACACGTACTCTGGTGCCTCATATTTGACCATGTCCCCTGGAGGGGGAGACCTGGTGGCACTCAGAGGAAGGATAACAGGCTACCAAGAAGAGACTTGATACCCTATGAGCATATACAGGGGGAGGAAGTCCCCCTCAGGAACAGTCATAGGGGAGGGGAGTAAGGGAAAATGGGAGGGAGGGAAGGATGGGAGGATACAAGGGATGGGATAACCATTGAGATGTAATATGAATAAATTAATAAAAAAATTTTTTTAAAGAAAAAAAGAAGAAGTCAACAGAAAATGCCATTATCTACCAGGACAAATTTCACTCTAAATTATTTCATTGTATTTCAGGCTGTTATTTCAAATTATGATGCAGAAAAAAAAAAAAAAAAAAACGAGAGCCGTTGAATGGCTTTGTGTTGTACTCTAAGAAGTGGACATAAGAATTTCATGAAAGGGCTCATTGCCGTCATATAATAAAACCACAACATTTTGAAAAACTTACAGCTGGGTTTCATCAACACCAGCCATTTGTAAACATTACCTTTGCGACATTCATGTCACAGAAAGCCATGCCCAAGTGTTTCTTTTTGCTTGGATGTTACAAGAGAAAAATGCAGTGAGTGCACTACTAACTGAAGCAAATTTACACACAAATGAAACTTAATCCATGCAAGCTTAAGGTCTGAGAAAGAAGAAGCCCACCATGCCACAAAGCCATGTTCTTGTTATTATGAAATATTTTTATTATTTTGTTTATTTTTCACAGTATAAAACCTAATCCAGATTTTTTTGGTGCACCATATTTTCAGGGGGAAAAACAGTATTAGTAAAATAAGTGCTTCTTCTTAATGCATATGGAGTATAGATAGGCTGTGAATTTGCATTTCATTATGTTTCTCTTTTGTATTCTAGAAAATAAAACTTTGTTATTAAGGTGCATTTGTTAGTGAATGTGTGTACGTGTGTGTGTTTCATGTGTGCAGATACCTGCAGAGGCAAGACGAGGGCATTGGATACCCTGGCCTAAAATTACAAGCATTTGTAAACCACCTGATATTGGTGTTGGGAACTGAATTCAGGTCCTCTACAAAGTATGGCATGCAACCTGAAAGATCGCTCTTAACCTTGGATCCATTTTTTCCAGCCCCCATAGAAAATATTTAACAAGCTTTGCAACACAAAACTGAAAGTACACTGCACATAATTTCATGTGTGATTAGGTTTTCATGTGCTCATATCGTTTTTTTTTTTTTTTCCATGCTTTTACACTCTCCAAAAACATTACCCTTTCACCATGACTGGCCTTTTCAGAGATCAAAACTGAACCACAGAACCTAAGAAAATGATTTATCTGATGATAACAACGGAGGGGTCAGTCATTCAGTGCTGTTTAAAAGTCATTCAGAATGATGAACAAGAAATTCCATCAAGGATGGAAACCATAGACTTTGCTAATGTAGTACACTTTGCTTTCCGAAGTAAATGGCTCCTAAAAGAGGGTTAACTGCTTGAAAACCAATCATAAAAGACTGAATTTAGATCAAGTTATATACATAGAAAGATCACTTGTAAGACACTGAACCTTTCTTTATTCAATTACACAACTGCTACAGGCAAAGCATCCCTCAACAGCTTGTCTCACATTTCAAAGTTTTTTATTTATTTTTATTTATTATCCTTCATTCACATTCCATTTTGATGATTTCCCCTTGCTTGTATTTTCCTGTTACCACACTCCCTCCCTCTTCTGCCCTATTCCCCTCCCTTAGACCTCTGAAGGGAGTGAGGAGAGCTCCTCCCACACTATCTGACCACAGCCTATCAGATCTTATCCAGATAGCCTGCATCCTCTTCCTCTGTGTGTGTGCAAGGCCCCTGTCAAGGGGAAGTGATCAAATTGGGGCACTAGAGAGCATGTCAGAGGCAGTCTCCCCGACCACTACCCCCACCCCCGACCTAGAGGATGAGCTGTCTATTGGCTAGAACTACTTTGGAAAGCAATCTGACACTTTCTAAGAAAACTGGAAATAGGGCTACCTCAAGACCTAGCTATTCCACTCTTTGGAATATACCCAAAAGATGCTCTACCACACAACAAGGACATTTGCTCAACCATGTTCATAGTATCCTTATTTGTAATAGCCAAAATCTGGAAACAATCCAGATGTCCCTCAGTCAAAGAATGGAAAAAGAGACTATGGCACATTTACATTATGAGATACTACTCAGCTATTAAAAAGAAAAAACTTTGAAATTTGCAGGCAAATGAATAGAACTAGAAAAGATCGTCCTGAATGAGGTAACCCAGACTGATAAAGATATGCATGGTATATAGACGTCCTCTGGGAGACTCCACCCAGTGGGGTATTGGGACAAACACTGGGGCTCACAGATGGCCACAGTGCTGAGAATTGTATGGAAGAGTGGGGGGATTGGAAGGACATGGAGGGATCAGGAGCTCCACAAGGAGACTATCACGGCCTGCTGATCTGGACTCATGAGAGCCTGCACACACTGATGCACCACTCAAGGACAGTGCATGCTGAGAACCTAGATCTTCTGTTCACATATAGCAGATGGGCAGATTTCAAGTTTTGTCAGATGCTATGATCTTTGCATGTACACAATAAAATATCTAGGAGTTTAATATCTATAATTTAATATCTCTATTAAATTGATTCATATTTCATGTACAACTAATACACATGGCACGTAGGGAATTTTGAACAGTATTTTCATTTCATTATGTATGACAAATGTTCATGGTGTAGAATTTGCAAGGTGAAGTCATGTTGATGCTAAGGCAGTGTCTGATGTTTGGATGTGGGGTTGTCAGATGTGGTGTGCTCAGTGTGATTATCCACATTTGCAAGGTTTTCAATTTGATTTGTCTACTGTAAGCTTCCCAGCAAAGTTTTATGATCAACTAGAACACATTTTATTAATCAGTGATTGTTATTCTTTTACCTTTTTCTTACACTCCCTAGTATAATCAATGAATTGTATACTAGCAAAAACAAAGCGTCAATCATAATCTTGAAGAGTGGGGAAAGACATGATCAATTTCATATCCAAAGTTATTTCCCTGTTTGAGTTGCCAAAAAACATTGTTTAATAAATGAAGGTGTGCAGTTTTCATATGAAAGGAGACATACTTTGACTAGAAGCAGGATTGCATAGGAGAGAGTTCAGATTTGGCACATAGCATTTGCTATCCTATTACAAACAGAAATGGCTGTTCATGGTGAGTCTCTTCTGGTCCCTGCACAGCAGGGTCTGTAATGGGAGAATTAACCGTGTTTATGTCCCCTGTCACAGAAGCAAAACAAATGGCAAGAGCATTATGTGCTGTTCTCTTTCAGCACATAAAATATCAGGAGCAGTTTTTATGTAGCAGAACATTTTAGAGTCAAGACATTGTGTGTATTCTTTGGATTTTAATGAAATTCCCCAGACTTTGAACTACATCTTTATTCCCCTGGAGATAAAAGTATATATTGAAGCATTTCACCTGCTTGCCAATCATCAGATGGATGATTTCTGAACATGTGTTTACTGCAAAAAAAAAAAAAAATCTTTTCATGAGCTGAAAGATTAGCTTAAAAGGTTCCCTGGATTGAGTCCAGTTATTTGAAACATTGCAACTTTGAAAGAGCCCTCCTCTGAAGAGATCTACATATCTTCAAAGTGTTTAAACTGGTTTCTTGTGTCTTTTAATAGCAAAAAGTTCAGCTGCCCATCTTATCATATATGTTGAGTCATAAGGCCATTTGTCTGTTAATTTTCACTTAGTTTATCATATTAATGACTTTATTACATTTCTGCTTTATTAAGACATAATATATTTGTATACCTTCATGACAAAATAATTCAATATTGGTTTACAATGTAACTGTTAAAGCATTTCAGCCAGGGAGGCAGATAAAGTAACTGCAGATCTTCACCTGTTCCTCCAAATACAATCCCTCAGTATCATATGCAGGTCTGAAGCAGACCACCTGCTGCTGCCTCCCCTCCATCCCTGCTCCATCTCCAGTCTATCACATAGATTTTCTCCTGTAAACTTCCCTTCCTCAAACTCATTGCTTTATCCCAGCCCCCAAAGCCCAGCAGGCACTCCCTAGGAACCCACAAGCCACTCTGACCAGGAAAGTAAGTAGCCTATTTGCAGATCTTCACCTCTCCCTGCATTCCTGCAAGTCTAATGGCTTAATCTCATTCCCAGCTCTGTAGCCAACCTCCTGCCATGGTCTGTGGACTTTCCTTGGTCTCTTCTCCATTCCCAGGGCATCAATAAGATCCTGCAGAATACCCTGCTTTTCTCCCTCATGTGAATTCTTCTCAGACCCTCATCCTAATCCATTCCCAATCCCAAGTGTCTGTTCTCAATAGCTAGGAATACATTTTACTTGGAACCCTCAGTGGCTATACCTATCAGGATCCCAGAAGAATTTCCTAACAGGCAACACACAGCCACCACACTCTCCTAAGAAATATAGAGAGTAAAGAAACTAAAGAACAAAACATCCACCCAACAAAGACAAGACCAGATACCAGCATCAAGAATTACATTCTTCCCAATTCCAGATGCTTAACATCACCAAAAAAACACAATAAATAACACTCATGACAATGTGCCTCCACTAGAGCCCAGTGACAATACCATAGCAGGCACTGAATAGTACGCCATAGCCAAACACAAGAAAAAGTCCTCAAAACAGCCTTTATGAATATGATAGAGGTTCTTACAGAGAAGATGAATAAATCCCTTAATGAAATGAATGAAAAAAATGTGGCTCCACACTTCATTTCTCCCTGGGGTTCCTGGACCCCATAGGCTACCAAGCCAAGGAGGATGAAGCAGAGCCTGAAACCAATTGGCAGGGGTGAGGGGTTGGGGTGTAGCAGGTAGGGGATTCTACAAGATTCCAGTCCAGCGGGAAGGGCTGGGGAGGAAGGGTGTGAAAAGAAGATTTTCTCTGAGGATGAAACAGCAACTCTTAGATGATATTCAATGAAACAGCTAATGCAATCCTTTATTACTAAATCCAGTGATTACAATAGATGGAAAAAATAAAATATTCCATGTTAAGACCAAATTTAAGCAGTATCTATCAGCAATCTCAGCCCTATGGAAGGCACTAGAAGGAAACATCAAACTAAGCAGGTTAATAAATAAATCCTAGATCTAAAAAGGCAACACACACACACACACACACACACACACACACACACACACACACACACACAC
>OU015743.1:80393631-80409348 GCA_907169655.1 Acomys percivali | reverse complement strand
CACACACACACACACACACACACACACACACACACACACACACACACCACAACTAAATAAGAGGACTGAAAAAGCACCACATCACTCACTGATATCCATCAACATCAATCAATGGACTCAATTCTTTCCTCCAAAGACACAGACTAATAGAATGTATAGATAATCAGGATTCATCTTTCAGCTGCACCAAAAGACACATCTTAACATCAAGTATAGACATCACTTCAGAAAACGAAATTCCAGCTAATATATATTAAAAACAAGCGGGATTAGCCATATTAATGTCTGACAAAACAGACTTCCAACAAAAAACTGATCAGAAGAGAAAGGACAGTACATGTTGATCAAAAGATAAATCCACTAAGAGGGCATTTCAATTTTTAACATCTATATACCAAACAGAAGGGAATCCAAAGTTGTAAAAGAAAATTACTTCAGATTAAATCACACATTGACCTTTACACACTGATAGTGGAGGACTTCAGTACCCCACTTTCTTCTATAGACAGGTCATCCAGACAATAGCAAAACAGAGAAGTGATGGAGATAAATGATATTCTAAACTCAATGGACATAACAGATATTTACAGAACATTTCACCAAAACATCAAAGGATAAACTTATGAAAATTTCCCCAAAACTGACCATATTCTTGGATACAAAGCAAGTCTCAAAAGGTAAAAGAAAACTTAAATAATACCCTGCATTCTACCAGACCACCTAAAAAATCAACAAGAGCAGCTACAAACTCATGGAACAACTCTCTATTGAATAAAAATGGGTAAAGACAGAAACAATAAAAAATTAAAGACTTTTTAGAATTCAATGAAAAATTTAAAAGTTCCTCACCCAAACTTGCAGAACCCAAGGAAGGCATTCTCAAAAGCAAGTTCATAGTACTAAGTATCTGTATTAAAAAAAAAAAACTAGTTTGCATTCCCACCAGCAATGAAGGAGTGTTCCTCTTTCTCCACATCCTCGCCAGCATGTGGTGTCACTTGAATTTTGCATCTTAGCCATTCTGATGAGTGTACTATGAAATCTCAGAGTCGTTTTGATTTGCATTTCTCTGATGACTATAGACGTTGAGCATTTCTTCAAGTGTTTTTCAGCCATTCAATATTCCTCTGTTTAATTCTGCGCCCCATTTCTCAATTGGGTTATAGGGTTTGGTGGTGTTTAATTTCTTGAGTTCTTTATATATTTTGGATATTAGACCTTTGTCAGATGTAGGGTTGGTGAAGATCTTTTCCCAGTCTGTGGGCTGTTGCTTTGTTCTGTTGACAATGTCTCCTGTTTTACAGAAGCTTCTTAGTCTCATGAAGTCCCATTTATTAATTGTTGATGTTCAGGCTTGGGCTGTTGGTGTTCTGTTCAGGAAGTTGTCTCCTGTGCCAATGTGTTCCAGGCTCTTCCCCACTTTTTCTTCTAGCCAATTTACTATCTCCAGTTTTATGTTGAGGTCTTTAATCCACTTGGATTTGAGTTTTGTGCATGGTGACAAATATGGGTCCAGTTGCACTTTTCTACATATAGACATCCAGTTAGACCAGCACCATTTGTTGAATAAGCTATCCTTTCTCCATTGAATAGATTTGGCTTCTTTGTCAAAAATCAAGTGACCATATGTGTGTGGATTCATTTCTGTGTCTTCCATTCGATTCCATTAGTCAACCAGCCTAGTGCTGTGCCAGTACATGCTGTTTTAATTACTATTGCTCTATAGTACAGGTTGAGATCAGGTATGGTGATTCCTCTGGAGGATCTTTTATTGTATAGGATTATTTTAGCTATTCTGGGTTTTTTGTTTCTCCATATGAAGTTGATAATTGATCTTTCAATGTCTTAAAAATATTTTCTAGGTATTTTGATAGGGATTGCATTGAATCTGTAAATTGCTTTTGGTAAGATGGCCATTTTTACTATGTTAATTCTCCTGATCCATCTTCTGATGTCATCTTCAATCTCTGTCTTTAGAGGAACACTCCTTCATTGCTGGTGGGAATGCAAACTAGTACAGCCACTTTGGAAATCTCTCTGGCATTATCTCAGAAAACTGGGAATAGGGCTTCCTCAAGACCCAGCTATTCCACTCCTTGGAATACACCCAGAAGATGCACCAGCACACAACAAAGATATATGCTCAACCATGTTCATAACAGTCAGAACATGGAAACAGCCCAAGTGTCCCTCAGTAGAAGAATGGATAAAGAAACTATGGTACATTTACACGATGGAATACTACTCAGCTATTAAAAACAAGAAATTCCTGAAATTTGTGGACAAATGGATTGAGCTAGAAATGATCATAATGAGTGAGTTAACCCAGAAGCAGAAAGACTCAAATGGTATATACTCACTTATAAGTAGACACTAGCCCAAGGGACATGTCCTATGACAGTCTTCACCTACCGGGAAAGTGAGGTAGATATAAGGACATCCTTTTGGGATTCTAGGTGAGAGAAGTATGGGAGAATGGGGAAATAGAAGGATCCAGAGGGTCCTAGAAATCTACAAGTAGAACATAATGACCGGGCAAATCTGGGCCCAGGGGTTCTGCACAAACTATGGCACCAACCAAGGACAATACATTCAGTAAACATTGAACCCTGACCCAGATCTAGTCAAGGGACAGGACATTTTCTACAGATGAGTGAAGAGTGGGAACTGACTTTCACATAAACTCTGGTGCCCCATATTTGAACAATTCCCCTTGATGGAGAGGCCCAGTGGCTCTCAGGGGAAGGATAGCAGGCTACCAAGAAGAGACTTGATATCCTATGAGCAAAAACAGGGAGAGGAGGTCCCCCTCAGTCACAGTCATAGGGGATGGGAATAGGGTGAAAGCAGGAGGGAGGGAGGAATGAGAGGATAGAAGGGATGGGATAACAATTGAGATGTTGTATGAATGAATTAATAAATAAATACATTTTTAAAAAACAAAAAACAAAATACTGGAGAGATCTCACACCAGGAACTTTTAACAGCACACCAAAAAACTCTAGAACAAAATGAGAAAATAACACCCAAAAAGAATAAATGACAAGAAATAATCAAGCCCAGGGCTGAAATAAACAAAATAAAAACAAGAAAACCAATAAATGAAACAAAGATTTTCTTTCTTTGAGAAAAAAACCAACAAGATAGACCAGTTTTATTCAACTAATTAAAAGGCAAAGAGAGAACATCTAAATTATCAATATTAGAAATAAAAAGGAGGCATAACAACAGAAACCCAATAAATCCAGAGAATCAGAAGAACACTTTAAAAACCTATACTCCACCAAACTAAAAAAATAAAACACCTAAAATTATGGATAATTATGTCTCAATAAATACCATTTAACAAAGATAAACCAAGGTCAGATGAACAATTTAGAGAAACCTATGGCCCATAATGAAATATAAACAATCATTAAAAGGCTCACAGGATATTTACTACCAAACTCCTCAAATTATTCCAGAAAATATAAACAAAAGGTTCATTGCCCAATTCATTTTGAGGCCACAGTTACCCTCACATCCAAATCACATAAAGACCCAACAAGGAAACAGAATTACTGACCCATTTTCATTATGAAATAGATGCAAAAACTCAATATGATTCTTGCAAATTGGACCCAAGAATATATTAAAAGATATCACCCACACTGAACAAGTAGGTTTCATTTCAGAGATGCAATGATGGCTTAGAATGTATGAGCCTAGTATGAATGAGCCAATAAATGTAATCCACCATATAAACAAACTGGATGCCAAATCCACATGATCATCTCATAAGATGTGTAAAAGGCCTTTAACAAAATCTAACACCTGTTCATGATAAAATCCCTAGAGAAATTCAGGATACAAGGGACATAGTTAAACAAAATGAAGATGGTTTACATCAATTCTATAGCCACAATCAACATAATTGGAGAAAAAAATCTAAGAAATTCCACAACAATCAAGAAGAAGGCAAGGTTGTCCTTTCTGTTCATAATTATTCAATATTTGAAGTGTTACCTAGACCAATATGATAACTTGAAGGCAATCAAGGGGATACAACTTGGAAGGGAAGAATTCAAAGTATCCTTATTTGTAGATGATACAATAATATACACAACCGGACCCTAGAAATTCCACCAGGAAATTGCCACAGTTGTTAAACACTTTTAGCAAAATGGTTGAATACAAAGCTAACTCACAAAATAGCCCTCCTATATACAAATGAAAAATGGACTGAGAAAGAAAACAATACTTTCACAACAACCTTAAAAAATATAAAAATGTCTTGTGTTAACTCTAACCAAACAAGTAAAAGACTTGTATGATAAAAACTTTAGGACACCGAACAAGAAAATATATAAGATATCAAGACATAGGTCTCCCATGTTCATAAATTAGTAGGGTTTATATAATAATAGTGGCTACAGTCAATAAAACAAGTAACAGCTTGTGCTAGTGAGGATATGGAGTAAAGTGTACACTCATCCATTGCTGGTGAGAACGTTTACTTGAACACTTACAATATAAATCAGTGTGGCATTTCCTCAGGAAGATAGGAAGTGATCCACCTCAAGATCTAGCTATAAAACTCTTGAACATATGCCGAAAATATGCTTCAACTTATCACAAAGACACTTACTCAACCATCTTCACTGATGTTCTATTCACAATAGCCAGAAATTGAAAACCATATAGATATCCCTCAACAGAATGACGGATAAAGAACATGTGGTACATTTACACAGTGGTGAATTACTCAGCCATTAAAAACATGAAATCATAAAGCTTAGAGATATATGGATGGAATCATAATAAACATCAAACTGAGTGAGGGCTCCAGACCCCGAAAGACAAATATGGTATATGTATCTTAGCTGTTAAGTTACTGATCACCAGCCTACACTCTGTAGAACTACATAGGTTAGGTATAGAGTACGGGACTAGAGGAAACATATAGATCTCATTAGGAAAGGGAAATAGAAGAGATGATTGTTGATAGAAAGGGTTCTGAACTAGGAGGATCATTTGAGTAAGAGAAGAAGAGATGGGGTTGTTGGATGGAATATGGGAAGAGACAACTAAGATTGAGGGCCATTTGAGGGTAGTATAAAAATCTAATACATAGAAGCTTCTTAAAATATGTACATATATGAAGGCCATCTAAATGAAATCACCAAATAATGGGGACGGCAGCATCCCAAGTGGACATTTCTTGTCATCAAAAAAAGCTTCTAGTACTAGGATTGAGTTACGTCTATTTGAGTTGTTTGCCAAAAGAGTCCTATGGGAAGCCTCAAACAGCCCATGTGGTTACCAAGACTATAGATTGCTCTCCACAAACTGCCAGCAAGGCTGCATAGCTGAAGACAACATCTACACAACTAACTGAACATGCAGAAGTTGAGCTGGTACATAATAGAATCTTCACCCCTGCGCATCAATGTCTTACAGGAAGATACTCTGCATGTTGCAGAAAGATAAATATAAACACCAATCCAGCCACAAACCCTTTGATCTACAATACTGTCCTGCCTGCAACATATGCTAGGGCAATGGTGGCACAAAACATGTGAGAGTAACCAACCAATAGTTGGTTGTACTTAAGGCTCACTTGACAAGATAAAACCCATACAACACTGCTTGCATGACCAAGATTCTTAAACTAGATGGCCCAGGAACCTAGGATAAAACCAAATACTACTGTCTTTAAAAAAGCAATAAAATGACTCCTTATAACATTCTGCTGTATTCCTAGAGCATTGCCTTACTCAGTCATCATCAGAGCAGCTTCCTCCTGCAGCAGATGGGAACATATACAAAGACCACATTGAGACATTATACAGGAGAGAGAGAGAGAGAGAGAGAGAGAGAGAGAGAGAGAGAGAGAGAGACTAGAACACTCAGCTGTAAATGGGCTATCTCCATCAAGTCTTCCCCTCAGAGCTCACAGGACCCCATGGAAGAAGAGGCAGAAAGAGTGTAAGAGGCAGAGGGGATGGAGGACACCAAAAAAAACAAAGCCCTCTAAGTCAGCATAAGCGAAGCACATATGAACTCACAAAGACTGAGGTGGCATACACAGAGTCATCACCGGTCTGTACCAGGTCCTTTGCATACATATTATGGCTACTAGCTTAATGTTTCTATGGGATTCCTTAGTATGCAAATGAGTGGGTCTCAGTTTCTTGTGCCTTCTCTTGGGCTCATTTCCTTCCATTTGTTTGTTTTGTCCAATTTCAGTGCATTAGTTTTTATTTTACCTTATATTTTATTTTATTATTATACTTTAGAATTCTGTTTGTTTTCTAATGACAGATAGGGGGTGATTCTGCATGTGAGGGGAAATGGTGAAAAACTAGGAAGAGCCAACGGAGGGGAAACCAGCAACCATAATCAAGATTTATTATGTGGAAAATAAATTTATTTTCAACAAAAAGAAAACATAAAAAATAAAAAGCCAAGCCAAGCCATAAATAATGCACTTTACTTGACTGAAAACCAGCAGCAATATATTGGAATTATGAGTCTTCATTAATTTAATAATGAAAGCAGCTACTTTTTAAACAGAAAAGGAAATAAAAATGTTGATTTGTTTTGACATAGATTATTTGAGTACTGAAATATGCTAAATAGGAAATGAGCTGAAATATGTTATGAATTTGTCATCACCAGTAAATTATAAAATAGACTATCTGAATTTTCATCCTCCTAATATGCCATAGATGCTTATGACTACAAATTCTGATCTATATGTTTCCAAGGGAATGTGTGTTTGTTCATATAAGCAGACACACATATGTATACATATGTATACATACTATATTATATCATAAGATAAAGATTGAATTATAGTAGTTACATTTTTTTAAATTATACAGGAAATCAGGGCATCTAAGTATAGTAGGGAACTGACAAAGCATCTGTGTTAAACATATGGAAGTCTCTTCTATGCAGGTATGGCAAAGTCATTATTAAATATTATACTTTAATCAATAAAGTTGAATCTAAAAAAAATCAAAGCAGGATCATCAATAATTTCAACGCTACAAACACTAATTGTGTATACATATATGTTGTGAATTTGGACTCATTTTGAAATACAACCTAAATCGTTTTATCCGGGAAACCTGAAACCACATTCCTTCTTTCTCTTTTTTAAAAGTTTTATTTAAGTAATTTATTCAGATTACATCTCAGTTGTTATATCCTCACTTGTATCTTCCTGTTCCCCCTCCCTATTTCATCTTATTCCCCTCCCCTAAGTCTGTGACAAAAGGGGATCTCCTTCCACACTTATAAGATTATAGCCTATTAGGTCTCTTCCTAGTAGCCTGCTTACTCTTTGAGTCTCACCAGATCTCCCCATCAAGGGGAAATGGTCAGATCGGGGGCACCAGAGTTCATGTCTAAGTCAGTCCCTACTCTCCACACAAATGTGGAAAATGTGCTACACATTTGCTAGATATGGATAGGGGTTATAGGTTGTAGTTTGAGCTGACCTGCCTGGGTCAAGATCCACCAGCCTTAATGCTCAGCGTCCTTAGTCATCAGAGAAATGCAAATAAAAACAACTCTGAGATTCCATCTTACACCCATCAGAATAGCTAACATCAAAAACTCAAGTGACAACACATGCTGGCAAGGATGTGGGGAAAGGGGAA
The DNA here is from genome assembly GCA_907169655.1 of Acomys percivali. Lineage (NCBI taxonomy): Eukaryota > Metazoa > Chordata > Mammalia > Rodentia > Muridae > Acomys > Acomys percivali. The sequence goes on along the minus strand of OU015743.1, from coordinate 80,401,699 downwards.
CACTCCTTCATTGCTGGTGGGAGTGCAAACTTGTACAACAACTTTGGAAATCAATCTGACACTTTCTAAGAAAACTGGGAATAGGGCTTCCTCAAGACCCAGCTATTCCACTCATTGGAATATACCCAGAAAATGCTCCACCACACAACAAGGACATATGCTCAATCATGCTTATAGCAGCTTTATTCATAATAGAACCTGGAAACAGCCTAAATATTCCTCAGTTGAAGAATGGATAAAGAAACTGTGGTACATTTATACTATGAAATCCTACTCAGCTATTAAAAACAAGGAATTCCCAAAATTTGTGGACAAATTGATGGGACTAGAAATGATCATAATGAGTGAGTTAACCCAGAATCAGAAGACTCACATGGTATATACCCAATGAAATTCTTTACAGATCTTTGATGAACAATTCGCACCTTCATTTGGAAAAAAAAACCCAGAATATCTAAGACAATCCTATACAATAAAAGATCTTCTGCAGGCATCCCCATCCCTGATATCAAGCTATACTATAGAGCAACAGTAATAAAAACGACAAAGTACTGGCAGACAAAGAGACAGATGGATCAATGGAATAGAATTGAAGACACAGAAATAAACCCACATACCGACAGACACTTGATCTTTGACAAAGAAGCCATAACCACACAAGGGAAAAAGGTAGCAGCTTCAACAAGCAGTGCTATTCTAACTGGATGTCTACTTGTAAAAAATGCAAATAGACCCATATTTATCACCCTGCACAAAACTAAAGTCCAAGACCTCAACATGAAACCAGACACACTAAATCTGTTAGAAGAAAAAGTGGGGAAAAGACTTGAGCTCGTTGGCACAGGAGACAATTCCCTGAACAGAACACCAATAGCTCAGGCTCTAAGATCAACACTTAATAAATGTGACCTCATGAAAGTAAAAAGCTTCTGTAAGGCGAAGGACACTGTCAACAGAACAAAGCAGCAGCCTACAGACTGGGAAAAGATCTTCATCAACACCACATCTGACCAAGGGCTAATATCTAAAATATAAAAAGAACTCAAGAAATTAAACACTACTAAGCCAAATAATACATTAAAAATGAGGTACATAACTAAAAGAGAATTCTCAACAGAGGAATATCTAATGGCTGAGAAACACTTAAAGAAATGATGAATGACATGGGAGCAGGTGAGCAGGCCCTGCCCTGAGGACATGGAAGCAGGAGAGTCGGCCCTGTCCTGAGGAAAAGGGAATAGGTGAGCTGGCCCTTCCCTGAGACACAGGAACAAGAGAGCTGGCCCTGCCATGATGATATGGGAGCAAGAGAGTGGGCCCTGCCCTGAGGACAAGGGAGTAGCTCTGATCCAGGGCTCTGAGTGAACTTCACTCCAACATCTACCCCATGTATGACCTGCTAGAATACATGAAGGGGCCAGATCTTCAGATTCAAAGAATAAGAATCTTCTTGACACACAGCAACAATGGGATACCCGACAGCAGTCGCAGTGAGGATCTTGTAATGATAGTGAAGTCCTCCAACCAGACCCATGCTCTTAGCAATGAACATTTGAAAGTAAACATAGGTGGATAAAAGTCTATACTATGTGATACACTACAGCTTCTGTGACAAGATTTTTTGTTTGTCTGTTTGTTTTATTTTACTTGGGGGAGGAGAGGGATTTTGGTGTGTGATGTGTAAATCATAGACATTCAATAAAAGTTTAAAAAAGAAGAAATGCTCAATGTCCCTAGTAATCAGGGGACTGCAAATCCAAACAACTCTGAGATTCCATCTTACACCTATCAGAATGGCGAAGATCAAAATCTCAAATGACAGCACATGCTGGTGAGGGTATGGGGAAAGGGGAATACTCCTCTATTGCTGATCGGAGTGCAAACTTGCACAAAAACTTTGGATATCAATCTGCTGCTTTCTCAGAAAACTGGGAATAGTGATACCTCAAAACCCAGCCATACCACTTCTGGGAATATACTGTATACTCCACCATAGAACAAAGGCATTTGCTCATAGCAGCTTTATTCATAATAGTCAGAACCTGGAAATCACATACATGTTCCTCAACTGAAGAATGGATAAAGAAACTGTGGTACATTTACACAATGAAATACTACTCAGCTACTAAAAACAAGGAAATCTTGAAATTTGCAGGCAAATGGATGGAACTAGAAATGATCATCCTGAGTGAGTTAACTCAGACTCAGAAAGATACACACGGTATATACTCACTTATAATTGGACACTAGAGGGATGTCCTCTGAAAGTCTTCATTTACCAGGAGATTGGGATAGAGACTGGGACTTTCTACCGGGACCCCAGGTGAGAGAGGTAAGAGAGAATGGGGAAATAGAAAGATCGAGAGGTTCCTAGAAACCTACAAGATTCCCTCCTCTCTTACTGTACCTTGGTGCCCCTGATATAATGTCTCTCCATTCCCTGTCCCCACGGCCTTTCTCATTCTTTACAACGCTGTTCCACTCTATTCTTGTAGATCAGCATTTTAGTTTCTGCAAATAGATTAGAACATGTGCAGTATGTGTCTTTCTGTGTTTCATATTTACTTATTTATGTATTTATTTATTTATATTTAAACAATTTATTCAGATTACATCTCAGTTGTTATGCCCTCATTTGTATCTTCCTGTTCTCCTCTCCCTCCATCTTTTGCCCTATTCCTCTCCCCTAGATCTGTGACAGAAGGGGATCTCCTTCACCGATCACAGCCTATCAGGTCACATCCTGATAGCCTGCTTACCCTTCCTCTGAGTACCACCAGGCCTCCCCACCAAGGGGAAGTGGTCAAATAGACGGCACCAGAGTTCATGCCAGAGTCATTCTTTGCACTCCACATAACTGTGGAGAATGTGGTATCCATTGGCTAGATCTGGATAGGGGTTCTAGGTTTACTGCATGCATTTGTCCTTGGTTGGTACAGTAGTTTGAATAGACTCTCCTGGGTTGAGATCTACCAGCCTTAATGATCTACTTGTAGGTTTCTCCTATTTGTTCTATGCAAGTGAATTGTAGACTGTAACTGACATAGTGTCTGTGTATACACATTTATTAAGCAATGTTTTCTTTCCTCTATATCTTTATCATGTAATTCTTTAATTGAGATAATTAATTGAGATAATATCAGTGTTTATCATAATTGAGTTATGAGACACTAAAAGAATGTCCCTGAAGGGACATTGCCACCTATTCTAAAATATATTATATGTTTGTAGTTGTACATGAGATGGTTATGTCATGTTAGGCAGAATTATGACCAGGTTGTTATTTTCATTTGTACATTAAGCATGGCATAAGGAGGTATGACTGTATATCAAGTTGACAAGCAATAGACATTTGATGGCTAATCTTGGTTATCAATTTGACTACATCTGAAACCTGATCTCTTAAGCATTCTTGTAAGGTGTTTCCTTGATTGGATTATCTGAGGTGAAAAGACCCATCTGAAACCTGGGCCACACTATCTAGTGCAAGCCTACATAAAAGGACATAGAAGGAAGCTTTTGCTTTTTGCCTGCTTGCCGTTAGTCTTATAGGCAAGTTCATCTATCCTGTTCCTGAAGCATCTCCTCACTGGTGTTAGAACCTACTTCCTCAGAACCCCAGTAGACTGAAGACAGGCAGATCTTTAGAACTTCCTTGGGACTCTAACACCACATTGGGACTGGTGACACATAGCTTCTCATCGACTGGGCAACTGTTGAATCCTGCCTGGCCTTTCTGTCAGGAGACACCATTGTTGTACTACTCATACCACAGCCTGTAACCCACACTAATATATGCAGTCATTCTATCAGTCCTGTTCCTTTAGAGCACCCTGACTAATAAACAATTGTATTTTCATTTCATTTAGTTGATTAAAGCATTTTGCTTTAAAACTTGTTTGGTACTTATCTATAATTTTTCTATCTATGATGGAAAAAAATGGGTTTTCCATTTACATCTTGAGTTGCTGTCCTCATTTCTTTGTATTTTCTAACTTAATTCTCTTACTTCTTACTCTCAGTTTCTCCAGCCCCATGTCTGTCTTCATGATGTCATTCTTGTTACCATGATGATAATGAACTAAACGTCTGAACTTGTAAGCCAGCTCATATTTAAAGTTTTCATTTATAAGAGTTCCCCTTGCCTTGCTGTGGTGTCTCGTCACAGCAAAGAAACCCTAACTAAGACAGCATGGATGGAAACCATCTTAGGTCCTGTCAAGCAAGCACTAATGGAGCTGGAGCATGGCATTGTGGGGCTTGTAGAAGGCCTTCCTCTGGTCCTGAGTATTAAAGTTGAATTGGACCAGTGAGTCAGTCTAAGGCCGTGAGGTGAAGAGGGCACCTACCTGAGACGTGCATGGCAAGTGTGAGTGGTTAAAGCCTGTGGCTATGGCAGCTCTTGGTGTTGAAGTCACAGATTTCTGAGAGTTATATCCTCTAATCTGTGTATCACCACAGACTCAAAGCTTTTGATGACATAAAGAATAGTTTTCAGCCCCTAATGCTGGGCTACATGGATGCTTACTGAAGAAACTCTAGCCAGCTCACAAATATGGCTCTGGCAGGCCTTGCTCTTATCCTAATTCCCTCTGCCTTGCTAAAAATCTATTAGACTACATTCCTAAAGCTAGCCCCCAAGGTCTGTTCCTTATTGGGCTGCTAACTCCTCCTCAGGCTCACTACCAAGGTCCAGTTATCAAAGTATTGAAGTTCAGTAATAAAGTTCCCCTTTGGCTCACCTAGTTAAGCACCTTATCCTAACATAGGCTTTTCCCTTTTACCTTTATATACAACCATTTTATGAGCCATGCTGTTGTTTCTTCTCTATCCAGAGACAGTCATTTGTCCCTCTAGGACAAATATCTCTGCCCTCTTTCCCTGTTCTCTCCCCCTTCTCCCTTGACCTCTATCACTGTCTTTGTCTCTTATGCCCTGTCTTTTGCGCTGAGAACTTGGTCATTGCCGTCCTAAGCCAACACTTTTCCTTTGAATTACTGCTGTATCAATTTAGGTTTTGGGCTTAAGAGGAGGTCTAGTGTATTTACTTCTTTGGGGCAGAGTCAGCCATACTAAGAACATGCTAGCTAGCAAACTGGATTGGAAGCCTTTGATGCCTGTGGTATTCCTCTTTAGGGTTAGAGAATTTTAGGATTCCGTGTCTGCTGCTATTATTGAGGCTGCTGTCATTTCCCTGTTTATCATTTTCTAGGCATTAAGAGCCCTCTTCTCTTGCTCCAGCTAAAGAGCTGAGATGAAGGTGCAAGTTCATGAGTTCTTTTGCCATCCGTAGGCTTCCTCATTGACACTATACTGTTCAAGGATCCTGAAAGCCTTAGCCGACTTCCTGAATTCTGCTTCAACCACTCCTTTTGAAACCTAATGTTTTCTTAGTTGCCATGACAGTTTGTTTTAATGACAATTTGACACAAAAGAGAATCTCCTGTGTAGGAAGTGTCAACAGAAGAACCATCTTGATTGTCTTAACTGATATGGAAAGACCCATCTCAAGTGTGGGTGTCATCTTCTTGTAGCATCCCCGATATAGAGGGTGTGTCAGAAGGCAGACTGTTTACTTTTTCCTTCCCTAACCATCCCTCTTAACCCATTTTGTCTTTCCCTTTTCTGCCACATGATGCTGCTGCTGCTGCTGCTGCTGGTGGTAGTGGTGGTGGCTATAGTAGTGGTGGTTCCTTTGCTTATATCAAAGCCAAGTTTCTATCATTGACTAACAACCAGAAACTCTGTCATAACTCTCCAGGCTTTCAGCACTAGAGTGCCAAGGCACTAAGCCTCATGGATTGAGCAACTATCTGGTTCTTAGGTCTCAGGTGCTAGGCAACTGGTGCTAGGAAACTATTGCTACTAATTTAGCACAAGTTAGACAAAAGCACATGCATACACATGTTGCTCATGTCTATTCCTCTAGAGAACCCTTACTAATTAATACAGGTGTTCTGGTTCTTCTCTGTGACAGAGCTGTATGTACCTCACCCCACTCACCTATCATGAATCCCTTGTCTTACTATTAGGCTGCTGACACTTATGCACTTGCTACATTGGTGCTAAATCTGAGCGTTTCACCCAGAAGGGTGTTTGTCTAAGCACAATGTAGAAATAAACCCTTTACTGAGTCTTCCAGTTTGGGTTTCAGGATTTCTTCCAGACATTTCATCAGTATGTTCCTCACTGCCTCCACTGTTCATTTAGCATGCATTTATGAAGCACTAAGTCCTCAACATTGACCTGATTGACATTCTGCCTTACAACTATTAATCCCCTGCTGTTTCCTGGCTTTTACTTTCTCTAAGTTTTGAACCAGGATTCTAGAATCGCCCACAGCTACAACAACCCATCATACTCAACTTCCTCACAGAAAAGCGTATGGTATTTGCATTCTACAACCTACAAGTGTTCTCCCTCATACATTTCATTAAGTATAGACTTGTGAATATTATTGGTATCTGCCATCTTGTAGGGTCTGAAATCACCTAGGAAATGAGCCCTCTGGGCACACCTATGAGGGTTGCTTTATACTAACGTTTTTCTCTGAGAATGTTTGTGAGGGATTGCTGTGGTTATCTAAGTGGAGGTGGGGAAACCATCTTTTTTTTTTTTTTATTAATTTATTCTTGTTACATTTCTATGGTTATTCCATCCCTTGTATCCTCCCATTCTCCCCTCCCTCCCATTTTCCCCTTATTCCCCTCCCCTATGACTGTTCCTCAGAGGGATTACCTCCCTCTGTATATGCTCATAGGGTATCAAGTCTCTTCTCAGTGACCTGCTGTCCTTCCTCTGAGTGCCACTAGGTCTCCCCCGCCAGGGGACATGTTTAAAGTTTTAGAGAGATCGGGGATACAAGGCACTTTCCTCAACATAATAAAGGCTATCTACAGCAAGCCAATAGCCAAAATTAAAGTAAATGGTGAGATACTCAAGGGGAAACCATCTTAATTGTGAGTAGAACTGTTCCTAGGTTATGTAAGATGCAGAACGCGATCTGAGGACTAGCGTCCACTCATCCCTTCCTCTCTACTACAGATGCAATGTGAATGGCTGCCTCACGGTGCTGCTGCCTTGGCTTCCCAACCATGGTGAGAGCCAAAATGGACCTGCATTTCCTTCCTTCCTACCTTAAGTTGCTTTTTGTCAATTTTTTTAAAATCACAAGCACTAGAAAAGCAAACATGACTATGCATGTAACCTCTAACACAATGTAAACGCCATGCAAATGGTTATTAATTAAATTGGAAGAAAATTGGAATAAAACTGTGCACATTTAACACAAGTGGAACCATGGAAGGGCTAACTACATTTTCATTCCATAGTTTGTTGAATTTTTAGGAGTAGAATGCATAACTATGGATGGAAGACCAACTTATGAAAATACAATTAATATTAATATTAATATTTTCTCTAAATAAAGAAGTAAACTATATCAGCTTATATTACATTTCCGAACCATGGATAAATTTGCAGTTTCTAATAAAATTGAGTACTTACCATTTCTGCCACCTTTACAGAAATAAAGTCTCGGCAGAGATGAGGAGAACCCTCGCTAGCACACGGAATGCGTGAAGCTGAGGCAGCTGTGCCTGAATTATCTTTCCCAGCTAATCTTACAGAAACTTGAAAAAGAGAATTGATTTATTGTGTTGGACACATCAAGATACAGAGATTAATTGCATTCTTAGTTGGAGGGGCCAGGAAAGGGTTTTCCTCTAAGCTCACTGATGGACGGTAGGATTTATTTAGCAGTTGGAAGGCTGGGCTCTCTCTTGTGTTTCTAGCTGTCAGCCTGGTGCCATCCTGAAGTTCTGTAAGTCATTCTCAGGTCCTTGCCACATGGCCCTTCCATCTTGCCTCCTCCAAGCACATTGCCCTTAGACTTTATATTGTTCCTGCTTTTCCCTGATGTTGGCTAGCAGAAAACCACTGAATCATGTGATTAGGTAAGGCCCACGTGCATAGTATCTGTCTCCTTAGGGCATAGAGGAGCAAGGCTACTGGACTAGCTAAGAATTAGAGAACAGAGTCTGATATGACTTACTTTCATGGAGACACT
>OU015743.1:80332361-80374153 GCA_907169655.1 Acomys percivali | reverse complement strand
CACACACACACACACACACACACACACACACACACACACACACACACCCCACTGGTAAACACTTCTTGCAAAAGCTGGACGTGGTAATTCCTAGTTGTGATCACAGAGTTGGAAGTCTTCCAACAACCTTGGGCTTGCTGACTTCCAGCTTCAACTACTAGAGGAGTTCCTGGCTAGTGGAAGACCCTGTCTCAAATAAAGGTAGGTGGCCTGAGGAATAATACCCATAGTTGTTCTCTTAGCTCCACATGACCTGTGTGTGCATAACCAAACCTATGTCTTCTTTCTATCTCTCTCTTTCAAAAACAGGCAAATTATAAAAGAAAATAAACAAATCAGAATAAAAAATAAAAACACAAGAAACAGATGCACACAAAAAATAATTTATTTAGGATGCTGTTGTAATAAAGCAAGTAACTATCCTGTAATGAATCGTTTACAAATTATTACTGACTTGTTTGGGTGTCAATTTGACACAAGCTAGACTCATCAGAGAGGAAGGAGCCACAGTTGAGGAAATGTCTCCATGAGTGAGAGCCAACTGTAAGGCATTTTCTCAATTAGTGATCAATGGGGAAGCAGCCCATTGTGGGTGATGCCATTCCTGGACTGATGGTCCTGGGTTCTATAACAAAGCAGACTGAACAAGCCATGGGAAGCAAGCCAGTAAGTAGCACCCTCCATAGCATATGCTTCAGTTCCTGCCTCCAAGTTCCTGCCCTGCTTGAGTGCCTGTCCCGACTTCCTTTGGTGATGAACATCAATGTAGAAGTGTAAGCTGAATAAATGCTTTCCTCCCCAACTTGCTTTTTGGTCATGGTGCTTCATCACAGCAACAGAAATCTTAACTGTGGAATACCATCCTAACAGATGGTATAAGAAACTTTCATATATGAAAATGAATTACCATTCGACAAGATAAGGAAAAAGTCAAAGTGTGCTATAATGTAATTGAGAATTTGATTGACACTTGTTTAGGGATTTCCCAATGGTAGGAAGGTCTTTGTCATTCATTCACAGTCTCCATGCTCACGTCTGAGTTTATAATAAGCCAGGAGATTGACTCAGGACAAGAGACACCCACTGGAAATGCCAATAATGATTCAGAGAGTGAACTCAATCACATGGCCAATTATTTAGCCTGCCTACATAGGAAAACCCCAAACTCTGATAATCAACTCAGTGGAGTTTGCTGGCTGGTGAAATCTTTATGCCCCAGGTAGATGGATACGTACCAATTCCACATATAAATGGCAGAGACGCCCTGCATTTAGAACTCTGCCGGCCTTACCCCATGTGTCATCTCTTTTGGTTGGCCCTGATTCCTGATTTATTTCTGTTGGTTCTTAGTTTTGTTTTTAGTTTAGAGCTGTTTCTCTCAGGGTGCCATTTTACATTAAAAATATTTTCTGAGATATGGTTTCACATTGTAGGCTAGGTTAGCTTCGAACTCTCAGCATCTTGCTGCCTTATCTAAGTACTAAAGTTAAAGGCATGAGGCCCTGTGTTTTGCTTTATATCATTTATAGTAAAGCTACAATTGATGCACGTAGAATTTGTCTCAGGTCCTTCAGCCACTGTAACAAATTATCAAACTTGAAAATACCTTGGGAATCTTTGAACTTGTAGTAATTTGTTAAGAAGCACACAAATGTACCGACTTGTACATGGCCAATATTCCCTGCTAGTGTCTCCTGTTTGAAGCAAGGAAGCCGTATCTGGACCTGGGCCTCAGCATCTATAGGACTTCCTTGCATGTTAGACTCTGTGAGTGTACAATGTCTTTTACACACAATGGCATGTCATTTGGCCTAATCACCTCCTCAAGAATGCTAAAAGAAAAAACACTTGTGGGTTACTTAATACCCAATACAATGTAAACCCCAAGTTGATAGTTATAATGGACTATTTATAGAATGATGACAACAATAAAGATAGGACAATACACATGCAATTTTTCTTTCTTGAAAATTATCAATGTGCTGCTGTTGGCTAAATATGAGCATATAAAAGCCACCAGTACATAAGGCTGATTGTACAAAGTTTCATTGGATGGCAGTGGATAAATCCTAAGAGATGAGGTCCTGTTTCAAAGGATTTTGCTTATTGATGGCCAAACATTCACACACACACACACACACACACACACACACACACACACACACACACACACACCTGAATTCCTAATGAGCTTTTAGAGGACCAGACATGATCTTATTCCATAGGGCTTCTAGGCATCTGGCCTTGTTTAAAGAGATGTGAGAAGTATCATTTCTTTAATACCATCTGGCCCTGAACTTTCCCACAAGTCTGGTCATGGGGAGATTTCCCAAGGAATTCTGCTCTGGATATTGTATGCATCTGACTTCTTGGAAAAGCCAAGAAATAGTCAGAGAAATAAGAATACCCTAAGGACCCAGAGATGCACTGAACTGCAGTGTCACACATTCCCCATGACACATAATGCACAAGAACAGAGTGGGTTCTCTGGGATAACAGTCAGAAACTTGGGGGAAATTGATTCTGTTGCATAGGAAGAGTTCACTCTCCCAAGGAGCTTTGCTTTTCTTAGCCCACAGTGGATTTAAAGTTATGGCCTAAGTGGATATTCCCAGCTTGGTTGATTTCTCATGAGCCATATATTTTCACATGTCCCAGACAAGATCATTTTTAGTTTTCAGCACTTGAAGTTCTGGGAAGAAAGAGAGCTGAATTATGTGAAAGTACTCCCAGTCATGAGGGAGGAGGGGGCGCGTAGACATAGTTGTTCTAGAAGCAATAAAACTAGAGTAATAAAGGGAATTGAAGGTTCAGCTGGTTTGAGGCCTCAGACATTGTGTTCAGTTAATTATTTTAGTGTGGCCTGAGCATCGATTCCAGCTGACACATAGAGCAGCTGTGATTGGATAGTCAGAGGAGGCAATTGTTTCTGAGGCTACACATGAAGATGGACTGCCTTCCAAGCTTTCATTTTCTTAGGAAATATTTTTTTATCACTGCAGAAAACATAATAAAGCTTCATAAGTATAACTCAGACACAAAGGTGAGTACAAGGTCCCTTCCCTCAAAAAAATTCTTAGTTTTGTCACCAGTGCCTATGTGTTTGCACACAGACACAACACTGGGGAATATTTACTGCCAGAACTAACAAATGAACTCTTAGCAAGGCAAAGAAAAGCAAAAAAGTATTGAAAATCTATAATTGTATTCTCAATACAGTCAATGTGGATACCAAGTCTAGGAATCATTTTCTTCAGACTTTTCCAACATAAATTGTATTTATTTTGATTGTTTGGATTGTGATTTTTTAAAGTTAATTTGTTTACTTTGCATCCCTATAGCAGCTTCCCCTCCCTCCTCTCTTACTAATCCTTCCCTCTCCCCTCTCCTGTCCCCTCCCTTTATTCCCCTCTCCCTTTTCCCTCAGAAATGGAGAGACCTCCCGTGGATATTGACTTGCCTTGGCAAATCAAGACGCAGTAGGAGTAGTCACATCTTTTCCAATTGAGGCTAGACAAGGCAGTCCAGTTAGGGGAAAGGGATCCAAAGGCAGGCAGCCAATCCACAGATAGTCCTTGATCCAGTTGTTAAGGGATCCACATGAAGACCAAGCTGCACATCTGTTACATGTATGTAGGGGCATATCTCAGTCCCATGAATGCTTTTTGGTTGGTGATCCAGTTTCTGTGAGCCCCAGTGGGCCCAGGTTACTTGATTCTGTAGGTATAATTGTGGTGTCCTTTATCTCTCTGGCTCCTTCAATTCTTTGCCCCCCTCTTCCACAAGATTACCAGACTTCTGCCTAATGTTTGGCTATGGGTGTCTACATCTGTTCCTATCAGTTCCTAGGTCAAGCCTCTCAGAAGACAGTTCTGCTAGGATCCTGTCTGGAAGCTTAACAGAATATGGTTAATAGTATCATGGCTTGGCTCTCTCTTATTGGAGAGTTAAGCCAATCATTGGTAAGCCATTTCCTCAACTTCTGATCCATCTTTATCTCTGCACATCTTGTAGGCAGGACAAATTTTGGGACAAAAGTTTTGTGGGTGGATTGGTGTCCCCACGTCTTTCCTGGTTACGGGAGGTGGCCATTTCAGTTTCTAGATTCCCTGTTGCTAGGAGTCTTAGCTAGGGCCACCTTCATAGATTCCTTGGAGTTTCCCTTGTCCTAGGTTTCTGGCTCATCCCAGAGTTGCCTTCCTGCCTCGCCTGGCCCCAATTTTAGATCTCTTTCACAGTTCTGTCTCCTCCACATAGTTGATCCCTCCTGTTCCCCTCCATACTTCCTCTTTCACCCAGTTTCCTCCCTCAATCAAACCTCTTTGGTGTGAGATTCAAGCAACTTCTCTTCGGCCCTCCTTGTTATTTAGTTTCTTTGGATCTGTAGACTGTAGTATGGTTATCCTGTATTTTATGGCTAATATCCACTTATATATGAGTACGTACTATGTGTGTCTTTCTGGGCCTGGATTACCTCACTCAGGATTATCTTTTCTAGTTCCATCCATTTGCCTGCAAATTTAATGATGTCATCATTTTTAATAACTTAGTATTATTCTATGTGTAAATGTACACAGTTTCTTTATTCATTCTTTAGTTGAGGGACATCTGGTTTGTTTCCTGTTTCTGACTATTATGAATAAAGCTGCTATGAACATCTTGAGCAAGTGTCCTTGAGGTATGGTGTAGCATCTTTTGTGTACATGACTAAGAGTGGTACAGCTGGGTCTTGAGGCAGAACCATTTCCAGTTTTCTGAAACACTACCAAATTGATTTCCAAAATGGTTGCACAAGTTTGTACCCCCACCACCAACGGAGGAGTTTTTCGCTTGCTTCACATCCTCACCAGCAAGTGCCATTAGTTGAGTTTGTGATCATAGCCATGCTGACAAGTGTAAGAGGAAATCTCAGATTCATTTTGTTTTGCATTTTCTTGATGACTAAGGACATTGATCATTTCTTGGATTATGATGTTTATGGGAAGCAGGTAATTATATCTAAGTAATTTTAAAAGGAGAAGCTATTGGATTTTTCAGTGACTCTACTTCCATTCTTTTCATCTATAATATAGATATAAAAACATGCTCATGTAGTAGATTTGGTATAAGTATTAAAAAAAAATATACCCTTCCATTTGCCACCAGGAGGACCAGAGGCAAGACTCTATCCCTGACTCTGGAGTTCCACAATTAAAGGGACTTAGGTCCCTTATATCTTTTATATAAATTGATGTTCAATTTGCATACAATAAGCATACATCTCCCATATAGTTTATATTTCTCCAGAGTATTTATTATTGCCAGTACATGTAAATGGAAACAGAGGCACATACAGTATTGTTTAGACACTAACAAGAAGGGAAGGTCTAACTCTGATAGTACAAGCAGTTTCTATTTCTGTTTCAAGCAGTTCTGATGGGCACTGATTGAAACCACAGACATAGAATTTGCAGGTGCAGGGGTAACTGTTTTAAAACCCAATGAAGGGTAGCTTAACCGTAGAAGACTGTAAAGGGCAGTAGTCTGCTTCTCCTTGCTCCCTTTTCCCAAGTCTTAGGAGGGGATGTGTGGGTCGGGGTGGGTGAGCAAGAGATATAGATAAAGGAGTCTGCCCTGTAAACTGAAATGTCACTCTTGGCACATTCTACATTACTGCAACTTGTGAACAGCATGCTTTCATTCTCAGAGCAGGCCAGGGGTGATAGAGATTGACACTCATGTTCCATGCTCTCCCTCTATGGTCACACTTGTCAAACAAAACCAGCATCAGGAGCAGCTAGGATGAGAACATGGATTTTTCTAACTTCCACTACTGTTAACAATTTCTGTAGCAGGGCCTATGACAGTATAGTGAGCAAGAAATGAAAGGATCCATGCTGGTCAGACTTCAGTGCACATGAATAAGGCCGGAGTGTGGTCCCATAATAAACATTCTCAGATTATCCTGTAGCTAGCTCAGCAGGCCCTCTCCTGCCTTACAGCCCAATGGGTCTTAATTATTACAGCTTCATCTTGAATGTGCCCTAAAGGCCCATTAGCTGAAGGCTTGGTCTCAGGCCTGTGGCAATCATGGGAAGCAATACAATCTTTAGGAAACAGCAGCTAGGAAAGAAAGTTAGGCCATTGGGAGTGCACTTGAAGGAGATACTGGGACTCTGGCTCCTCCTATTGTGCTGCACTCTACCATTGTAGACCTAAAGCAAGAGGACCAAGTAGTCGGAGATAGAAACCTCTGAAACCATGAGCCAAAACAAGCTCTTAGCTCTTCTCTTGCAGTAGTAGAAACCTGACTAAGACATTACTCACAGTCAATCAGAAACCATGGTGTGTGTGTGTGTGTGTGTGTGTGTGTGTGTGTGTGTGTGTGTGTGTACCCGTGTGTGTGCTCACGCACATATCTGTGTGTTTGCATGTATGTATGGGTGCATTCATAAAAGATACAGAAAAAATGTCAGTTTCCCAGAAGAATTGACTTCAACATTCACTTGCATCAAATCACCTAGATGACATGATAAAACATGATCTGCTTTTTGACGGGTCCCACTCTGAGGGTACAGGGGACATCAGCACTGTGGAGGGCTATGTTCTCAGTGAAGAGGTTACTGCTGATGTATCACACGGCTTTAAGGCCTCTGTCATGGGACTGATTATATTTGTGTGGAAGCTTGAAGCCAGGAGTTGTAACTCTTTGCATACCTTTGTGATGGATAAAATAGAGATTGTAGAATTGAAAAAAATATAATAAACAAAATACAGTGTTCCATGGTTGGATTGAAAGGAAAAATGGAAGGAATTAAGGAAAATAAAATCATAGAATTAGAAGACAAAATAAAAATTAACCTGAACAAGGAGAGAAGACAGAAAACTATTGGACAAGAGACTTTAGGACACATGAGACGCTTTAGAAACATTATGAACCCAGAGAAAGAAGGAAATGCACAAAGTGAAAAATACAGGAAGAAGTACTGATTATAAAGTCCCCATTTTGTGCTTAACAGGTACTTGGATCTCTGGTCTTAATATCACACAACTGTTTATCACCACATCTTTCCCGGGACGCAGCCTCATTATGAAGTTTCTTTCTATTACAGGTTTTCTCTGATGTTTCACATAACAGGCCAACATTGGATTAGAGCAGTGTCAACATGATGTGCTCTTCTAGCTTTTAGTTTTAACTAGTTATATGTCTGCTTACAACTCTCTCTTGCAAACAATCTATGTGGAGTTTTCCATTTGCCTAATCTTCAATCTGGAAGTTTTAAATCAGTTGCTAAACAGTCACATCTAACATTATTTTAATAAAATTAGTTTTGTATCTACTACCTTGCCATCTGTGACCTGTTGCCGATGTGTTATTTTCTTCACTTTTATTTATCTGTACTGCCTTCTGAATTGCTGTTGTTCATGACTCCATTTTATCTTTTCTAGTTTATTAGTTGTGAATGTGTACTGTCTTTGTGTTTTCTTGTGTTTATAATATACACTTGAATTTACTACAGCATATATTCAAATGGCCTCATAACACTTACATATAGTATACAAACTTTAGTACTCTAGTTACCCCTTTTCTTAATCTTTGTAATTTTTCTTTCCCTTTTTATAAACTTTAAGAACAAATTTCGATGTACAGAAAGACAGAGAGCACCTACATCTCCTACATCTATTTTTTCCTAGGATTATGATAAGAACCTCATTGTTTTTGATTCTGGAGATTAAAGGCAGGCTCTCACACACGCTAAGCACATGGCCCTTTTGAGTATGAGATTTATTAGGAGAATTATTAACTAAAGGACTGTGCCTAAGACTCCTTTCCTTCCCATATGGGAACTACAGACAGGCTGACTGTGAGCACCAACTGTGAGGACGACTCATCTCCCACATTGCTGTGAGATCACCCGTTCTTCTGGAAACATGTAAGAGAGGACATTCACTTTGCCCCATGGGATGGAACTTTCTGCACAGCCTCCAACATGCTTTTTTGTACAGCATTAGTAACTCTTTTAATAAATCTCTTAAGCCAAAGCTTTTATTTAAGATTTTTCCTTTTGTACTGCTTCTCAACTCAGTGTTATGAAATACCTTGGTACAGTTTCCTCTAAGCTTCCTTGTTGCTGAAGCTGACTGGCCAATCTAGGTCTATAGATTTACAGTTTTCAAGCAGCTTGTAATTTTTCCTTCATATGCTTTAAATTGTTTGTTTTTTACTATTTTCTTTCTCTTTCTCCTTTGGGGATCAAACTTCACATGTATTTAATTGCTAGCTTACTTCACACTTTAAGGGTCTTATTTCAATTATTTTTCCTTTCTCTGTATTAATCGTTTCTCATGTTTTCTATTACAGTTCTGAATTATTCTGATTGCAGTCTTCACATTTACTCATCTATGATTCCCATCTCTGGCTCTACTATTTAATCTATGTTATTAATTTCAGGAATTGCCATTGTCTTCATGTAAAACTTTGATTTTGGTCAATTTGTATATCTTCCTAACCTACTATAGTTAGAAAATTTCCCAGCTTCCCTCCACGTTCTGGGGTGTATGAGGCAGTAATGATGTTTTCATGTCTTAGCCTAATAATTCTGTGATTCTTACATCAGTTTTTATTGTTTAAATTTACTTTTTATTTACATCAATATTTCTGTTTTGTTGGAATTATATTGTCTTTCAATTGTTACTTAAAAGATTGGATTAAAAAAATTGTAACTTTTACCTACTGAGAACTAGATTATTTTTTATAACCCCCCTTTTTAATTTTTAAAATTATTTTATTTTTGTATGTGTATATTTATATTATTACACATATATAAAATAGATTACCTATGGCAAGAAGAACCATGACACAATGAAGAATTATATAAATGTTACATTCTTAGTGTTTTGGTTATTTGTATTTGACAGCCTTGAAGAAGACATCTTTCCTATCTTGGTGCATCTAAATTTCTGAATGTAAATCAATCTCCATCACATATTGTCATTATCAACTTAGAACACCTATCTAGACCTAAAAACATCTTAACTCCTAAACAATTAAGCTTCATTGTAAAACTATGCTACCTGGTCTTCAATTCCCTCAGAGACTTGAGAAGGAGTAAACTTGAAATTCTGAGTATGCCGGGAGTGCAGGTTAGTGGCTTTCCAAATGAAAAGATGACAGAGACAGTTTTCTACCTGAATAGTCACTCAAAACTCTCTATAACGTTGAAGCATCTTCTTCAGCCTTCTGGCCCAATATATCTGACAGATATATTTGTGAGGCAGGAACTATTGAGGACTTGCTTAACTTGTCTTGGCAGAATTTGGCTGTCATCTCTGCCTACACCCAAGCTTGCCAATTTTTAGGGCAGAATTCTGTCTGTGGTAGAAATGAGAACCTTTTTCCCAGTGGCTAGTTTGCCATATTTGAAGACAACTTCATAAGGAGTTTCTTTGATGCTCATCATCTTCTTTGAAGTAGGCTGGGTGTTGCCAGGAGTTAACCTGTCTCATTGTCAATAATAAAAAATATTTTTAAATGCTATATTCTGCATGTCTCTGGGGTTTTTGAAGACCTTGTCTTTCTATAGAGTCATATATATCTGCTGCACCTAAGATGTATATTCTTGTGATAAAAGTCCACTAGCAATTGAAATGACTGTGATTCAATCTACTAACATTTAATTTGTATAACTTATTTCTCCTAAACAGCTTGATAGCACTTTCAAAGCATTGAGGGTAAACCTTGTATTATAATTGAGTTATATGGGTACAATAACTCATATTAGGGTAGAAATATATATATATGTATATATAAATAATCTTACATTTGAAATCTATACCACTGTATCTAGAACTTGTTTTGCATCTATATATAAAATTTTGTATCAGTGAATTAAGAATATCTTGTGAGTGACAATTGAGGCATTAAGTTGAGGAGTAGATTCACTAATCTACTTTTTGTTCTATCTTCCCTGTACATTCCTATATTCCCCCTTCTTTCATTTCAACCACTTTGAGAACTAGATTATTTTTCAACACTGGAGAATGAATTCAGAACCCTATGCATGCTGGGAAAGTGCTTCACCACCAAGCTGTCTCCCTAAACTTTACCATATTAAGACTTGCTCTGAGGCATAGCTAAGTTAGTAATAAATAGTTCAATCCCCTGAAGTCTTGGCTATAAACATTACCAATGAAGGCTACAGCAGTACTCAATCATACATTCACTTTTTCTTAATATCTTTTTACCTAGTCAGTCATGAGATTGAAACTCTGGTGGGAACAGGAAATAAACCAGCCACACGGAACTCCCAGTACTATTCCTCCAGTCCTTGGGCCTTTCTGCTTTTGGTCTTTGTAGTTTCTCTGTGCTCATATGCAGATACGATGCTCAGGTGGTGATTTGAGACAAGCATTGAGTCTTTCTGGAGTTTGCCTCTGTTCCTCCCACTGGAAACTTCTGACCCTCCAGACTTCCAGTTACGCCTCTTCAGTCCAGGATAATGAGCACCCTGCCAGAGGCCACTGTGATGCTGTCTGAAATTGAGACATAAACCAGGACAGTCACCAGTTTCACTTTGTTTTCTGAACTTCACTGACTGTTCTTTCTATGCCTGGCCATTGGAAATCTTCATGGCAGAGCATTCGCTCGTTTCTCTTTTGGCAGAAACCTAAATCTGCTCTACACAGAACCATGTTCACCAGAAGTAGATGCCCCATTACTCAGTTTGGACTAAGATAGAATTCTGCTTCTACCATTTGTCCAGTAATAACATAGATAGATAAATGGGAAACGTAACCAGGGATTGTGCCACGTTTAAATGAGATGTCTTATCGCAAATGCTTGACCATTGTAGGACTTTAGTCCCATGCTTGCAAACACATTTCTCCTAAGGTGAAGGGGTCATCAAGACCTATTCTTAGAATTTGAGCTAAGCTCTCCCTCCGCCCACAGAGTGGATCAGGAACTAATTTTTTCTGTTTCCCATTGAGGAACTCAGATTAACAGAATGCCACAGGCCACAGGGATGTTCATTACTCCAGCCGGCTCACACTCCCTTAGGATGCCCTCTTATTTGTAAGAACTTTGTACTTCACTCAGGAGGTGGAGACACTCATTTATTTTGGCTCTAAGCAACCTTCCTCAATTCATCTAAATCAGAGTATTTTGGCAGATACTCTCCATAGACTGTGGTGTAGGGAGGTGCTTATTTTCCACTTCCCTGCAAATAAAAGTTTTCATGTATATTTGCTATTCTTTGGGGTTGGTTCAGCATGGTTTGTAGATTCCACTGTTAAATTACCATCATTACAAGTACTTCTAATTAACACATCTCATTCATCAAAGTCAGAAACCTCAACCACCTTCAGAAATGTGGAAAGTGAGGGAAGAGACTCAATTAATCATGTAGCTGTCAGCTATGTCTGTCTAACGGTCTCTCTCACACTGGTCTATAATTGTTGTTATGTACTCTGGGCTTTTACCATTACATGTTTGTCTTCCTTCTGTGTGCTTAAAACCTGTTCTAAGAGGTGTCATAGCCATTTACATTATGAGGTGGATCCAAAGCTTACTTTAGTTATCTTTTTGTTAAGGCTAACTCACCAACATATTTAAAGTCTATTCTCTCCTCGAAGTTCCTAACTCCCCTAAGTGGTTCTAATTCATTCCCCAAGCTATAAATCTTAGAGAGTCAGACTAGTTCATTTTAGTTGTATGTGAATCTTATATGGTATAGAGCATGTAATATATACACTATATTACGATGTATGATTCCACTTGTATGTTACTCCTACCTTTGATTATGTTTGTTTTCTGATGTTATTCTTTTTTTCTGAATGTAGCTCATATAAGCTGAAAGTTTTTGTTTTATATTCCTATTTCATTCACCCAGACCAAGATTGACATTTGCTAGGTTTTAGTCAATTGATAAATACAACTTTGAAAAATGCAGATAGACCCTGAGTGGCATGCAGTGGAACATGGTAAAAAACACTAAGAGAGACAGCTGAAGTAACAGCTCCATTTGCTGTGTTTCTGGACAAAAGCACTGACTTTGATGCCACAGAGCCGGCTTCACTTGCAAACTGAAATGGACTCTATCTCTCACTGAATGAAAAAAAGTGGGGCAGAGGCCTTCTCACTCACCATTTTGCTCTTTAAAATGTACCTTTCTCTCTTTTACAGAAACATCGCTAGAGTGTTGGTTGCCTGCTGTTTGTATTATTCCATGTTCAGAAATGTAAAGTGGTATTCATATATGCTGCCGGAGAGATTATAGGAACATTCAAAGTAATTTCCCATTGAATTCCTATTTCATGTCTGACATTTAGAATAGTTTTTTCAAACATTTAGCTCCAAGGTTATCTATTTACTGTTCATAATAACTAGGAGGATTTTTCTTGGTTGTGTTCTATTTCAGAGCTCTTTTGTGTGCATGGGGGCGGGGTGGAGGGAGAGGGAAATCAAACCAGGGTCTCTTATGTGCTTGCCAGATACTTTGTCTCTGAACAGTATCTTCAGCCCCTGAAGAACATCCTTCTAAGATTGCAACACGTCAATTTCTCTCTTTAATTTTATTTTATAAATTATTTTATGTATAGACTGTTTTGTTTCCATATATGCCTATGTACCACATGCTTGGCTGGTGCCAACAGAGGCCAGAAGGGAGGCATCAGACCCCCTGGAACTGGGGCTATAGACAATTGTGAGTCACAAAACACAGGTCTGCTGATAGAACAGCCAGAGTTCTTAACCAATGAGCTGTCTCTTCAGGGACCTCTCCTTTCCTATGTACATAACTGTCTTTGTCTCAGTTGGCTAGAACAGTCATCACTAAGTACCACAAACTGGTTCGGTTCTTCTAATCAGGCAACACATTTCTCCACAGTTCTGTGGGCTGGAAAACCCACACAGCAAGGCCTTGATTCTGGCAAGTCTCTTTTCATTTGCACACAGCTATCTTCTCACAGGAGGGGAGGATTTGCTCTCAATTTCTCTTTGATAAGGAAGAATCAAATGATCAGATGACCCCACCCTTATTACTTCCTATTTCTGTTAGCCTCATCTTCAAACTTGATTCCTTCTCCAGATGTCTTTCTTCCCATGTTATTTCTAACAGAACATGTTTTCTTGTCTCTACTTCAGATAGATGGCTCTCTAATCAGTATTAATGGAGAAATAAATAAATAAATAAATAAATAAATAAATAAAGAAAGAAAGAAAGAAAGAAAGAAAGCAGAAAATTGGGACACCTAGCCTTTCTGTGCCTTGAGTCACCACATGAAAAAGAAAACAAGAAGGAGACTTAACTAATGACCTCAAATCTCCTCTAGGATCTAGTTTGATTTTCATGGCACGTGCTGGAGTGGCACTCAAACCAACCCCAGATTACCAGGTTTCTTCTCTTCATTTCATATTCCACTCAGCAAGATTTCAACACAGAGATGCCAAGCTGGTGCCTCAGAATTATTATTGTGTCTTAGTATCACTCCATATGAGAAAGCCTGCCAAGAGACCCTGAACCTGCGTTTGGCACTGGTTGACTAGACAGGTAAAGACCTTCAACCTGTAGTGAAATGCTGCTGTGTTTACTAAGTGTCTGTGATCAGAATGTGTGTGGCACATCATTTGCTTCCAGAAGATTAACTCTTCTGTTGAAATGCAATGTGAAAAAGCAATGCTTAAGAGGAAATTCTCATCACTGAAGGTGCTTGGCTTATAGCTGGTGGCTTTGATGCTGGTACAGGAAATCATGCCCAGGTCATCCCAGTCAAAGGTCCTTCCTAGTATGGAAACAAAATATTATGAGCACTCTACTACAGTACTCAAGAAAATAATATGAGGTGTGACTGGACGGAGGCAGCCAAGATTGTCAAAGAATGAGGTATTGAGATGGGAGCTGTTCCAAGTACTACAGAGTTTTCTTTGACCCATCAAAACTCAAAGCTGCCTGGCTGTTGCTACCCTTGGGAACTCCTTCACTTTCATCACACAGTGAGAAGTTGGGCCTGATGGCCTCCAGAGAGGTGCCAGCTTAACCTTTGAAGCAGTCAGCTTTTGAACAGTGTGTACCATTGGCCTGCATTCAGTTGTTCCTAGATTCAAAGTCTCTTGAAACATCTGAATCAAAGGAAAGGAACAGGAGGAAGAAATCACCTCAACAACCATAAAATAGTCACAAATACTTACTCTGAGTTCTCTCCTGCTCTAACTCTGCAAAGCCAATGGAAAAGAAATATATCAAAATCTCACAGCGGGAGTAGAAAATGAGGGCCACACCTTGCTTTGCTGGACAGCTGAGCACATACACTAACAAACACTGAGGAAGACAGATTAATATTCAACAGTTACATTCTTGGCTTCACGCACCAGGCAACTGGGATTGTTGGCTCTACTGCTCTTGACTTGGGCAGTTACATAGGGAATTGAGACTAAACTCTATTTTTCTCAAAAGAAGACAATAAAAGCAGAATGATTTCCTGTGGGTAAACAAAAAATTTGGTGCACATTCAGCATTTGAATGACAGTAAGTATGTTGACTTATCTTTATTATGACCAAACATATAATTAAACTTCCATTAAAATATCTTATAAAACAAAACACTACTGGTGAAAAAGGGGTTTGCAATCAGAGAGGCCCTGCCTGGGTGCCTAAGTAGACTTGTTAGTTTACGGTCATTAGAAAAGCGTTCTTAACATCATGATTCATCCATTTCTTCCGTGTTTCATTAGCACCACACACGCTCTCTCTAGCAACAACACTGTCTAGTTATTGACACACTTTCAAGTCTGACCCTTTGCTTTAATGCCCACAGCCCAGTGCCCAACAGAACCTCATAGCAAGATTTTCCAGATGGGAGGACATGGTGATCTTTCTTCTCGATTGCTCCAGCAAAAAAGATGTAGGCTTAAGAAATCATCCCCTAGGCTACTGGTTCAGTATATGCATATTTACTGATGTTCTGAGATGCCATTCTGCATAAGAACTGACCCTATAAATACAAAATCAAGTCAGAGGCAATCATTGATGAAGTTTCTCAGAGCCAAATGGCTGAGAGTGTCACTTAAGAGATGGGGCCATGAAGGAGAGATGTAACCAGCAAAAATAGCAGCATAGAATACTCTCTGATGTTGCTGATATGAACTCTTAGGAGACCATGGTCTTCTCATGACTAAGATTCATCAAGATATTCTGACGTCAGCTCCATATGGGGAAGTCTTAAACTCCCTAGTCTCCTGTTTTACAGGCTTGCCTACAAGCTGCACCATCATCCAGATGAGTTAACTCACATCTTTCTCCTCTATAAGAGGAGTGTGATGGACAGTTTTATGACACCTTGACATAAGCCAAAGTCTTCTGAGAGACCTGGGGGGAATTTTCTTAATTAGTGATGGATGGGTGAAGGTGGTCTCTATTGTGTACAGTGCTATCCCTGGGCTTGTGTTCCCAGGTTCTATTAGAAAGCAGGCTGAAGAAGCCATGGAGAGCAAGCCAGTAGGTATCACCTCTCCATAATCTCTGTGTAAACTGATGCCTCAAGGTTTCTGGCCTGTTTGAGTTCCTGTTCTGACTTTCTTCAATAATGAACAGTAATATGAAAATATAACCCAAATAAACCCTTTCCTCTTCAGCTTGGTTTTGATCATGGTGTTTCATCACAGCAGCAGAAATCCTAACTAACACAGAGTGAAGTGGTCCAAAGACTACTTCTTAGGGCTGTTGTAAATATTAGATGATAAAATGGATACAGACTCTGTGGGGAGAAGATAAAATGGGAGACGCCCAGACATAACTTACTGAGAAAAAAAGTCATTTTCCAAAAAGTTACCTGAAGGTTTACAACTATAAGTCAATTTTGCAAGGTAAATTGTGTGCTTGGCTATTGATTACAAAGAAAATATCATTTACAGATCCATTTTATGTGCCATGTCACATCATATTTTAAGTTGTGCTTCTGAGCCTCAGTGTATACAGAAGGGTCACCCAAAGAGACTCACACACATTCATGGCTGGCTTCACCCTAGATGTTCTGAATCATGTCTCTGGGGCAATATGCTAGCCCTTGGTCTTTTTTAGAATCCTTACTAATGATAAGATAGATTCTCTAGATAATTTGGTGAAGCACTTAGGTTAGAAAACAACAAGGTCAAACTGATGCATATTGAGTTGGGCCTGTACGCTACAAATAGGGTCTTCTGTAGTTAATCACTGTGGAGTATTGAGAAGTCACAGCCATGTAGGGTATTTTGGAAAAAAAACCACTAAGATTAACACATCAGGTTTCTTCTATAAGTATGTTGCAGATTCAATGCAATTACTGTGGCTTCAGAAAGGGTTGGAGATAAGTGCCTAGAGCTAACATTCGTAGTTCAACAGTTGTCTTAGTTAGGGTTTCCTTTGCTGGGAAGAGACACCATTACTACGCCGGCTCTTACAACAGAAAGAATTTATTTGGGGCTGGCTTACAGCTCAGAGCTTTAGTCCATTATCATCATGGTGGGAAGCACAGAGGCACTCAGGCAGACATGCTGCAGGTGAGGTAGCTGATAGCTCTCCATCTGGATTGGCAGGCAGCAGAAAGAGAGAGAATCACTGGATCTGGCCCGGGGTCCTGAAACCCCAAAGCCCAACCCTTCAGTGATACACTTCCTCCAACAAGGCCACACCTACTCCAACAAGGCCACATCACCCAATAGTGCCCCTCCCTATGAACCTTTGGTGCCATTTTCTTTCTAAAGATGATTAATAGTGTTACTACTGTCAGAGTGGTAGTCACTACCTTCTAGTTAGAACTTACTGTATGTGTTACCCAATGAACATTTGTGTCTCCTAGAGTGCATATACTTAAGCTCTAACTCCCAGTGCAATGATATTTAGAAATGAACCTTTTGTTTAGATGAAATCACAGTCTGGGACACGGGTGTTCTCTCTGCAACAGGATATAATGAGAATGTAGTCATTCACAAGCGAGAAAGCAAGCCTCATCATAACCTGATCACCTTGTACCTGGATCCTGATCATGCAATTCCAGACAAATGTGTAGTAGTCATCTTTTATTAATCCATTTAATGGTTGATATATATATATATTTTTTAAGGTTCAATAACCACATATCTCACTATGTCAGAATATTAAAAACTGTCTTATCTAACCTTACTTAAATGTAGATATTATTGTGCTGCAGCTGAATAAGCCTCCCAGAAAAGCTACTGATGAGAGCTGGACTAAGATGCACTGGTTGTGAGCCTCTGTCTACCCTAATGGCAAGAGCAGAGGTGGACTGAACTCTTCCAAGTGTTATAGAGGCATAGTAATAATGGACTCAGATCTCAGTGTAACATCTTGCTGGGCTTCTTTATCATAATAATGTTATTGTGCTGAGACCTAGTTTAAGTATATACTTATTCAGCCTTTGAGGAATGCAGCAAGTGTTAAAACCCAATGTGAAAAACTGTTATAGTTTGGGAACTATGACACACTATTTCTATCTTTTCCCTTCAAGAGATCTGTTTAACATGGTAAAGTTCCTCCGAATATGGTACAAGCTTAAATCTCAATGTCCTTGGCAGGTTACCAATGCAGAATTTGTTTTTTTCTGAGAGCTTCCTGAGGGCTATAGTTCTAGTCTGGGAACAGGATAAAACAAATCTAGAACATGAGATGCCAAGAGCACACCGAATGAAGGCTCATTTCATGCTCACATTGCTTGTCCATAGCAAAAGAGCACTACTCCACCCAGCTATGAGTTAGTCAGCTTTATATGCTGCTATCTCACCTTGTAACATCCATTAGGAAGAAGTGTGTGTGCCCAAGACTTCTTTCAAGTGTCTTGGCTTGGAAGTAATATATGTCATATCCTCTGGTGACTCATTGGCCAGGACTAGTCATGCAATCTACCTAACTACACAGAGTGCTGGGAACCCTTCCAAGAGCCCAGGAAGCAGAGAATAAGGAAAAAATAGTAATCATCACAGATCCATAAAACAGTATTTTACCATAAACACAGAGAGTAGGTGTATAAACATTATCAATACCATGTCTTTTCTATTTTTTAAGGCAGACATATAGCTGTTTCCCTCGTGGAAATATAAACTTCCATAGCCCAGCAGAAACCACTAACGTATGATCTTGTCCGTGCTATAAGAAAAGTATGTGGTGAAAGCTCAATGTTATTTTTCTTAAGAATTTCAAGGTCTAACATGAAGTTTCTACAACCACTGTTATGCACTTTTCACTGAGAATCCACATAGTGGTACGTGCCTTGGGTCAGTCACTCATCAAATGCCCATTGTTCATAAAGGCCTTCATACAAAGCTGATACACTGTGTGCTAGATCTACAACCTTCTCAATTGGTCGTAAACTCTCTCTAAACCTCCACTGTAAGTTATATGGAGGTAAATCATATGGAAATCATGCTCGCCATTTCATCTAAGAGGCTGTGTACTCCTGTTTGCATGTACTAAGCAACATCTAAAAATTTTCTGTGTGGTTTCTATCTTATTAAATTAGTGATTCAATTCTTCCCATACAGAGGACTTAATGCTCTTCATACAAATCATAAATTGTTTATGCACAGCCCCCACTGTTTTTCAGATGCTCACATATTGGTTTTTCAGAGGGGGGGTGTCTGTAAACTTTAAAGACAAGAAGCACCACATGAAGGTTACAGAACAAAAAACACAAGTTGAAAACCAACAGGTACTGGATGTTGGGATCAGCAAGAGGGCTTCTCTGAGGTCCATACCTAGTGGCAGTGGCTCTCTGAATACTCAGTGGAAATTTATGTTTGATTAGTTTGAAAACAGAGAAGATGTATAAAAATATAACAAATTAAAACTATAGAGAGAGGCTAGAACTCAGTGGGCAAAATGCTTATGTGCAAAACTGAGCACCAGAGCTTAGATACCCAGAATGCTTGTGGAACTGGAAATGGTAGTGTGTATTCAGGGTTCCTGTAGGGAGACAGGAGGTGGAGACAGTGGAAGTCCTAGAAGAATGCTAGTCAGCAAGCCTGGCGTATAAATCAGTGAACAACAGACACTGTTTCAAACAATATGCAAGTGTGCAAGGTGAGGATGGATACTCAATGCTGCCCTCTGACCTCCAAATGCATGTTATTGTGTATATGTGCCCACACACTCACACACACCTAAATGTGAGTACACATACACACATATACATACATACACACACATATGCACATGTCCGCATGCATGCACAAAGATAAAAATAAGTAAGTAAACAAATACATAAAGACTACACAGAGATAAGCCAGCCAGACAAATCTTTAAATCCCTAAGGAAGTTGATTGTCCCTTCTTTGCTACAAAATAAATAAAATAGTGCTCTCAAAGTAGATGTGAGCATTCATGGGCTGAAATTTAGCTCATTTTTAGAAAGTAAATGAGGGAAATGCTAAGCTTCTTACATGCCTTTTTCTATTCCAATAGAGCTGTTTTTATTCCATCCACCCACAGGAAATTTCTATAGCCTAATTAAACTAGACTACTAAAGGTTGCTCCACAAATGAGGCCACACTTGTCTTCCCTTGAAATCCAGCTGCGCTTATGGGAACCAAAGATGTAGAGGTTCAAGGTGTTTGCCCTTCTGCTTCCTAGATGCAGTGTGTGGACCACCCACTCTGTGAAGTGTCCATAAAATGTTTACTTTTGAAATCACTTTTTTAATCTCCTAAATCCCAGTGTTTTTCTAGGATGCCTGTCCTCTATCCTCCACACAGACTCCCATCAGGTGACGTCATCTACTGCCTCGGCTTCTGTTATGCTCTGTTTGATCATCTGCACAAGGATGACATTTAAAATCTTGGCTCTATCCTGAGCTGAGCTGAACATCTGCACATCATTTAAAGATATTTCACCACCAGGTGTCCTGGCCAGAAATTTGAACAATATCTATGACCCTTTCTCTCCCATCTTTAATCAATTAGCTGTCTAGATTCTTCCCCTCTTTGGGCAGTTTGGTCTCCACTTTTGAGGCTGTAAGTGCCCTGGCCATTCCTACTGCACCCAGTCTTTACCCTTTATGATCAGTTTCCTCACTACACCCCAAAACTGTATTCCTAAAAGACAAATTATGTTGTTTATGTGCTCAAAACTTGTCCTTCTTTTCCTTCCCCTCTGGACTGGTGCACCTGCCCTTGTGATTCGGCTGCTACTAGCTTCTCCTCTCCACTTGGCAATGCGCGCAGCCCTGTTCCAGCTACACTCTACTGTGCACTTCAATTGGTTGACTGTTCATGTTTGTCCTGGTCTCTAGGTCTCGACACATGCTAGCCACTTGAAATACCCTTTGCTTTCTCTTTTATTGCTATCTGAAATTCTCCTCAACTTTCCTGTACCTCAGATAGTGAACTCTCTTTGTGCTTTAGATTGCAAATAGATCAAAGCCCATGATTCATTATGTGTGGTGTAAATTACATGCTCCTCAGGTGTGGTCTCCTGTAATTAACATATGCTGTAATGGCCCTATATGCCAGAGTTATACCCACCACAGCCATCTAGGTAATGAATGGAAAGACTATGTGTGTCCTCAGAGTCTAACATGATTGTAAACAAATGATGTGCTCAAGGAGCAAGGGAGAGGCAAAGCAGAGTGAAACTAAGCCTTCTGGAAAGGAGTTAGTACCTTTTCTAGAGAAAAAAGGGCAAAGCAAGCATCAGACTTTGTTCTGTTTTCTGTGGGCTCTCTGGTGACAACCGTCACTGTCCTTGTGTGCATCATCCCTGGAAACTCTACCAAAGTAAATATTCTCCTAGGTGTCTAGCAAAAAGGAAAGCTATTACTTAAGGAAGTGTTTTCTGATAATAAGTCACCAAGAAGAGACTCGATATCCTAGGAGCATATACACGGGGAGGAGGTCCCCCTCAGTCCCAGACATAGGAGAAGGGAGTAGAGGGGGAAGCGGGAGGGAGGAAAGCAAGGGAGGATACAAGGGATGGGCTAACAATTGAGATGTAATATGAATAAATTAATAATAATTTTTAAAAAAGGAAGTGTTTTCTAGGAGTGACAAAGTTTCGAAAGTGCCAAGTCACACTTGAATGTAAGAAAAACTACTACAGAAACAGCATACAAGTCACGATTGTCCATTTTCATGGTATTTGTGAGACCCTTTGTTTAACTTCTTTCTATCAGACTTCCTACTACTTCATTAGGTCTCCTTCTTTTACCTGATTCTTAAACCTGGATGCTTAGAAAAACATCATTTACGCCATAGGTTCTTTCTGCTCAGGCATGTGGCTCCATTTCATCATTCTGAAAAAGCTCACTTATGCACATAAACAAAAACCATCTTCCTTCAGCTCTACATTTTAGTGCTAATGCCTGTGGGGCAACTCAGATCAAAAGTCCCCTAGACAACTCTCACCACATATGCACAATGGATGTTTCTTTGACTTTTCCTACTATTGACCTAACTAAACTCCCAGACCCCAAGCTAAAGTCCCCAGAGGCACTTGGCAATTACCCTATCAACTCACCTTTGCCATATAGGCTACATGCATTAAATATACAAAAGCTATTCATATATCTTTAGTTTTCTCTTGTGATGCCATTAGTTGGATATTCCAAATGCATTTAGATTTTTTTGCCATACTTTGGTATTAATAAACCAAATAGAACTTTATGATCTTATCTTAACTTCTGCAAGTGCCTTCTAATTCCTTCCCATGCTGACCTTGCCCACTTCTCTTCTATCTTCTACTATTACATTTATGGCTTCTGAGGAGACCGAACCTAACTCTGAAAATACCAGTCTCTTCTTCCCTGATGACAATCTTTATTTGCTCTTTAGTAATGGCAGTCATCTAGTGCTACTCAAAGTGCAAAGCTTCTAAACACACAGTGGTCACTTCAGTCCATCTGAATACTAATCTCACATAAGAGACTTGAGATTCCTTGACTTGGATGAACATTCAGTGTTGAAGACTGTGTGACTCCTATGACCATGTGAAGAAGATGGACAGCTTCTTGGCCAGCTTCCTTCCATCTCTCCACCCAACCAAGCCCTTCATTATCTCTTTAAAAATTTTTAAAATATACTTTATTAATTTATTCGTATTACATCTCAATTGTTTTCCCATCTCTTGTATCCTCCCATTCCTCCCTCCCTTCCATTTTCCTCTTACTCCCTTCCCCTATGACTATAACTGAGGGAGACCTCCTCCCCCTGTATATGCTCATAGGCTATCAAGTCTCTTCTTGGTAGCCTGCTATCCTTCCTCTGAGTGCCACCAGGCCTCCCCATCCAGGGGACATGGTCAAATATAGACCCTTCACTATCTCAATCTGTTTGTTCTGACTTCCATTCACAGCACACTTTGTTTCACTCTCTGCTCACTCATCTCTCACACAAGATTCCTTCATTTGTCACCACACCTCTTTAGACCTGCCATCACTGACCTCTTATCTCCTTCTCATCTTCAGAAAAACAGCAGAGCTATATCGCTTCAAGGGAGGCTTGCTTAACCCACAGCCCACCCAGAAGTCATCCTTTCATTGACCTTTAACCCCTGTTAGGTCCAGGTCCCCAATGTGTCAGTAGCTGCTCTTCAATGCTTCTCATGAAACTCTGGCTACAAGTCATTACAGGTTGATGCAATTTGCTTACAATGAATCATTATAAATTTCTCCCTCTCTAAACTATGATGCCCTCAAGAGTAAGGGTCTGGACTTCATGTCTGGAAGGTCAAAGGGTACAACAATGCCTGCTGGGACATGCAGAGGCCATGAGGGGGCCTAAAGCTGTTGTTATACAGCAACAATGCATTTGAGTGGGGATCTTCAGAAGCCTCTCCAGAGGCTAGTTTCATGTTGAGTTTTCTTTCTTTCTTTTTTTAATTATTTTTGTCTTCTTGCTGTTGTTATTTTTTGTTGTTGTTGCTTTGTTTTGTTTTGCTTTGTTTTTGATACAGGATTCCTGTGCAGCCCTGGGTGTACTGCAGCTGGCTTATGTAGACCTCTAACTCAGAGATCTGCCTGCCCTAGCCTCCCGAGTGCTGGGATTAAAGGTGTGCACTACCATGCTTAGATGGTATTGGTTTTTTTTTCTTCTAAATTTTAATTTGTAATTTGTTCACTCTACATCCCTATTATAGGACCTTCCCTAATCACTTCCTGATCCCACTCTCCCTCTCTTGTACTCTCTTCCTCCCTCCCCTAGTCCTCAGAAAGGAGGAGCCTTCCTTGCCTAACATCTGACTTGAGCCTATCAAGTCTCATCTGGACTACCTGGATCCCCTTCCTCTGTGGCCTGGCAAGGCTGCCCTGCTTAGGGGGAAGTGACCAATGTGTGTGTGTGGGGGGCAGAGTTCATGTCAGAAGTAGTCCCTATGCCCCATATTATGAGACCCACAAGAAGACTTCCTGCCTATCTTCTACATCTGACTAGAGGGTCTATGTCCACACGGTACATGGTCCTTCGTTGGTGCATCAGTCTCTTCAGCATCCCCCTCCTCTGGCTGGATCTGTTGGCTATATTGGGATCCTGGTGGAGCTCCTAACCCCCTCCAGGTCCCTCTATTGCTCAAGTCTTTCATAAGACTCCCTGTGCTCCATGATGGAATTTGGCTGTGTGTCCCAGCATCTGCTTGGATCTCAGCTAGGTGCATTCTTTCAGAGGACCTCTATGGTAGGCTCCCTTCCTTTTCTTTCTCTTCAACTGCTTCCAGGGTCTATTGTATTTGCCCTTCTGAATAAGAATTAAGTATTCTCCTTAGGGTACTCCTTGTTATTTAGTTCTTTAGGTCTGTGTATTGTAGTGTGGTTATCCTGTATTATGTACCTAATACCTGCTCATAAGTGAGTATGTACCATGTGTGTCTTTCTGGGTCTGGGTTACCTCACTCAGGATGATCTTTTCTAGTTCCATCCATTTGCCTGCAAATTTTAAGATTTCCTTGTTTTTAGTAGCTGAGTAGTATTTCATTGTGTAAATCTAACACAGTTTATTTATGTATTCTTCAGTTGAGGAACATGTAGGTTATTTCCAGATTCTGACTATTATGAATAAAGCTGTTATGAGCAAATGCCTTTGTTGTATGGTGGAGAATGTTTTGGTATATTCCCAGGAGTGGTATGGCTGGGTTTTGAGGTATCACTACTCCCAGTTTTCTGAGAAAGCAGTAGATTGATTTCCAAAGTTTTTGTGCAAGTTTGCACTCCCATCAGCAATGGCGGAGTATTCCCCCTTCCTCATATCCTCACCAGCATGTGCTGTCATTTGAGATTTTGATCTTCGCCATTCTGATAGGTGTATGATGAAATCTCAGAGTTGTTTGGATTTGCAGTCCCCTGATTACTAGGGACATTGAGCATTTCTCTCTCTTTTTTTTTTAACTTTTATTGAATGTCTATGATTTACACATCATGCACCAAAATCTTTCTTAGCCCTCCAGTAAAATAAAACAGACAAACAAAAAGCCTTGTCACAGAAGCTGTAGTGTATCATATAGTATAGCCTTTTGTTAACCTATGTTTACTTTCAAATGTTTATTGCTAAGAGCATGGGTCTGGTTGGAGGCCAACACTATCTTTACCAGATCCTCACTGGGACTGCTGTCAGATATCCCATTGTTGTTGTGTGTCAAGGAGATTCTTAATCTTTGAATCTGCAGATCTGGCCCCTTCATGTATTCTAGCAGGTCATACATGGGGTAGATGTTGGAGTGATGTTCACTCAGAGCCCTGGATCAGAGCTACTCCCTTGTCTTCAGGGCAGGGCCTGCTCTCTTGCTCCCATATCATCATGGCAGGGCCAGCTCTCCTGTTCCTGTGTCTCAGGGCAGGGCCAGGTCACCTATTCCTTTTTCCTCAGGAAAGGGCCCACTCTCCTGCTTCCATGTCATCAGGGCAGGGCCGGCTCACCTGCTCCCATGTCATTCATCATTTCTTTAAGCGTTTCTCAGCCATTAGATATTTCTCTGTTGAGAATTCTCTTTTTAGTTATGTACCTCATTTTTAATGTATTATTTGGCTCAGTAGTGTTTAATTTCTTGAGTTCTTTTTATATTTTGGATATTAGCCCTTGGTCAGATGTGGGGTTAGTGAAGACCTTTTCCCAGTCTGTAGGCTATTGCTTTGTTCTGTTGACAGTGCCCTTCGCCTTACAGAAGCTTTTTACTTTCATGAGGTCACAATTATTAAGTGTTGATCTTAGAGCCTGAGCTATTGGTGTTCTGTTCAGGAAGTTGTCTCCTGTGCCAATGAGCTCAAGTCTTTTCCCCACTTTTTCTTCTAACAGATTTAGTGTGTCTGGTTTTATATTGAGGTATTGGACTTTAGTTTTGTGCAGGGTGATAAATTTGGATCTATTTGCATTTTTTACAAGTAGACATCCAGTTAGAATAGCACTGCTTGTTGCCGATGCTACCTTTTTTCCTTGTGTGGGTATCTTTGTCAAAAATCAAGTGTCCGTTGGTATGTGGGCTTATTTCTGTGTCTTCAATTCTATTCCTTTGATCCATCTGTCTCTTTGTCTGCCAGTACCTTGTTTTTTATTACTGTTGCTCTATAGTACAGCTTGACATCAGGGATGGGAATGCCTGCAGAAGCTCTTTTATTGTATAGGATTGTCTTAGCTATTTGGGTTTTTTTCCCAAATGAAGGTGCGAATTGTTCATCAAAGATCTGTAAAGAATTTCATTGGGTATATACCATGTAAGTCTTTCTGATTCTGGGTTAACTCACTCATTATGATCATTTCTAGTCCCATCCATTTGTCCACAAATTTCGGGAATTCCTTGTTTTTAATAGCTAAGTAGGATCCCATAGTGTAAATGTGCCACAGTTTCTTTATCCGTTTTTTGACTGAGGGGCACTTAGGCTGTTTCCAGGTTCTGGCTATTATGAATAAGGCTGCTATGAACATGATTGAGCATATGTTCTTGTTGTGTGGTGGAACATTTTCTGGGTATATTTCAAGGAGTGGAATAGCTGGGTCTTGAGGAAACCCTATTCCCAGTTTTCTTAGAAAGCACCAGATAGATTTCCAAAGTGGTTGTTCAAGTTTGCATTGCCACCAGCAATGAAGGAGTTCTCCTTTTTCTCCACATCCTCACCAGCATGTGATGTCACTTGAATTTTTGATCTTAGCCATTCTGATGGGTGTAAGAGTGAATCTCAGAGTCGTTTTGACTTGCATTTCTCTGATGACTAAAGATGTTGAGCATTTCTTTAAGTGTTTCTCAGCCATTCTTTGTCCCACGAAAGTCTTTACTTACCAGGGGTTTGGGACAGATGTGAAGGAATCCTACTAAGACTCTAGGTAAGAGAAAT
Organism: Acomys percivali; assembly: GCA_907169655.1. Lineage (NCBI taxonomy): Eukaryota > Metazoa > Chordata > Mammalia > Rodentia > Muridae > Acomys > Acomys percivali. The sequence goes on along the minus strand of OU015743.1, from coordinate 80,347,880 downwards.
ATAGGAGATGGGGAAATAGAAGGACCTAGGTCATCCTAGAAAACTACAAGAAGAACATCATGATAGGTAGATCCGGGTCCCATGACACTTTGCTCAAACTAATGTACTAACCAAGGACAATACAAGTAGTAAACATCAAACCCCTACTCTGATCTTCCCAATGGATAGGTCATTCTCCACAATTATGTGGAGAGCAGGGACTAACTTGGACATGAACTATGGTGCTCCATATTTGACCACTTCTCCTTGGGTGAGGAGGCCTGATGGCACCCAAAGAAAGAAAAAGCAGGCTACCAAGATGAGATCTGATAACCTATGACCATATAGTGAGGGAGGAGCTCCCGCTCAATCTTAGACCTAGGGCAGGAGAATAGGGTGAAAGTGGGAGGGAGGGAGGAAAGGGAGAATACAAATGATGGGATAACAATTGAGTTGTAGTCTGAATAAATTAATAAAATTAAAAGAAAAATAAATAAATAAAACAATTTAAAAAAGAACTGCATTGGGATTTTGATGGGAATTGTATTGAATCTGTAGATTGCTTTTGGTAAGATAGCCATTTTTACTATGTTAATTCTACTAATACATGATCATGGGAGATCTTTCCGTCTTCTGATAACATCTTCAATTTCTTTCTTCAGAGACTTGAAATTTTTTTCACACAGGTCTTTCACTTGCGTGGTTAGAGTTACACCAATACTATAAATATTTTGTGACTATTTGGAAGGGTGTTGTTTCCTAATTTTTTCCCAGCTTGTTTGTCTTTTTGTATAAGGGAAAGCTACCAATTTTTAAAAATTGATTTTGAATCCAACCACTTTGCTGAAGGTGTTTATCAACTATAGGTGCTCCTTGGTAGAATTTGTGGGGTCACTTATGTATACTATCATATCATCTACAAATAATGATTTTTATTTCCAATTTGTATCCTTTTGATCTCTTTTAGTTGTCCTATTGTTCCATCTAGAACTTCAAGTACTATATTGAGAAGATATGGAAAGAGTGGGCAGCTTGTCTTGTTGCAGATTTCAATGGAATTGATTTGAGTTTCTCTTCATTTAATTTGATGTTGGATATAGGCTTGTTGTATATTGCCTTTACTATGCTTAGGTATATGCCTTGATTCCCCAATCTCTCCAAGACTTTTACGATGAATGGGTGTTAGATTTTGTCAAATGGTTTTCAGCATCTGAGATGATCATGTTGTTTATTTTCTTTCAGTTTGTTTATAAGATAGATTACATTGATAGCTTTCTATATATTGAACCACCCCTGCATGCTTGTAATGAATCCTACTTGTTCATGTTGAATGGTATCTTTGATGTGTTCTTGGATTCAGTTTGCAAGTATTTTATTGAGTATTTTTGCATCGTTGTTCGTAAGAGAAATTGGATTGGAATTCTCTTTGCTGGGTCATTGTGTGGTTTAGGTATGAAGGTGACTGTCATCTCATGGAATGAGTTTGGTAGTATTCCTTTGATTTCTATTTTGTGCAATAGTTTAGAGAACTAGTATTAGCTCTTCTTTGAATTTCTGGTAGAATTCTGCACTGATTCCATCTGGTCCTGGGCTTTTTTGTTGTTGTTGTTGGGGCGGGGAGACTTTTGGAGACAACTTTTATTTTCTTAGGCGATATAGGACTATTTAATTTGTTTATCCGATCTTGACACAATTTTGGTAATTGGTAGCTATCAAGAAAATTGTCCTTTTCACTTAGAGTTTCAAATTTTTTTTATTGGCATATAGGCTTTTTAAGTAGGACCTGATGATTCTTTGGACTCCTCGATATCCGTTGTTATGTCTCCCTTTTTATTTCTGATTTTGTTGATTTGAGTACTTGCTTTTGGCCTTTTAGTTAGTTTGGCTAAAAGTTTTTCTATTTTGTTGATTTTCTCAAAGAATCAGTTCTTGGTCTTGTTGATTATTTGAATTGTTGTCTTTGTTTCTAATTTATTGGTTGTATCCTTGAGTTTAATGATTTCCAGCTATTTACTCCTTTTAGGTGTATCTGTTTCTTTTTGTTCTAGAGCTTTCAGGAGTGCTGTTAAGTTGCCAGTATGGGATCTCTCCAATTTCTTTATGAAGGCACTTATTGCTATGAACTTTCTTCTCAGCACTGCTTTCACTGTGTCCCATACATTTTGATAAGTTTTATCTTCATTTTCATTTAATTCTATGAAGTCTTTTATTTCTTTTTTTAATTTCATCCCTGACTCAACAGTCATTGGGTAGACAGTTGTTCAGTTTCCATGAGTTTTTAAGCTTTCTCTTGTTGTTGAGCTCCAGTTTTAGTCCTTGGTGGTCTGATAAGATACAAGGGGTTATTTTTATCTTTTTGTTTCTGTTGAGGTTTGCTTTTTGGCCAAGAATATGGTCAATTTTGGAGAAGGTTCCATGAGGTGCTGGGAAGGAGATATATTCTTTTGTGTTTAGGTGAAATGTTCTGTAGATATATGTTAGGTTCATTTCATTCATGATGTATATTAGTTTCATTACTTCTTCATTTGCTTTCTGTCTCAATGATCTATCTATTGGGGAGAGTGGGGTGTTGAAGTCTCCCACTATTAAAGTGTGGGAGACTTAAGCTTTAGTAGTGTTTCTTTGATGAATTTGGGTGCGTCTAAATTTGTGGCATAGATGTTCAGGATTGAGATGTCTATATTTCCTTTTGAAGAGTATTAAGTGTCCTTCCCCATCTCTTTTGATTAGTTTTTGTTGAAAGTCTATTTTATTAGATGATAGGATGGCTACTCCAGCTTTCTTCTTGGGTCTATTTTCTTGGAATATCTTTTTCCAACCCTTTACACTGAAGTAATATTTATCTTTATTGTTGAGGTGTGTCTCTTGTATGCAAGAGAATGATGGGTCCAGTTGTGGTTTCCATTCTGTCAGCCTGTATCTTATTATTGGGGAGTTGAGGCCATTGATGCTCAGAGATATTAATGACCAGTGGTTGTTAGTTCCTGGTTTTGTTTGTTTGTTTTTGTTTTTGATTTTGATGTTGGTGGAATGTGTGTGTGTGTGTGTGTATGTGTGTGTGTGTATGTGTGTGTGTGTGTGTGTGTGTGTGTGTGTGAGAGGGAGAGAGAGAGAGAGAGAGAGAGAGAGAGAGAGAGAGAGAGAGAGAGTTCCTTTCTTTTGGTTTTTAGGATATGGATTATTTACTTTCTATGCCTTTCTGAGTTTAGTTAGCCTCCTTGAGTTCGAGTTTTCCTTGTAGTATCTTCTGTAGATCTAGATTTGTGGCTAGGTACTGATTAAACTTGGTTTTGTCATGGAATATATTCTTTTTTCCATCTATGGTGAATGAAAGTTTTGTTGGGTATAGTAGTCTGGGTTGCCATCTGTAGTCTCTTTGTGTCTGCATGACATCTGTCCAGGCTCTTCTGGCTTTCATTCTCTGTTGCAAAGTCTGGTGTGATTCTGATAGGTTTGCCTTTATATGTGACTTGGTGTTTTTCTCTTGCAACTTTTAATATTCTTTCTTTTTTCTATACATTTAATGTTTTGATTATTATGTAGGAGGAGGATTTTCTTTTGTGCTCCAATCTATTTAGAGTTCTGTAGGATTCTTGTGTGTTTACAGGCATTTCTTCCTTTAGATTGAGGAAGTTTTCTTCTATGATTTTGTTGAAACTGTTTTCTGGGCCATGGAGCTTGTAGTCTTCTTCTTCTAGTCATATTACTCTTAAATTTGGTGTTTTTATAGTGTCCTGGATTGTTTGGATGTTTGTGTGAGGAACTTTTCAGTTTAACGTTTTCCTTGACTGATGTATCAATAACTTCAGTAGTGTATTCTGCATTTGAGATTCTCTCTTTCATCTCTTATATTCTTTTGGCATTGCTTATGACTGTGTTTCCTAGATTTTCCAACACTAAGATTGCTTCAGATTGTGTTTGTTGTTGTTATTGTTGTTTCTCATTCCCCTTTTTAAATAGTTCTATTTCAGGAATTCAGGAGCTGTGTTAAAAACTTAAAAGCGGCCAAATGAATAATAGATATTCAGCCTGGGTTCTGTGAGAGATGTCTGGAAGGTGAGATAAAGAAAGCCACTTAGAGAAGTTTCCTCACTGTTCACAAGTCTTAGGCTCTGAAAGTGAGTAAAAGCATTAGCAAAAACTAGAGGACATACAAAGAGATGAAAGAAAGAGGGATGGAGAATATAAAGATGGGTTCTCTGAGTTTTCTCACCAGTAGAAGCCAGCCCTGGCCTCTGAAAAGCATGGAGTTTTAGCACAAATGATTCCATATGCCCTTCAGTGTATTTTTAAAGATCTGAAAAATTCTAATGTAGAGTGTCATAGCACAAAATCATATGCTTAGGATCCTAATCCAGTCTGCCAGGTTTCTGCCTATGAAAGCTCAAAGCTTCCAAAAGAATTCATTGCTTGTTCTAGGTAGAACCTAAGGCAGAGCAACTGTCTGCCTGTCTCTGTCATAGCTTAGACATGTAACTTTGGAAACACCCATTAGCAAAGCCAGGTGAGTTTAACCTGGACCAAATAATGTTTTTCTTTTACTCTTTCTCTATTTGCTTCTTTCAAAAATTTTTTTTCAAGAAATTTCAAATTTCTCTATGAAGCCTTGCTGTCCTAGATTTGCTTTGTAGACCAGGCTGGCCTTGACTCTTAATTATGAAGATCCACCTGCCTTCAATTTCCTGAGTGCTGGGATTACAGAGGATGCCACCATGGACAACTATAATCATCCTTTTTCATTCCTACTTTTTGAAATTTCTATTTCCCTGTCTCTACTCAAACCCTCAGCTATCCCAGTTTCTATTCATCCATTCTTTCTTCAAAGCACTCTCTAACTTTTGTATACACTGGGGTTGGGCTTAGTCCATACTAGACTCTCTTTTGTTTGAAGAAGTTGGTTCTTGATTGGCATCTGTCCTTACCTTTCACTTAGTACATGATGTGGCCTATTTTCTATTGTGCATTCAGAAATATCTATTCTCACATCCTGGTGTAGGTGATTCTAGAGATTCATGTGGGACAATGAGGCTGATAGTCTTGAGGAAATGGCAATTGGCAAGTAGAGGACCAAATATGACCAAATCATTGTTGGAAGAGAATGATGCTCTCAGAAATACACATTATTAGTGACATGTTTTAAACAAAGAAAATGTCTAACAAGGAAAATATTTTGAGACCTAAGTTGAATCTCTTTGAAGTCCCATTTCATGATGCAGAATTTTAAATAAGAAATATCCTGATCCTGTAAACTTAGTCTCTTGCCTTCATGTTTTCTGCTTTAAAATTCACTGTTTTCTCAGCTATTATAATTTGGATAAATAGTGTCCCCTCTCCAAGACTTGTAGGGTTCCCAATAACATTTTCAGAGGTGAAGTTTTTGAGAAGCAATTGGATCTCAAGATGTCAGACCTAAATCAATGGTATAATGTATTGTTGAATTCTACAATCCACAGTAGACTTGGTTATCTCAGTGCAGTGAAAACTGGAAAGCTGGGCCTGGCTGGAAGAAGTAGTACCTGAAAGGATCTCTTGTTCCTACCTCCCACTCTCTATCCTTCTAGACCTTCATGAATTGAGTGATCTCATGTTACATACTTCTTCTGCCATGACAATCTTCTTCATCACAAGCCAGCAGCAAAGGAGCCAATAGACCATGCTCTGAAACCTCCAGAACCAAGGACTAAAATAGTGCTTTTCTCCCTTAAGCTGATTGTACTCAGTTATTCTGTCACATTCATAAACAGCAATTAATACATGAACCTTTATTTATATCAGTAAAAATAGCTATTACTAAAATTATTTTTATCATACAAGAAAACAATAATGTAAGAAAATTTATTACATAATTTATAATTTTGTTATTTATATTTGTGAACAAGACTTAATTCAGAAGTCATGAGTTGATTGTTTATTCCTTAGCTATGTGTAGTCTTTAATAGCTACACAGTTTCTTTTGTAGCTGTACAAAGAATTGTTTAATTTAGCCTTAATTTATTAAAGCCCACCAAAAAATTCCCTTGCATTAAGAAAAGTAAAATAAAAAATATCAGATACAATCAATAGATTGACTGAAATTCATTAATTTAGAATCAATATATAGAACATTACAAGAGTAAGCATCCATCAGATTGAAACTGGATAATCTTAATGTGCCTTAATAATTGCATAAATGATCAAGTGATTTTCCTTGCAAATGCTCTGAGGGCATGCATTTCATTATTCATTGTTTTGTTTTACTGAAGTAACATATCAGTCATATTTTAATATGTATGGGTGAATATAATCATGTTAGGGCAATGGTGGGGGATAAACTTCTTCCTGTTTCAGAGAGTTTACACCTAACAGTCAACTGCTGCCCAGGACTAATGCTGTATCTTGGCACATGTGGGCAACTGTAATTCTTTGTAATCCAAAAGATGAGATCCTATTATAAAAATAGAAGTAGGAAACACTAGATAAGTTAAAATCCAGAAATTTTTAAGTATTTGAGTCAGGCAATACTTCATATATCAAACATTAATTTAATAACTACATATAAAGTAACAAAAACCCAAGACACTGATGAGATTGAAAGGTATCAGATTTGATGGCCAATAGATTCCTCTGCCTAAATTAGTGTTCTTGGACTATACATAGGTGCACTCCCTCCTTCATGAATGCTTGTTTATAATTGATATTAGAAAAATAACATTTCTTTAGAGATTACATTTAGTCTATCAAATTGGGACTATACATATGTAAGGATTCATTCAGTTATCGTCTCCTTAAGGGTCACTGGCAACTTCCTTTGCCTGTTTCGCAGACAGACCTGTAGAAGAGAAAGAAAGGAAAATGCATTCAGCAACGCATGGATAGAGTCGCATATCAGAAGGAGAGACTAGGACTTGAATGCCTTCTTCTACTCTGTATAATGTCTTCCTATGGCAATGATCTTGGCATACACTGATCTCACCTACATTGACCACATGTTTCTAATAGTATGTAAGTTCTGGTATCTGCATAAAATTCTGATTGGATTGTTATTTTGTATTTTTTATGCAGTGTGCCATAATTATATCTAGTATTTTTTGGTTCACCAATTATGACATAAACATTTTGGAAGAAAATTATCAATCTCCACACTGCTTACAGGGCTTGGAGAAATGCTTTGCATTCAGTAAAATTGTCAATAAATATTTATTTAATGAGAGAGAAGGAACAAAGGGAGAAAAGATTGCAGAGCAATCCATTTTTTTTTTCCTTTTCTTTTTTAGTTTCTCAAAACAAGGTTTTCCTGTAGCCTTGGCAGCTTGGCTGTCCTTGACTTGCTTTGTAAACCAGCTTGGTCTTGAACTCACATCCACCTGACTCTGCCTCCCTGAGTGCTGGGAGTAAAGGTGTGTGCCACCATGCCTGGCACCGCTTTCTTCTTTACCCAGAATTCATTATTTACTCCAATAAACCCCAGATAACTCCTTTATTTGACTAATTCCTATCACCCTTGACTACCACTCTCTCGACCCTCAGTCAGAATTGTCTGGTGCATGGACTTATCCTAACAATGCTTAATCATCAGGATTTTGTCTAGAAGACTGTTTATTATCTATTTTGTCCATGCCTTTTTCCCCTTCCATACATTCCTTAATGATAAACTAAACAGTTTGGCGTGCCACCCACAATTATGATGTGCTATTTTCTGGTATATTTCCAAATCCACTTATTAGATATTAAAAAGCAGAGTGACAGAGATTCTAGGAGCTCTTGGAATGAAGGGCAGTATAACTATGTACCATGCAAAGAACATTTGGAAGATAAAATGGCCTTGACAGCTGTGGACCTAATGGTAAAGTTATTCAGTGGAAGACAAGTGAAAATGCACTGAAGCACAAAGAACACTGGAAGGGCTTAAAGCTGACAGCAAGAAAGATAGGATTTGTTTCTACCACATTTCCAAACAAAAGATTTTAAGGAGTTTTATAATTTATATAATATCTTTTCATTACGTAAATATGATAGAAAAAACAAAAGCAATTGTCATATTACAAAACACAACATTAAGGATATTTTTCTAATCATTTATATTCAATAAATATGAATTTTTTATGTTTGTGCCTATATTTTACGTAACAAAAATTAGTTTACATTTAACATTCCATCCTATGACTTGATCTCTTTTTATAAAAATACTGGAAAAAATCTTTACATCAAAATCAGGATGTATGTGTGTATTTGTGTGTTTATGTATTCTAAATATATAAATGTTCTTGTTTTGTTTTGTTTTGTTTTGTTTTTCAAGATAAGGTTTCTCTGTGTAGCCTTGGCTGGCCTTGACTCGCTTTGTAGACCAGGTTGGCCTTGAACTCACAGCGATCCACCTGTCTCTGTTTCCCGAGTGCTGGGATTAAAGGCGTGTGCCACCACCACTCGACTGAATGTTCATTTATATATCTGATGCTTCTTAATAGGATCAAAGTTCTCTAGTATGTAAATGTATAAATTTAAAATTAACTTTTGTTGTTGGAAACTAGATTTTTTTCTACTTTTATATGCTTTCCATGATTGCTATAAAAACTTTCTCATTTTGTAGTATAACATTTTCGTATTTTATTTAAAACATATGGAGAAGAATGGACTATTATGATAGCTATATAAAATGCATTGAAAAGATTTTCTTCAAGTGATTTCCTAATATGGAATTCACATGTCAATGAGTAGCTAGGGCAGGACAAAACCAAAGAACAACCATGGGAGACTCCAGCGGCTGAGAGGCCCCCTTTTCCAGGGTCCACAGTGACTCAGAATAGCCACATGTAAGGGGTACTGAGAAAAGAGTGCACCCATGGGTGAAGAGATGGGTAGAATATTTCAAAGTTTTTTTCTAATTTGACATTTTGCAACTCGGAGAGTATGAAGTGAAAACACAACTCATTTGCTTCTTTCTGAGATATGTCAAGAAAAGATAATTCTGAACTTTATTATATTTTAAAATGTCTGGTGTACAGTTTTTGCACACCAGAAAGCACACACTTCACAGAAGGCAGTGTTTGCTGTTCTGAAACTCCAGGAGATAATCAATGGCAACACGCAGTCTAGCACAGTTGGGAAGTATGGTTCTAGCTCGTACCTATCTAGATTCTAAAGTTAGATTCTAGAAGTTATTTGTCCAAAGACAGAGAACAGAGGAAGTGGAAGGGAAAGGGAGAAGGAAGACAACGTGACACAAACTTTCTTTCTCATGCAATCATAAGCAATATGTATTTTAAACAATCTGAGCTATGACCAATTTTAGAGAATGACTACAATTACCTGTCATTGGTATTAAATGCCCTGAGCAAACATACCAGAGTAGGCCAGGGTAGGACAGGAAGAGCATGGGACACAAAGAAGATCAGCAGAACCTGTACAATTGAAAGAAAAAAGGTAATACACTAGATCTAGACCAAAATTAAAATTTTCTGTTAGCTTATTTCATTCCTCAAGAAAACTAATCACAATTAATATCAAACTTGCACCTACAGTATGTACAGAATGACAGTGGCATTTTACATCTTAACACTGTGTAGTTTATCATTCTGTAACCCAGTCACTTTCAATTTTAAAGTTTTTTTTGTTTGTTTGTTTTTGTTTTTTAAATCAAATACAGAGGAAAATAGCTCTCTTGGTCATATCCTGGGAAGACTCCCATCTAGATTGCAGTCAGTGTTTGAGGCTCAGTTTGAGTTAGACTGAATAGCCATGTAAACTATATTATGATGCTACAAAATATAGAAAATTTCATCGTCCTAAAGCTGGAGATTTACATTTGGCAGTGTACCTGAAATAACAAACCATGTTTATAACAGGGGGCTCACAATATTACATGCAATGGAATTCCCCTAAACAAAGTCATAAGGCAGAAAGGGAGACTGAGCTGTTCTCTAAAGAAAGGGGAGAATAGTGACTACTAGGATGATGGGACATCACTGTCTTATTCCAAAAAAAAGTGGAAAAAGGAAATGAGGAAAAATCAGAAGATATAAAGCTATGAAGGAATACACGTTTTAAAGAGAAAGAAAGTGGGGAAGAGCACAAAAGAATCCTTGCTAGCTCTAGGAACACCAGTCCTTGGTGTTATGATAGATGATCTGCGATTTTGTTTATTGCTCAAGGATTTTGGACAACATTATACTATATCTGCTCTTTTAAGGGTCTAAATGCACAACTGTCTATAAAAAAGACTTATAAGTGGGAAAGTAAAAGAAATTAACTTGAAATTCATCAAAACCACTCAAAAACTTTTTTTTTCTTCATGGAGCATTCATTGTAGAGAATTCGATTAAGGGCTATCATGAGAGGTCAGTGGCTAAAGTATTTGCTGTGTAACCATGAGCACCAGAATTTGGATCCTCAGCACCCATGTTAAAGCCAAATGGATGTAATGGCTCACCTTTATCATCCTAGCCCACTGTATGTGACATAATGACAGGGGATTCCTGGAGCAAGCTGGCTTTTTAAATTGGCTGACTCCATGACCTCTGGATTTGAATGTGAGGCCTTGCCTCAATAAAAAGGTAGAAAGGACTGAAAAACATGTTATTCTTGGGCATCCATATGCAGATTTATATGTGCACACATATCCATGCATATATGTGCATCCACACATGAAAACACATATACTCACTAGATATATGTATAAGTTAAATAAAAAGAATTTATTAAATATCTGCTTCAACTAGAAGACATTGACTATTCAGTTATTTTTACATAATTCATCAGTGAACTTGCAAAAGCATGATTTATGCTACTAATAGACTAGGATTCAAATCTTATCCTATGTAGGATCATGAGTAGGCTAACATTTCTCATCATTTGCAATAAGCAAAGCATCCCTGGAATATCAGCAAGGAATGAGCATTTAGCATTTTTATGGTTTTTAAATTCAATTGACTTGGAGAGATATAAAAGACATGAAAACGGGACTGAAATGTAGGAGAAGTGGAGAGTGGGAAATGGTGGAGAATGTGGTATATTTTTAGATGGCTTCCATGTTATAGAGTTTAGATGAATTCTTATTCTTTCCATGCTTGAGTACACACTAGAACTTGAAGATATTAAAAGTACTGAGAAGTAACTATGTAATCTCTAATTAAGTTTATTAACTAGACATGCTAGTTGTCAAGGTACAGGCACCTAATAAGCAAATACTAATGAGTGCTTATAATGTAACTTAGGAGAATGAAGACTAAGTTCTTCCTAGTTGACTAACTCTTTAATTAGATAAATGCAATGGTCGAGGCAAAAAGTTGTCTATAAATGGTACAAACTAAAAAATATCATTTTAATTACTAACAATGGACAATATTCTGTGTCCTAGTATGAAAGAGGATGTCACATTTAATTTATGTCTCAGAATGCACAGAAAAGCCATGTCTTTGGTTTGAACAATGTTTAATTATACTAAAGATGATATACAGTTCTAAGCTATTTTGTCAACATTTCAAAACAAGTAATTTTGAAGGAATTTGGCAGTATGTTTTGAACAGTTGTTCTACTTTTAATAGCTGACTATGAGACTGAAGACATGTCTGATGTAATTACTAAGTAATATTTATTTTATTCTGTCAAAAATCTAATTTTTATGTTTATCATATATGCCTTCCTTAATTTTCTGGATGACTTTCCTCATAGATAATAATTTGGAACACAATGTAAACATAATGAAATCAAGTTGAAGTTTCTATTAAAACCAGATTTCTTGCCCAAATGTATTAGTGTCTCTGTGCCTTTCTCTCCTTATTTTCTTGTGTTTTCCTTATGCTACATAGTGCATTGTGGAATGATCCCTCCCTTTATGCTATGTATATGCACATTTGTTCACAGTATAGGTTTTTTTTTTTTTTGCTTCTATTATAATATGAATGTCAGATGCCCTTTATAAGGGATGGTTGGCATTGTTTTGAGAGGTTCTAGAACCTTGGGGAGGCAGAGGCCAATGAGAGGAAGTCCATCACTGGACATAGTTCTTGAGGTTTTATGGTCTCACTCCACTTCCTGTATTGTCTCTGCTTCCTGGACTGTGGTAAAGTGAGGAGTCCCAGCCCTATACTCACATCACAGCACAGTGAATTCCATGATGCCTTCACTTATGTAATGAACTGCAGCCTCCCACACCATTAGATGAAATAATTGCCTCCTTTAAGTTGCTTCTTATCAGGTATTTTGTCACAGCAGTGAGAAAATAACAAATATAGCTGTCATAGATGTAGAGACATTCCTAAGTAGAGCACACAACCTTACATTAGGCTAGAGTGTACATTGCTATTTGCACATTCTTGTGAAGTGAATATTTTTAAAAGGTTAGTTTATAAAACAAAAGTAATAATACACTTTATCTTGGTTGTTTTTTGATTATACACAATTTATTTAATAGCTTAAGATCATTGAAAATACAATGCCAGAGCATTATGCAGTTGAATAAGCCAGCCATGTTTGTCATGAGGTACCTGTGTTCATGTGATGTGGGTGGCACTCCACTACTTCTAGTGGTTTCTTAAATTAAAGCCTAAGCATTGCTGGTATCTGCTCTTCTGCACAGTCAGTGCAGACAATCCCTGCACACTACCCCCACCCAAACATACACACATCAGGTTTAAAAAGACACACCTAACATAGCATCTCTATAAACTTAAAATGTCTATCTAGACCTAAAAACATCTTAATCCCTAAACAAGTAAGCTTAATTGTAAAACTAAGCTATCTGGTCTTCAACTCCATTAGAGAATTGGGAAGGAATAAAATTAATTATCTGAGTAAACAGGAAATGCAGGCTAGCAGCTTCCAAAGTGAAAAAAAAAATGATAGAGACAGTTTGCTACCTGCACAGTCACCCAAACTCTCTATAACGTTGGAGCATCATCTTCAGCCTTCTGGCCCAGTATATCTGACAGACATATTTGTGAGGTAGGAACTTTTGAGGAGGTGCTTACCCTGAGGAGGTGCTTAGCTGAGTTTAGCCTCACCAAGATAGGAAATATGTTTTCTTCAAGGCTACCAAATAAAAATAGCCAAACCACTGTGAACGTAACATTAATATAATTCCTGATTGTTTCGTGGTTCTCCTTACTGTCTATAGTTTATTTTATATGTGTTTAATAATATAAATATATATGTAAAAAATTAAAAATATTTTCAAAAACACACCTAATAGATACTTATACACAATCACTCTACAGTAACGCTCGTTACTAAATTAAGATGTAATGACTTGGTTAATCCACTCTAAATCTTTTTAAGGTAAAGTAGTACATCAGCAACAGGTGGCCAAACACACGAGACAACATTAATGTAATATAGAAAGTGGAGACATTTACTGATTACAGCTTCACATAGATGTGCACAATGAGGGACTAGCAATTCATCTTCAAGCCCAGGAACTCAAGTTCACACATAGTAAGTGATGCCTAAATCCTTTTTTTTAATTTCTGTGATAAGATGCCATGACCAAGGCAAAATTGAAATACAAACATTGAACCTGGGGCTTAAGTTTCCTGAGGTTAGTAGAGTCCATGGCCACCACTGGGGAGGGGCATAGCAACCAGGTAGAGAGGCACTGGAGCAGTTGCTGACAGCTTATATTGAGAGGAGAGAGGAGGAGTGAGGCAGGAGTGCTAAACCTGGGAATCATGGAATGACGTGGGCATTTGAAACCTCAAAGACCACGCCCAGTGACACACCTTCTACAACAAGGCTGCACTTCCAAATCCTTCCCAAACGGTTCCTCAGACTGGGGACTAATTAATCAAACATAGAAACTAATAGATGTCATTCCCAGTTAAACCACCACACTGATCACATTTCCAGAATGATTATAAAATATCTTACATTGCATATAAAAACTAAGGTTCAATACATGTCAGTTTTCTTTCTTTTCTCACCTTTTTATAAGGTATTTTTTGGGGGTTTTGGCTTTTTAAGACCTTAAAACGTCAAGTACTCTAAAGTGTACTGGCATGCTTTAGTATTAAAAATACTCTACAAATATACTAGGTGGTTCCATTTTATGCTAGGCTATAGGGGAGTTTTCAAATTTGTTGTTAAATAAGAATTCTTTCAGAACATTTCATGACTCGTTCAAAATTATAGATGTTTTAAGCTCTGTTTTTAGGTTTCTTCCTTAAACCTTCTATTGTACCTGTCTATAGCCCCAGCCTCTACAGTCACCCCCAAGTTAAGCACACCGAGGACTGGCAGCTGGTATCTGCAAATGAGAGAGTACATGCGGCATTGGTCTCTCTAGGCCTGGGTTACCTTAGTCAGTGTAATTTCCAGTTCATCTATTTCTTACAGATTTTGTCTTTATTTACTGTTGTATGCAATTATATGTGCATCTGTACCACAGTTCCATTATCCATTCTTCAGATGGACATCAAGCTGGTTCCATTTTGTAGCTATGGTGAAAAGAGTTGCAGTGAACATGGATGTGCAACGTGTCTAATAGAATATGGGGTCATTTGTGTATCTGCTCAGGAGTGGTAGGAGCCGGGTGACATGGAATTTTTACTGTTAGCTTTCTAAGGGCCTCCACACTTGTTTTCATAGTGGCTACATCAGTTTCCATTCACACCAACAATGAATAATGACAGTTAATTCCTCTCATGCTCATATGATGTGTTGTCATTTATTATTTTTTTTTAATGAAAGCCATTTTGACTAGGGTAAGTGCCATTGAACTGGAATGGGAGAACCCTTATTCTGGAGCTGGAACTGGTTAAGTGGAAGAGGTATATGAGTTTATGACAGAGAGGGATGACCAACACTAAAGATGTCTGGAAACCAAGAAGAAAATCTACCGGTGAATATCCTCTTGGGGGCTCATAAGTTCTTAAAAACCAAATCATAGTAGCAGATATGGAATACTTGTCTACACATTGTTGGTCAGGAGTTCTGGAAGATCTGCTAAGCTGCCCACCAGAGCTTGATGGATAAAGCCATCTAGCTAAAGATATGGCACTTTGGGCAAAATATGCAGAAATCAAATAGAAACTGACCTGGAAACTTCCTCCCTCCAGGCTAACTTTAATAATGCCAGTAGACTCATCGACAGCCTTACCTGGTCAAAGTGCCAAGAGTCAGTTATAGTGGAATTCATGACCCTAAATGGAATGCTTATATCAAGGTCCCCACCAAGGCTCAGGGGACATTATAAGAAAAAGGAACAGAAATATGGGGAGGGTAAAGGATAGAGAACTATGCTACAATAGACATTTTTTTTTTGCATGTAGCATGGCTGTTATATTCATGAAGTCATTGCAGTTGTGGCTGCACACATAAAACTTGAGCAAGATTGGGATCATCAACATTTCAATATGGCATGGGAGGGGCTTATGAGGACCCATCCCTCCCTGAGGACATTTTGACAGTTAGTGCTTGCTGTAGGATGTGCTGCCACTTTTATAAATGGTATAGCTATGGATAAATTTCTGTGCTACAGCAAATAGCCTACAAACCATGACCATTAAAACAAACCTAACTAAAGTCAGTCACACACACACACACACCATGAAAATAACTTGAGGACTTGGA
>OU015743.1:80268598-80332351 GCA_907169655.1 Acomys percivali | reverse complement strand
AGAAGAAGAAGAAGAAGAAGAAGAAGAAGAAGAAGAAGAAGAAGAAGGGTTTCATGGGAAGAGGACAGAACACTGAGAGAGGCTATGGTGGTTTGAATGGAAATAACTCCCATAGACTCAAATATTTTAATATGTGGTCCTTGGTCAACAGACCAGTTGAGAAAGGATTGGAGGAGGCATGTTACTGAGGGCAGGCTTTGAGGTCTCAAAAGCACACATCATTCCAAGTTAGCTCTCTCTGCCTTGTGCTACTGGGCAAAGGTTTCAAATAGCCTTCACCTGCCATTCCAGTGCCATGTCTGCCTACATGCTGCCATGCTTCCCACAATGATAGTCATGGCTCTGACCCTCTGAAACGCTAAGTACCAAAAAATAAATCCCTTTTTTTTTTTTTGGTAAGTTTCCTAATTTAATTATGTTAGTTTTACATCAATTAGACACAAGTTAGAGTTACTGGAGAGGAGCAAGCCTCAATTGATAAAATGCCTCAATAAGATCAGCCTATAGGCAGGCCTGTAGGGTATTTTCTTAATTAGTGTCTGATATGGGAGGGCCAGATCACTGTGAATGTGCCCACCCTTAGGCAGGTGGTAACAGATTCTATAACAAAGCAATCTGAACAAGCCATGGAGAGAAAGCAAACAAGAAACCCTTCTGTGGTCTCTGTGTCACTTTCTGCCTCCAGGATCTTGCCCTGTCAAAAAACTCCTTCAGTAATGAACAGTGATATGGAAGTATAAGGCAAATTGACCTTTTCCTCCTCAACTTACTCTTTGGTCACAGTGTTCATGCTAACAGTAGAAATCCTAAGACAGTCACGTGTCTTATAAAAAACACACTTACAAAAGTAGCTGAAACCTCTGTAATGAGAATAAAAATATTCAATTTCATCACATCTCCCATCTTTTGAAATCTACATGCATGGTCCCTTATTAGTACCATGAATTCTATGGGTACTTTCCAATGTAAACACTCATCTAAAGATTGAAAGCTGTCATAAGTATATGAGAAAGAACATGTGACATTTGTTTTTGTGGGTCTGGGATATCTCACTGAGAATGATTATTTCCAGTTATACCTGGAAATTTTGTAATTTCATTTTTCTTTATGGCTGAATAATATTACATTGTATGAATGCACCACCTTTTTTCATTATCCTTCTATCAGTTGATGGACATCTAGGCTATTTCCATTTCTTACCTATTGAAAATAGAACAGCAATGAGTACAGTGGGTGAGTATCTCTGTAGTAGAATGCCTAGTCCTTTGGGAATATGTCTTAAAGTGGTGTGGCTGGATCATATGGTAAACCTAGATCTAGCTTTTCTAGTAACAACCACATTGATTTAAATAATTTTAATGGACTTATCTGTTAAATGTGAATACAAAATTTCTTAAAAGTTAACAAGAAAGAAAGAGCATTTATACCGACACCAACCAATGCCAGGTGATGTGAAAATTAATACAAACTTATTGCTAAGGATAAGTAGTTGTATTTCCTTAACAATTCAAATTTATCAGAAAAGTGTACTTCTAAAATTATGTAACATGAATAACAAGGAAATTAAAAAAATCAAATCAAGAGTTACCATACATGAAAGAGAACAAATCCATATCCATGCTAGGAGTTTTTAAACATATATTTCATAGTGATGAATACAATACTGCCTGCCCAAATAGTCAACAATGACATGGAATATATGCCCATCAAAATAGCCAACACCACACAGTAGACATATCAAGAAAACTATTGCTAATGACAGAATTGATTTTTCTCATTGTTGTTCAGGAATGTGTTGCTTCTAAACAATTTTCTCATGCTAGTCATATCCTGGATCACCCATGCAGTATCAACACATCTCAAATGATTTAAAGCAGACACATACAATAAAAGCAAAATGAAAATAGTTAGACATACAAGAAACACTTTCCTTTAACCCATGGGTCTTAAATGAAGAAGGGCTGAAAATGAGCAAGGCCAGCCTCTAGTGTCAGAACCATCTGTTTTCCTCCCAGGTGTGTATTTTGTCATTGGTACCTAGCTTTCCACCAGAAATCTCTGCCTCATGGTCTGTCTATCTGTGGAGTTCTCAGTCCTTCTACTGTCATGTAAGTTTGCAGTAATGAGGCTCAGCCATGAATAGAGAAAATCAAGGCATTCACTCTGCTAGGTCCTTGGTGCCTGTGCTAATTTAGTTTGCCTCTCAATTGAAAGACATTAGGGAAGTTAGTTTACACAGATTTCCTTAGTGCAATCTCATTTGTTTTCTTGAATATATGTAAAAATAATGAAGCGCTATTAATTTCAATATATAGACTGGTGACAGCATTATTATGCTTTAAAACGGTTTCTAGTTTTGTACATCTGATTTGATTTATTAGAGCATGGTTTATAATTCTTAGGTATTAAATTGCTAGCCTTGATGGAGGGAAAAGTTAAGAATGAGTGTCATCTGATAGCAGCCCCCAAAGATATTTTAAGTTGGTGAGGGGAGTATTTGATTTTTGTGAAATTTCAACAAATAATATTAAATGACTATATGGCTGAGGAAAATCTATATGTGGTGCA
The DNA here is from genome assembly GCA_907169655.1 of Acomys percivali. Classification (NCBI taxonomy): domain Eukaryota; kingdom Metazoa; phylum Chordata; class Mammalia; order Rodentia; family Muridae; genus Acomys; species Acomys percivali. Next base: position 80,329,783 of record OU015743.1, on the reverse strand, counting down.
GAATGTTTCTGTCAGAATTCAGTTGCATAGGAAACTAGAGTCAGTGCCACAGCCAATGCTCCAAAGATTGTGTGAACGCTTCTATATGACTTGTGGGACAGGGCAAACCTTTCATGAACTGCTGAATGACATTCCACATAGAAATGACTTACCAGGGAGATAGCTCAGCAGTCAAGTGTGGACATAACTCTTGCAGAGGACCTAAGTTCAGCTCTCAGCCCCTGAACCAAGTGGCGCCCAGCTGCCTTTAACTGCAGCTCTAGGGGTTCTCATGCCCTTTTCTGGCCTGTATAGGTATATGTCTGTGTCATACACCTAGGCACACATACACAAATACATATACACATAAACTTTTTAAAAATAGTAGCACATTTTAATAATTTAACTATGTTCAAAAGCAAAGAACAAAAATATTTTAAGCTACTAGAAAGTCAAGAACATTGTAAGGCTATTTCTCTGAATTCTTTTTGTTAAGTGAGTGATTTTTAAAAAATTATTATTTAATTAATTTATTCAGATTACAACTAAATTGTTATCCCATCACTTGTATTCTTCCATTCCTCCCTCACTCCCCTCTGTCCTCACTCTATTCCTCTCCCCTAGGTCTATGACAAAAGGGGACCTCCTCCCCCACTATATGGTCATAGGCTATCAAGTCTCATCTTGGTAGCCTGCTTTTTCTTTCTTTGAGTGCCATCAGGCCTCCCCATCAAGGGGAGGTGGTCAAATATGGGGAACCAGAGTTCATGTCAGAGTCAGTCCCTGCTCTCCATTTAACTGAGGAGAATGTCCTGTCCATTGGGTAGATCATAGTAGGGGTTCAATGTTTACTACTTGTATTGTCCTTGGTTAGAGCCCAGGGCAGGGTCTTCTCTGAATTCTTAAATGTAATACTCATACAGAAAAATACAAAGTACTATGTAGTTCAGTAATACAAACAATGCCACAAATGCTCATTAATCACCACTCATGTTGATAAATAGAACACTTTCAACCAAATATGAAAGTATTATGTTATAGTAGTATATGGTGTTAACTTCTTAGTTTTTTCCGAGATCATCACTAGCAATTTAATACCTAAGAATTATAAACTGTGCTTTAATGAATCAAATTTGATGTACAAAATGTAAAAAGTAGTTCCCTAGATGTTTCTGTGTAGTACAATAGAAACATGTTTGTACTCTGTTAGTTTGTATTTTCCTACAGGACACATTTTGTTCTCCCTCCTGATCTAAACAGAGAAGGTTGCACTATTGCATTGTGTAGTTTGCTAAAGGGATTTTTTTTAGATTAACAAATTTACCTTACATTTAAATTAAACTGAGTCTTTTAATATAATTCGTTTATTGGTTAAAATCTTACCCATCTATAAATTTAAACAACATGTTCATCCTGAAGGCCCCTCTAACCCAGTGTTCCTGCAATCCACTCTGAGTGATAGGTCTATCTTTTAACCACCTTAATGTGTTTGTCTCAAGAAATGGTGTAACCAATGGTAAGATGTGTATCTATATCTGTGCACAGCAGTAGAGAGAAGAGAAAGTCGATTTCTTGACTTATCTCTGCATCTGCAGTCCACAAAGCCCAGCACGTGGAAGCCACTCAGTACGCATATGTATACTTTTAAGGTCCATAGAGGGGGCTGTTCCAAGCTGATAATCTGGCCTGTATGGCTCGTGAGATTTATGTTGGAAGATCTTAACTGTTTCTAATTTGAGACAAACATGTCCAAGACTGTATGATTTGTGAAAGCGTAGCCAGTTAGTGCAGCCAAAAGAGCCACAGAGAATTCTGAAACAGTTCAGCTGCTGTGAATACACTCAAGTCTTTTCAATAACAAAAAAAGGCAAGGATAAAATCCAAAGCACCAGGGATAAACTTTGCTTCCAAACAGCCAATTCCTCACATTCGTGAAGATGTACTCCATCTGATATCAAAGTCTGTCCCAAAGTATGCTCATCAAGGCTTGAGAATGAACTAAGGTTTCCCTTTTCATTTTATTGTCACTATTTTGTATTTTAAGGCCACACCTAGTGCAAAGATAAGAATATTCCAAGACAAACAAACATGTTTGGTAAAAGGATTAAAGGCATGTGTTATTCATTTATAACTGATTTCTTAAAAAAAATATTGGACGATGTAGCTCCTATTTTTAGTTTAGGGAATTCAACTCCATGAACAAATCTAGCCCAAAGAATTTGCAAAATAGCGTTTCAGTCTTCTTGTTTAAATACACCCTTTCTGATGAGTCTAACAGCTGCTCTTTGTGACCTAGAGTTTTAAATAATGGAAGCATGTAGTTTACAACTTGTAAACCTATAGCTTGCTGAGCAATGTGACACATTGGTTCTGCTATATTTAAGACAAGTGTATTTGGTGAAATTTAGATTTTATATTATTAAAAGTTACCTTTAATTTTTCCAGGGCTTTATGAATTAATTTAACATTTTATAATTTTTATAATTTGAGCATCCCACTACAGACCTAGGGAGGATTTCACAAAAGACTATTACATGAGTCATTCACAGGCATTTGCCCACTATAAATTGTAAAATCTTTTTGATAACCAAAATAGTCCTCACCATTAAGTTTGTAGTAGACACTTGCAATATGACACTGGAATTGATTGTTTTTAACAGATAACTGACTGTAACTACTAAGAATTATTTTTATACTGATGAAATATCACTCTTAAGATGTTCACTATGAGCCACACATGGTGGGGCAGACCTCTAATCCCAGCACTTGGTAGGCTGAGACAGTTGGATTTCTGTGAGTTAGAGGCCAGCCTGGTCTACAAAGAGAGTGCAGGACAGCCAAGGCTGCCCAGAGAAACCCTGTCTCGAAGAGAAAGTTATTATAGTTATATGTCTGCTATGTCAAACATAGAACATATACTGTCTGATGTGGTTCAGGTTATCTAACCTTCGTAGGAAAAGCCTTGTTTTCTAAAGAACATAGAAAGTTTAAAGCAAAAAAAAAAAAAAAAAAAAAAAAAAAAAGTGAATCAAATTGTTACTACAGTTTATATAATATTAAAAGAACAGATACTCCTGTTTGCTGTCAAGTTTTGGCTGTTTTCCCTGTGACAGCTCATCTTCGTCGTTACCACGTTTTGGTTTTTAATACTTTTCCTACTATTCTTGTTCATTACTTTTGTTGTGATAGTCTTAGCTTCTTTCCAGCATGTAAGTCTTTTCACTTACAAATGCTCATAGTATGAAGGTAACTAACATGATCCTTAAATTATCACAAAGCACCAAAGTCTTATGTCCTTTAACTCTTGTGACATGGATAATATAATATCTAATCCTGACTTTGATGACACAACTCTCATATTATGGTAATCCCAAGAGTTCTGAGTTTCTTGATGTTCTCACACCTGTCTGACCTTATTTATCATCAAGTGGTTCTTATTCTTAGGTCTCAGACCATTCATTACCCTCATACACATTTCTTCCACCACTTTCTGTGTTATTCCCACCCATTAGTACTTCATTTTGGACATTGTGATGTAATCGTCTGTGGATCTCCAACATCCATATCTTATACATACTTCAAAGCCAAATCTTGGGAAACTACCCAGAAAGAAATAGCTTAGGTAAGTTAGGAGGTTCTTCTTCAAGATCAAATGCCTAAACACAGATACAGATTCTGTGGCTTCATTTTGTGCCCCACACACTTGTGATGTAACGTGTCACAAACAGCCCTTGACAATGGGAGTGAGGTAGGGGAATTACAGCACCAGAACTGGCCAGAGGGTCTTGGATTTGATCTTTTATCTGTTACTCTGTTAGTAATGAGGTGAGAAGACAGTATTGGGGAGCCTCAACTTCCCATTATATGGTTGAGAGAGGTAATGTTGCAAAGGTTGTATTTGATGGACAGCTCTTAAAAGCCAGAGCATCCATTCTTATAGAAGTGTAGACTGAAATTACAGATGGGCATTCTTCAAAGGGGATTCATGCTCAATGTAATCAAGCAAAGCTTGTATCTGTAGAACTAAGTAGTGACTTTAGTATGCAAATATCTTAGAGGAATATCAGAAACATTTCCTCCATCCCAAAAATGGACAATACTTTAACGATTTAAGCCATCACACCGGTTGTATTTGGTCTGCACATTTACAAGTATACAGTTACTTTGCCCTTTTGGAAAATTTGTCACCACATCAATGACTAAAATTTGCAAATATAGTAATACGTAGAATCTCCCCAAAGTTATTTTACTGCTTTTATTAAAAGTGTTATTTTTCTTTTTAATAGTTTCCTTTGAATCTAAGACTCAGGCAGATACTGTATGACTCTACACTCCATGGTGAATGGTCACATTCCTACTTCTGAGACTAAAAACATTAGGTCAAGAGAAGCAGATGGATCAACAAAAGCCCTGAGTTATGAACCGTTTTCACTGCCCTCTATCCATATAATTCTCTCTGGCCTAGCAGTACCCACAAAGAATAAGTAGCTTTACCATGGCAGGAGCTGTGATCAGAACATCATAACAAGCTCAGAGGGTAGAATGGGCTTGGAATCCCTAAGTGCACATCTTAGAGAGTTATTAAGATTTAACTTCTATGGAAGACACTCAGACAACACCACTTTGTGGTCTTCTATGTCTAACTTAAATTCGGTCCATGAGAAAACACATGCATCTAGTACATTTATTAAAAATAAACAGAATTGGCCAGCCTGGTCTATAGAGAAAGTTAAAGGACAGCCAAAGCTACCCAGAGAAACCCTGTCTCAATACCCCTCCCCCAAATCTCAAGGATAATAATTGTGAATACCAGCTCCCTGAAGCAGTTACAACAGTTGGAACAAAACCAAAAAGGGGAGGGCAGCTAAGAAAAGAAGAGGAGGAGAGGTATGAGAGAGGGAGAGAGAGGAAAAAGGAAGGAAGAGAGAAAGAAATGGAAAGAAGAAAAAGACAGAAGGAAGAAAGGAAGGAAAGAATAAATTTAATGAAAGTGGTTTCCATAAGAAGCTGCATACATATGCAAAGCAGTACATCTTACAGGGAAGCCCTAATATGGCTTTCTATCTCACCTTTGCTTGACTTACAGACCCTGTATAATCAGAACAGTAAATGGTTAATGTTTTCATGGCATATGATACCTCATGGTGGTTCATGTTACAAATGCTTGCCTTTCAGTTGGTGGCACTATTTTGAGTGGACCTGGAAACTTTTGGAGATCTAGCTGAGCTGGTAGAAGATGGTCACTGGGGATGGGCAACTGAAGGTTTTATCTATCCTCTGGATCACACTGTATTCTCTGCATCCTGTCTGCAATGCTGTGAACAGCTGTTTTCTCTCACAGATGCTACAGCACATTAAAAGCTTAAATTCTAACACTGCTCCAAGAGTTATAGCTTGCTGTGGCTCTATATCATTTCCTCTATATGTGTATTTCCCAAGCATATGGCATCCAGTTTACAGGGCTAAAACCCTGTAAACTCTGAGTAAAATAAAATAAACTTTTTACTTTCTTGAGGTATTTCCTTACAGATTTTTGATCACTGTGGCACAAAAGTAAGTAGTGTGTTACATGTTATTATCTGTCTAGTTGGCACCTACGCCACTGAATAGAGCTAAAGTAGTCAATTCAAAGAATAATATAGTAAAAATCCAAGCAAGTGACATGTTACAAAACAAATAAATTCAAACCAAAACAAAGCAGATAATAGTCCCCAGGGAAGTGTAGATAACAGGTACACAAGATGAAGGCTTTAAACAATAATGCATTGTTAAAGATATATTTGGGTAATTAACAACATGGTGTCAAAATTATGGCAAAGTATGACAAAGATGTCTTGATAAATATAAACTATCATTAAAGAGATGTGAATTACAAAAGACAATGAAATAAAAATCCTGAAGTGTAGTGGATGTAAACATGTTTTTGTTCTGATCCCAGTCTGGGTTGGAAAACAGACTTGTGATAGAACAGGTGAGGTTTGTCCACTAGAAGAGGAACCGCCCCTTTCGGGGGCTTGGTCTTTGCTAGCTGAGACTTTTTTGGCCTTGTCATACTTTTCTATGATTTCAGTGTTCATTACTCCACTCTGATAGGTGGGTTGGAAGGGAGGTATAATCAATCATTAAAGAACCTCAAATAAAATATGAAAAAGTGTGAGGCCTACATTGGAGTTGAAATTCATATTCATTGAAATGAGTCTCAATAGAAGAGGTGTGTTCACGTAAGAAGATCACAGAGTTTAAAGATTCAATTGAATGTGTGTATTCTGAAGAGTAAAAACATTAAAGAAAAAGACAAAGTAAGAGTAACTTAATTCTTTAAACAATGTCAGGAATATATACATATATATTTTGGAATTCCCAAAAGAGATAAAGAGATTAAAAGGGACAGAGTTTTTAAATGAACAATGGTAAATAAACACATTCTGTTAAACATTAATTTAGATAACCAGAGCTTCTAAAAAGATATTCACACCTACACAGACGTTGTCACGAATAAAGCGGAAGAGACAATCATGGATATAGCTAGAAAAAACATCATATCGTCTATAAAGTGTCCCTAATAAGGCCAGCATCTAACTTCTACTCAGTGCACGGCAGACCCCTGAATGCAAAGCAGCACTGGTGGTTTGCTTACAGAACACAGAAGGTAAAACATTAACAACTAGGTTAGGTTACCAAGAAGAGCCTTGATACCCTATGAGCATATACAGGGGAAGGAAATCCCCCTCAGGAACAGTCATAGGGGAGGGGAATAAGGGGAAAATGGGAGGGAGGGAAGATTGGGAGGGTACAAGGGATGGGATAACCATTGAGATGTAACAAGAAATTAAAAAAAAAAAAACATGACTTCACGGTGCTCTAATTAGAACACACTGCTGTGTAAACCATCCAACCTTCTATACTGAATTATTTCTTTCATATCTTCTAAATATCCACCTTTTCTAATATTGTTAGCCATTTAGCACACTTTTCTGGCTTTCTTTCACAGCTTCAAATTGTTGACCAGATGGCCTGTTCCCTTGCATCCTGATGTGGCCACTTCTCTTCATGCACTAACTCGGTCTTGAGCTCCTGTGACTTTTCATGGAGTTTGTAAAATCCTGTCTGAGAGCTCATCTCCAGAGAGTTGATTTTCAAATCGTTATGGTCTACAAATATTGCAAGGGCCATGTGAATTTTATTAAGAAAGGTGAATTTCTACGCCAATGTAGGTTTCTAACAGTATATGGCATTCACCTTTAAACTCAAAGTTGAGCGGCTGAACAATTGCTCTTCTATGGATAACTGCTTTTTTTTTTTTTTCAGCTAAAGGCCACAGAACAACACAGATTACTCCACATCTGGCGATCACAGGTTGTTCATACTTGTGGGAACTCCTCAGATTTTGAGCATTGTATATCTCAAGGACACAGGATGCCTTTATGACTTTTAGAGCATAGGACCTCAACCCCAACTTCCTCTGCCTTCCTAGAACATTAAGCCATCTCTGACACCTCAGCGCATCATGGAAGAGCTGGCTTCTATGCACCATACTGACCCATGTTTGTTTTCTGAGACAGTGTCTGGCTGGGTAGCCCAGACTGCTCACAAGCTCAGACCCTGCTCTGGCAGCTTCTAGGGTGCCAGGCTCACAGCTGCAAGCCACATGCCTGGCTGGTACTTACTTATTTTGGACATCAATTGTTTTGTGGATTTGGTTGGACATTTTGTATCTTTCCTTGTTTGCTTTTAGGTCTTACTTTGTGGACTAAGATGGAATTTAGGGCTTCGTACATTCTAAGTGAACCCTGTTCACAGGAACTACGCTACACCAAACATCACTTTATGCTTTCACACACATTTCTTTTTAAAAAAAGCAAGATGTAACTAAACAATGCTGACTGATATTTCAGCCTTGACTTTAGAACATAAACGTCAGTGTGGAGGACCTGCCCCATGTTCTGGTCTACACCCATTTCTTCTGAGTTTAGTCTTCCTTCAGCTACCTCATATTTAACATACAAGATTGACTTCTGCATCAGGGAAAGAAAAGATCTTGAGAAGCAAGAACCAGTATGAAATCAATACTAAAAAAACAACTTCTAGTTTGTTGAACTCTTCTTTGCAATAGTTAGCAATTTTTAGGGTGAGCAAATTTTACCAAGGGTTTATTAAAAACGCAGAAATCAGAGTCTTTTGCAATGCACAGAGCTCCTGGTTTGAGGTCCTGAAAAACTCTAGTAGATATAGACATTTGTTCTTAATTTCTTTAGTGGCTTTGGATTATAATCTGAGAAGTCCAAGCACACATGTGCACTGTAGACAAGAGTTAGGTTATACTGAAGCGTAGCATTTGTTAGTAAAAGACAGTAAAAGAGAAAATCTCCCTAACCAAGTACTATGCTTGCTTAGAGTCAAAGCATATAAAAATTTCCTTTCAGCTGTTCAAAAGTATCTTTTCTACCAGGTGCACATTAAAACAAACAAGCAAACAAAAGCATTTGAGCTAAATTTTTCTTTTAAAACAGTGCAATTAGAAATGTATACTGCTGCAAAGATCCTGAGATTTTCTGGAAACCTTCTTCCGTGATGGTTTGATGTCAGAAGAAACTAAATAATTTCACAATATTACCTAAGTATTATTTATAAAAACCTGAGTCTAGAAACAGGAATTATTGTTGGTGAGAGAACCTTGTTTCCTTCCACATTTATAAATTCCCAGCCTATATAGCTGTAAATTACAAGTAAGATGCTTTGTTCATAGAGATTTATGCCATGTATTTTCTTGCACTGAGAAAACAGACCTAGGTGATATAGCTGTGTGTTGCCTGCTGTTCCACTACACACAGAGACTTCAAGTAGATCTGATGCCAGAGGTTCAGTGCCTCCAGCTTGCACATGTCCTATAACCTAACTATTGGAAGCCATTTTTGTCAAATATTTGCATGCCTATGCTTTGATTACAGCTACAATGCATGCTAACATTCCATTTCCAGATGGCTCTTATTACCACCTAATTATTTTTAACCCTGATTTTATTTCAAACAATTTACCATTGCCAAAGGTCACTTCTGTATAGCATTAGTGAGAACAAGTACCTTTGGTCCTACATCTCATTATAAGAGTTTAGAAATGGCCTTCCTTAGAATGACTGATTGACTCAACAAAATCCATGAGTAAAACTATGTATCCAATATTAACATTGTAATATAGCTATAGATACAATGATAAATATAAATTATAAATATAATATTTATAATAATATTATTAATACCTTTTAAAATCTATTTTTTTCTTATTAAGCAAGCTGGAAAGCACCAAATTTTCCTATCATCCATTCAGTCAATGACTCATACTTCTGGAATTTTTGTGGAGGCTTGTTAAGTGTCTAAATAAGATGAAGAAAGTACTAATTCACATCTTATGGGAAGAGAAGAAAATTCCAATTTATTTTCAGAAGTTTGAGAAGATTACATGCAAAATTGCAGCATGTATTGAATGTCCACAGTTAAAGAAAATTCTGAGGACTTTTATTTCCTTTATATTGCTTGGCTGTGTAGTCTCATCTCAGGACTGGTCTAAACATGGGTTTCAGGGAAAGGAGGTAAGTCTGCATCTGAGATTGCTCATCAAACACCATTACACATCCTTCTCTTGTACTCAGGTTTCAGGTCATTATCACAGTCACATAAATCCACTTACCAGACAGCATTCTATAAGAATGTCGGTTTTGTCAAATTCTGGCACCTTTGTTTGATTTAATAGATAAACTAACTCACATCATACATCTAGCCTGTCTATATAATACTATCAACAATGGTTTGGGTTTTTAATACAAACTTCATAAAGGCTTCAAAAGGATTTGGTGAAAATTACTGAACAGCATAATAACGTATGACCTCATATCTATTTAAGTATGTATGAATGGGCCAGAGCGAAGAGTGGGCTTTAATGTGTCTATAATGACACTTGCTTTGATCGCCAGCTTCTGAATAATGACACAGAGACCTTTCATTAATTATGAAAGCTTAGTCTTAGCTTAGTCTTGTTCCCAGATAGCTCTTACAACTTAAATGATCCCTTTATACCAATCTTCATTCTGCCACGTGGCTTGTTTCCTTTCCTTAGTCTCTCAGCCCCTGCAACTGTTTCTTCCTCCATGTCTTGCTGGTGAAGCTCCTGTGCATGATTCTTTCCTAGACTTCCTTTCTCTACCCAGAAGTCGGGCCTATCCTTCTCTGCTTTGCTATAGGGCATTTGGCTTTTTGTTAAACCAATAAGAAGGTGATGGAGAGGGTGTTTACAAAACACTGAGACAGATTGTGCTTCACAAAAATTACAGTGCCAAAGTCAAGCCTGTTCTCAGCTCTCTGCTGGTATAGAAATCAAGATTTGAATATTACAAACACACCCTTTACACAGTACCCAAGAGATTATCCAATATGTATGTGCATGTTTTTTTTCTATGTATGTTCTAGGTTGTTAGTAATTGCTTCAGATATAGAAATTTTCTATTTTGTATTTCACAATGCTTGTTTCAAGACTATTTTATTAATAATTTAACTGACAAGTATAATTCCTCATATAATAATTACCCAATCCTATGATATTTTGAAATTTCCAAATACTCCGAAGTTGTCGTTAGCACTATCCTATACATAGGTCATTTTAGCTGGACCTTCTGCTGATATCAAGATGAACAATTGACATTTCAAAAGTTAGTTTATCAGCCTCTCTCCCACAGTTAGAATAACACTGAACCAATGCCCTTGTGGAGTTGGATAAAAAGCCATCTGTCACAGAACATGGACTTTACTCACGTTTGTCTTGCTCTGCTTCAACTCCTTCACTTTCTGTGTCACTTGGCAAGAGCCATGGTTGATGCATAACCTGCAATTGCTTTAAAGACTCATCCTGCCAGAGAAAAGAGTATTTCAGATTAAAGTCTAGGTGGATATCACAGACACCAATGTAGTTGAGAAGTTCAGTTTCCACAAATTGCATGTTCAAAAGTCGTAAGACCTCCCTCATAGCAGAGAAGTATTCGAAACTTAAATTCATTTTCAGGTCATACATATTAAGCCCTTGGCTCTAAAGCCATTTTATATTCTTCTACAGTAAAAGTCAGACAATAATAATTAAATCTAGACTGTTATCCTTCTGGGTTAATGTTTTGTGTAAATGTCAACTTTCGTTCTTGGAAATCCCATCACAAAATGCACAAGATAAAATAGGATAAAAGGAGCCTTTGCTGCATAAAGACTTTAACTTCTTTACAAGAGTGGAGATTAGGACTATTGGTACTTGTGTTTTTCCATTGCCTCCTCTGCATTTGCTCACTACCTTCTCTCTCTTTCTGCTGAATGTGCCAGAACTGCAGATTCGTATGACTACACCCAGCCTCAACTGTGTTTCAGTTAAGAAATTCCTCCTATACCTCTGTACTCTGCTCGTTCCCTTCCATCAGTGACCACACACAGCCCATCATCTCTTGTTTTGTCTGCAGTAATGAACGCCTATGAAATTTCAAGGACCAACTTTCCTGTGCTTTCTAGTTCTCCACCTCAGTTGTTTCTGAGTGAGATTTGAAAGACCTGGTATGATATTATCATTTCTGTGCTTATCTTTTTTTGTTATGGCTGTCATGGTGTTCCACGGATAAAATCCAGGTCAAGTTGGTTTCTGAACCTCACCTTTCCCTTCCCAGTTTTACTTCTTGAGCTACCAGTAGCTGGTCGCTCTTTAGGGTTGCCATTGCTTGTGATCTAGCAAGATGGTTTACATGGAACTTCCTTATCTCTTTCCTACATGACAAAACTCTTCCCGGGTTTGATTACTATCTAAACTGAGAGCTTTCTCTGACCCTACAAGGCAAGCTATTTATATATATAACAATTAGTAGATATTAAGTGTCCATTGATATTTTCCTGTCTCAATAATAATATAGACTCCTTAAAGGGGCAGATAGCTTTTTTTCAACTGGACATTGCAAGAATGTATAGAGAGTATAGACCACAAAATAAAGAGTCACAAAGCAGGCAATTATGTAGGATAAAATAAGAAAAGAGAGAAAGATAATTAGAAACAAAAGAGTTTGTAAGGGTAAGTTCATCTTTAAAACACAGGAATAATATTTTTTAATCTGAATATAGTTTTACATATTTTAGTAAAAGTTACTTTTTACTGAAAAGTAAAAATCAGCAAGATCCGTCATTTACCTACTTGACCTCTGAAATGCATTATTTTCTCCCTTTTTGACCTTCTTTTGCTCCAACTTAGGATACTTTGCTTTATGTCACTCTGGCGAATGCTAACAATATCAAATCTCATAACTCTACGAAACATAGGATACAGAATTGAATGTCTTCTTTACTTATGATGGCTCCCATTTGTGAGAAAGGAACTGTACACAAACCCTTGATTTGATGGTAAATTCTGGGGGTGTTCAGTCCTTATGTAGGCTTTTTCCAAAGCTCATAGTTTTCCAGGGATGTAGTAGTTGGGGTAAACAAGGGAAGCACAAGGACATTTCAAGGCAGTAAAATGGTGCTGTCTGGTATTACAGTTAATACATGACAATGCACACGGGTTGAAACCAAACCAGCTCTATGCAACAATGAAAGCTTTTATGTGCTCTGGTAAAAAAAAAATCAGGGAATCTTAGGATGGACAATGGATTAGGAAGAAAGTATGTAAATACTTTAAAGGTAAATGAGATATACTCAAATTTAAACCTGGAGTACGTAAAATCACATACTAAATGGGCATCATAGAGGAACTGTACTTTAGTTGATAAGTTTACTATGGACTTATATCAGCACTATGTTATTAAAGACAATACAAACTAAGTATGAATCCTTATTGCTAAAAATAAACAATTCCACAAAAGAGTGTATGAATGAGTGATCATAGACAAGTACACATTGGAAGAAATTGGGAAATTTATGTACACACTATGCCCTTAAATTCAGAAATAACTTTCACTCTGAGCTGTGTACAGTGAGTTTAATTTCAAAGGTGGCACAGAAAAAGGACTAAATTCACAGCAGAGTAAAGTGACAAATACACTGAGAGCCGAGCAATCAAGGACAGTCAGTTGATGGCACTGGTCATGTACACAGCCAAGCAATCAAGGGCAGTCAGTCGATGGCACTGGTCATGTACACAGCCGAGCAATCAAGGGCAGTCAGTTGATGGCACTGGTCATGTACACAGCCGAACAATCAAGGGCAGTCAGTCGATGGCACTGGTCATATACACAGCCGAGCAATCAAGGGCAGTCAGTTGATGGCACTGGTCATATACACCCTCATTAGTAAAGAGTGGAAATGGGATTTCATTTCTTTGTCACTCTTTTGTATTTATGTCAGTATATTTGTGAGTCTAACTAATAAAACTAAAGACAGTACGTCATGACATGAAATGCATATTCTTCCATGGGATCTTGGAACAAAGCAGATTTTTTGTGCTAAATTTTCCTTCAGTAACCCAACTCATGGCATTCTGCACAATGTGTATATTTTATTACTAATATACCAACAACTAGCAATTGAGACAAATGTCCCATACTATATTCTATAATAATGTGAGATGTCAACATTAGCTGGAGTCTAAGTGAGAGAAACATAGGTACTATCTTACATCTTTCCAATAATACTGTAACAGTAAAACTGCACTAACATTAAACCATTTATTTTAATAATTGAAGCAAAAGAAACAGAATTTTAGAAATGGTTTCCATTTAAAAATTAAAAGCTTGATTTTTTTGTATGTGTACCAGCAACTCGTATAAACATTCTGTGATTTGGACTGAAGTGTAAATTCCTATCAAATGAGAGATAGGTTCCACAGTGAAATGTCTTTGCCCTAGGAGGAGGAATCATGGCTGGTCCAAGGCCATCAAGTTCTCTTCTCTGTTAGTTACTCTTTCCGTTGCTGTGGAAACATACCTAACAGAAGGAAGAAACCTAAGGAGAAGCAGCTTACTGTGCTGTGTGGTTTTAGCCCATCACGGTGGTAAAGAAATGGCAGAACCACTTAGTTTGTGATAGTAGAAACCTGCGGCAGTGAATGATCATGTGGTGACAGACCAAGAAGCAAAGGGAGGAAGCTGCAGCCACAAATGAAGAATAGCCTTCAAAGCCCACCTCAGTGTCCTGCTTCCACTGCAACAGCAGTACATCCTAATGACCACAGCTTCGAAAACAGCAACTAGTTCCAACAAAATATTCAAAACAGGAGTGTATGGACATTCAGACTCAGATTGTATCACCCTCTCAGAACAGACAGAGAGGGGGAAGATCTTAGCTTAGATAAAGCCTAGTTCCAGCTCTTCAGAAAATTAATGAGAAAGATTCTAGTTGGGTTATTAAAGGGAAATTTAGCACAAGTTATTCAATCTTGGAATACACGTAAATCGATGTTTATTCCTATGATATAATTTAATTTTCCAATTCTTGTCAACAATGAGATTTGGCCTTGCAGAGCTTACCAAAGAGGATGTAGAAGTATGAAAATATTGGTTTTATTGGGTTTAAAGTTCTGTGTGCATGTGTGCACGCAGAAACACAATATCGGAATGTTTCATGTATCAAAGAGGGAAAACCACATTCCTGAAAATTCCCAAAGCAGAATGTGCAGTCTCCTGTGTTTAAAGAAGGAAAATGAAAGATGTCTTTAGTTTTCTAAGGAGAAATCAAAAGGCCAGAGTGCCTCATTTAAAATATAAAGTATAAAGCAACCAAGAAAAACAATGTTTATTGACTTAGAAAAGCATTTTTGTTGTTTAGCTTCTTGTCCCAAATATTAAAATCCATTTTATAAGAAAGGATTTGACTAATAAGTCAGTTTTGTTATTTTCCCCATAATAGTTCAAGATAATAAGCAATATAGCCAATTCCCTTCCTATGCTAATTCTTCTGAGTAAAGATCATTCTATTGGTCTTGGTTTTATTGCAAGTGGAATGAAGCAGAAACGGAACAGGATTCGGTAGAGTTTAAGGTGAACTTTACACTGTTGACACAGAATCATGAAGACAGAGCATGGATTACTATCAGATGATTTCAATGTTGTACTTAAGCTCTCCCTGGACAAGAGCTGGAAATAGAAGCCCCCCAGCTTGCCTACCTCTGATCGACAGGAGAACTGCACGTCTGAAGCTCACCCTTCAGCCTGCGTATAATTCTTTGTGAAAGGGTCAAGAAGTTAAAATCCTGAACATTTTTCAAAAGCAATAGCTGATGTGTTTGCTCCTTCTTGCTAAGTTTATTCAAAAATTTTTTCTGCAGTATGTTAAGCTATGTCTCAGCGTAGCACAAACGGTTTCATATTCCCTAGAGCAAGTTCCCGGGGCTGCTTCTAGAAGAAATGCCATTCATCCTTTTTCTAAAATATTTTTTTGCTGTAAGTGCAGCAAATACCCAGGGAGCAGGGGTGGTGAGAACGGGTGACATGGATCACAAGGAGAACAGCGACTAGTCCTGACTCAACAGATCCTTCTATGTTCTTACAGAGCAAGAGCTTTATAAACTAGCAGTATTGTTGGTCCACAGCTTATTTTTGGATTCTCACAGTTTTAAATCACTGATTTATGTCACATCTGGCCACAGAAGTTCAGTATATTTAGAGGGAAAAAAAAGTGTTCCTTTGTCAAAAGCAACATTTTAATTCTGAATTAACTATTTCTTTCCCCTGGGTATGAACAAGTAAACAACACACAGCCAGTGTTCTCAGTATTCTTTTTCAGAACCACTTCCTCAGTTTCTTTGAATTCTCAAGTCAAAGAATCCCTCTGAAAAGATGGTCCATAAACTGTAGTATATTTACTGGGTGAAGGCATTTGCCACCAAGCCTAATGGACTGTATTCTATCCCTGGTGAACATTGTCATCTGTCCTCCACACCCGTGTCAATACAATACAATAGACTGCTTCAAGTGACAGACAATTAATTCTGTACTTCTATGAAAGTAAAATTTCCTCTAAGTCATTTATACAGTTAAGTTAGCAAGGTTAATACTGCTTCTTAGCACTTGTTAACAAAAATCTCATATGATTAGTCTGAAATCGTTAATTCCTTTTTTATAAATACAGAATAGTAGTTATGTAGCCCAATTATTTGAAAACCATAAAAGTCAATTAAAATATCAGAAGAAAGAATTAACTAAGTGCAGGAGCTGTAACTTTTAATGAATAGGTTCTGAGGAAAAAGAATAACAAAATTATAGAAAAATATAGTAAATTTTTAAAAAGGAAAAAGTACAAAATGACTCAAATTACTTCAGAAAATATAAACATCTGCCCTGTTTGCTCTTCTATATTGAGCATTAGAAACGCATGAAACTGCACTATAGTGTCCTTAGGCTTGATGACTTCTTCCCCAGAGAAAAAAATGAAATGTTATTTTAGTCTATGAAAACTTAGTCATTTCCCCATCATTCCCTTCAAGGCGCTTGAGTCTGTGGATGTATAAGTCCTTTAGACATCAGCCATTCCACACTCTGTGATTTGTAGAAAATAGTAATACTGTAAATGATCCTTGTCTATGTAGATGCAAACTGCATCCACAGTAAATGGCATTGATTGTCACCTTATGGAAATGGGTTCACTTTCTCACTTTTGCCTCTATTTATAATAATGTCATTTTAACATTTCTTATTTGTCCTTTCATGTAATTGAATTCTCCTTTGAGTGGTTTATAACATCTAACTTGTTCCTGCATTAATGTACTGGTTCTATAAGTTTGACATGTATTCCTCCCCATGTGTATGCTGTGTGTGTGCGCACTGTGTGTGTTCATGTGCACATGTGGAGGTTGCATATGTATAGGGAAGGGACACAGGACAACCTCAGGTGTCATTATGCACATGTCACCCACTATCTTTGAAGCTCACCAATTAGGCTAGGGTGGCCCAAGGAGTCAAGCTTGTCACTGCGTCCCCAGCCAGGCAGCCGTAAACTTCCTCAACCACATTTAGGTGTTTTGCTTTTTAACATGGCTCTTCAGGGATGGAACTTCGATCCTTGTAGTTATAAAGCAAACAACTGACTGACTGAGACATCTCCCTAATCCACTTCATTTTAAATTTCCACAAAGGCTTTGAGTATAACCTTTTAGGAAATGTTATTTAGCAACTAATGTCAAAAAATGTTAAACCACAATGGTAAAACAGGCTTTTATTTTGCAAAACATAATACAATTCACTAGTTTTCTCAAGGGAATAAACTATGATAGTGACAAAAGTTAATTTGATCTTCTGAAAGCTAGTAAGTACATCTGAAGAACAAAATGTATATTATTGGTTTTCTACAAGTAAATGTGCCCTTTCCATCAGAAACACAGCTGGAATTTCATTTACGTTGAAGGTCGTAGAGGGCAACCCTGGTGAAGCCAGACACGTCTGAATGGGTGTGAGTGATGTGGAGGCATCATTTTGTGTAGAATCAGCTCCACTCCTGCACAGATGGTGCATCTGGCAAGTCATGTCCACGAGTCAGGAAAGTCTTCACTTTTGTTTCCTGGCTGGCACCGCTAGCAGTGGCAAAGCTGCCACTTGTCACCCTGAGTGAGTTCACACTGCTTGTGTTGTTCCTGTTTTTTCCATCTCGCCAACATCGACTTGGTAGAGTCAGGACGGCTTTCTCGAAAGTTTCAGAAACTGTTGACTTGAATCTGTAGTTCCCTGTAGCTTCCTGACTGTTGAGGTTACTAACACTTCTGTGTCCACACCACTACCCTCCACCAGTGACTAGGGCATACTAAGGCAGCTCATTCCACACTATTCCTCTGGGTATTGTGATATTTTAAACAATTCATTTCTTTAGGAAAGGAATGGTGATAAAGATATAGAAATATTTAAATTTGATTAATTGTTTTTAATTCACTTTATTGAGGAAAAACTAGTATCATGATGGCAAATGATAAAGTGTTTATACTTTGAAATTATTACTAACTTAAGTTGTCAGGCGACTCCCATGTGAAAAGCATACAATTTCTTAAATTTGAGATCAGATTTTGGGAGGCAGAGACAGGCATATTTCTGTGAGTTCAAAGCCAGCCTGGTCTACATAATGAGTTTCAGAACAGCCAGGGCCACACAAAGCGACCTTGTCTCACACCTTTCCCAGTCAAAAGAAAAATCCAAATGCTAGACTGAAATACTATATGTTAAAATAGATTATATAGAACTAAACTCAGCTTACTATTACAGAGAATATCATTATATAGAATAATTTTAGGTTTAATTTTAAAGGAAATCATATTGCCTCACTTTTTCTATTTAGACTTCACCATAATTCCCCAATGTCATGTGGTTACAATTCATGGCTAGAAGTAAGTAAGTAAGTAAATAAATAAATAAATAAGAAAAAAAACCCAGAAACCCCACCAGAAGGAAACAAAACAAAATAACAGAGATGTTGACCTGTTAAGAAATGTTTAAAGTTTAATAAGAAATGTTCAATGTATTAAAGCATCAACAATATCGTTTATTTGAGTTTTAGTGTGTGCTAAATAAAACCAAATGTGTGCAAGCTCAGTTTTTATTCCAGTGCTTCTAACATTCACAAAAACTGGTTTTTTGTTTGTTGGTTGGTTGCTTTGTTTTGCTTGCTGACCCTATTGCATGAAAAAAAAAAGTAAAATAAGAGTCCAAATGAGAAAAAAATGTTATTTTATATCTCACATTTGAAACAGGTCCCCAATAGAGAATTTAAATATATATTTTCTAAAAATGAAATGTAAAAAAAAAATTGAAAGAAAAAACTAGTCACTAATCAAGGCCACACAAACTTACTGTGATGGTAATGTATTGGTTTATGAAACAGCTAATACTTAATGAGAATATTCTATGTAATAATGAGCCATGATGATAGGTAACATTTACACTGGGTGGTTCACACATGCTTGCAAAGTTCACATGGAGAGTCAATAATGAATCTTATACACTAAAGACATTTATACTCCCAACATACAAACAGAAAATTACTCAGAACAGATGAGTGAACAAACCTCCAATGTATTAATAAGGTTGCCCTCTTTTTCTAGACTGCAGAATGGGCATGGGGTTTCCCATGATGCATGCCTTTAATTCTAGCAAGAATCTTGTACAATCATTACATTTAAAGTGAACATTGGAAGACAATAGTTGTTTTCTAGAAGCACTGTTTTCTATTTTCTATAGCTGTTTTTCTGTAGCAGCTTTACAACCTTTGCATGACTTTGGTCACAAGACACCCCTGGCACACCTGGATTGCCTTGCACATCGAGTACAGCACACAGTGCACAGTAAGGACTAACGGTGCAGGAGCATGGTGGTTGCCTTCAGGAAACATGGAGATTGGATTAGGGGCTTTGGTATGAGGAACTTGTTTTACCTAGAAAATAAGTTTTGTGTACCAATCAATAAAGATGCTATTGTATGACTCTTTGACATTCAGTCCACAGAGGCTGGGTGTCCCTGCTGGCAGCAAGGCCTCAAGTCATCCTTGAGTGACCCTTTTTCTTTGATCCTCCCTTGCTACTCAGAACACCAACATTTCATCTCTGAAAATCATTGCAGAAAAAAAAAAAACTAGCTACAGAACTTCTTTCCATTGCTTGGGGTATCCATCATCCCATGGAGACCTTAGCAAGCTTAGCAAGATGAACACCGCACATCCTTGGTACTGGGAGAGTTCTGAGGTTTCTTATTTCCAACAAAACTGCAGCTGATGCTGATCTAATCACACTTAGGCATCAATGCCTTTCAAAGCACTTCTAATCAGAAGACATAAATATCAAAACGAAACTCATCCCCCACATGCCTGTTCTTGGTTCGCAGCCCATACAAGCCTCAGAGATCTCCTTTCACAGCTTTAGACCAGAGGAGAGGCATCCCCAGCTTTCCATGCAAGCTTGCCCAGCCCCACCAACACAAGGTGAGGCTGGGGTCCAGAGCCTAAGTGATCATAAAAATCCCCAATCCCTGAAAATAACATTAATTGTTCAAATATATTGTAAGCCTTTGCTTCAAATTCATTAAATTCAAACCTAGTATTCATGTTCAAATGCTACCACGTTTTGCCCACTTATTTGGATGCATGTAAACTTGGATGTCTTCCTTGCTGTTTCCTTCATTTTGTTATTCCTAGCTGTGCTTTTTCAAAAGCTCCAATTATCTCTGGACAGATAGGAGAACCTATAGGGAATGTGCATCATACAGTCCCTCCTAGTGATATTTGGAAGCAAGGAAGAATTTCAGGATCCATGTGCCATCCTGAGCAGGAACTGCAACACTGTGCCCAGGAGTTCTGTGTTTTTTTTAAATGGACTCTTGAATTAGGAAGAAGTGGAGGAGCACATCTGACCATGTTGAGAAGTAGAATTCCAAACCAATAGTGGATACTATCCATGAACTGCCTTCACTCTCAGCAGATTCACACTGCTTTCTTAATGAGCACCATGGGTTTGCCTCAGGTCTTAGGGGCTCTGCAAAAGTTTCTGAGGGTTTCCAAATGCTTGTCAGTCAGTGCAAAGCTCCCTGACACAGAATACTCTTCAGTACCTTCCCAAATAAACCAAAGAATCTAAGGCATTTTCCAAGAATGTGCCTTCCATTTTAATAGGTGCAGCAAATAGCACCATGACAAGCATTTGCATATGAATGAGTGCAGATATATTATGACTGTTCTGATAAAAGTCAAGACTGGGTCTTTCTTTTTTCCTTCCTTTTGTTTTTGCTCATGTCCGGTATAAAACATATGTTTCTCATTATAAATATATCAACAAATGTTTGTGAATGAAAACATATGACAGCACTAGGTTCATGCACTTTCTTCTCCATTTTCAGGATGACTGAATCAATAGAAAGAATCTCTCTACCAATGAAGAATAAAAGCAATTTTCATAACAATATTTATTGTCCTTTTCTAAACATGGCCTATGAACAGATATGTATGAGCAACGCAGAAGACAGATGGGAAAAGCCCAAGTGAGTGTTTCATCCTACATGATAGACTGATGGCATGCTATGTCTGTGAGATCCTCTTAAAACTCACTTCTTCCATGTAGGATTTCAGAGAGTGCCCTCCACTGGAGGCTTCTTCCTAGAGGCAAGCAGAGGTTGAAAAAGTCAGAAGGGGAAAGAAAGAGCAGTGTAGAGGGCAATGAGCTCTCCCTGAGCCGCCCAAGTGATGCCTGTGAGCCTGTCACTTGGACAATTTCAGAACCTCTGAGGAGAATAGCATTTTTTTTCCCAAAAAAAGACACATCTTACAAATACAGATATAAACAAATAGTCAGTCAGTGAAGCTTATTACGTATTAGAAGAGAATGCTAGGTGGGTTTGTGAAATTTTTCGTTATTAACTTTCTCACTATGTTCTTAAAGTTAGATGAAGTCACTAATTCCATGTGCTATGAATTTTCAGGAAGATCTCACATCTGGACTTAAGACTATCCTATAAGAAGAGGATACATTTCTAATGATTTTGTCTTTGCATTGAGTCTTTCCAGCCATACTGGTATGTGGTTAGCCAAGTCTCTGTCATCTGTGTGTTTTGCTAATACATCATTGAACACTAGAGACCCAAGAGGCTGAGATCACTAAAACTTAAAGCATCAAATTAAATATAGTCTAAACTCTCAATCAAGTTGTTGATTTGCATAAATTATATTTTTAGAGTGCATAGGCAGAGACATTTAGAAATAAATTCTGGGATGTCATGAGTTCATAAATTTGAAAAATAGCTAATAAATGTGAATATGGCTTACAAAGGTTTCACGGTGTCTTTTGTGACTTTTCAGGTCCCTCATATGTGTTATCTCATTGGACTACAGTGGGTTTTTTAAAAAGCACAATTTAAGGACAAGGCAACCTCAGGTCAATTTGATATGTTGAGAAATTGAATCTAGGAGGAGTGGAGGTTAAACAGTGAACCCAGGAGCTAAGCAAAGCAGCATCCTCACGGCGGGTAGGGGGCCTGTACTTAGCCTGACCCTCTCTTACCGTACTATGATTAAAAGCAATTTATCATTAAAAAATTAAAATCACTTTCATTTAAAAAGTTTTCTTTGGTTTGGGGTTTTCTTTTGTTAAGTGTCGGTTTTTGATGGATATTGGTGTTTTGCATGTTCTGAGTAGTAGGACCTGGGAAAAATGAAGACAGCATGCTCATACAAAACCAAGAATCTACTTAGGAACAATAGGCTAGCATTTCTGAAAATTTAAACATTACAGATCAATCTGGTATTATTTCTTCCCAACTCATGGTTCATGGTTTCCATGAGTATTGAGTACACACACACACACACACACACACACACACACACACACACACACACCCCCCAATATACTACAGAGTCTCCTAGTGCTTCTAAGCTTGTGGGATTTTTCAGTGCATAAATCAGTCAAAAAATAGGATACTCCTATGCTCTTAGAGTATAAGCTATTTGGGGAAATCAAATTCATGCAAGTTCTCTAAAAACTGAGGGAATTAAGTTGAGTCCCCAAATTGAATACTTAATCCCTCATTAGCTGAACAACTAGCCCGAGAATGCTGTAGACCTTGCCCTGTGGCTGGTTCACAGCTAATTATCTTCCCTTTCACTCAGTTGCCAGGTGAAGGAGGACAAGATGGCAAATTGCTTTAGATGATAAACACACTATCATTGCGTAAAGCCTGCATGTCAGGCTCCTGAACGCCGGAACATGAAGTGCGACTTCAGATCTCCTTGCTGCTCACCAGAGGGATTTTATTGCTTCCAGCTAGAAAACAATAGTTTCCCCCAATCGGTCTAGATTACTATAGTCTCTTGCTAAGACTTGGTGATGACTGAGGATTTTCTTGATCATCAAGTATCAATACAATAAAGAAGGCATCTTAACACCTTTGCTTCTTCAACTGTGCCAAATTTTTTAATGTCTATGCCATAGTAAAGGATGGTGAAAGGTGATGATACCAATATAAAATTGCTCTTGTGAGCCTCCCACAGAGTTAAAGCAGGCAGATGTGGGAAGGACTCATGCCTTCCTGCCCATCCAAAGGACCTTTTAAGAGATCAGAAGAAGTGTCTCATTGGGCACACAACCTGTACTTCGAAAGCCTCACATACGTCCACAGATTTATGTTAGAAGTTAACAGTTTTTAAAGCTGGACTGAAGAGATGTCTCAGTGGTTAGGAGCACAGGCTCCTTTTCCAGAAGTTTTGAGTTCAGTTCCCAGCAGCCACAGGATGCCTTGCAACCATTTTGAATGTGATCTGATGCCCTCTAGCAATCAGGCACACATCTTTAAAACTACAACAGTCCATACAACAGTCTCAACAAAGTGCTTGTCCAGCAACGGAGCCACCACCAATGAGGTGATGTCAAATTCCTCAGGGCTTTCCAACATCAGTGATGCTATCTCCATCACCTTTAAGGGTATACCATTGCCTCATCCTTCTTGATAGAGCCGAGTTTAATGTGGTTCATGCATTCCCATCACAATGCTCTTTGAGTCCCACATAAATACCACTATTCTCCAAGAAGCTTTCTCTGCTCTTTAGGTTGGCAAGAGAACCCACACTGCATTTGTTTCACACACTGGAATATGGCTACGAGCCTCATCCACAGACCACTGAGTTGGTGCCTCCAATAAATGAAGAGCATAAAATTAATGTCTCTAGTAAATAATACAGATTGTTTGGCAGAAAGGATTACAAAAGTGCCCATGGCCAAGTGAACAAATGCAAAGACAAGATGGAGGTTCTCTGCTTTTTAGAGTCAGAGGAGCCCAGTGTAGGACAGAGCTCCACATGTCTGCTTCAGCTGTTAGGATTCTACTTCAGTCTGCCTACCTGTGATGTCACTGATTACCTGCCATGGGGGCGTGGCCCTGCCCAGGGCCATATAAAAGACAGACCCTCCACTTGGCTCGCTCTCTCTTTTTTCTTTCTTCTCTCTCTCTCTCTCTCTCTCTCTCTCTCTCTCTCTCTCTCTCTCTCTCTCTCTCTCTCTCTCTCCCTCTCTCTCTCTCTCTCTCTCTCTCCTCTCAATCCAACCTCAGAAATCATGCCAGCTAGACCTGCATTGCCCTTCCCAGCTACAGATGTTCACAGACCCTGGACAGCAAGCCTGTTCTTCCAGAACCTGGCCAACATTTCAGCCTTTTAAAATACCCTATTGCAGCCCTACTGTCAGAAGGAAGTAGTTACGATGATTACTTCATCCCTTATCCATTGACAACAGGCTGAAATCTTGTGCTCTAAGCCTGGGACAAACAGCTCCAGCTTCTCCCAGCACTCCTTGGTCCCTATCTGCTGCAGGACATGGCTGACATAGCTTGCCCTCTACTTTAAACTTTCAGGACAGAACTTTTCCTTCCCTCTCACTATATAATTTGGACATTTTGTTGCTATTGCTTTTTCTCTATCTTTTCTCCATTACCTACATTTATATACTTTAAACTTGCCTTAAATAAAAACAATCCAACGTCCCTCATTTTTTAAATATAGGAAAAGGTAGGAATGTTAGTATTCTGCTTCAGTCTGCCTACCTGTGATGTCACTGCTTACCTGCCATGGAAGCATGGCCCTGCCCAAGGCCATATAAAAGACACTGTACTTGGCTCTGTCTCTGTCTCTGTCTCTGTCTTTCTTTCTTTCTATTCTTCCTCTCTCTTTCAACTCTCACTCTCTCTCTGCTTTCTCTCTCTCTGTCTCTGTCTCTCTGTCTCTCTCTCTGTCTCTCTCTCTCTGCCTCACTCTCTCTCTTTTTTTCTCTCTCTCTCATGTACCTCTTTCCCCTTTCCTTCTCCCCACCTGCTCATTTAATAAACTCTGTATAACATAATATCTGCTGCCTAGTACCTTGTATTCTATCATTATCTTAATTTTTATATATAACAGCAGCTTCTTCAGAGACTTCTAAATAATGCATCTTTTCCCCACACTGAGTGTGCTAAGGAAATAAAACACCTTCATGTCACAAATGTGTCCATTGCAGTACACATTTTCTTAAGATTAAAGACTGGTATGGTACTTTTAATGTCAAGCCTTCCTAATAGCGTAATGTTTTGGTAATCACTCTTTAGAAAAGAATCAAAAATACCCAAATGCAGTTTCCCTTGAAAAACAAAAAGGGTAAAAGGCATAAAAAAGAGGAAGAAAGGGGCGTGTGAAGGAGGGAAACTATTCCTTTAAAAACAAGAGATGGCATTTCCTGCAACATGATTTCACTTAAAATGAATTTCTAATATAATCACAGTTCAAATTTTAAAATGTTTTAAATATGTATCAGAAAATACACTGAGAACTCAGAGATTGGCAAGAGTGAGGCTGAAGTGAAGAAGACCTAACCAGATGCCATGAGCTGTTAAGTACAGTCTATCTTACCTTCTTAGAGATTTCATATTTGAAGAAACATTCTCAGTAGTATAGAGTATCTCAGATTTACTTTTTCCTCATTCCATTTGCATTTTAACTATCATATGCACCTCCTGCTCCAATCAGTAAGTCTCTTACTAAGTTTTAGATGAAATACAGACTGGCTCTCTCACTGGGGATATTTATTTACAACAGTAAATATGTCTAAGACCTCTGGTGCTAATTTCCTTCAAAGAAAAGTTCATGAAAACCTTACTTAACTGAAATCTTCTTGCCTCCAACTGGCAATAATGCTAGCACAGTCTGACTTTTTTACAAAGTTCCTGAGTTATTTGCCACTCACAGAAGGATTGGAAATCAATGGGATTGGCCAAGCCATTCCTAACCCCAAGCAAAACATCAAATATCATCATTTATTTCAGTGAAGTATCAGGCATGTAGTGAGAGTCACAGCTGTTTGTAGCTGTCAGGACAAATAGTTGGACAGAAACCTACCCCCATTGTAAAAAGTTTGTCATGGGAGAACAGACAGACAATTGGGATTCAGAACAAAAGTTCTTTGACACACGTAACATTAGGCTGCCACAGGAAAAGCTAAAAGGGAAAAGCATTCAGGCTTTCATTCTTTCCTAAGCAGCTACTGAGAAAGCTGACATGCTGAGACCTGTTGTAGTCACTGTGCACATCAGCTGAGGGCAAAGGGCAGACTCATGCTTCAAATTGTTTTCAAACATAGCCTTGAAGACTTAATGAATTAGCCTCATATCCAAGCTAGATAAGGAGGTCTCAGAAAGAAGGGACATTTTGTCGAAGACACAACAGAACAAACTGAGGAAACCATAAGAATCACAGGGAAAAGCACTAAAGATACTGCTGAATTGTCAGATACACAGCTACTAGCAGTATGCCGGGTCCTAATTTCTTATGGAAAGTATGTGTCATAGAGATGCAGACACGGGTGATGCTCTGCTTTCCAGCTGCATCATCATGCAGTGTAAATGCACCATCCTCACAGGAGGTGAGGAGAATGGAAATCAGCCTTTGAGCTTGGCAGACCCTACAGACAATGGCTATTATTGTCCAAGAAAATAAGCCACGATATCTGTTCGGACTAGTAGAAAACTAACATGCTTGTCCAAACCCGGGATACTGTAGTGAGATCAGAGGTCTGTGAAGTAATTCATGTATTTAGGAAGTTGAGCTTGGTTTGTGTCCATACTTGCATCTGTGAACAAATGCTGCTTCTTTGTAAATGCCTCACTATTCTTTCATATTATGTGTGAAATTTATGTCTTGAAAATTTGTCAACCATTTTATGGCTCTACATAATCTCACAGCATCTTTTTCCACAAATGACACCTCCATTCAGTAGCGAAGATACTTGAGCACTTTAGCACTTTTTAAAAACCAAAACAAACAAACTAAAAATAACAACACAGATCAGTGGTTCTATTAGGACACTGAGACTGGAGTGATTAACTCCACTTTTAAGGCTTACTGGTGTAGCAAGCTGAGTCTCTTCTGGGAAGGAACAACTTCAGGCTTCATCAAGCTGCCTCTAAGGAAAAACAAAACAGGGCCTGGAGAAGTGGCTCAGGGGTTAAGAGCACTTTCTGCTCTTACAGAGAACATAGGCTCAGTTCCCAGCACATACACATTGCCTTCTGTGGGGGCAAAACTTATTCAATCTCTATGCAAATAACCAATTTCTAAATTTAAATAAAAATGATTCCCATCTTTCTTCCAACTCTTTGATGCCGTGTTCAAGAGTTCATTTAGTAATAATGAAGATGAGCAGGGATAATTATGAGAATAATGATGATTACTAAGAATGTTCAATTTTGAAGGATTTAAATCATTTCATTGTTCCCGCTTACTTAAAAGTGGCTACCCGAGGAGGGAGGGAAAGCACATTCATGCTTTGCTTTCCTTCAGGTCTGTAAAAACAAAGGTGGGGACAATCCACATCTGGGGGGGATGGTGATCTGCAAGAGTGAATTCTCATCACAGAAAGAGCAGAATAAAAAGATGTAACTCACTTTTACAGCTGTTTTATTGGAAGAAAAAATTTCCCCCTGAGGAGGAGGGAACACGTTAAGTCTCAGGTTGAAATTTAAGGAAAAAAGGGTTGAAATTTAAGAAGGAGGCCTTTTTAAAAATAAAGTATTTTAGGTAAAGTAGAAAACATCAAAAATAGGCAAAAAAAATAAAAAAGACCAACTATGTGAAGAACTTGAAGCTAGAAACATAAACAAATAAAACAAAAAGGAAGATATAGAAGCCAGTTATTTCTCAAGAAAGTGCTCCTATGTTTTTTAGCATGCATACTAGAACAAAACAGGAGAGACAGGAGACATTTACAACAAGCGTGTTGAAAGAAATATGTAAATCCCTAAGGAGGACAAAGATCAGCTACAAAGTCCAGAGGTGCATACTAGGTGAGAAATATTTTACTTTGGAAAGTTATGTGTTGCAAAGTTAGAATTGCACTTGACTACCATAGGATCAGGGGCTATATACAGGATGTAGGCCACAGAGGCACAGCTATCTGGTGAAGATAAAGTTATTAACCTCTGTAGGTTTTCTCTCAATGTTGATTAATTAAGGCGAGTATTTGAGTGCTTTTACTGTGTGTGTGTGTATAACAAAATATGCTTTAAAATAAATAGCAATGTATTTCTGACATTATGCTGTATTTTGCACACGGATTGAGAGACCCAAGTGAAACCTTTAAAACATTCGAATGAGATGTTATCAAGCTCTGCTTGTTGGTGGTATTGTCCATGATCACATCCCCAAGCTGTGGGTCTGTAATGTGGTAAATATATCCAGAGGAGGGAGAAACACTCTTAGTGTGCTAATTTAATCTTGTGGGTAACCTAATTATAACAGTGACCTCATAAAAACAAGGTGACAATTTGAATTTTTACTTTTTGAAATCTTTAAGCCTTTAAATTCTCTTCCATTATGCTTTTAAAAAAATCAATAAGTGTCACTTTGGAATCTGTAAAGTACCTGGATAAACTCTCCAAGGTCAGTAAAATATGAATGTGTGCCTCATAATTCAAACCAAACACACAATGTATTCTTTTAAAATTAAATTAACCTGTGCCTTGCAAAATGACCAAATGGCTAAAATGACTGCTTCCTGAACTGAGACTCAAATGGGAATGCAGAAGAAAACTGATCCACGAAGTACAAAAGCTCCTCAAGTACCAAGGGCTTCTGTCTCTGGGGTTCTCAGACTCATTGTTCCGATTTTAAACTGTGATTGATATTTTAGGTACATCGCATCACCAGGCATTTCTCTGGATTTAGGGAAATACATTTCTCTTAACATGTACACCAAACCTAATTTTGTCTTTTCCATTTTAATGTCTATCTTTGATTTTTGCATTTAATATAGCAAACAGATCAATTTCATTTTCAGATACATCTGCATATTATTTAATATACAATAAAAAGCTATAAGAAAACAGTAAGAAACATTACTTTTACTAACTTGTAAAGAAATCTGGGCCATAGAAAGCAGGAGTTGTTTGTCTGTTTTGAGACAGTGTCTCAGCTAAAGCCAAGGCAAGCCTCAAACTCACATTTTTCCTGTTTCCCATTCACAAGTGCTGGGATTGTAGGCAGACATCCTTACTCTCATCAACAACATAGGTGCACTATTCAAGTTAAAATTTCATTTTAATCTTTAACACATTTCCCTGAAAGGGTATTATTTTTTTATTCTATAAGTAGTCCATAGAGAATAATATCTCCAGTGTTAAACTGCAAATCAAATAATAAATAAAATATCTGAATGGATGATGTAGCTTTTCACAAATTGATAGCTGAGGCCAGTAAACATCACTAGCAGAATTGTGGCTTGATGGAGGAAAATGAACAGAAGTGTGAACAATTGTCCAAGTAAAGCAAGTCAGAAAGGCTGGTAGAGGGCATTTTATTTTCCCCTGTCACTTGCAGGTTACTCTGTAGAGGTGATACACTACCCATTCCTTACTCTTGTTTCTTCTGTTCAATATGTGGTGGATATGAACTGGTCATCAGAGGAAAACTGGATCTGGACTATGCTCATGGAATATGAGACAGATGAGAAATCAGGCTTTTATGTATGTGGGGTGACCCAAACATTTGTTAAACCCCTTCTTCACATATGCTCTTGGGCCTGGATCTTAGCTTGCTCACCTGTAAATAATGACAGAACCATTTCCTCCAAGGTTAAATAAAATTGTATCCATATGGCACCCAACCAGAATGAAAAACTGTCTAGTAATACTGATCACTTTAATAATGAATATGAGTATTAGTTTCTAGAGAAACGGTTTTGTGGTTAAAAGCATTTCTTTCTTTTTTGGAGGACTGAGATAGGTTCCCAGCACCCCACCAGGTGGGTCACGACCACCATGAACTTCAGCTTCAGGAGGTAGATGCCCTGTTGCAGCCTCTGATTTTGTCTTCTATGGGTACTCTATCATATGCTTCCATAGACTAATGTACAAACACATAAATAAAATACTATAAGGTTTAAAATAAACAAACAAAAGTATCATGTGGGCTCTGACTCCCATCACCTGCTATACTGAAAAGGCCTGTGTGGGGCCAAGTAACATTCAGCATAGAGACGTCTCTTCCTACACCCTCTCTGCCTAGTCCATCTGGGGCATATCCAGCAGAGCCAGCAGAGATGAGCTGCATGTGGACATCAACCCTCATCACTACCATCCTTAGCAACATTCAGCATACAGCCCTCTCTGTCTATGTTCTACCTGACTGATAAACCTGAGGAACACCCAGAAGAGCCATCAGAGCTTTCTGGATCCCAGGAATATTCAGGTTCGCCTGAGGCACAGCTACCACAGCCACCAACAAGTAGGGCCAGATGGCTAAAGGCCAGCTTAAGAACACAATCAACAAGACACAGAACAATATTGCACTACCAGAGCCCAGCTATCCTACAGCATGCCCTGAATATTTATTCTAAAACAGCCAAAGCAAAAGAGGATGAACTTAAATCCAACCTTATAAAGATGAGGCCTTTAAAGAGTCAAGAAAGAAACCACTTAAAGAAATACAGGAATATACAATTAAACAGACAAAGGAAATGAATAAAACTGTTCAATGCCTGAAACTGGAAAGATAAGCAACAAAGGAATAAAAACAAACAAACTGAGTGAATCCTGGAGATGGAAAACATAGGGAAGAGATGAGAAACAATAGACCTAAGTATCATCAACAGAATAAAGAGATTGAAAGAGAGAATCTCTGGCATAGAAGATATAATAGAAGAAACTGAATACATCAGTCAAAGAAAGTGTTAAATCTAAAAAATTCCTGACACAAAAATCCAGGAATTCTGGGATACCATTAAATGACCTAACCTAAAAATAACAGGAATAGAAGAAGGTGAAGATTCCTAGCTCCCAGGACCAATCAGAAAATACTTTAAACAAAATCATAGAAGAAAATTTCCCCAAGCTAAAGAAATAGGTGCCTATAAACACACAAGAAACATACAGAATGACAATTAAGAAAATCTTCCAGCACATTGTAATCAAAACAGTAAAGCTGCAGAAGAAAGAAAGAATGTTGAAGATGAAGGAGGGGAGAGGGGAGCAAAATAATGTAAAAAGGCAGACCTATCAGAATTACACCCTACTTCTCAACAGAGACTCTAAAAGATAGAAGGGCCTGAAAAGATGTCTTGTGACCTCTAAGAGACCACAAATGCCCACCTAGACTACTATACCCAACAAAACTCTCCATCACCATAGATAGAGAAAACAAAATATTCCAAGACAAAACCAAATTTAAATAATATTTATCTATAAATGCAGTCCTACAGAAAGTACTAAAAACAACTCAGACCCAAGGAGGTTAACTACATCCAAGAAAATAGAGGAAATAAAAATTCCATAATAGTAAAAAAAAGGGAAACACACACACACACACACACACACACACACACACACACACACACACATACACACATTACCAACATCAAAATAACAGGAATTAACATTCATTAGTTATTTATGTCTCTCAACATCAACGGACTCAATTCTCTAATAAAAAGACACAAGCCAGGAAAATGGATATATAAATAGGACCCTTTATTCTGTTGCATATGAGAAACAAATCTCAGCAACAAAGATAAACATAACCTCAGAGTAAACAGCTGGAAAAGGGTTTTCCAAGCAAATGGACCCAAGAAACAAGCTGGAGTAGCCATTCTAGTGTTTAATAAAATAGACTTTCAACCAAAATTACTCAAAGGATATGGGAAAGGACTCTTAATACCCATCAAAGGAAAGATCCATAAAGATGTCTCAATTCTGAACATCTATGACCCAAATGCAAGGGCACCCACATTCATGAAAGAAGAATTACTAATGCTTAAATCACACACTGAAGCACACACATTAATAGTTAAAGACTGCAACACCACTCTATCACCAATAGACAAATCATTGAAATGTAAACTAAACAGAGAAATAATGAAATTAACAGACATTATGAATCAAATAGACCTAAAAGATACTACAGAACAATCCATCCAAACACA
Organism: Acomys percivali; assembly: GCA_907169655.1. NCBI lineage: Eukaryota > Metazoa > Chordata > Mammalia > Rodentia > Muridae > Acomys > Acomys percivali. The sequence continues at coordinate 80,297,911 of OU015743.1, read as the reverse complement.
AATGAATATATTTTTCAGCACCTCACAGAAACTTCTCCAAAATTGAACACATAGTCAATCACAAGCCTCAACAGATACAAAAAAAAATTTTTTTAAACACATATTTTATCAAACCATGATGGATTAAAACTTGATTTCAACAACAACAGAAAGCCTACAATCTCATGGAAACAGAACAACTCTCTACTCTATGACCACTGGGTCAGGGAAAAAAGTAAAGAAATTAAAGACTTCCTAAAATTCAATGAAAATCAAGCTACAACATACACAAACTTATGGGACACAATGAAAGCAGTGCTAAGAGGAACGTTCATAACACTAAGTGCCTTCATAAATAAATTGGAGAGATCCCATACTAAACTTCACACCACACCTGAAAGCTCTAGAACAAAAAGAGACAAACACACCCCCAAAAGAGTAGAAGGTAGTACATAATCAAACTCAGGACTGAAATTAGTAAATTAGAAACACAGAGAACAATACAAAGAATCAGTAAAACCAACATCTGGTTTTTGAGAAAATCAACAACATAATTAAACCCTTAGCCAAACTAACCAAAAGGCTGAGGGGCAGTGTCCAAATTAACAAAATCAGAAATGAAAAGGGAATATAACACAGATACTGACAAAATCCAAAGAATCATTAGGTCTTACTTCAAAAACATATACTCTTTTTATGTTTTGTTTTGTTGTTCAATATATTTTATTAATTTAATCATATTACATCTCAATTGTTATCCCATCCCTTGTATCCTCCCATTCCTCCTTCCTCCCATTTTCCCCTTACTCCCCTCCTCTATGACTGTGAATGAGGGTTACCTCCTCCCCTTGTATATGCTCATAGGGCATACCAAGTCTCTTCTTGGTAGCCTGCTCTCCCTCCTCTGAGTGCCACCAGACCTCCCCATCCAGGGGACTTGGTCAAATATGGGACACCAGAATTCATGGGATAGTCCGTCCCCACTCTCCACTCAACTGTGGAGAATGTCCTGTCCATTGGCTAGATCTGGGTAAGGGTTCAATGTTTACTGCACATATTGTCCTTGGCTGGTGCCATAGTTTGAGCAGGACCCCTGGGCCCAGATCTGCCCATCATAATGTTCTTCTTGTAGGTTTCTAGGACCCTCTGGATCCTTCAATTTCCCCATTCTCCCATGCTTCTCTCACTTAGAGATGCAATAGGATGTCCTCCCCTCTGTCCCACTTTCCTGATAAGTGAAGACTTTCATGGGACATGCCCCTTGGGCGAGTGTCCTGATATAAGTGAGCATATACCATTTGACTCTTTCTGCTTCTGGGTTAACTCACTCATTATGATCATTTCTAGTTCAATCCATTTGTCCACAAGTTTTGGGAAATCCTTGTTTTTTAATGGCTGAGTAGTATTCCATAGTGTAAATGTACCACAGTTCCTTTATCCATTCTTCTACTGAGGGGCACTTAGGCTGTTTCCATGTTCTGGCTATTATGAATAAGGCTGCTATGAACATGACTGAGCAAACATATACTACACAAAATTTGAGATTCTAAATAAAATGGATGATTTTCTTGATAGATACCACTCGCCACCTTTAAATCAAGATCAGGTAAATAATTCAAATACACTTATAATGCCTAAGGAAAAAGAATCAGTCATTAAGATATTAAAAAAAGAAAAAAGAGAAAAGCCCAGGGCCAGGTGGTTTTAGCACAGAATTCTACCAGACTTCCGAGGGAGAGTTAATACCAATGCTTCTCAAACTTTTCAACAAAATAGAAACACATTGAAGATTGCCAAACTGATTCTATGAGGCTACAGTCACCCCAATACCTGAACCACACAAAGACCCAACAAAGAAAGTTTCAGAACATAAACATTGACCCAAAAATATCCAATAAAATACTTGCAAACCAAATCGAAGAATGCATCAAAAATGTTATCTACCATGATCAACTAGGCTTCATCCCAGGGATGCATCAATAATTCAACATATGAAAATCTATCAATGTAATACACCTTATAAACAAACTGAAAGAAAAAAACTCCACATGATCGTCTCATTAGATGCCAGGAAGGCCTTTGGCAAATCCAATACCCATTCTTGTTAAAAGTCTTAGAGAGATCTAGGATATAAGGCAGATACCTAAACACAATAAAAGCAATATACGGCAAGCCCATAGCCATCATCAAGTTAAATATAGAGAAACTTAACATAACTCCACTAAAATCAGGGACAAAGCTGCCCACTATTCAATGTAGTACTTCAAGTTCTAGCTAGAGAAATAAGACAACTAAAGGAAATCAAGGGGATACAAATTGGAAAGGAAGAAATCAAAGTATCACTATTCACAGATGCAATGATAGTATACATAAGTGATCCCCAAAATTCTACCAGAGAACTCCTATAGCTGATAAGCACCTTCAGCAAAGTGTCTTGATACAAAATTAACTAAAAGGAAGTCTGTAGTCCTCCTTTGTAAAACTGATAAATGGCATGCAAAAGAAACTAGGGAAATAGTATCCTTCACAATAGCTACAAATGATACAAAATATCTTGGTGCAACTCTAACGAAGCAAGTGACAGGCACGTATGACAAGAAATTCAAGTCTTTGAAGAAAGAAGTTAAAGAAGATATTTGAAGATGGAAATATCTCCCATGATCATGAATTGGTAGGAATAACATAGTAAATATGGCCATCTTATCAAAAGCAATATACAGATTCAATGCAATTCCCATCAATATTCCAACACAATTCTTTACAGACCTGCAAAGAGCAATTCTCAAATAAAGACTCAGGACAGCTAAAACAATTTTGTCCAATAAGAGAACTTCTAGAGTTATCACTTTCCCTGATTTCAAGCTATACTACAGAGTAGTAGTAATGGTATTGGTGTAAAAACAGACAGGCTGATCATTGTAATCAAATTAAAGGCCCACTCACCTATGGACACTTGATTTTTCAACAACGAAGCCAAAAACATACCATAAGAAAACAAAAGCATCTTCAACAAATGGTGCCTGTCTAACAATTTCTGCACGTAGAAGAATGTAAACATATCCATATTTATCATCTTGCCCCAAACTCAAATCCAAGTGAATCAAAGACATCATCATCAAACCAGATACCCTAAATTTATTAGTAGAGAAAACAGAGAATAGCCTTGAACTCATTGGCATAGATTACAACTTCCTGTACAGAGCACCAATAGCTCAGGCTCTAAGACCAATAAGTAATAAATGGAACCTCATGAAACTGAACAGCTTCTGTAATGCAAAGCACAGCATTAATGACATAAAATGACAGCCTGATGAATAAAGAAAGATCTTTGCCAACCCCACATCATACAGAGAGCTAATATCCAAAATATAAAAAGAACTAAAAAAATTAAACATTAACAAATCAAATAATCTGATTGAAAAATGGGGTATAGAGCTAAATAGAGACTTCTCAAAAGATGAAGCTCTAATGTCTGAGAAACAGTTAAGGAAATGTTTAAGGCCCGTAAGCGCCAGGGGAATGCAAATCAAAATGCCTCCTCTAAGATTCCATCTTACACCCATCAGAATAGCTAAGATAAAAACCTCAAGTGACAGCACATGCTAGAGAGGATGTGGAGTAAGGAGAACACTCCTTCATTTAGGTGGGAGTGCAAACTTGTAGAATCACTTTGGAAATCCATCTGGAGGTTTCTACAAAAATTAGTAATAGTTCTAGCATTTAAACACAGTGAGACAACTCTTGGGGATATACCAAAAGGATACCCTACCATACCACAAGGACACTTGTTTAACTATGTTTTATTTGTAATAATCAAAAACTGGAAACAACCTAGGTGTCCTTCAACTGAAGAATGGGTAGACAAAAGTGGTACAGTTACACAATGAAATACAACTCAGCTACTAAAAACAAAGGCATTGTGCAATTTGAAGGCAAATGGATGAAGCTAGGGAAAAAAAGATAAAACTGAAGGTAACCTAGATCCAAAAGACCCACATGGTATGTATTCACTTATAAGTAGACATTAGCCATAATGTACAGGATAACCATGCTATAATCCACAGACCCAAATAAGCCAAAGAGGGCTTATGGGAAGATGCTTGAATCTCATGCAGAAAAGGAAATAAAATGGTCATCTGAAGTATATGGAGGGAGAGAGCTGGTAGGATAATGTGTGGGGACAGTAATGATGGTGGGGATCAGATGTAAGGTGAGCTGGGTGAGGAATGGTGGAGGGGGACAATGGAAGGATGAAGGAAATCAGCAGGGGAGCATCTCTGAGACAGGGGGGACACCTGGAAGTCTATAGAGTTAACTCTAGCTAAGACCCTTAAGAGCACTGATCCTGACCTTGCCACCTCCTATAGCCAGGAGGGACTCTCATTAGAGGGAAGGTGATCCCACTGCATTCATAAATCCTTTAACCTAAAATTTGTCCTGCTTACAGGAAGTGTATAGATAAAGATGGAGCAGAGATTGAGGAAATGGCCAACCAAAGACTGGCCCAGCTTGAGATAAACTCCATGGGAGAGAGTCAACCCCTGACACTATTAATTATACGAGGGTATGCTTTCAGACAATGGTCTGACATAGTGTCTTCTGAGGGGCTTCATCCAGAAGTTGATGGAAAGAGATTTAGAGAACCACATCCAACAATAGGCTGAGCTAAGGGAATTTTGTCAAAGAGTGGCCTGAAGGATTGAGGAAATAAGAAGGGTCAAGGATACCACAAGAAGACCTACAGAGTCAACTTACCTGGGCTCATGGATACTCACAAAGACTGAAACATCAACTGAGGAGCATGCATGGGCTGGACCTAGACCCTCCTAAACATATGTAAAAGATATGTAGCTTGATCATTATTAGGGTCCCCTAACAATGAGAGTAAGGACTATATTTGACTCTGTTGCCTGCCTGCACATGTCTACATCTCCAAGAACTGGAGTTACCGAAGGTTGTGAGCTGACACACAGGTGCTGGGGGTTGAACCTGGGTCCTCTGGAAGTACAGGCATTGCTCTTAACTACTGAGCCATCTTTCCAACTTTTTCTGTATCTTTTTCAATTACAAAAATCTAAATCTTTTGATAGATTATTGTATTGGATATAAACATGTTTTTGTTTTGATCCCAAGTGTGGGACATGAAACAGACTTGTGTGAGAGGACACTTAGTATTTGTTTGCTAGAACAGGAACTGCCTCTTGCAGGGGCATGATCTTTGCTAGCTGATAACATCCTAGTAGGGACTCTGAGAGGAGATACATATGAGGCCAAAACCAAAGGCTTGGCCTTTTGGTTTTTGTTTCACTTCCTTCCTATTGTTTGGCTGTTCATCCCTCCACTTGGCGACACTCCTAGGAACATTCCAGTGTATGGTTCAACATTATGGGTTCTAGATGTTACTCTGGGTTCTGGCTGCTGTAGTTGCACTCACCTTTGCTAAATTGCTGGTGTGCTGTTTAACAGGTCAACTGGAATCCTGACAATGAAGAGTGGAATCTCCACAAGGAACTCAGTCTAAAAAGGTTGACTTCTCCTGTCCCCGTTAGTCTCTTTTTTCTCCTATCTAGGATAGGTGAGTAGGAAGGAAGGTATAGACATTAAAGAACCCCAAATAAAGTAGGTTCATAAAATCTCAAAGCCTACAGATTATCTCTGAATTTTTCTAAGTTATTTTTATTTCAAAGTAATGGTTTTAGCAGTACCTAGACTATTAATTCTAGTCACTTTACTGCTCTCACCAGCATCTGCTATGACTGGAATTCTTTGTTCATGACCAGTTATAAGAATTTTGTTCCCATTTTCAGCCTGTTACTTTTTATATGGCATCATTTTATATCGTATGTATGTTCTTATTCCATTTGCTTTTGAACTAAGGGTACAATCTTGTCTTCAGCAAAGTTCTGTTGGCACAGGACACACCATGACCAGGACAACTCTTATAAAGGAAATCATTTAAGTGGGGCTACTTAAAGTTCAGAAGCTTAGTTCTTTGTCATCATGGAGGGAAGCATAGAGCAGGCAGGCAGGCACACATGGTGCTGGAGAAAATCAGAGTTCTTCATCAGGATCATCTAGCAGCAGGCAGAGAGAGTAACACTGAGCCTGACTTCAGCCCTTGAACCCCCAGAGCTGGCTTTCTGTGACATACTTTCTGTAACAAGGCCACACCTCCTAACAACACTGCCTAACCATACAAATACATGAGTGTTGTGGCGGGATGGGATGGGGGTGGATTCTTATTCAAACTACCACAGATCCCAAATGTTTTTGTAATACAACTAAGCCTTTTGAAGAAAGTTCAAGGGTGAATGGAAAGTTAACTAATATTGAATAGACAACTAACAAAATATGGAGGTTCAGAACTGGAAAGCAGCAAATGGTGAAAAGCAAGAAAAGTCAGTGCCTGATACAGATGTAAGAACATCCTCAGCAAGACTCTCCCTGGCCATAGAGGCTTCGTTACTTAACCACCTCCTAACTCTCTAGTGGCAGGCAACAGCCTGCAGGCCCCCAGCTGTCAATCTTGTCTTTGTTTTTCCATCTCCTTCCTACTTCCTATGACCTTTCTTCCTTCCTCATCCCACTCTCAGATATTATATGCCTTTCCCCCAATACCACCCAGTAATATTTCATTCTTATCAGGTCTTATCTCTGTTATCATTTGTTTGGGGAAGAATCCTCTGATCCCACACTTCCCTTCCTCCAATTTCTTCCCTACTCCCTTCATCTTATTTTCCTCCAAACTCTTGTTTTATTTTATTTTATGTTTTATGCCCAGAGTCTTCTCAGTGCTGCCTCTATATGCTTACTAAAAGACTATCTACTGGATAATAGGAGATAATAGGAAAGCTTTCAGGGGTTGCATCATTGAAGACATTTTTACCAACACCATCTGTAGCAGTCAGCAATTGAAATAGCATTTTAGTTAGGGTGATGTTTTATGAGTTCTTCCATCATACACATTGAGGTTTGGCTGTTTACATCTTGTATGTGTGGGCATAGCCACTGTGATTTCCAATGTGCAACAACCCTGTGAAGTCCAGAGAATACTATTTCACCATGGACATCTATATCTTCTAACCTTAGAATTGCTCTATTCCCTCTTCCACACTGGTTGCTGACCCTTAGTTGGCGGAGATGATATAGATATTTCATGTAGAGATGAGTAGTCTGTAGTCTGCTATTCTCTGCACATTGACAGTTGTAGGTCTGTGTATTCATTGCCATTTATCACACACAAAAAAAGCTTATTTGATGAGAGTTGAGAGGTGTACTAATACATTGGTATAAAAATTAAGAACTTACAGGATCAGTTTAATGCTATAGACATTGAGCAGACTAATAGTATTAGCTTCTCCCTTAGCATCTATGACCTGGCTAACCATTCATTTGGAGACAAGTTAATGGTCTCAGGCATTAATTTCATCTTGTGGAGTGGGCCTTATATCTAATAAAATAATTTAAAAACTGTATACTTCTATAACATTTGTGCCACTTTTGTACCAGTAGGTATGTTTTATCAAGCCAGTCAATAGTTTTGCCTCTAGAGTTCATAGCTGAGCAAGACCCCACTCCCCAACACCATAGTCAGATCTTTTCATCATGTGACAGCTAGGGGTGAGGCTTCCAATCAGTGCCAGTCGATTATTCAGTGCCCTGTGACTTAAGTGTGTAGTATCTTCATCAATGGTGTCCTCTTAATCAAGTCCTGGAGCATAATTAAGAGCAATGAAAATGGACTAATGCTTAGGGAGTCTGTGGGATCCCACTGACCAACAAATTGAAAAGAAGTAAACAGTACTTGGTAGCAAGACTGTGTTTTCTAAGAGAAGCATTGCTCTGCTGTTATAGAGTGACACTATTTAAACTCCTTTTATATATTTTAAGAACCATCTACAATAGTGGGGTTCTATATGTCATTTTCAAAAGTTTTAGTATTAAATATCCATCCATTAGATAACACTTCCTCTATCTTGCCCTTCCATCCACCACTCCAATTAACTCTCCTATTTTTTTATTATTGTTCTATTATCCTCCCTTTCCCTTTCATACGCCTTCTGTACTTTATTCTTCATCCCCCAAAATTCCATGCTTGTTACCTGCCTTCTGTGGGCTGTTCTATTTAAACATATATATCTAGAGTCAAAACTACCATTTACACAAAAGAGAATACATACAGAGTTTGTCATTTAGATTCTGGGTTACTGACTCAGTATGATGATTTACATTCCCACCCATTTATCTGTGAATCACCTAATTTCATTTTCGTTTTATAGCTGAATAGTATTCTATTAAAGTAGTCTCTTCTACACTGTTGGCTCCTAGGACTAAACCTCAACACTTATGGGGCCTAGGACAGAAGGTCAAACAAGGGTGACATTGCCAAGACTTGTTAATATGAAATGAATCCTAACTGCCAGACAATCTTAGGCAACCAGTTTCAGGGTTGGAATTACTAAAATAGTTGAATCTGAATTTTTGAGCCATACTGGTGGAGCACATAGAGCAGCTAGACATGGTGGCTCCACTATCCATCTCTGCCCCTTTACTCAATAATTATCATTGTACCTCAAAGAAGTGACTACCTCTCCCTGTCTGATCCAGAGTTCCTTCATACACTCCAAAAGACACTTCTTCTTTACTTCTTAGGTCTGGATCCCATTTTTAGGAGTTAATCAATTAAGGACAGTTCTCCCAAGTAGGCATGGAATCATTTATACAAGGACCCTGGGATCTTGGTGCCTACCACATACATGGTAAATCTCTCACTAAATATCTATACTTGGCCACATGGCTTCTTCATGACACATGGACAGAAATTGTCCTGGGCTCATCTAAGGACACTACTACATCTCCCACAAAGAAGGACATATTCATCTCATTACCACTGACAGCTCAATCCTGGCACCTGATTCATTCCACAGTTGGTGCTGAATGAGTGAGGACTATTTCAAGAAACATACATCTCTGATTTAATGTGTAAAACAGCAGAAAATGTAGCTAAGACTTTAGCTATTTTGAATAACTCAAATTTATAAAAATCAAGAAGAATCTAAAGGTAAGAGATAAAGGATAGCATCATATTTTGTATCTATAAAGCAACAAAAAATACGTTTGAATACAAGGCACAGACAGAGGTTTAAAACTGCCTACATTTATTTTAAGTTTATTAACTGTCACCAGATCTTAGATAAACAAAATTATGCTAAAGATAAGATATCTGGATAAAACTAAAGGAAAGAAACAAATCAAAATTTTCTACTAAGAAGAAGGCTTAGGACCAGCAGCTCAATGGCCATTCTGGGAAGGGCTTAAAATGAACAGTTATCTCAAGAACAGGTGGGGTGGCTTTCAGTCATTATCAAGGAAAGTGCACAAAGCTTAGAGATGACATACAGTGGGGAAGGACATAGAGGAAGTTACAGAAAACATCTTTGTTATCATATTTCTCTAACTGGAGTACCATTATCTAGAATCTATCAGTTGAATCTTGAACATTCTATTCAAAATTGAGTTTAGTAAAACACTAGTGCAGCATGTATTTAAGAAAAAAACCTGATAGGAATTCATTTCCATGACACAGAATTACAAAGTAATCAATGGAGTAAACATATTAAAGACAAAACCCTGACACATGCCAGACATGACAAGCTGAGAAGCATAACCTGAGACAGGGCCTCCTGTGCGGGTCTAATAGTGAAGCTCATTGTCTCTTCAGTGCACCACAGTTTTTCTTTCAGGGCCTAAGTCTCTTTCCCCTTTGAGGAGCAGAACCCCAGGATGTCTTATTAGGGGAAAATGCTTCTGTGAACTCTTAAGCCTGCAGTGAACTTAATGTGCTGTGCAGAACAAAGCTTGCTTGGGATCCTGAAAAGGGCCAAACCACATCACACAGAGAAAGAGGATATCTTCTATTCTCGTGAAGGTATGCCTGCCTGGAGGACCATGTTCAAAGTAAATCTCTTTTGAGGTTTTACTGAACATGACTGAGCATTGAGGTTCATTACAATGTTTTTGCATGTGTTTGCATTTTGTGAAAGCAGCTGGGAACAGAAATAGAAGGGCCAAAAAAATCCCTGCTAGTTTTGGAGTCTAAAAGATATTTCCAAAGAAAAGAATAATGTTTATGTCATGTGTCACTTAATTTTATATTCTTTCCATATTAATTGAGATGAACAGTTTGAATGTTGGATGCTTTTTGATAATCAAATTCAGACAAAACTATCCCTGTTTAAAACTCAAATCAGCATTTCAAGGTTATTCATCTTAAGGTCACTGTAAGTAAGTTAAACAACCCAATAAATCCAAGTCACAAAAAGTCAATCTCAATATTTTTAAGGATTCCCTGTTCCCCTGAGAAAGTATTCTTTTTACTCCTGCAGGGTGCTTCCTGAAACCCACAGACAGATAACACTTACCAAGGAATCTTCCAAAATCTTACCTGGGAATATTGGTAATTTTTAAAAACATTTTATAGCTTATTTATTATTTGTGTGTGGTATATGTATGTGTGTTGCATGCCTTATATGTGAGACAGCACACCCAGGTATGTCGGTGTGGGAATGAGAGTGCCCTTCTCCAAGGAGCTCTCCACATTATTGCCTTGAGATAAGGTGACTGAGTACATAGGAATCTCAACGATTGGGTGGGCTCCATGACCAGAAACCTCCCAGGACCCTCCTTTATCCCTCTAGTATAGGGGTTACCGGCATGAGCCATTATATGCAACTATGAATCTAAACTCAGGTCCTTAGGTCCTTATGCTTGCCCAATGGCTGAGCTACATCCTCAGCTTGGGAATGGTAATCCAATAGCAGATATTATTTATGAGAGTGTCATGCACTGTGCATCATTGATGGTTGGATAGTAGTTGGCCAAAGTCGAGAGCAGTGATTTTAGGTTAGGTGGTATGTGAGAAGAAGATACAACAAAATGAAAAAGGAAGACTGTGTTAGGGATGTTTGAAAAAGTCATCCTTTTTTAAAAAAAGAAGAATTACTACTGAAAGAACAATACCATAACTAAGTGAAGATGTTTTTTTCAAGTCGAGAAAAATGAAGTAGTTTTTTTAATTTGTGGGGCTATTTTAAGTCTTCCAGGCAAGATATTCAAGGAGGTCAAGACACAGATATGATATACACAGATAGGATCAAGATGACTGAGAAAAGAGTTAGTGCCTGAAATCTGAAGGCAGTGGGCCACAAAAGAAGCATTTCACCAAGGAAAATTTATTCCATATTCCAACACTAAACTTCTCTGAAACAGTTTTGCTTACATAGGTCAAGCTGTTCCCAGCATTCCAAAGCTGGATTTAGAAATGAGAGATAACAATTAAGATGTAATATGAATATATATATATGTATGTATGTGTATATATATATATATATATATATACACATACATACATATATCTTGCTGCCGAGGAGCTGGGCTACTCTTCAGCCTTCAGTTAAAAATCTTATTGAATTCAATTTGGGAGAAAGAGGTAAAAATGCTTTAAGACAGATTTGACTTGGCTGCATTGTCCAAATGAAGGAAAAGGAAACAACCTTCTCCAGCACTCACTGCAGAGCAGATATGTCCAGGAATACTCAGTCCTCACAGCCATTCTGAGGAAATGTCATCTCCACTGTACATCTGAGAACCTGAGACTAAGAAACTGATGGTGGCGTCTGGTCTTAGTCCACAGCTTATGATTTCTCTAGAAGATGAAGCAAACTCAATCATTGTGTCAAAGTATGAGTTTGAATGTGGAGTTTGCCATCTTTGAACACCAAGTTTACTTCATTTTTGTAATATTATTGTTTTCTTCTTTGTACTTTCACTGCTTGAGGCCAATCCAACAAAGATTCACAATAAACTTGAATGCAAATTATTACTGTTACAGACAAAGGAACTCCAAATAATGTCTAGAACATCACTTCAGGGAAAGAAAATTCTGCAAGTCATCAAATGGAAAGTCTTAGAATTTAAAACATAATGTCACAGAAATTCACTAACAGATAAATTTGTCCATTTTTCCAAGGAGAAGGAAGAACAAACATTAGAATAGTAAGCAGTATCCTCCAATATATAAAAAGACTATTGGTCTGGATATTTTTCTTTTTCATCTTTCACATGAAGCAAGTCAAATAAACTATTCAAATTGCCCAACTTTGTGTTATAAAGTGAATAAAAATAAAAATACATTAGATTAAAATAAATAATGATTATGTCAGTAAATCTCAGTTGTGGGCACTGGATAAATGACAACTGTTTTGATTATAATCTGTCATGCTTAACACCATGGTTAGCTCTCCTCCCTTGCTAGGCATATGAACTGTCACCTGGGTGTCCTTTGCCCATTCAGTAATGACAATAATGAATCTTTTGAGCTTTTCACTTAGCCACAAAATCAGAGGCTACATTCTCCAATGATGTTGTCTTTGTTCATTCTCTATCCTTAAGGGACATTCTTTTATTATCTCAAATTTAAACTACTGATGTTCTATTAATTGCCCTTACATTGCATGATAAGGAAATCAGTGAAAGAAAATACAAATATCCACTACAATTACATTCTTAACAAAACAGAAACATGCTTGTCAATTATAATCCTGGGTTCTGCAATTGCTCATATGGTACTTATAACTACCTTCCTCTACTAGCTTTTCCGTATTCCTCTACCCTCAGCAAGCACCTCAGTGGGTATTGGTCCTTTTCCTAGAAGAGGGACCCATACCTTCATTCCTGAAGGGTCTGTGCTCTTTGTCATTCAGCCTATATTAGGTTGTTGTAGTTTTCCATTGACTTTAGTCATGGGACGTGGTAGTACCAAGAGATGTCATAACAGATTCCCTGCACTCCAGACATGATGTGTCTTATCTCTATGTGGAGAAACAATCCAATTTCCCCTTGGTAATCTGGATCAGTCATTAGTCATTACTCCTAACACTGTTATTCCTTTCTTTGCCTGTAGGTTTAAGGGCATCAGATGCCCAAAATGGCCAGGGGGAAGTCTGGCTTCCAATTCAATGGAATGTTTGCCAGGAGTGTTCCTCGGTTTGAAACTAAAACTTTTAGGACAGTTACAGGAAAAAAAAGCAAAAAAAAAAAAAAAAAAAAATTCCTAGCGAGTCACTAAGAGTGATGATGAGTGTAACTATTCCCTTTTCATCCTTTGGTTCCTGGACTCATATATCTTGACTATGGGAGAAATAAATAGTACAATTTCTGGTGTGGTACCATATATTGGAAGCTAAGTCAAGGCATATGCTGCCTTCTGGAGAACTCTGTCCCAGCCCTCCAGGCTGCTGCCACTTATTTGGTACTGTAAGTGTGTCTTCAAAAGGCCATTATATCTTTCTATTGGTCCAGCTGTTTCAGGATAATGAGAACATACTAAGTCCAGCAGATGCCATTATCACAGACCCACTCTTGTACATCTCTGGCTGTGAAGTGAGTTCCATGGTCAGAAGGAATATTTTGTAGAATATCATGGTGGTGAATAAAGGCATCCTATAAGCCCACAAATGATGGTTTTAGAAGACAGATTATGCATAGGAAAGAGAACTCTATAACCAGAATAAGTATCTTCTACAATAGGGACAAAGTGTTGTTCTTTTCATGGAGGAAGTGGTCCAATGTAGTCAATCTGCCACCAGGTCACTGTCTGGTCACCCAAGGGAAACGTACCATATCTAGGGCTTCTAGCTGGTCTCTGATGGTAGTAGATATGAGACTCAGGAGCACCTGTAGCCAAGTCACCTTTGGTGAGTGGATGTCCATGCTGTAAAGTCCATGTGTAACCTCCATCTCTGCCATCATGTCTACTTTGTTCACGGGCCCACCAGGCAGTGACAGGGAAGGCTAGGGAAAAAGGCAGCTGACTGTCCACAGAATGAGTTGTCCAATATACTTCATTATTGATATTCTTTTCTGCTGGAGTCACCTTTTGATGAGCATTTACATGGGACACAAGTATCTTCATATCATAGGCCCATTTGGAGAGATTTGTCCACATGTTGCCTAGATGTTTCTCTCATCCATTTTCTAATCATTCTCTTTCCAAGTCCCTGACCCTCCATCCAATCCATTGGCTACAGCCCACTAATCAACAACCAATTGCACATCTGGTCATTTCTTCTTCCAGAGAAAATTCTGGCCATGTGCCCTGCTCAAAGTAGTGCTCACTGTGAAGATCTCCCTTCACTAGTGTTTCTCAGAGCTGTCTCTTAAAAGTTATAATGCCACCATTGTCCATTTCTGTGTGGTTCCTGAATAACACTAAGAACTATCAGAAAATAGGCCCTAGTCTTCCCTTCCTCAGGCAAATGATCATAGAACACACCTCATGAACCTATAGCTGAATGCTTGGCAGCAGATGCTTGTAACTCAAGTATAAAACATAGACATTTGGGCAACTTCTGCATGTTACTTGCTTGTGCCTTCAGGGCCTACTCCATTCCAATCACATATAGAGCACTTCCATTGCATAAAGGATTACTTCTGTGCACAACCTACTTTATGACTTGATGATAAAATAACACCTAGCTCATGATGTGCAGTTCAGGTTGCATGGGAACTTGGTGACATGCCTTCAAACATTCAACTTCTAATAAGGTCCAATATCAGGCCAAGAGCTGTCTTCAGATGGTGGTAGATCTTTGCTCCAAAATCGCAAAGACCTCTTCTTCTTTTCACTTATAAGGGCATGCCAAAGGCTCCAAAAAGCATCCCTATGGGCCACTGACACCTCCAGTACCATCAGGTCTGCTGGCTCACACAAGTTAAGTGGTAGAGCAGCCTACACATCAGCCTAGACCTGCTGAAGAGCCTTTTCTTGTTCTAGGCCCCACTAAAAGCTCCCACCTTCTGTGCCACTTATTATATGGGCCACAATCACACACCCAAATGAGGAATGTGGTGTCTCCAGAATTCAAATAGGCCCACTGAACATAGTGTTTCCTTCTTGATTACAAGGAGGGGCAGGTTCAATAACTTAAGATTCACCTTGGAAGTAATATCTCCTCATGCCCCATACTACTAGACTCCTAAGAATTTCAGTGAGATTAAAGACCTGGAATTTTGGTTGGATTAATTGTACATCCTCTGATGCACCTACCGGTTACCAACAAATTTAAAGTTCTTGCTACCTCTTAATTGCTTGGTCCATTCAGCATAAGGTCATCAATATAGTGTACTAAATGTGGTATTATGTGGAAGAGAAATATGATCAAGATTCCTTTGAAGTAAGTTTTAACACAGGGCTGGAGAGTTAATATTCTAGAGGTAAAATTGTAAAGGTATAATGTTGATCTTGCCAACTGATATCAAATTGCTTCTGGCATTTCTTATAGAAAGATATTGGGGAAAAGGCATCTGATAATCACTAGCTGCATATTAAGTACTAAGAGGTGTGTTAATCTGCTCATGTAAGGAGACTACATCTAGTACATCAGCTGTAGTTGGAGTCACTTATTTGATTCAGTTTTCAATATTCTATTGTCATTCTCCATAATCTATTTATCTTCTTCACTGACCTTCAAGGAGAGTTAAAGGGAGGTATGGTGGGAACCACTACTCTTGCATCTTTCAAGCCTTTGATGGTGGCACTAATTTCTTCATGTCCTCCAGGGATGTGACATTGGTTTTAATTAAATATTTTCTTTGGGAGAGGCAAGTCTGAAGGTTTCCACTTAGCTTTTCCAACCATAATAGCCCTTACTCCACAGGCCATGGAACCTATGGGAATATTCTGCCAACTTCTACATATGTCTATCCCAAGTGTACATTTTGAACCTGGGTAAATAACCACAGGTGAGTTCAGGGACCCACTGGACCTACTGAGTCAGACTTCAGCCAAATTCTTGTTAATCACTTGACCTCCATTAGCTCCTACTCTAACTGGAGCACCATGGTGTTTGGTGTTTCTTGGGATCTCCCAGGATCAGCATCAGTCCAGAGTCAGTATGCAATAGACCCCAGAGACTCTGATTACTTCCTTTCCTCTAGTATTCAGGGACCTTTGTAAAAGGCTTTACATCCCTCCATGGGAGGACTGGAGAAAGGCTAACAGTAAACCTCTTAAATATTTTTATCATGGTCTTTCTTCAGAGGAATTGCTCATCCCTTCATTTAAGGGGTTCTATGTCTTAAACTAGGATGGGATGCTCTTTTGACACAATCCAATGGAGTCTTCACTTGTTTGAGACTTTTTTTCACGTATACTGATAAAACAAAAAGTCAGTAGGCTTTTTATCTATTTCCTATCTCAAAGCACCAGGATGGATTAGCCAGTACCAAAGTTCCATAGGAGTCATGCTATCATAAAATTCACTTTCCCTGTACTGCCCGTTATGGGTTAGGTCATCATAGACATTGCTTTGTCCAAATGGACCATTATGATAACTACAATCATCTTGTTCTGTCAATTCAGTCCTGTCACCCAGCCCCTGCTACTTCAAGGCCCAATAAACTCTTTGTATTCCATCCATCCTGATCCATCCATTGCATGGATCCTATGCAGCAGCATCTCCAACCCTAGGGTCTAGCACAAGGAAAAGGAGGGGGGCAGCAGAACTCTTCAGAAGTGCGGCACCCTCTCACATGTTTGTGCCTCATAGAATTGATAAAGAGCATGCTCACTGGGCCTCCACATTGTGGAGAGTTAGCCTTTCCACAGTGTACCCACTCTAGCATTGCAATTTCTCTGAACCTTATAATCTGCTCAGCAACACCAAGCCAAGGGATAGCAGGCATCACCAACTCTTTTTCAATAGGCCATCTTCTGAAAACACTTCAGCCAACCATTCAAACAAATGTTTGAAACCTTTTGTTTAACTGTGTCAACTTCCATATTAAATCTAGAGTCTCTGGTTGGCAGTCCCATAACATTAAATTTGGCCTGACCCAGTTTTTTTCCTCCTTCCACCATTATCCCACATTCTTACATCCATTTCCATACATTGTCTCCAGACTTGTGCTTGAATGTATTAGCCAACTCACTGAATTCCTTAGTAGTATAATGAACCTCCTCATGGACTACACTTCCTATCTCCCCTCTTTGAGCATTCTTGGCCCATGTAGTCTGCTTATCGCTCTATAAGCAACTATTGGTGATTCGTGAGGCACATGAGCATTATCTTGACTGCTATCTCTGTTAGAGAAAGTGACTTCTGGCTTAACAAATAATGAAGGATTTATTTCCTCAAGCAAAGAGAGAAAAAGGCAATGTTTCAAGGGGTGGGTTGGAGTGTATCTTATGCTGAAGGGGGCGTTCACATGTTTTGGCAGGCAGTTTATTTAAGTTCAGAATGGAAAGAGGGAGGTGAAGCAATGGGAGTAACCAGATAAGCAAAAATAAAAATAAAAATAACTCGAGTGTTTTTTTCCCTAAATTCACTGCTTCACTTACAGAAAGCTAGGCCCTCTTTCCATTGAATTAAGTTAACACACCACTTGAAAATTTAGTCACTACTAACTGCATTTTATGTTGATTACTTACTATTCTGTCTCTCCTTAAATAAGAGGAACATGTTATAATGAGTTATAATATAATTTGGTTATACAAGCAAAATGTTTGGATAGAATAATTAAAAAGACTGTCCCTTTTGAGTGTCATGTGTATGTTCGTATATGTATAATGTTCACATGTGTGTCTTTACCTCATCTTAATTAAGAATATAGCTCATGTGTAATGTGCAAATGTGTAACATATCCATGACCTACTTTAAAAAATAAAGGTGTCTAAATATATAACATGTATATGTGTGATAGATTCATCTGAGGTACAGTCACAGATCATTTTAACATTACTTCCTTTAATAGTTAATTTCACTTAGGACTGAGTGTTCCAGGGTCCTTTGTTCTCTGAACATTGTCCATTGTGTGTCTCTGGATTGTTCCCATGCACTTCTGGAGGAAGCTTCTCTGATGATGGCTGGGCAAGACACTGATCTATGAGTATAGCACAATGTCATTAAGTGACTTTTTTTTTTTGCTATGTTCCTTTAGAACTAGTGTTTGGCTTCTCCCTATGGCCATGTTCTATGAAGTCTCAGGTTCTTGCCTACCAGAGCAGTGTCTGGCTCCATCTCATAGAATGCCCTTAAACCCTATCAGATAGCGATTGGTTACTCCTACAAGATTTTTGCCACTGTTATACCAGCATATCATGCAGTCGGGCCAGGTCCTATTGTAAACTGAAAGATTTGTAGCTGGCTTGGTGTTTACTTTTTCTTTTCTGGTGGCACACATAGTCCCTTGCAGTAGCATAGACATCATTAGCAGAGGTGAAGGCTTTAGCTGGGCACCAGCTCAACTTTGTGTTCAGTCAGTTACATAGGTGCTGTCTTCAGCAATAGGACCTTACCATCAGTTTGTGGAGAATAACTAAAAGCCTTGTTAATAGCCGTGGTTGTTTGGGGGTTTCAATTTCCATGGGGCCCTTTTAGTCAACAACTCAATTAGTTGTAACCCATTGGTGGCAATGAAGAATTCATTTGTGGAGAGGTTTCTAATTGGGGCTTTGTCTCCCCTGTTATTTGGAGATTTTTTGCATAAGAGGAGGAAGAAATATTTTACAAGACAGTAGGGATGAAGTCACCAAAGAAACAAGGACTTCTTGACACAGCAGGGCTTATGCACATATGAACTCACAGAGACTATAGCGGGTTGCACAGGGCCTGCCCAAGTCTGAGTCAGATGAGGTCCCAGTGCTGAATGGGGACGTGGACACAGTTCCTATCTCAACCCAGAAGAAATGAGGACTGTTTCCTCCAATATTGTCTCACTGGGCATACTAACCACATTTAAGGACAGGGTCCACGCCCAGCAGTAGAGACCCAACAGAAAATGAACTCAATGTTATTTTTGAAATGTTTTTATTTCATAATACTTTATCTGGGCATTTATTTTCTTACAGTTCTTTTGCCTATATATGATAGTTTCTGACTTTGTGTTTTTATGGGATTTCTGTCTGTGAGTCTGAGCATTTGAATATGGTTCCGTTCGTAGGCCTTTCTCCCTGTTTCTTTGTTTGGGTTTGCTTATTTATTTGTTTATTTTTAGTTCTCTGTTTTCTAATGAGAGAAGGAAAGAAAAGTTGTGGATTTGGGTGGATGGAGGGGTGAGGAGGATCTGGAAGGAGTTGGGGGAGGAAAATCACAATAAGAATATACTATCTAAAAAGTTGATTTTCAATAAAAAGAAAAAATAAATCAGCCATAGAAACAAACAGTATCACTTAAAAATACAAATAAGGTTTTTAGTTAAATAAATACAATTAAATACCATTATTTTGGGGGCAGAATATACTTCCTTTGACATCTTGAGCACTCTGTTAGAGGTATTTTCAGGATAATTATCAAGGATGACAATAAGGCTGCAGTTGTAGCCGTGCTTTTAAGAATCAGGGAAAAGCAAGACTGATTGCTTTTACTACTATATCTAGGACCTCTTCCATGCCCTGAATGAGGGAGTCTACCTGTTGTGCAGAGAACACCAGATGAGTGATGAGCCTACAAGGAAGTAAAGGAGAATTAAGTCTAAGACCATGCTCGACATGATCTCTGCTTGGGGTGGAGAGAGGTACAGTTCTAAAGGCCCCCAGTTTCCCACACAGACAGCAAGCCTTACAGCAGCCCCTGCCAGCACTTGGAATAAAGTTAGCAGACTAGAAAAGGCTTCATTACAGATAGATAGCCCTTAATAACGGTGCTTTACTCCCAGATTTCTCAGAACTAATGTAAATATGTCCATATATCACTCGGTCTGCAGAAGCTACTCGGGCCTGATAGTCCTGGCCAGTTAACTGCTGACTAAGCAGTGTGTCTTGAGTTCAGTTTCCAGAGAGAATCATCCTGTGCTTCTGCCCTGATTCTGACTTGACTCGGGAATTTGCTGATGCAAAACAATGGACCACGGGAAAACACATAAAAAGTCCACATGGGGTGGGAAAGGAGGATCGAATTTTATAGTTTGCACAACAGAGAATTAAATATATGTGTAAGATTTATACATTGGCAACCTTCCTTACTATTGTTGTCACAGTGGGATCTTAGGCTGGACAAAGGGCATATTATTACTCAAGCCCCTTAGGACAAAAGTTCTGCCTTGTCATAATTGGGTCCCGAGTGTTACTAGCCTATTGGACACCCAGTAGGTCCACTATTATTATTTATTGACTATCTGAATGGCTACCTGGACCACTTCAGTCTAAGTGCTCAGGGCACTCTGTAAATGTAAATGGATTAAGCAGCTGCCTTCTCAGTACTTTTCTCAGTTTACTCTAATGACATGTAAAGTTGGTGCTGAAATGCTTTGTGAATGAAAGCAATGGGTTTGAAGATTCAATCATGTGTCAATATTTCTGCACTAAAGTCCACAGATGCTGGATTTACCCCTGGTCTCCGGAGCACAGCTGATGTCTTACTCAAGGTGCACTGCTTTTCTCAGAGCTGAATCAAACTTTGGTCTGCAGCAAATTTAAATTTTTGACAAAGTCTGACCATGTACAGCAGAGCACTTCAAGGTAGTGACATTTTTGTTTTTCACCTACTGTGTTTGTTCTGGTGAACCATTTAGCATGTATCCCGCTGATCCACCCACTCCAGAACTTTCTACTATGCAATGGAGGGAGATAGAAGCTTAATGCCTTGCTGTTGGAAGCCCAGAGTACTTTCTATGTTTTAAAAGTCAGTTCAAAAGCATAAACAATATAGAACAAATAAATAACAAGAGGTTTGTCTTTTCTCAGTTGCACGAAAGGACTAAAACGGAACCAAATTTATGCTCACACTGATGATCCCACTTGAGCATGAGGTGCAAGCATACTGATAAGATGTCTTTTATGTCTTGGAGGAGGGGCATCACCATTTGTGAAGAGTATGCTAGATATGTGTCTGATCATCCTCTGTGTAAACCATCTATTAAACTTTCTGCAACTGCCTTTAACCAAACACAAGTTCCCTTTCATCTTTAGGGAGAAATATCTATATGTTCAGCTTCCAGGTTCTCATCAGGGAAAAAAAATGAACTCTGGTCCTGTTTAAAATTGCATCACTCAGCATCCTCTCAGTTATTTAAGAGTTTGACCAGGACATTTATTCACTGATATGAGTACTGGAATGTTTTGATGTTTTGATTCACCCCACACACCAGGATTGTTGGATGAGCATCCTTTAATGTTATTCCAACTGGTATGTGAGAGAGCAAGAAACTAGGCCACAAAGGTACCTATGCCAAATGTCATCTTTCTCTCCCTCCACTCTTTTCCTTTAAGCTTATGTGATTTCTTTTAATCCTTACTGACTCCATTTTAAAATCAAATTGTCCTCTACTCACAAGCATCAAACTTAGAAGAAAAACAGAATAAGTGCTTGGCAAAAAGTATCTGGATGACTATTGAGGGATTTCGGCGACTGTCAGTTGTTCCTAATAAGAAAATGAACAGATGTTTTTAAAAACATTCCTAAATGAGCAGTTGGACAGGAAGTTCAGCAGAGCGATGCTCTTCAGATCAGAATACATTGATTCTGGGCTGAAACAATTTTGTGCAAACAGTCTTCTATAGCCTTTCAGGTAATAAATGTAAAAGCAATCAAATCTCCTCATCTTATCCTTCATTTAAGCATTATTCTATATCAGGATACTAAACCCAATCTAAGGGACATCAGAGGACATAGGAGAAAGAGTGGAGCTTATGTTGCATCATCTCTACGTGGGCAGCACTGATGGTTTAAGGACATAGATGCATTGTGCCTGGGCTACCTTTTAGCTTTAGAGGATTGTGTTTTCTTGTCATTACACAAGAACATTGAGCAACTGTGGTGGTTAGATATCCTCACAAGTGACAGCATGTGGTAAATTCCTGAACACATGCTCTCAGCCAAACATTAGAGCAGCACTTATCACCTTGCTGATCTTGAAAGGCCACTGTCCTTTCAAACAACTGTTTTGGCAGTCATAAGGTTGGAATAATAATTCCTATTGTGAGAACAGATATTTGTGAAGAGCACTGCACTCTAACGATGATCACAAATTTTCAGTATGTAGACAGTACCTCTAATGATGCTCACGTCTTATTCAGATACCTGTGTTATTATTTGCTATGCTACTTTCTTTTGTTGTAGTTCTAGCATATTCAATACCTCCATTGTAAGGAATGCTGCACAGGACACTACACAGATCTCAAATGCAATTTTTTTTTCATAGCTCTTTTAAGCCTTTGCCTGGGCTCTGTTTGAATGCAGTGACCATGGTGTCTTTATAAACACCTCTTACAGGTGTCTCTGTTGGCTGAATTTTTCTGTTTTAACAAAAGATTTGGGTCAAGGGGTCCCACTCAAACTAAGGCCCTAGCCAAGGACAATACAGGCGGTAAAATTTAAACCCCTACCCTGATCTAGCCCATGGACAGGACAGTCTCCACACTTGAGTGGAGAGAGGGATATGACTTTCTCATGTACTCTGGTGCCTCACATTTGACTATGTCCCCTGGAGGGGGAGACCTGGTGGCACTCAGAGGAAGGACAGAAGGTCGCCGAGAAGAGACTTGATACCCTATGAGCATATACAGAGGGAGGTAATCTCTCTGAGGAACAGTCATAGGGGAGGGGAATAAGGGGAAAATGGGAGGGAGGGGAGAATGGGAGGATACAAGGGATGGGATAACCATTGAGATGTAACAAGAATAAATTAATAAAAAAATTAAATAAAAAAAGAAACTCTCTAAATTTTCAAAAGATTTGCTCCAATTTATGGATGCAGAGGTCTCATCTTACAGTCACTGGCCTGCTGCTTCTGGGTCCGTGGGAAGGCAGATCATCGTGGTGGAGAGCTGGTGGCTGAGCAAAGCAGTGAACGTTGTGGTAGACGGAAGAGGAAGACAGCGAGAGAGGGGAATGGCGGAAGGAAGACAGAGAGGGAGCAAGAAAAAAGAGAGAAAAGGACAGACAAGCCAGGAGCAAAATTATCCTTCAAAGGCTGTGTTATTTCCTCCATCTAGGCCCCAGTGCCAAATAGTTTACTGAACAATGAACTCATTAATGAACAAATCTGTTATCAGATAAGAGCGGCTCAACACCTTACCTCTGACCTTGATGCCCTAAGGACCATATGTTCAGCGCAAGAATCTCTGAGGGTAAGCTGAGTGCAACCATAACAGCAACCAGTGTAAAATAGCTATTGCAAGTAGGAAGGAGAAAACTGGGCATGATTTTAATATTTATAATGGGATATATTCCTTCATCGGGGTGAGTAACCAAAACATGAACATGTATCACAGTTAATGCTATAAAAGTTTTCGTTTTATAGGTTCTGGGATTTTCCTATGAGGTTTAAATATGTCACAGAAGACTTTATTACATAAGATATATTAATATAATTCATAATGGCTAGGGGTTAAGTGAACATTTAAATGTGTCAATGTATTTATCTTATGGCCAGTGAGGTTTATACGTATATAATATATTTACTTGCTTATTTATATACATAACCTGGGAAATCGGCTTCACCCTGGTTTGTCCTGGCAAAGGGAGGCATTTTATATAACTATTTCTATGTAGATACTCTTTCCATGACTGGTGGGTTTTGATGTTTACAGCACCCAGATATTTCAATAAAGTGAAATTTCAAAGATGGAATTTGGAATAGCGCTAGTATTTTCATCATCTTTATAATCTTAAAAATTATATATGCAAATTATAGCATTCTGCTTAGCTGGATATGAATCAGTGCTGCCTGCAGAGAGTGTGTGCAAGGTTCCTTGCCAGCACCAGATTTATTCAAAAGCCAGGGTAAATTGGATAGATTGATTTTACTTAAACTCTTCTTTGGCCTCAAGGTTCTAGCCTCCACCTGTTGTTAAACATTCCTCTCCAGATTCTTAACAGCTCTGTTTACACCAGAAAGGGCTCTCCTCTCTGCCTTAATAGAGAGTGATTATGAAAGAACGCACTTGACAACTTCACTCCCCAGTAGCAGATTTTGGCTTCTTTTCTGTCTCCTCTTTGCTAGAAGGTAACAATTTAGTATAGCTTCAGAAAAGTGTAAAAGTAACAATTTTAGTCCAGGGTATGTTTTAATAATTTATAGTGTGATTTATGAGTTTGGTTTGTCTCATCCAAAATGTGACCTGTGTATCTCTGTACTTCCTGACCAGTTTTCTTAACCAAATGGCTGCTGAAAGTTTAACACAAGTGTTTTTTCAGTGAATGCCTGCAAAAACTTTCTTGATAGAACACAGTGCCAAGCACTAGCCATCAATGACAGAAATAAGACTGTGCACAGGAGGTGGAAGGTTCATTCTCTGAGTTTTTTCCGAGCTTCACTTGACCCCACCCAGCCACAGGAAAGTTTTGACTCTGCTGACTGTCTCCATTCCTGGCCAAGAACAGAACATACACCAGGAAACATCATGTGGGGGCCATGCATGACTGATCAAAGCTATTCGTCAATTTCAACAATATGGAACATGTTATTCACACATCACAATCCTCTTTATCATGTTAGAAACCACATTCTCCAAAGAACGAAAATGTTTTGAAAACATCATTTCTATGACAGGACCTATCTGAGTCACATGTAAACCCCATCATCAAATTTCTTGGGGTCATATAAAGTTGGCCAGAGGCTCTTAGCTCTCCCTTCATTTTATTTTTGCTGGGAAGAAGTAGGAAGATGCAGTTTAGTGATTACTAATGCCTTTGAGCAGCACAAATTCTGAGACACAGAGCTCCAGTTCAGTCCTGCCCTGAAACTCTAGCCATTGTTTCCGGTAGCTCCTTTAAAAATCATTATATATGTATGTATGTATATATATATATATATATATATATATATATATATATATATATATACAGTCTTCATCATGCAGTTTGATTAATTGCACTCAATTAAGAGAGGCAGCATTATGCATGACGAAAATCATGTCACTTCACACTTTTCTCCTACAGGGCCTTGAAATGAAATGGAGGGAGGGTATATATTATGAACTTAATATTTATGATCGCAGTTGATAAACAATGCCTACAGAGTTTGACATTCAGCAGTCACAAGCATGTCCCTGTGATTAAAGGTGCCCAGTTTGTAGAGAACACTGTCCTTTCTGTAAGGAACATGTTTTAAATATTGAATGCTGTGAACATAAACTAGTGAATTGTCATTTTCTTTTAAGTACTCCATCAAGAACAAAATAATGTACAGTAGTGTGGAGTCTCACCAGATACCCTCATTTCCAAAATTTCAGCATTCTCTGCTGAATTGAGAGGAAATTAGGTCCATACTATTTATAAAATGAGCTACATAGGAATTTATGGACACTTTCCTGTTTTAAAGATACACATATACACATAGATGTGCACATGTGTGCACACACATGAACATACACAAACCATCTGAGAGTTAATTAATGGAAAACTCTGAGTTAAACCTAACATACACAACTAAACTTAAGAAACATTTTTGTAATCCAACTGGTGCATGTCTGATCCTCAGAGTCTGACAACCCATTGATACATTATGTAAGAACAGGAGACAGTTTTCCTACTTTAATTGAATTTGGAAAATGTTAATCATATATTACTTGTACAAGTCTGGGGAAAAACTCTTTGGATGTGTGGGCCTGAGATACAAGCTGTGGCATCCCAGTTATGTGTCCCTAACAGAGCTTTCCAGGAGTGACTCTAAAAAGGTGGCTTGGCAGTCTTTAAGGCATCATTCAGTTTCTCATGAACAATACATGTAAAAGCTTAATGACTAGTTTTATGGGGGAAATCTTAAGGCTATTATTTGAGAGGTTTTTTTTCTGATTTATGTTATTTTACTATCCCCAGGGGGCTAATTTCAAGGCACCACTGTAATGTCAGTAAACGTTTTTGAGGTGAGAAGTCAGCACAAAGGCCAGGAGCCCGGCACTGCCTGAGCCAACGGAGCACTCCAGATGCCACATCAGATCATCAGAGCAGAGGAAGGAGTGCCCAAGGAGGAACACCCAACGAGGAGTCCTGCCAGGGAACTATTTAGGAACACTTCCCAGAACTGACATGTCATGGTGTTCTGAGGAAGGGGAGGTCAAATTCAGTGTGGCAGGAGTCTAGACGCTGAAGGTCAACAGAATGATTCTGATCACCCGAACAAAGGAAGAACTCTTGAGTGAGTGCAATAGAGACATTTAGTTTCCTTAATGTAGAACGTTAAGAAGGCTGAAATACAGGGAACTGAGGAATTCCTGAATGAGTGAGTGTGTGCTGTTGACACAGGCACAGTCACAGAAAGGACCCTATAGCCTCAGCCACATGGGAGTGGCCAAACCACCACCCCACGTCCCCGCCCGCTAGGTGAGACTCAGAAGTCTAGCAAAGCCTTCCTCTGGTTTGTGTGTGAATGGTGATAAGGTATGCAGAAATCGTCCACCATAGCTTGGACCTGACGCCTCCTGCAGAGACTTCATTTCATGTCTGTATTAACTAATCTTTCCTTGATTCAGTTACATTCCATAAGCCCCGCCTCCTTGTTTATCTGTTATAACAAACAGTTATCAAAAAGTGTTCAGCTGTGTGCCAAAACCCAACCTCTCTGTTCAACTCCATATAAGAAAGAAGCGTAGTTTCCATCAGAGGGCACAGTCTACTTGACTCTAGCTTTTCCATAAGCCTCTGTTTTTCTCTTCCTCATCCCCTTGCCAGGCACATCTCAGGGGCTATGCAAAAACTTGGCACTGGAAGGCTATTTATTATTACCAAGCTCAAAGTGCAGGTACTTTTGGAGTCCCTCTCAAATCCGATAAGCCTACGAGGCTAAAGCTGAAGTTAAATTAAAACACACAAAAACCCCTACCTCTGTTATCTTGTGGTCTGACTCAACTTCGTGCCATCAGTATATGTTTGAACTTACAAAAGGAATTCTGATAATCTTGTTTGTAATGAGATTTTAATTCAAATATACATATTGCATTTTGTACAGAGTAACCCAGTTCATATATAGCTACTAACTTCAAGAACAATCTCCTGATGGGATGATTCAAATATGACACTTAACTTCTTAGGTCATCTAGTCAAACTTGGAAATGGAGGCATGGTTTTTTTTTTTTTTTTTTTTTTGAATTTTGGTATACTGTTTTGTTTCTTTTTGTATGTTCCTACAGTCCCCAAGGTATTCTCACTATTTTTTCTCATAATTCCTTGTACACATTAATTTTGGATTTTCCTCTATCTGAGGAGACTATTTGGAATCCAAGCCTCTAACATCTTAATACAATTTAGTGTGCAAGAATTTTTTAGGTTTTAACCGGGACACCATATTAAACCACTTTATGCAGCCTACATCTCTCTATTGAGGCTCAGCAAGCATTAAGTCCTTTAACCCTCGTGGTGTTTTCAAGCATGGTCCTGAGCTCATCCTCTTGGTCCTCACAGCAACCTAAGACAATAATCCTCCTATGAACCGTGTTGCTGTCCTGGCAGTCCTCTCTAATCTCTTCCTCCAATATTAAGACATGGTTCTACTTGAAATACCATGTAATTTGAATTACAAGCTCTTCATTCTCCCTGGTGGCAAGCCAAAATATTTGAAATCTGCTTATAGTAAGCACATACTGAGCTATGCGCTGTCATGTTACAATGTGGGATAAATTATGGTCATTGTTCCAGTTGACTCAGGACCCCACTGGCATGAAACACGATGTGAATGGTTCTCCAATATGAATTTATTTCCAGTTTCTTCTGCCTTCTCCAATAGCGCTGCTTTGTTTGACTGTTCTTTTGTCTGTGGTGCCTTCCAGCTAGCACATACTCACTCAATTGTCTGACAATTAACTACAGCATAAAATCCCTACTCTTCAGAGGATAAGAGAACGTCTCTCAACTCCCAGTACTGCTGTGACCACCTCTGAGTATGAGTGTGTTAACTTCTTAGTGTTTATATTTCCAGATGTTAAAAATGGGGGATAGCATACCTTCCTAGTTGGATTATGCAAATTATTGAAGAGGTCATTTCTCATTCCTGAGTAAACTTTTTATGTCTATATTTCCATGCATTCATTACTTCATGGTCATGGGTTGTGTCTACCTTTTGGGTATTGTGAATATTGTAGCTTCACATAGTCATATAAAAGTTTTTATATATAATCTTTTTAGTACATACTTAAGAGTGGAATCGTATGGGAATATTATAGTTTGTAGCTTTAATTTTTACCCTAAAAACTGCAAAGCAAAAACTTAACTCAGAACATATCACTACTTCTCAGAAGATCTGACAAGATGTAAACCTAGGTCCACAGAAAACCACACACATGAATCTTCATGGAATCGTTATGTAAAAGAGCCCAGAATTAGAAACAACCTATGGATTAATCAGCTCATGACTTTTATCACGGTGCAGCCGGCATCGGAGCACTACTGTTCATTAATGAAAAGGAATTGCTGATCACAGTAGAAAATGTAACCTCATGAATATTAAATTAAATGAAAACAACAAGAGCCACAAACGATCACATGCTTTATCATTTCATTTTTATCAAAGTTCAAAGTGGGCATATCTGCAAAGAGGCGATGTAGAAGTCAATGTCTAAGAGTAGAAATGGACCACGACCTAACATAGACCTTGAGGTAATACAAATATCCTAAAACGTTCTCTAAACCAATGAATTATGCAGTTTCTATGGATCAATATTTGTGGTGGTTTGAACAGGAATGGCTCCCATAGGCTCAGATGTTTGAATGTTTGGTCATTAGGGAAGGTGGCTACTTGAGAGGGATTGGGAGGTATGGCCTTGTTGGATGAAGTTTGTCACTGGGTGGGAGGTGTTCATTTGGGGTTTTTAAAAGCTCAAGTTAAGCCTAGTGTCTCTCTCTCTCCTGTTGACTGCAGATCGTGATGTAGAACTCTCAGCTACTCTCCAGTACCATATCTGCCTGTGTGCCATGCTTTCCCCCATCATAGTAGACTACACCTTTGCACTATAGGCCAGCCCCAATTAAATATTTTTCTTTATAAGAGTTGTCATGGTCACTGTATGTCTTCACAGAAGTAAAACAGTGACTAAGTCAATATTCTAGTCTATCAGTTACATCTCAGTAAAATTATAAAAACAATTTTAAAGATGAAATACAAAGTAAAGACCATCTTTCTCTTCATGTTAAGCACAATAGCTCTGACTATACATTTATCATCACATTGAAAGATAACAAAAGCAAATACTGAGAGATGGCTCAGTATTTAGGAGTGTTACATACATACACATACACACGAACACACACAAACACACACACACACCACACACACACGAGAGTAAGAGAGAGAGAGAGAGAGAGAGAGAGAGAGAGAGAGAGAGAGAGAGAGAGAGAGAGAGAG
>OU015743.1:80240918-80256675 GCA_907169655.1 Acomys percivali | reverse complement strand
AGAGAGAGAGAGAGAGAGAGAGAGAGAGAGAAATGAATAATTAGCTATTATTTGATGGCTTAACTCTGACTTTGCAGGATGGAATTAAAATGGAACTCTGCCTCATTTGTGCTAAACATGTAAAGCTACAGTGACTAAGCCACAAGAAGCACAAACCTTCCCCACTAAGTTGATAGAGTGGATATATTAACAAAATCCAGATTTGCATCATCTCGGGGTGGAGTTTCCCATCTAGCTTTATTATTTATGAACAAAGGAAATCAAGACAGATCATCACATGCCACATAATTTCAGTTCTTTCATTTATAAATCATGTAAGAAGATCATTGGTTAAAAAAAAAAAAGCGGGGTGGTGGAATTTTCAAACACACACAAAAAAAACAAAATTCAGTAAATCTTGTGCCATTATTCTCCAGAGTATATTTAAATGCAAAAAAAAAAAAAAAATCTCAGACTGGTAAGAAAGGAATGCCATAATTACCTGGACAATAGAAGTTTCCCAAAAGCCTGTGCTGAAGGTGGGGGTTTCCGATCCATGATACTACTGGGGGGTAATGACATGTGAGAAGCTTGGACTGAGAGAAAGTAAGTTCCACATTTTATTTGGACATAGTATTAATTTTTGGCCTCACAAAAAGAACTTAAGTTTGATTGAGGAGTCCAAAAGAAAACTGCAAATAACTAGAAGGCATATGTTCATCGAATCCTGGAAAAGAAAGTAAGTGTAAAAGGAATGAAAAATTATAAGAGAAAACTGTGACTTCTGTATAACTAAACTTTAGAACATTAAGTGCTAAACTAACAGTTATTGAAATTACTTGCAACAAATGTGAAGGAGAGTATGTTACCATAGTAATGTAATGAGTGTTAGCCAAGTCAATTGGGGAAAAAAAATAAAACAAGAAAGACATGAGCAGTGAAGCAGAAAATAGTATTAAAAACCCCCACATTTATAAATAATATGTAAATGTATTGATTAATATGGTCAACAAGATAATCATGCAAGCCTCAGGACCAGAGTTAAACTCCCAGGAAGCACACGAAGGGGAAAGGAAAGAACTAACTCTATGAAGCTAGTCTCCAACCTCCACATGCATGCGGTGCCACATGTACACACCACACACATCATACACAGAAAAAAAATACATTAAAAAAAAAGAATCAGTAGATTATGGTGCTTGTCACCTAACACACCAACCTGAGTACAATCACAGAACCAATATGTTAGAAAGAAAATATCAAATCCCACAACTTGTCCTATGACCACCACACAAGCCCTTTTTCACTCATGTGCATGGATATACACAGACACAGAGAGAAAATAAATAAACTAATTAATTAAATTAAAAGTATTCATTAGTGATCGAAGATATGTGGTTAACTAAGATATCCAACTAAAAGACAAAAATGTTTTATTTTATACTTATAGACATAACAAAATAATTTTACAAGACGTTTATTTGCATTTATATATGTTAAAAGAATCTTTAATCCTGGTAAGTGATTCTAATGCTTGGCAAACAAGCCAAATAGACTTTTTCAGGAACAGATGAAGAATTTTAAAGTACCCTAGGCTTTGACCTTTTAAAGAATTTAGTCTGCATGAAGCACTCAGACACCATCCATAATTTATATGCACAGTGTTTTCTCTAAAGAATTTCCTCCATGAGCAAAATCCCAAGCAAACTAAGTCAGTGTTTGCAGCCCTTTTCACATCAAAACAAACAGAGAAAATTAATATTTGCGCAACACATCAAGGGACTAAGAATTAGCTGTTTGCCAGGAAGTAAGACATAAATAATCACCCATGGGGCTGGAAAGGTGAGTTCCCAGTAATGTCATCAGCTCTTGCTCGTGCCCCCCCTCCCACCTCCAATCGCATCGATAGCCTGGACAACCTGCTGGGAAAATCTGAAAGCCTGACATTTGTTCAACTATTTGCTCAAGACCATATTGTCTTCTTGTTTTACACTGAAGTTTAAGTCTCCCACTTTCAAAAGTGAACAACAACACATTAACACACTGTAAGACGTGGCTATGGTAATAAAAAACTTTATAACTAGCTCTATAAATTCTGTGAGAATATGATCACCATTTATTTAAAATGAAGAAACTGGGGCTCAGTGATCAAGGCCACTGGCTACTCTTCCAGAGGACCTGGGTTCATTTTACACCACCCACATGGCAGCTCACATCTGTCTGTAACTCTAATTCCAGGAGATCTGATGCCTCTTCAGATGCCTCTTTGCGCCCTCCCTGAAGCCAATGGACACACAGTGGGTGCACTGACATACATGCAAACAAAGCACTCATTCATGTAGAATTTTAAAAATATTAAATAATTGAAAAATCCTACACAAATAAAAGGTAATTTCTTGTAATGTGGATCATGTTAGGTCAACATGTAGAAAGAACACCTTTAAAAATCTTTTTTTCACTTTACATTCCTGCAGCCCCTTCCCTCATCACCTCCCGGTCCCGCTCCCACTCCCTCTCCCCCTTCTCCCAATCCACCTTTTTCATGTTATTTTAATAACCACACTCCTGAGACTTTAGTTATGTATCTAACCATCTTCTACAGTAAGAAAAAAAAATGACTTAGTCTAAGTGAATGTGGTTGGAAGATGAAATCTACAAATGTGTGAACTTCCACAGGGAAGTGCTCTGTAAGTGGTTATTTTAGACCATCTAGAAAGTTTTCTTAGTTGAAAAAAGAAGACAAGAATGTACAGAAAGCCATTTATGGGGAGCACAATGCCTTTCTCCATCCACTAAGGGAGTCAGTATTCATGTGTTTCACTGAAAATGCCTGCTACACAAGTACAAATTATAATCAGAGATTCTGGGCTTCACTGCTCAGCACAAGCATAGCCCACGTCCCTTTCCTCCCTCCTAAGCTCAGTTACATATGAATGCAATAATATTTGAAAGAGCAAACACTAACTTCAAAATATTGCAAATATCAAAACATATTTTCCTTTTTGCTTATCATCTTTGCAAAAATCCATGGAACATGATAGGATCCCTGGACAAGAAGAAAATGATGTCCCACATCTTCTTGGGTACCGTTTACCTAAGAAGATCAAGTGTGCCTGTTTGGACCTGAGCACATTAGGTCTTTCTCTTGTCACATTACCATAAAAGACAAGTGCAAAATTTAACTAATTTCAGTAAATAGTGCCATATTTTTAATAAGATGCTCTGGAAGGACAGGGAGACTGAATTACTTGACAAAACCCCAATCCATGCTTAAAGATTTATTATGCTATACTTCATTATGTTAGGCCATTTTCCTGTGTAAATATAACACTTAGAAGTTACTTGTTAAAAAAACTCATAGATTTTTCAAAGATAATTCTTGCATAGATTTTGTCCAATGTCTCTACTCTTGAAGTTTTAGAAACCAAAATCCCCTGCTATTCCTAAAGGAAAAGTCCCACCTCATCCCAAACTTGGTTAGATAAACGTGCCTGTTGTAGGACCACATTTTAAGCAGCTTTTTTGGCGTCCTGAAACTGGAAGTCATAAAAATCAAGTAAATTTCCACAAAGAAAATAAGGAAAATGATTAAAACCTTGAGTGTTGAGCAGAACAGTTACTCATCATCCTTTTATGGAGAAAATTCATTGCTAAAATTACCTGCCAGCAATTTGTCAACTTATCATTTCAAGACACAAAATCAGCCATAATTTAAGACTTTTATCTGGTGAGATGGTAATGAACATTCATTTCTTTTGCTTTTCATTTTACAAGAGTATAAGCCAAATAAAATATGCTTAGAGTAATGTTCATAAGTCCGGATTGTCTATCTGCTTTCCATGCAAACTATCTAATGCAAGAGAAAAACATTATAACTTCTTCACCAACGTATTCAATCTTTACATCAATTTGCATAGAATTATATACTCTATAAAATATGTGAATTGATTTACTTAACATAATACTATACGTCAGTGTGGAAAAGAATTTGCAGGATCTCTCAAGATATCATCTTGTAAAGATGATAAAGCAGAGAGAAATTTTTGGGGGTAGGTTTGTTGGGAGTCGGAAATAGCCACATTAGTAAGAAACAAGGGAGAGAGTAGAAACAGCAAAGTCATGGCTAGGTGAATAGTCCAATGGTTATTCGTATATATTGACGATATATGAGGATGCTATGCTGCTATGTGTGACCTACAAAAGAAGTGATAAAGATCTGGGCAGAGGGAAGAAACAGATGAGCACATACTGCTTGGCCAGACAGCAGGGGCAGAGACATAAAGGTAAGGTCACATGGTTACAGCGGATTACAGGTCTCCTCCAGCCTTAGCAATCAATGTTCATTGTGTGGAGGAATTCCTCTTTTACTATAATTCTCCAAAGCATGCAGGATTTAATATAAGAAGGTTGTACTCTGCTTATTAACATTCAGACAGGGAAAGGATATACAGCAGAGAGTTTGTGCTAACCTTTGCAACTGCATTGGAAGATTAATTTTTAAATGAACAAAAACCAATTTATCAAATTCTTCCCACTATAAAGAGCTCGTTTAGGAACAATGTCCTTGCTGTCAAAACTCTCTGATGTGATCAGGCAATTGTTTGTGTTACAGATGCTGTGAACACATTTTTAAAATTTTTTATCAAATCTTCGAACTACCAAAATCTACTATATTTAGACCTTATGAAGTTTGTTCACTTTAAAGTCCATATGCATGGGGTTGTTGGAAAATGGCAAGTGTGCAAGTTTGTGCTTCCAGACAGGTCCAGTCTCAGTACTGAGTAGGGGCTACAGATATCAGCAAAGCATGAAGGTCAAAACCACTCACTCTGCAGCAGAGGACCAGATAAAGCGTGTGAGATGCGTATTGGTTTCTCTTCTCACTGTCAGGATCTCACTTTTGTCCTGACACCCTGGTCTCTCAAACCTCTTCAATTGTAGAAGACCTAAGCAAACCTAATCTATATAGCCTCAAACTCACATGATCCCTTGCTTTCGTAAAAAGCCACCTCTTAGAATCCAGTCCCTCAAACTCCAGCTTTCTACTATGTGTTTAACCTAAGGATGAATTCTAGCCTTTGTTATTAGCCAATGAGGATGGCCCAGATTGTGTGTGTGTGTTTTACAACGCATGTAGTTTTTAACAGGAATTTCAGATCCAAAGAAGTTTCCCATTGAGAAATATCAGTTGTTTGTGCCTATGCCAGGAAGTATCCTAAAATGTAGTGAGAGCCCAATGTGCTCACTTAAAAGTAATTGCAACTTAATTCTCATGATGGCTATCAAGTTCAAAGTGATTACATCACAGAAAGACAGAAGTCCAAGAATATTAACGTCAGTGTGTCAAATGCTCCATGAAATAAAGGTGCCCTACACATCCATACTGTTACCACTGATCCCATTCTAGCCAATTTTACATATTTCACTCAGTAAACAATACTCTTCGGAAGGAAAAATATAGCTTCCAGTAACTCCTGGGCATTTCAGGAATCCTCAGCAGAAGCCATAGTAACCGGTTTAAAGACGTATGGGAGTCACTAAATAAAATACGTATTTATGATGGAAGG
The DNA here is from genome assembly GCA_907169655.1 of Acomys percivali. Taxonomy (NCBI): domain Eukaryota; kingdom Metazoa; phylum Chordata; class Mammalia; order Rodentia; family Muridae; genus Acomys; species Acomys percivali. Next base: position 80,251,129 of record OU015743.1, on the reverse strand, counting down.
AGACAATAAGTCACTGAAGGTCAAATCTCTTCCTTGATCATCTTTTCATCTTTGCTCTGTGTCCATACATTTAATTAATTTCATGAAAACAAAATAGGAAACTGAATATTAAGAGCACCGTAGGAATTGTGAAATGTGAAAAATCTTTCTGTAAATGTTCAGAAAGCGCTGATCTAAAGCATCTGGCTATTATGCCTGTGAAGCTAAGTCACAGTGGTCAGTACCTGCTGCTTGGTATTTTCCTTTTGAAGGCTTTTTCTTTTTGTTCACTCATTTTTAATAAAGGGATTTACCTGACAAATCCAGTTTTAATCTGCATGGATTATGTGTATGCTAAATAGCTTTCCAGAACAGAAAAAGAAGAGAAACATTCCAGAAGAATGGTTTCCTCTGAGGGGCAGAGAAAGATAAAATTTTCTAAACCTAAGCATTACCTTTCCAATACCAAAATCCTCAAGATATATTGAAAGCACAGATTCAGGTGTGGGGGAATTGTCTAACGGGCTGAGTCCACTTATTAATGCACATCAGCCAAGTAAATAACTGTACTATTTGTGACATATTCATACTTTTGCAGGACATCACTGACATTTTTCTTTGAAATGTTTTATATGTATGACAAAAATACATAGAAAAGTTATTTTTCTTTTGCTTCAATTCTGTATTAGTTCTTAGGAAATGTTATGAGCTAGATTTACTTAAAATAATGTCCAAAAGTATTACAAATGCACACTTTAGGGAATTTATATCCAAAAATATAATTATCTTAAAATAATTTACTTTTTAAATCTGCACTTTCTTGGTACTAAAAACAACTACTACTTAAAAAGTGCCATGTTTATAACACTAATTTATTTATCTATTATTTTAAGTATTACTAATTTCCAAAGGAGATTTAAATAGATTATCTGATATTAAATACAATCAAAGTTTTAAGAATTCAAAATCTAATGGATGAATGAAAATAAAATTGACATATAACAAAAGTTTTTCATTAGGAAAGCATTGTTTGATCATTCTGGGAAGAAGACAAAGGTACTCTAGGAGCCAATATAAAGTCACTTACAAATTATTTGATTAAACAAAGCTATTTTCCGCAGTGGGATATTAGAAGTCCTAATGTAAATTAAACACTGTAGGCAGAGATTAATTTGATAATGCCATTAGAAAAAGAACTCAAGAAATTAAACACCAACAAACCAAATAATCCAATTTAATATTGTGCAAAGAACTAAACAGAGACTTCTCAACAAAGGAATATTGAATGGCCTAGAAACACTTAAAGAAATGCTTAACATCCTTAGTCATCAGGGAAATGCAAATCAAAACAACTCTGAGATTCCACCTTACACCCAACAGAATGGCTAAGATCAAAAACTCAAGTGACTAGGATGTGGAGAAAGGGGAACACTCTTCCATTGCTGGTGGGAGTGCAAACCACTTTGGAAATCAATCTGGTGCTTTTTCAGAATATTGAGAATAGGGCTACTGCAAGTCCCAGCCATAGCACTCCTGGGAATATATCCAAAAGTTGCTCCACCATACAACAAGGACATTTGCTCAACTATGCTCATAGCAGCTTTATTCTTAATATGCAGAATCTGGAAACAACCTATAAGTTCCTTAACCAAAGAATGGATGAAGAAGCTCTGGTACATTTACACAATGGAATACTACTCAGCTATTAAAAACAAAGAAATCTCGAAATTTTCAGGCAAGTGGATGGAGCTAGAAATGACCATCCTGAATGAGGTAACCCAGACCCAGAAAGACACTCATGGTATATACTCACTTATAGGCAGATATATCAGTCACATGATGCAGTATAACCATACTACAATTTACAGACCTAAAGAAACTAACTAAGAAGGAGAACCAGAAGCAGTTGCAGAGAAGGAACAGGATGGGAGCCTACCATAGCGGTCCTCTGAAAGACTCCACCAGTGGACAGTCAAAGCAGACGCTGAGACTCACAGGCAAACTTTGGGCAGAGCTCAGGGAGTCTTATGGAAGAGTTGGGGGATAGAAGGACACAGAGGGGACAGGAGCTCCACAAGGAGACCAACAAATCCAACAAATCTGGGCTCAGGGCAGCCTGTAGAAAATAATGCAACAACCAAGGACCATGCATGGTGAAGTCCTAGACATCCTGCTCAGATGTAGTTGATAGGCAGGAGAGTCTCCGTATGAGTCTCATCACATAGGGAGTAGGTGCTACCTCTGACAAGGACTCTGGTGCTCACTCATTGATCACTTCCCCCTAGCAAGGCAGCCTTGCCAGGCCACAGAGGAAGAGGATGCAGGTAATCTAGATGAGACTTGATAGGCTAGGGTCAGATGATAAAGAACAAGGGCTCCCCCTTTCTGAGGACCAGAGAGGAGGTCAGGGAAGAGCAGGGATAAGGGAGGGCGGGTAGAACTGAGAGAAGATAAGGGAGAGGGCTACAGTTGGGGTGTAAAGTGAACAAATTAAAATTTTTAAAAATTAAAAAAAAAAGGAATCTAGAAGTATCATTTCTAATTTAAAATATTTTTTTGATTTGATTAAATAGGATCTCATGTAGCCCAGACTGGCCTCCAACTCACTATGCACCCTGAAATCTTGTTTCTCCTGTCTCCGTTGCTTAAGGGATAGAATTACAGGCGTGAGACACTATGCATAGTCTGATAGCATCCTTTTTCACACGCAAGAAGAACTATAAACTTTGCTAGATGCCACAGATGATTAAATAAGCTTTTGGGAAAGTTGTGACTAATAACAAGTTATTACAACCTGAACAATAATCCAGCTTTCCTATCATGTCATTATGGATGTACACTGAAGTTTGTAAGTAAGAAAACAGTCTTTCAAAGAAATGCTGATGCAGTCCCAATTTACAATAAAAAAATAATATTTGTCTCACAGATCCAATCATCCTCTCTGATGTAGCAACATTGTTTGCAATGCTGAATTTTGTTATACTGTAACTCATAGTTTACAGGAGGCTCAGCAAGAAGAATGCATCAGACAACGTATCCAAGGTATATAATGAAACTATATAATGTAAGAACTGGTTGAAAGTATAGATTGTATGTTGGCTGAATAAGTTGCCTTAGACAGGACATACTGACTGATTGTGTCTTAGATTAACCTGTTAACCTACATGGCCTAGAATCATGTGACAAAGAGATCTCAACTGAGAGATTGCCCAGATCAGACTGGCTTATGGGCATATCTGTGGGTGACTCTTTTGATGTGAGTGGTAGCATTCTCTGGGCAGGCAGTCTTGGGCTGTATAAGAGCCAACTAAACATGAACCAGAGAGCCAGCACACAGCAGGCCTCCATAGGTTTTACAACAAGATTTCTTTATGAGTTCCTGGCCTATTTCTCTCAGTTGTGGACTGTGGTCTACAGGCAGAAGCCAAATAACTTCTTTCCTCTCCCGAGTTGTTTTGGTCAGAGTATTTTAGCATTGTAACGGAAAGGAAGCTGAGACAGCTCTGAGTAGTTAGTCTAGTTAGCTACTGTTAGTAGCTAGTATTAGTTAGAAGGAAAACAGCCTGGCCTAAAGCTGTCACTCCAGAAGTAGAATTAAGACTGGTAGCTAGGAAGCAGTTGGAAGGTACACAAGAAAATATTTAACAGGAATACATGGTTCCAGAAAAGGTCTGGGGACTGAGCTTCTCTGAGCCTGTTGTATCACCTCTGGCTACTCATGCTGAGGACAAGCAGTAGGCGGTGGCTGGGAATGCAGAGGTAAGGGGAAATAACCTTTTTGTTAAATAAAATGAAGATGGCTCCTCCTCTTCCTAGGGCTCTGACATGGTTAACACAATGCTGAGGGATTATTTCCAATTAATGTCTTTAACATCACAGACATGTATTATTGTCCTACTATGTGCAGAAAAGAGAAGAAGAAAACAAAAAATGGCTTTATATTATGCTGGAAAGATAAGGATAATAAACAAAGAAGTGGTGGTATATAATGCTGCAGGGGCAAGTAATAAATATGTAAGAAGAAACACAAAAACCGAACATTTTAATAATGACTAGGATACCTATAGCGAGAAAGTAGTATTTTTAGAAAAATAGCATTAATTTCTTCAGAAATTTTGGAATTAACTGTATTATTATACCCAATAGAAAAGATTTCAGCTGTAATGAACTGCTGTATAATCTGGGTGTCATTTCACCATAGTGGCATAGATTATATTGTACACCCATAAAGTGCTGTGATTATCTCAAAATATGTTTGTAATTGGGTTCTAAAAGATCTAGTTCTCTAAAATACATTGACTAAGATAGATTAACCCTAGTGTCAGTGGTGATTCTGGTGATCCATCTTGGTTAGAAGGAGGACCTGGGACAGCACCAGCAATGAAAAGGGGTGAATATGAAGGCATGGGAAGGAGACAGACATCTCCAAGGCCCCAGTGTTTTATCTCAGACTTGTATCTCCAAAGCTAGGAGGAAATACTTTTTTATTGTTTAAACCACTTGCTCTGTGGTACCTTCTTATGGAAACCTAAACAAACATACAGAGACTAGATGAACAACATATAAACACTGCTTAAATATAAAAGACTGCATTAGCCCGAGCATTAGAGCAATGCAAACGCCTTTAAATTTTTTTATACTTATAATTTACATAGAGATGTTTGGTTTTCCTGTATTTATTCTTTTAATTTTGAATTGCATTAAAATCAGAAACTGCATCTCATTACACCATGGTGAAGAATTAACAAAAATTACAAGGAGTTCACACCTCGTGATAGCACGCACCAAGGAACATGGCAGCTTTTGAGATACAGAAAGCACTTACTTTTCTGCTCGGATGTATACAGCTTAATTTATCGAAGTATGACATGGCAGCCCATGAGCTCTTGGGATGGGCCTATGTTGTTGTAACAGCTGAGCTCATGGGAACTAACCACTGCCTCAGTCAAGTTTCCCACACTGTCAAAAGAGCTTCACACATCCTTTCTGTGTACACAGTAAATGGTCACCTACTGCTGCAAGAACTCTGCCACGTTTAGAGAACAGTGAATACACTTATGTGTTCTTTATAAAGGGAATGCTTACTTCTATTCCTTGTGTTCTTTGGAGATGCTCTCTTAGTGAGTTCTCTCTCTCTTTCTCTCTTTGACCCCCGACTCAGTGTGTGTATATGTGTGTGTGGGTATGTGTGTTTCTCTGTGTGCTACAGAATTAACAAAGACAAATAAATTCACATACTTACAGGTTCTGTTATTTTAGATGTTTTCTCAAAATCTTCACCTTCTTCCATAAGAGTTTCTTCAGTCCCAGGTAAAGAATCTATTTTAATTTTTAAAAACAAAGATTACACATTGTCTATGCATTATGTATATATATATATATATATATATATATATATATATATAGTGATAAGAAAGATATTAATATTATTGAACTACTTATTTAAAAACTGATAGTGTTTATGAGTTGGCATTTAAATGGCATTTGTTTAGCTTATAGATAAATATGCGAATGAATATATTTTTAATTCAGATGTGTATGTTAAAATTGTAAAAGTACAAGAGCCAGTTACCTTATTTTTACATATAAAGCAACACTTCAGGATGGACAGATGACACCATGGTGCTTTAGAGTGTGTACTCCACATGAACTCACAGAGACTGTGCAGCATGCACAGAGTGGGTACAGGTCTAAGGGAGACAGGGCCCCAGTGCTGGGAAGAGAAGTAGATGCAAGCCCGCATCCCTTCCTCAGACACTATCTTCATTTACTACCTTCAAGGAAAAAAAAGTAGTTTTCTCTAACAGAGTCTTCATGGGTATACAAACCACATTTAAGAGTAGGCCATATACCCGGCAGTAGATGGCCAAATGAAACTTAATGGTATTTTTTCAGGGATTTTTGTTTCATAATGTTTCATTTGGGCATTTTTAAATACTATATTACTTAAATATTAATATTTCTGATTTTGAGTCTGAATGGAATTTTTGTGTGTGCAAATGTGTGTTTCTCTGTCTGTTATGTTCCCTATGTTCCTTCTTTGGCCCTCTAATTTTTTTTTCTGTTTGTTTCTTTTGTCTTATTCAGCTAAGATTTGCTTATTTTTTATTCCATTTTTTCTTTTTTTTTTTTTCATTTTAGATGCTAGCTTAATTTTTAATGAAAAAGAGCAAGAAAGGGTGAGGGAGGATGTGGAAAAGATCTGGGAGGAGTAGGGAAAGGAAAAACCATAATCAGAATATTCTGTATGAAAAAATATGTTTTTAATTAAAAAAATAGTGTGTGCTACTATTGTAGAGGACTTCAGTTTAGATCCTAGCACCCACAACAGATAGCCTACAATTGCCTGTAACTATAACTCCTGAGAAACTAGCTGTCTACTCTGATTTCTGTGGCAACTGCACTCATATGTACATATGCGCGCGCGCGCGCACACATACACACACACACACAATACATGCATAATTAAAAGTAAAAATAAATCTAAGAATGAGGTAAATCTTTTTTGGTGTCTATTCAACTATATTTTGCTACATATTTATCTTTAATGTCTTTTTTTCTGCTTTGTAATGCTATGATTCTTGTTTGTTTAATGCCTTCTTTTAGATGGGGGCAGGACAATACATGTATGAGTTCTGTAATTTAGCATTCTCTTTTAAATCAGATGACAAATTGTAAATGGGTCAATAAGAGTGCAAATTATTAAATTATGGTAGGCTTTGAAAAAAAAAAACATCAAGCAATATCAACAGAGCCAACTAACCAGGGCTCAAGATGGGCCCTGTGGAGACTGAAGCTCCAAGCAAGGACCACACATGGACTGGACCTAGGCTCCCTACACAGATGTAGCCAATGGGCATCTCCATCCTCATATGGGCCCCCTAGTAAGGGGCATGGGGACTAATTCTGACATGGATTCTGTTGTCTATTTTTCAATTACTCCTCCCTAGAGGGGTTATCTAAGCAAGCCACAGGGGAAGAGGATACACTCAGTCCTAGGAGAAGGGCGCTCCCCTACTCTGAGGAGTAGAGGAGAGGGATAGGAGAAAAACAGAGGAAGGATAGGGCTATGAAGAGAGAAGGGAGGGGGCTATGATTGGGGTTTAAAGTGAATAATTAATAAAAAAGAATTTGTGACAATCAAGTCTAAATCTTAGAGAAGTAAGTGAAAGGTGAGTTTTAATTATATGAATAAAGTGACAGGAAACCCTTCCATATGGCTGCAAAGTTAAGTTAGTTAGTCCAGTGCAGATAGATATTTACAGTTAGTGGCTAAATCTATGGTAATGGTAATTATATGTAACATCTATACAAGGTACTGTCAATTTCCTTGGTTAAATTTAACTTTATACATTGACATTTAAAAATCACTCAGGAGGCAGAGGTAGGCGGATCTCTGTGAGTTCGAGGCCAGCCTGGTTTACAAAGTGAGACCAGGACAGCCAAGGCTACACAGAGAAACCCTGTCTGGAAAAAATAAAAGGAGGTGGGGATAAATTGTAAAATTGGTTTAGAGGAAAGTATTTCAAACCATTGTGGTTAATAAATTTGATTTCTTATATTTATTTCTATTAAGAAATCCCTCATCAAAGAAGCTTCTCTTTATAGTGAATGAAAACCAATACAGTAAATTAAAACTAGGGACAAAGCAGAGATCAACATATCATAGGAGGCTGTGATCTAGTGTACACATCCATGCCATACCTCCTGCATGTCTGTCCCACAGAACATGGCTGAAGAGAAGGCTGAAGGAATGTAGAAGACAGAATAACAGGAAGTCTGTTGCTAAATAGTCTGTTAGAAACAGCTACATAAACAAAACTGGAACAATAGCAATATCCATAGACATGCTCATGTGAAAAGGGGAAATTTTCATAGATCCCACCCCTAGACAAAGAATGATAGACAACCATTGACAGCTAGGAGGTGGGAATAAGTAGCCCTTCCGAGAAATGAGCTCTCATATTGGTTATCAGATACAAAGTGGTCAGCTCTGAAACCATATATACACAAATGACAAAAGCAGATGTAACAGCTTCTATTTATATATTTGTGCATGTACACACACACACATAGATAATAATAATTAAAAAATCAACTTCAAGGGAGACATGAGAAGGGTTAGAGTGAGAATACCAGGAAGGAAGGCCCAAGGAGCAAAGAGAAAAATGTATTTCTATTTTAGTTTAATTTTTGAAGCTATATGATTACATAAAGAGAAAACCGTTTAGACTCATATGCAAATGGAGATAGATTCCTCTAATGCATGAAATGAGTGCTCTGGGAAAGAAATTAGAATGTTGAGATCTTGTAGCCACTTGTGGTCAAGTAATAGTGAAACAACAAAAAACTTGGCACAAGCCCATGGTTCTGGTTCCAGGCATCTCTATCTCTGGCAATTCAGAGTGTTTTATGCAAGAAGAAAAGCTAACAAATCTCTTGGGTACACGCTTATCTCTATATAAACATAGATATCATTGTAGAACACAGAATGGGTTCCACAGTGATACCAACTCTGGAGAAATCATAAATTAAGATAATTTACCTACTAACCTTATAAACAGAACAAAACCATTAAAAGTAGCAAATTTTAGTTGATAAAATCAACATAGATAGGAAGAGCCATTCAGTTGTGAGAATAGTTTGGCACCTATTTATTAAAACCAACTTCTAAGAGCTTATGAGCTAGCGTGGACAGACTCATTAAACCAAGAAGCAAGTTGGATTTCATTTACATCTTCTAAAATTAAGTTACAATCCCCTCCAGAGAAATAAGTAGCCTAATCCAAGATCTTCACTTCTCCATCGATTCCTCCAAGTCCAATCCTGTAGTTTCATCCCCAGGTCTGTAGCATTTCTTCTGCTGTGGCCTCTACCCACTCTCTGCTCTCATTCCCAGGGAACTAACTAAGCAGATCCTCTCCTTCCTATGAACCCCCTTTCCCCATCTCAGCTCATCTCTGTTTCCATAGTTTCCAATACCCAAGAACAGGAACACATTCTTACTGTGTTCCCACTGGCCACACCTGACAAGAAACAAAGGACTTCCTCACACACAGATACCACACTCTCCTAAAAACCAAAGAGAAAACAGAAACCAAAGAAGGAAGCATCCACCCATCAAAGACAATAGTACACACCAATACCTAGAACTACAGTCTTTCCAATCCAAGATGCCTAGACACCAGCATAAAAACATAACAACACCCAGGATAATATGTTCCCACTAGAACCCTGCAATTCTACCATAATACATCCTGAATATGGCGACATAATTGAAACACATATGCCTTTATGTTTATGACAGAGCTCTTGAATCTTTGAAAACACAAACAGTGGAAGAAAATGGAAAACAAAAAACAGAGAAACAAAAACAAAACTGTTTGAGACCTGAAAGAGTTTCAATTAGAATCAATAAACTGAATTGATGGAAAACCCAAAGTGAGAAAAATGTGGAAATGAAAATTTTAGGAACTAAAGCAGAAACCTCAAAGGCAAGCTTTACCAACAGAAAACAATTGATAGAAGAAAGAATCAGACATTGAAGACATGATAGAAGAAATGAATATATAGGTCATAGAAAATGTTAAACTGAAAAAACTCCTGGTACAAATATCCAGAAAATCTTAAAAAACTATGAAAAGCCCAAGTCTAAGAATAATAGAGTAAAGGAAGGAAAAGAAACCAGAGCAAAAGAAATGGAAAATATACTCAATAAAATCAAAGAAAAAATCCTAACCTAAAGGAAAAGATGCCCTATTGAAGTACAAAAATGATACAGAATACCAAATAGACTGAACCTGAAAAGAAATTCCACTTGGAACATAATAATCAAAACATTAAATATTCAGAATAAAGAAAGAATATTAAAAGCCTCAGGAAAAAGACTGAGTAACATATAATGTCTGGCATATCTCAATTATATCTGACTTCATAGAGAATCTGAAAGCCAGAAGTTCCTAGATAGATGTGCTGCAGACTCTAAGTGATCATAAATACCACATTACTATATGCAGAAAAAAAATATCAATTACCATAGATGGAGAAAAAAGCTACTCCATGATAAAGTCCAATTTATACAACATCTATCAGAAAGTACTAGAAGAAAACTCTCACCTAAGGAGATTAACTACATTCAAGAAACCCAGGGGATAACTTATCAAATGAACAATATCAAAAGAAGGGACACACACACACACACACACACACACACACACACACACACACACACA
>OU015743.1:80219640-80240908 GCA_907169655.1 Acomys percivali | reverse complement strand
ACACACACACACACACACACACACACACACACACACACACACACACACTTGAAAGCTCTAGAACAAAAACTAAATCACACCTATAAGGAATAGAGGATGAAAAATAATCAAACTCAGAACTGAAATTTAAAAAGACAAAACAAAGCAAAAACAGACACAAAGAGCAACATAAAGAATCAATGGGACAAAAAGGTGGTTCTTTTAGAAAACCAGTAGGATTGACCAGCCCTTATCTAAATTAACTAAAAGGCAGAGTGAAAATATCTAAATAAACAAAATAAGAGATGAAAAAGCGGACATAACAAAAGACACCAAGAAAATCTAGAGAATCTTAAGGAAATACTTTAATAACCTGTGCTCCACAAAATGGGAAATATAAAAGAAATGGATAATTTTTTGATATATATTATTTACCAAAGTTAAATCAAGATCAGATAAACAAGTTAAACAGACATATAACTTGTAGTGTAATAAAAATGGTTATTAAAAGCCTCCCAACTTTAAAAAGCCCAGGGACAAATAATTATAGTGCAGAATTCTACCAAACAGTCAAAGAAAAGTTAATTCCAACACTGCTAAAATTATTTCACAAAATAAAAACAGAGATAACATTGCCCAATTCATTTTATTATCAGTACCCTGATATCTAAACCACATAAAGACAAAACAAAGAAGAATTACATATAAACGTCCTTTATGAACATAGGTGTAAAATTTCTCAATAAAATACTTGCAAACCATATTCAAGAACAATTCAAAAAGATCATCCACTATGATCAAGCAGGTTTCATCCCAGAGGAGAGATGTTTCAACATTCATAAATCAACCAAATTTTAAAAACTGAAGGACAAATTCTACATCATTATCTCATTAGATGCACAAAAGGCATTTGACAAAACCCAACACTCCTTCATGATAAAAATTCCTGGACAGATGAGAAATATAGTAGATATACCTAAACATAATAAAGGCAGACTGCAGCAAGCCTATAGCTTCGATAAACTTAATTGAGGAAAAACATAAATATAAATTCCACTAAAATCAGGAACAAAACAAGGTTGTCCAATATATATATATATATATATATATATATATATATATATATATATATTGTATATATTGTATATAATACATATTGTATATATCATGCCTATATACTATACTAGTACTTGAACTCTTATCTAGAGTAATAAGACAAATGAAACAGATCAAGGACATACAAAATAGAAAGGAAGAAATCAAACCTTCATTTGCAGATGATATTATAATATGTATAAATGACCTGAAAAATTCCACTAGGAAACCCCTACACCTGATAAACCCTTTCAGTATAGTAGCTGAATACAGAATTGACTCATAAAAATCAGTAGCGGTCCTGTACATAAATGACAAAAAGACTGAGAAGGAAATCATAGAAACAACACCTTTCCCAAATAGCCTTAAGTGAAAAACCATCAGTTATTTGAAGAAAGAATTTGAAGAAGATATCAGACTATGGAAAGATCTCCCACGCTCATGAGTCAGTAGGATTAATATAGAAAAAATGCCACTCCTCCAAAAAACAACCTACAGATTCATGCAATCTTCCTAAAATCCCAACACAAATTTTCATAGATATTTAAAAGACATTTTTCAGCTTTATACAAAAATCCTGGGATAGCTGAAACAATCCAAAATAGTAAGGAACCACTAGAGTATCACCTACAAAGATATAGTAACAAAAAAACAGCACAGAACTGGCACAAAACAGACTCATTGACCAATAGGTTTAAATTGAAGACCCATATATAAATCCACACAAAACAAACAAAAATAAGAGCAGTAAAATGACTCTTAATGCTATAGCCTCATAGGTCACTACCTTGTCCAGCCATCATCAAAGAAGTTTTCTCCTGCAGATATGGGAACGAATACAGAGACCAACAGCCAGACATTACACGGAGTGATAGACTTGGAGCACACACCCTTAAGTGGGGATGTCTCCATCAAATTTCTCCCTTCAGAGTTCAGAGAACCCCACAGCAAAGGCAGAAAAATACTGAGAGCCAGAAGATTTAGAGCAAGGCCCTCTAAATCGTGAACAAAGCTCATACAAACTCACAGAGACAGAGACAGCATGCACAGAGCATGCGCGGGTCTACACCAGGTCTTCGGCATATATATTATGAGCTTCAACTTAGTGTTTTTTAATGGGATTCCTAAGTATGTAAATGAACTGGGTCTTTGGTTCTTGTGCCTTCTCTTGAGCTCTTTTCCTTCTGTTGATTTATTTTGTCCAATTCTGAAGCAATAATTTGTTTATATTTTTATCACTTAATTTTATCTTATTTTATCCTATTCTATTATTATTTTATTTCATTATTATTCCATAAAAGCCTGTAATTTCCCACTGAGAAACAGAAAGCGAGTGGCTCCAGATGGGAAGGGACAGGCAGAGGAGCTAGGGGAAGTAGAAGGAAGGGAAACTGTAAGACTGTAACCAAGATATATTGTATGAAAAAAAGAATTTAATTTCTATAAAAGAAACAAGAACAAATTATAGATAGAATTAAGTTACATTCCACCAAACTGTGGAAAAATACTATGTAAAGTTATAACTTACTATGGATTTTTTATTTTATGAGTTGAGATTCTTGAGTAAGACTTTTACTTAATATTAAATTTTTATTTTCTACATGAAAATAATTTGTATATATAGGTATAATATATACGATTTAAAAGTTTCCAGGAATTTCCTGGCTTTTTAATGTTGGAAGTACGGCGTGTGTTCTCCATTTCCTCTCACGGAATATGTGACAGTTTGGGATAAATACCTCTCTGCTTGATCTCATTTGTGTTGATGCATTCATTCACTCATCCATTTATGTATTTTTATATATTCATTTACTCAATAAATCTTATAGGTCAAGTACAGGCTATGTGATTTCAAAATACATGACTCAAAACCATTTTTCATTACTGTCTCATGGAACTAACTTGAATACATATACAGTATCAATATTTTAATCACAAATGAACACTTACCAGGTGACAGTAACATTTTAGTTTGTGTTCTGCTAGGGGCTTGTTTTGAGTATTCTTTGGTTAGGGGTATCATATCTGCTGAAATCTAGGAGCTGATAGTGGTCCTAGAGCCTAACAGAGCATTTGTATGATGAGCTTCCTGGAGCAGCTGAGAATTTCAGTGTCTTACCTTATTTGAAATTTACAAAGGCAAATGGACTCAGCCAAAAAGACAAAAAATCGTGATGGAATATCAATCTAACAAGGTTAGTTGAGCAAACAGGCATCCTAGAAATAACAATCCATTGTCTCATGCTTGAAGGGACAAACTTCTAATGTGTTTGAAATACATTTCTTCCCGAGTGCTCACTAGCACATGCAGATATATCAACAATTATGCTCTTTTTACTACAGAGAAGTTTGTCTTATGAGGTAGCATGTTTTCCAGAAAGATACTATAGTTGTTTGCCTTTTCAGTCACATAAGGCGTAGCAGAAATTGAGTCTTCAGTGAAATAGCACAGAGGCACGGAGCAATAAAAGTGATTTTATTCTTTAAAATCTGTCTTCAAACTCTTGGATACAATTTTAATCTGTTAGTTGAGCCTGCTGATGGGATCTGGAAGTCTTGAATGCATGTCACAATGTTTAGCTTCAATTAGCTTCCTCTTGTCATCATTTTTGCCATGGCTGCTTGTGTTACAAGAACTTCTCTGCACAAGATTAGTCCTATATATAGAAATGTGTATCTTGAGCCAAGTTCAATATGGACGCATAGTTGACATGTAAATCACATCAGAGATTTTTGAATGATGCTAATGATTCTTAACTTTGGAGTCTCACGATCTGACTAACTTCAGTGGAAAGGAATTCACTGAAGCAGAAACTCCTGTTTTGCAATTTCCTAATTAGGTATTCTAATATTTGAATGTGGAAAAAGCAGGATATAAATATTTCAAGAAAGGAGCTTAAACTTAATGAATGCATTTTTTCCAGAGGATCTTTTTATAATCAGAAACATATTACTAGATGTGTTGCTTAATTTTCCAGCATAGTTGTCTCTAGAGTTCTCAGTAAATATGTATATGTAATAGCTAAAGAGTACAGACCTATTAACAAATTGATTGATTAAACTATATTTGATTGAATTTAAACTGCTAATGGCCAAGTCGCTAAATAATATCTGTGTTGTGTTACTTTTATATTGAGCATGAAAACCTTAAGAAGCATGAAATCATTTGAAGTGTGAAAAATACTGAGTGATTCAGAAACAATTATGAGTTTAGAAAGAGGAAGCATCAGTGTAAGCTGGACATCGGGGACACTTAAAATGACCTTAGGGCACATGGTCTGAATACTACAGGCAGCCAAAGGAAGCTGTCACTATTGAGGAAACAGTGGTCTATGCAGAGGAAACTATGCAATATACGCAAGAGGAAATGGTCGGGTGGAAGACACAAGATAAATGAGTGTTGATTGATAGGTAGCGTAAAGCTCCACGTTGCTAGTCATCCAGAACTCTGCTCTCATTGTCAGGGTTTAAGAACTGTCTTGGAACTATGCAGACCTTAGCTCTATAACAGATCTGAACATATGGACAAAATCATGCTTCTAGTCACTGGTATTGGTTTATATTCCTCGATCATTTTATTTTGAAATGTTAGTGGGTGGTTTTTACATGTGAAGTTATGGTGTATATATAAAATTCCAAATGAAGTCCATAGAATTGTGTTATCTGGATAAGAAATATAGTAAATTTAACTTACGACATATAATAATTAAACATCCCAAGCTTGTGCCCTACCTTAAGAACCAGAGCGATTCCCAACAGCCTTCATTTGCCTCTCTCTGGCTCCTTCCTATCACATCTCTCAGCTTCCTCATACCCTGAAGATCACTGCTATTTTGTGCCTATCACTTCCTTCTTGTATTATAGGTTCTTCACGTAAGTATGTTTTCCTAGAGAACATGCTCTAGAAATTTCCTCATTTTAAGCTTTTTGAAAATGGCATCCTCTGACTTCTGTTTGTCCAGTCAACATTTATGATCCTAAGGCCCAATCAGTGTGGAGCTCTTACTTGGTCAAAGTAGCATTCATAGTTGATTGAAATCAGCTCAGTAGCTGGGCTATCTTACATCAGTTGTACAAAGCATTTTTGCTAAACATTTATCAGCACACTGCTGACCTTATGTATCCTGTGTGGATAATTGAAATGCATCAAAGAGTCCCTCCCCTCTGGGTAACAATTCCACAGCTCATTGGTTTGATCATCCATGAAGATCCTAACAGAGTTTTTTCACACTCCCTGGTACATAAAGCTGGTTTTGCTAACATATTTATCTAGATATGCAGTTTCTGGATTTTCCAGCATATAAATGCTCAAGATTATAAGATCATACAACCTTTTATCAAACTGTTTAGTGAACTTGAAGTAATTCTGTCTTTATTAGCACTTGTTTTTTTTAGCTTTGTTAATTAATACCAAAAAAATAGTTATAAAACAATGCTTCATAATAGTGTCCATTTGACTTTTTCCTGCTTTCTAATGTAACAAGGCATATTTATTATTTGTATTTCCTCTTCTGTGACATATCTATTTAATCTGCTGATTATTTCTCAATAAATTTGTTGACCTTATTAAATTATAGGTATTTTGTATTTGAATAGCCATCATTGGGCAATAAAAACTATAGTGTTCATTAAATTATAGGTATTTTGTATTTGAATAGCCATCATTGGGCAATAAAAACTATAGTGTTCATATATTTTCTCATTTTGTGACTTTTTCCTTAAATTTTTCTATCTGTATGTATATAGCAATTTGTTCGTGTGTGTGGAGTATTCATGCAAGTATAAGCACTGTATGGATGTTTATAAGGGCTATGGGCCAGTGTCCTCTTCCATCATTTTCCATCTTAGCTTTATTTAATACAGCTTCTCACTGAGTTTAGAGAACACTGGTTAGCTGGAATAGCTGGCCAGTGAATCCTTAAGATCCTCCTGTCTCTACTCCACCAGCACAGGTGTGTTACAGACATGTTACAGACATATGCTACCTTGCTCAATATGTTTATATGTATGGCGAGGTTCTGAACTCAGCTCTCTTACATGTGCAACAAGCACTTTCCCTGATAAGCAATCCTCAGCTCCATAGTTCTTAAATTTTTATAGTTGGTTTTTGTATTTTTCCCTCATTTAAATTTTAAGTTAAATTAATCCAATGACAAATTGTAACATAGAATTATATACATTAGTAGAATACCTTAGAAAGCTTTGTTTCAACCCATATAAACATTTGTAAAATACTAGTATAAAATTAAAAATATCTTATACACATAAATTATTTCATTTGTTGTAAAATCATTCAAACATTCTTGCTCTAGGTTTCGGGGTGTATAGTCCATTATTGTTTCATTGCATCTCTCTCGGATGCTTATGAACTTTGTGTCTGCTTTAAGATGTTCTTCACTCAGACATAAGGAAAATATTTTACTACTTTAATCCCTCTAATGATCCTGATCCCAGGTGCTGAGCTCTGCTAGAATACAGTTAAAATAGTAGTAATGCATCTTAGGTACCACTGCAGTAGCATTACATGTACCATTGCTTTGTCGAGCATTTTGAAGCACTCCAGTTTTACCCTCATATGTTAAGTTATGGAGTTTGTACTGAATCCTATAGAAATGGGTTTGGGCTAAGTATTTAATAATTTTTTATTATTAAAACAGCTGTGGTGCTGGGTGTCATAGTTGTTGTGAACCTGAAACAAAACCTAGACATACCTGGTTAGTTTGGGTCTATGTGATACAAACTAGAGTCATCTATGAAAATGGAATCTCATCTGAGCAATTGTTTTAATCAAATTGGTCTATGGACATGTCTGTAGAGCAGGTCTTTGGGTACCGTTTGATGTGGGAAGATCCATCCCACCACTGGGGGTACTATCCCTCAATACATGGCCCTGGGCAAGCTGAACAAGCTATGGGAAGTAAGCCAGGAAGACGCATTCATCCAGGCTTATGTTCTTACTTTTGGGTTTCTGCCTTGGCTTCCCTGCAAGGGGGGCTATGACTTGGAAGTGTAGACTGAAATACCCAACCCTGAACAAGGTAGTCTCTGTCCGTGACTTCTAAGAACAACATATACTAAACTAGGGCACCTTAGAATAGGGAATCTGAAGTGAGGAACTGCCTCCATCAGACTGGTCTCTGTGTGTGTCTAGGGAACATTCTCTTGATGGAGAGCCCTGCCCACTGCAGATGATACCATGCTGAGGCAGGTGGACCTAGGTTGTACAAGACATGTAGCTGTGCAAGCCAGGGGAACAAGTAAGGAAGCAGCATCCTTTCCTCCATGGTCTCTGCTTCAGTGCCTCGCCCCAGGTTGTCCCAGCCTTGGCTTCCCTCTCTGATGGACCCAGAAACTGAAATCAATGCTCTCCTGCTCACACTGTGTTTGGTCATGGTACTTGATCCCAGCAACAGAAAGTCAAGCTAAAGCACAATACAATGAAAGGAAAAGAAGCTGTTTTACAGATGGAAAAAGAGGAGGAAGGCATACATGAGACACTAAGGGAACATGAAGTTGGTCTTAGAGAGAGAAACAAGTAAGATTTATAGTCGCAACACCAATTTAACTTATGACTGAGAGATAAGTTGTATGATGTCTCCAATAAGATATTGCTGTTCTCCTCCAAGAAAGCTCACTGGATCGGTGGCGTTAAAGAGGGAGTAAAAGACACGCCAATTTTCAGGGAACTCATAAGAAATTTCACTTTCTATAGAGCCAACAAGGGAAAAATGTATTCCAAAAAGTTAGAATTAGTAGTATGATTTTAATAGAAGCTAACATTTAGTTGTCTCTTCAGAACCCCCACTTCCTGCTTCCTTTTCTCATTTGTCCTTCCCAGCCCAAGTGAGAGGGATGTGCCTGTGACTCAAGGTTGCAGGCATTTGGTTCAGTGAAGTTATTTTTGTAAGTCATTAAGAGTTACTGAAACTTTTGTAGTACGTTTGAATTTAAAACTTACCCAATGAATCTGGGATTATCTCATCTGGAGAATGAAATATTTGTAGTGTATCTTCAGTTCTTTCCATCAGGTTGTCTCCTTGAAGCCTAAATAATTAAAAAGCATCATTGAAAACTATAACATTGCTAAATGGTGAGCTATGAAGCGCATATCAGACTTCTAGACTCTGAAATCAAACACACTTTTTCAAAGTAAACATAGACATTTACCAGGTCCATCTTAAGCTCAGGTTGTTGCCTTTTCCAGCCTTTAAGGAAAGGTCTTCTATCTGCCTTTTCATATGCAATACAATTAATCTAGATCAGTGGTTCTCAACCTGAGGGAGATGACTCCTTTGGGGTTCAAATAAGCCTTTCACAGGGGTTGCATGTCAGATATTCTGCATGCCAGACACATACATTACAATTCAAAACAGTAGCAAAATTACACTTACGAAGTAGCAATGAAAATAACTTTATTTTGGGGGGTCATTACAACATGAGGAACTTATGAAAGGGTCTCAGCTTTAGGAAGTCTGAGAATCATTGATCTAGATTCTACAGCCTAGAACCAAACTCCTTTACATCTTAGCCTGAGCAGAAAAAATAGTTACAGAAATGTTTTTACTGAACAACAAAATCTGGTTAAGTACAAGGAAAGCAAGCCTGATACTCTGTCTTCAGTTGACTTCCTCTGGGTCCTGAACTCATGAGAGAGTTTTTTTTCATTGTACAGAGGTTTGCCACACACACACACACACACACACACACACACACTTTCCAAATCAACCAGTCTGAGAAGAAGGGCTAAAGGTCAAAATTTGTCAGTGGTGGGAGGGATGATCCTAGTGTGTACAACAGCCCCAGGTCTGATAGAGACACTAGGGAACCCTTGGTAGAGGAACACTCTCTAGGTCCTTTACCGTGCGTATCCCACAACTGACGTATGCTCATGTCTACACTGAGAAGTGATACCTCACAATACTAAGTTCAACCTGGGTTTATGGAACACTCTGAAAGTGCTTTCTCAGAAGAAGGTGGGTATTAGCAATTTGTCCCAGAATTCTGCCCTAAAAAAAGCTCAGTTCTGTAAATGTTGAAGGAGAGACTATGGAACAGTCCTGAGACTGGACGTTTCTACCAATGCTTTCACATTTTTTGTATGTTGATGAAATGACAAATGCTTTCCTAGGGAAATACTAATAAATGTATGGCATATACAATTAAAGTTTATTAAAATAAAACGTATAATTTGTAACTACAATGGGATCCCGTGTTAAAATTCTCAGTAATACCTTTGTTTTTTATGCCATGGTGGAATTACACAATAACTCAATCTCTTTATCGTTAGTAAAATTATAAATATTTGTAAATTATTCTTTCCTTTTTATATTATTGATTTCTGTGTATTTCTCTGTATGCCATAATTTGTACTTTTATATATATAATCAAGTTGTATTGTGCTATACTGTTACATACTGTAAGTTAACTAGGATGGTCATCACATTAAACAGTACTTGTTTCCAAGACTGGATGTGCACATTTGATCCTTCAGACCCACATAGCAGAAGAAGAGCACTGACTCCTGCAAATTGTCTTTTGACTTGTGCATGAGAGCCATGGCATGCGAAAACTAGCACCCAAAGATAAAGAAATAGTGAAATAAAAAAATAAGGACTTGTCAAGAATTGTGTAAATGTTACATTCTTAATGTTTTGTCTATTGTGTTTGACAGGCTTGAAGAAATATCTTTCCTATCTTGGTGCATCTAAAATTCTGAATGTAAATCATTATCTATCATATCTCATCATTATAAACTTAAAACATCTATCTAGACCTAAAAGCACCTTAACCCCTAAACAACTAAGCTTCATTGTAAAACTAAATTATCTGGTCTTCAACTCCATCAAAGATTTGAGAAGGAATAAAATTGATTATTTGAGTATACCCAGAGTGCAGATTATTAGCTTCTCAAATGAGAAAATGACAGAGACAGTTTGCTACCTGAGCAGTCACCCAAAACTCTTTATATTGTGGGAGCATCATCTTCAGTCTTCTGACCCAATATATCTGATAGGCATATATGTGAAGGCAGGAACTACTGAAAACTTTCTTACCCTGTCTTGACATAATTTGGCCATCAACTCTGCCTGCATCCAAGCCTGCCCCCTTTTAAGGCAGAATTTTGTCTGTCATAGAAATGAGGAAATTTTGCTCAGTGGCTTGTTTGCCACATTTGAAGCCATCCCCATAAGGAGGTTCTTTGATGCTCAGCATCCTCTTTGAGGTAGGCTAGGTGTTGCAAGGAGTTAACCTGTCTCACTGTGAGTGAATCTTTAAAATAAATGCAATATTCTATAGGTCTCTGAGGTTTTTGAAGACCTTACCTAACTATTTTACCTTATCTTTCTGTGGAAGCGTATCTATCTGTTGCACCTAAGATGCATATTCTTATGATAAAATAAACTAGTAATTGATACAACCATTATTTTCTCAACTAACAATTAACTTGTATAACTTATTTGTCCTAAACAACCTGCAATAGCACTTTCAAAGTATTAGAAATAAACCTTGTATTATAATTGAATTATATGGGTACAATCGCTCATATTAGAGTAGAAATATATATAATGTGTGTGAAGAACAATATTACATTTGAATTCTATACTACTGTATCTAAAATTAAACTTATTTTGCATCTATATACAAAACTCTATACCAGTGAATTAAAAATAACCTTGTAAGTGACAATTGAGGCAATAAATTGAGGAGTAGAGTCACAAACCTACATTTTCTGCTATCCTCCCTATATATTTCTATATTCCTTTTGAGTTCTTGTTCCATTATCATTCTATCAAAAGTATTAAAGAGAAAATGTAAAGGCACATTGTATATTTCAAGATATAGTTAATAATTGTTATTAAAAATTCACAAGGAATATGGTTTGTTGGTACATGGCCTTTGATCCCAGCACTGGGAAAGCAGAGGCAGGCAGATCTCTGTGAGTTCAAGGCCAGTCTGGTCTACAAAGTAAGTCAAGGACAGCCAAGAATACACAGAGAAACCCTGTCTCGAAGAACAAAACAAACAAACAAACAAACAAACAAAAACTCACAAGGCAATAGAGAGATAGGTTAATGATTAAGAGTGCTTACTGTTCTTGCAGCAAACCCAAGTTCTGGCTCTGAGAACAAACCATGGGTGGCTGACAAATGCTCATAACTACAGATCCAGAGAATACTATGCCCACTTCTGCACAGTGAAAACAACCTCACTTATGTGTACTGTATGCGTGCATGCATGCCTTGAGTATGGGGACACACACACACACACACACAGTGATGTTTAAATTAACCTTTTAGAATATTCGCAAATGTTTCAACGTACTTGTGTAATTAACAGTAGGTTCAAATGTTAAAAAAAAAAATTTCCACAAAGATCAACTAGTTGGGACATAAAGACTATGTCTGCCTCTCTGGTGTGCCAACACATGTCTGGGATGCTGTAATCCCAGTGTGTGAAGGTGGAAGATCTCCAGTTCAACACCATCCTGGTGAGAACCTGCCTGAGAAATTGAAAAGGAAATTAAAAATACCCTGTTATCCATCATCTTTTAGAATGAGATTTCTGGTATATGACCACAGTGAAAACTCGGGAGTTCCAAAAGCCCATGATGATACTCAAAGTGTTACAGCCCTTTGCTAAGCTGCCATGCTAAGCATGGCAGAGGATGGCAGGCACCCAACACCAGCAGGTCCAGTGAGATGCAGACCCAGCAGGTGCTTTGCTGGTGGTCAGCACTGAGCTTGCCTTGATGGAGCGGGCTTCAGCGGCTGCCAAAGCAGTTTTGCCATCGCTGCCCTAGGCATCCAGCTGCAATTCTTCTCCAGAACAAATCATGAATTGCAAATGATCATGTTGGAGTGAGAGAGCAAGGCAAGCCTTTATTTTTGTGAATCAGGGGTTTATAAACCTTGGGCAGTGGGAAGGGGTTTGAGGGTTTGAGGGTGAATGTGTCTGTTTCACTGGAGCTTGAGGCACCAGAGAGACAATCTACATGTATCAAAACCATCCTATCATCAGAGGGGAAAGCAGTACTTAATTATCCTATGAGTGGGAGGAGATCTCCTGCAAAAGTCATAGGTTATTGGTTAAAAAGCTAGAGGCGAACCGGAGATGCCAACAGTAGATAGGGTTTCCCAACAAACCCATTTTTGTTGTTGGTTTTGGTATTGTTCTGTTTGTTTGTTTGTTTTAAACATCTCATGGATCAGTAGAGGCAAATATTTACTTAGCACTTATTAATTTGATCAGTGATGAGACAAGTGTTGCAAGGATCAAAGGAAGTTCTGTCTTTGATTTCAGAGTCCTTGGTATAACTGAGTTGCAGGACCAAATGGCCACACTGGGTGTCCTTGAAGCTGGCTCATCTTTGTCCAAGCGCTGCCCTCCAGATGCCTGAGAAGCTGTTTGCTGTGACTTGGCACCTTTCCCCAGGGGAGAGATGTGCCAATGTTCCCCAGGCTACAAGACACACAGCACTGCTGTTGTCAGAGCTTAGTAGCTGCTGCACAAACAAGGGTTGTGTGGGCAAGTCCGGGAAATGAAGCCTTTACAAAGTTCAACTTTTTACCACAGAGCTTTTCCAAGCCTTTTCTATTTGCTTTCTAAAACCACTCTTTCATATGAAACAAACTTCTTTATATTTTTAACCCCTACGTGGGATGCCTCTGCTCCCCATTGTCACACTGAATCCCTATGCATGGTAGCCCTATCCTTCATTGCTACACTGAAGCTCTTCTCCTGGGGAGTGAGATGGCGTTCAGTGGTAGATCATGTGCTTAGCCTGAATGTGAAAAAAAAAGTATTATTACTATATTATTCTTCCCCCAAGGAAAGCTGCCTGCCCCCTCACCCTTAGGTCACTCAGGGTTGTGTAGATAAACGTTTCTGCTCTCTTGCAATAAAGGCTTTGCTCAGGTTTTCAGTTACCTCCTTCACTTCTTGTGTCCCTAGTATCTAGAATGGTTCTGTAGTCATGTGCATGCATATGTGATAACCTCAAAGTCCCTTGATTTCCTCAGAGCTGGGGTGTCTTTTTTGTTTGTTTGTTTTTGCTTCGTCACCCTAAACCAATGACAGGAATCTCACTGTCTCTTGGCATCAGAAACACCTAAGTCCACGTTCCTTGGAAATACCTCCTGCATTATGCTTTTTTATAATGCTGCTCCCGCTAACACCTTTTCAGGAATTATTTTAATTGTATGCTCCTGTTCCTTCTGAGATGTTCTGGTTTTCCTAATTGCCATTCGTCCCTCCTCAGTTAGAGTCCATGTGTCCACAGTTCCTTTCCAGGCAATCCTTCCACTGTTTCATGTCTCTCTTCTCTTTGCTTAGTTTTACCCACCTTTCTCCTGCCATTGTTACTCATTCTGTCCATTTCCTCTATATGAACAAGATCACTTCTCTTTCAGCCATAGAGTGACAAACATACACACATGCAAACATATACACATGCACACCCACATGCGCGCGCGCGCACACACACACACACACACACACACACACACACACACACACACACACGAGTGCATGCCCGTGTGTACAGACTTTGGTCCAACATTGTCTAACACACATTGCTGTTTTCTTTGCTTATGTACTACACTTGGAGTCAAGCCCCTGAAATACTCTTCATTCAGTACCTTTCAGCAGAGGCAGCCTTATCATCAACATTTTTAGTGGTTCCATAGACAGGTTTCAGGAATTCACCATAAATTACAATGAAGAAAACAGGGAGTTGTAAGTGTTTGTGACCTCTTTCTTTGGAAAGAGAGAGAGAGACCATAATTTTAGCTGGTTTCTCAAAGTAATCTTTGACTCCAAAGAGTTTAAGCACTCCCATTTGTATTGCCTTCTTGTCTCCTGCAAGACGAATTATGGTTTCCTCAGCAAACTATGTGAGTCCCACAATTGGACAATCTCTGCTTGTGTCTGCAAGTCCATCTTCTTGGATGTTCTCCTGGGGTTTAATAGTCTGTAACCCCAAAACTCCTTTCACTTTTTCAAAAATATGTAGTTGAGAGTCCTCTGTCACTGTGTTGTTATCTTTGGCAACATGCCCCTGTCTTTTTTTTTTTTTTTTTTACCATGGGGTTTATTTCCCATTTTTCATTCTGTATTCTCCCCCTTTAAAAGCCTTCTGTCTGGGAGCCTTAGCAGATTCTGCAAATCTTTACCATTTCTCTGCTTCTGTGTCTCACCTGTTTATATAGATGTCTGTTTGTTATTTTGGGAAAAGATTTTTGTCTCTAAAAATCAACCCTAAAGGTTAATTGAGTTTGGTATATTACAGGCTCCAGGGGGATTTTTATGATATTTTTCAGTGATTATTTCAAATGGAAATAAAAATGTATGTGATCCAAAAGAGAGGCAAGAATTGTCTACTGACTATTTATTTATGGCAACATGCCCTTGAGAAATTCTAAATATCATCCTGCATGTGTCCTTCTTGAGTCAAATAGTTCTGTGCCAGGTCCACTATGATACAGAGAATGAGTCAAAGGCTGATGTGTAGGAGCTTATAGAGTTCCAGAAGAAGGGAAGAAAGGCATGGGTATGTGAAGTAGAAAAACAAAGTCATATTATAAGGGATTATTGAGTCAGCTCATGTAGCCATGGCTTCTACTTAAACCACATGAGGTTCTGAGGAATCTAATGTGATGTAATTGAGAAAGGAAAAGACAAAGCGTATACTCAGGAGTGACTCTTGGGCAATGGCTTTCCTTAACCCATATCTGGAACATGCACTAGTAGGGCATGACTGCCATTTGTTATCCCTGAGTAGGAAATAAGATGTAAGAGGACCAAGATAAGTGAGAGGCTGAACTTTGTGCCTATATAAATGCAGTTACCTACCGCCCCTTAAAGCAGCTCAGCAAGAGGCGAGGCAGAGAAGGTCACAATGGGGCTCACATGGCGCTAAGAAGGGCTATAAGTATATTTGTTTAAAACAAATTAATCATCTTTACTTTTATACGAGCCAGTGAGATCCAATGAGGTGGAGGAAGTGCTGTTATAAATACTGAAAAGCAGTATCCTAAATTCTGTGGGATGCTTACTTACACAGTCTTAATAAAGAACTGGACAATGACAGATGTGTCCACAGGAGTTATTGTGCCTGTCACAGGACCTGGTAAATGTGCGTGATTAGTGAACACCTGTTACATAAATATAGTGAGGATTTACCCAGATGGGAAAGGGATTAATCAAGAAGTCAGAGCTCATTCAGGAAACTGGTTGTGATAATATGGGCAATATGTTGATAACCTTGGCTGATTTTCATGATTTCACCACGAAAACCACAGAAGGAACACTTAAGTTCTCATTCAAAAGAATCAATACTAGCACAGGGCTAACCGTCCTCAGGAGGGAGCTTGAGCAGACAGGCAAGGTAATTTGTCCTTTTTAAGAACCCAAAAGGTTCAATAAAGTGTTATACTTTTAAATGTTTTTTAAAATATTTTTCTTAAATCCATCCTGTGGTCTTGGGATGCATCTCCATGGCAGAATGCTTGTCACGCATGCACCGTGTCCTGGGTTTGAGACCTAGCAAAGGGCAGACAAACTCTCTGACACTGGTGGTCCAGTTGAACCCCGATGCACGCAATGAGACATTCAAACAAACAAAGTATTGTTCCTAACATTGCACTAGAAGACTAAACAGGGCTGTATAGATAAATGATCACTTTATGCGCACATTCATTATTTTGTCTGAATATGTTCTGGAAGGAAACAGTATCTGACTTAAGAGTAGATAGATATTCATCAGATGCGTCTTTGTCACTAAGTAATTAGTTGAAGGCTTACCTAACACTTCTAGTACATAGAGGGGCCCATAAGGATACACTCACTGGGGAAGCTTTGCTGGAGTGGGCAGCACTTGAACAGGGAATTGAGCAAATCATAGATCAGAATCAGGATGGGGTTGGGGGAAGAGAACATGAGAACCCCACAGTAGCTTATAGCTTCAGGAAGAGCTCGGACGGCTGACCTAGCCTGAACAGAAAGCCCCGATTGTCTGACATGCCTACTGTGATAAAGTTCTAACAACAACAGCAACAACAACGTCACACTCAACAGACTGATGACGGCATCATCTGGAAATCCTGAACAATAATCCAGAAGGAGAAGAGCATGTCAGGGGTGAGGGTTCTGTGGACAGTCGGTGGTGGCACAGGAGCTAGAGACACTGGGAAAAGACACTGTCATTCCCATCCTTGTGGAGTTTAGATTCGGGCAACCAGAAGTGAGGGATAAGTAAAATACAGCTGAGGGCTTATAAGAAATCCAATTTATATTAAAGAAAGGAAAAGTGAAATGAGTATGGACTAGGAGTGTACAACTACCCGGGGAGTGTACAGGGAGGGCTGCTCTCAAATGGAGAACTTGAACTGAAACATGAAGTGGTGGAATGTTCTAGACTCCTGGAAAAAAACGGTGCTCCTGTATGGAAAAAATTACATTTAAGTGCCTTCAAGCCGATGACTCCAGTCAAAGGAGGAAGGTTTAAATAGTGGGGTGTGTTCTCAGAGGGAAAGAGACAGAGACAGAGAGCTGGGGTTTAATCATACTGGACAAGCTACAACTTCATTCAGATACTTGATGAGGAAACAGCACATCTTCTTCCTTAAAACCTGGAGAAAGCACTGGAAAGCTTGGGAACAGGGTGGCATTATCAGATCTATTCTTTGCTGGGGCTTGCCCTGCCTGTGATGCTACAGGAAAACACAAAAGCCACAAAATACCCACAAGCAGAGTGAGTCCTCCTGTCTCCCTGAGGGGAGCAATGATGGGGTAGGCTGTTTGTGGATGCTCCTTGGAGTTGCAATGATATGTCTGATGACTGGCACATCAATGTGGCATTTGAAAAGGAAAGGGACCTACTATCAGCTTTTGGGGGGGGGACAGATGGAACACTGAGCAACTGAACTGATAATTCAGCTGTTGTCTGAGAAAGGAAAATTAAAAGAAATCTGGTGGAGATTAAGTAGAATTTAGTTTGGGGCACAACAACATTAAACAACATTTTAGACATGTAGGCAGAAGCACAGAGAGACAAATAGTTGGCCACGTGGAGATGTTAAACAAATGTAGGGAGCTGTAGGGAGGTGGTCTCCTTCTGGGTTATAAAATCTTCCCCCCAAAAGATCAGGATGTGAAATATGATTTAATACAATTACTTTGAATACTGTAAATTCTCTCTTCCGTTGAAAAAGCAAAGGCATCCCTGATGAATGTCAATTAAATCAGGGGAACCCAATTAAGTGGTTTTGGTTTGGGGGACCATTTTGAACCACTTTCTTTGAAGGGATGGGGAAACCACTTCTCTCCCTACAGACGGCTGCTTTGAATTCCCAAAGCCGCTTTCATAACTGCGACCACTGAGCTACTTTTAATTTTCTTTCTAAAGGTTAATTTGCCATTGTGGGACTCTAGTATATGTCTCTATGTTTTGTTGTAGAAGGAACCTTAAGAACTTATTGCTCACTCAGTCTTGATGCTGTTAGAACTAATTAAAGTGGCCACCAACAACAAAACAAAATCCCCACTGGGAGTCTTTAAGAGCACTGTTGTATTCTATGGCTGAGGCCTGTCATCTAGCGTGGCCTGTGAGTGTTGACATGTGTGCCCCGTTGACATCACAGGTTTCCTGAAGCCAGAGCTCAGGCCTTGTGTTCTCCACTCAGCATGGATGAGAAGAGCTTAAACTTGTGGCTCTCTGAGTATCAGATTCATCCTGCAATTTGATGGTCTCTCTCCTACCCTACAACAACAAACCAACAAAAACAAAAACAAGCAAACCAAAGCCCTCACTGCTGCCGTGGGGATCAGTTACCAAGTCCTAATTCTTCAGAAACCACCTAGATGTCCTTTTCCCTTCTCACTTTCCAAATCTGCTTCTCCATCTTGCAGCCTTTCGTCACGTCCTCCAGTTCCACCTATCTGTGACTGACCTGTTTGCACTGACTGACTTTTTGGCGCAGTCTCTCAGGTCTTCTGGATAGAATTCCTAGACCCCAGACATGGCTTTGCCCCAGGAGCTCCACCACCAAGAAAGAAAGGCCAACAGTGCTCTGTTCCCTTTCCTATGCTAGGGCATTAAAAATCTCCTTCCCAGCATTCATCTGTGGACGCCCGTGGCCTCACTCTCACTCGGGATAGTACAGGCAGACAAGCAACTGCTTAGACAAAGCTCCTTTCCTACGAGCAAAGCAAGAAAAGTGATAGACCCATTTACCCCAGAGAGCTTATTAAGTTCTGCTTCGAAAATTCACAAGAAGCTCAGAGCATTAACCTCTGGAGCATAGCGATTGATGATGACGTCGAGACAGCAACCATGCTCCTTCCTCCTAAGTCTCCCTCTTAGCGTCCAATCTCTTGTAAGTGAGATATGAGCCTGTAAACTCCCTGTAACTCTCTAATCAAATTTATGGTTCTCTCAGATATCCAGCATGGCAGGCACATAGCTGCCACGGTTGCCTCTTATCTGAGCTGCTGCTGATTTTTTTGGCAGAGGCACATGGATTTTAAAATCAGATCTGAGAGAAACGAACCGGGAGAGTAGACGTTTTGTTGCTGGTCTCTTCTGCTTTTCCTCAGATTAAGCATAAAACTGTCAACACAAAACGCGATTCAGACGACGAGGCATGGGCCAGGGCCGACGGTGAACGTACTTACAAAACCCTACACCGGATTTTCCAAGCAGACAGGGCCTGAACGGAGACCACTAATGGGCACATCATACTATGTATGCGAAGGATGGCCCCGGGGACATTCTCAACTTCCTGAACACAAAGCAACCATAAGAAAGGGTAACCTCAGATTGCCAGGTGCTCTGGAGCTAGAGGGACTATGGAGAAACCAGGGCAACAGAGTAAGCCACAGACAGCCATGACACTGGACTCAGCAAACACTCTTTAAAAACTGACTTCCACGACCATTTTTACCTAGATTTCATATCCATAAGAGGATCCATCACACTTAGGGCAGATGTACACAGTGACAGTCCTTATTTGAAACTGTGAGCTGGTTGTTCTCAAATCTGATGTCCATGGAGTCTCCTGGGGCCGAAGGGGTGGGGGGCAGGATTCTGGACACAAGTTAAAAAGTTCTGCCCCACTTAATCCACGATAGCACAGGTAATCTTGGGAAGAGCCAGTGAATGCCTGCTTCTAACAAGTGTTTAGATGGTGCCGATACTCAGAGCTGGGCCAAATGATGTAGAGTTCCTGGTTGTGAGGATGTGACACTGAAGGGACATAGCATCCCACCTTTCCTACCATGGCACTACTACTGCTCTCTGGTGGAGGGGGAGCACTGCCAGGATATAGATGTGTTCTTCCTCTAGCTAGGCCTTGCCTTCTAGTTGAATGCTGTTTCCTTCCATGCTAGCTCATCTCTGAATATCAGAATCTGACTGCACCTGAGCTCAGGACGCTATCAGCTTACCCTAACTTACAGACACTAGGTCAATAGGATTCAAGACCAGCAGCAGCTGTGAGGAATGTAACATGCAAGCTTAAAAGTGAGACTGTCTAGAGCCAATGCAATTTATTAATTGCCCAAATTTTTATTTTTCTGTTCCCCCTTGTTTCCTTTAATCAAAACCTCTCACTCATGGTTACAAAGCACAGGGCTGTCTCACTCAGGCGTGTGACAGAAGACCATCCTTCTGTGTACCTCTGGGATCCTCACTTAGAAGTCATGTTCTTTTACAGGTAACCAACTCCTTTTCCTCTCCTTCTCATGTCCCTCTCTTTCCCTTTAGCTGAAAATCAAATGCTACACTCGTAGTCTTCTCTTCTTGTGGTGTCAGAAGTGTCAATACGTTTCTTAAGTTCTTTTCTTGAGCTTCTGTCATTCCAAAGGCTGCGGGATGCTTAATACTTTAATTTTGAGTTCTAGCTCAATAACGATACATGCTGGGAGTTCTAAGTTAATGTTGACATCATTTTTACCAGAGAGGAATGAGGTCTTTATGGGTTCTATGGAACCACAGATACCAAGTGAGAGAATTCTGCAGGAACACACACCATCACAAACTTCATTAAATATTTTTAAACTGCTGCTAATAAGAAACCATACAGAAGAATCAGGGAATGCTCTAGAACCCTTTTTAGAAAGCTGTACTGTTTTGGAATTATACAAAAGCAGCATTGTCTTTTGTATTTCAAATGGCCCATATGTTAAAAGCACAGACAATTCCCTGTGGGCTACTGAGAGAGTGAGGAGACCTCCAGAAAGGATGGGAGAAAGTTAGGCCATCAGGGGTGAGCTCCTGAAGAAGTTTCATTGCACTGGCCTCTTTCTCTTCTTCTCTTTGTTTCTGGGCAGGCTTGGAGTGGCCAGACCTCTGCCATATGCTCTCACCAGGAAATGCTGAGCTCCCCCAAACCCAGAGACCCAAGAAGATGAGGCAGGTAATCATGGATAGAAACTTCTGACTCTGTTACCAAAATAAACATTTTCTCCATTTGTTTCTCTCAGATATTTTTCATAGCAATGGAAAGTCATCAAAATAGTCTAAAACACTCCAACCAAGTTCCATCAAACTGAGAAAGATGGAGGGTTTGGGACAGAAAATACCAAAGAATATTCTTCTGGATACCAGACACAGCCAGGTTGCAAGGTTCCAGCATAAGAAAGAAAGCATGCTCCAATGGGAAGCCCATGACCTGGCCTCAGAAGGTTTGGGGCCATGTTGTGTAGTAATCCCACTGCTAAATTGCAGGAAACATCCCCTAAGGCAGAGCACTGAGGCCTGAAAGTGAGGAGAGTCTGCACTGAGAATCTCTTCACTTGGAACCACTTGCACTGTAGAAGTCAAACAAGTAGCTCCCACAATACCTACAAAAAACAGTTGAGATGTTCTACACAAGTTGCCAGCCAATTGAAAGACATGGACAAGTTCAGATTTCTATATCCTCTGTGTATATCCAGTGTCCTGACTGGACTTTCCTGGGTCCATCAAAGAAGAAGAAGAAGGAAAGTAAAGAACATATTCATGAGCAAGATACGTAACTATCTATCTGAAGAATAGAAATACTTCTGCTGTTCTAAGCTCAGAATGCATATGGTATAATTCTAGGAAGAGAGGAATGATGTAAAGGGAAGAATAGTAGTGATTCAGCCATCATCAACAAGTGTAAAATGAAAGAAAGAAAGAAAGAAAGAAAGAAAGAAAGAAAGAAAGAAAGAA
>OU015743.1:80192379-80219630 GCA_907169655.1 Acomys percivali | reverse complement strand
GAAAGAAAGAAAGAAAGAAAGAAAGAAAGAAAGAAAGAAAGAAAGAAAGAAAGAAGAATGGGAAGGGGTCCTCAAGAGTTTAGGTCTAATAATTCCAATAATTTAACACTTTACAAGAGAAGCAAAAGATACTTTTTTTGACACTTCAAAGATCATAACTTAGTAGTTTTTAAGTAGGCATACAAATAGGATATATACAGCCATAGACAATGGTAATATGGTATTATGCACTTCAAAGTGTTAAAACATTTTCACCATAAATATGATAAATGTCCGAATAGATATGCTCACTTCAATTAAAATCACACACTATACATTTGCACCCAAAACATCACATATTACACTATAAATATGTACAACTTTTATGTTTTTATACTTCAATTAAAATTTTAAAGCTGGGTGGATCGGTACACACCTATAATCACAGAACAGGGAGGTAAAGGAAGAAAGATTGTAGATTTGGAGCAAGCCTGGACTATGTAAAGAAACACTGTTTAAAAGAAAAAAATTTAATTGCAAAAAGAAAACTGGGTTCAGGAAAGAAGAAAATAGGATGCAAGGCTTATAAATTACTGAAAAAGAAATCCATTGTAATGTTTAGAAGAGCAATAGTTACACATCTCACTTCTCACAGCTCTGTAGCTAGGACATTGTGAGTTTCTATTGGTTGGATTACATAGAATTAAGGAATGTGAAGTAATTTTATTATGAAAGCTTAGCATCACTCAGATAGAAATGTATTCACTTGACTTTATATTTTTTTGAGTCACTATCTCCCCTGAGAAATTTATCTTAAGAAGGTGATTTAGTAAGTCAGAAAGCTACTCATCATTGTATTGAGAAGTAAAGAACACAGAGTGATTAAAAAATAAGACCATAAGTATGATAGTGTGTTAAATGACAAGAAAACCCAATGCAGATACTCAATAATATTATAGCTGAGTCACATAAAATTAAATGGATAATTATAGATGAATGATCTCTGTTTTATAAAAGTATATAGCTATACGGCTGAGAAATATAATGATGATGAAAATAGATAGGCAGGTTGATGATAGTTAGATAGATACAAGATAGATAGATAGATAGATAGATAGATGATAGGTAGATAGATAAAGATAGATAGATGATAGAAATACAAAAGAAAAATAGAAAAGATTTTATAATATGTTCAGAGTAAAATATAGCTCCCAAACTCAGAAAAAGTCTCCTAAACTTTGTTTCATAATACATAGCATAAATACTAATAGGAAATCTACACCAAGTTTCTAAATTTTTATCTCTTTGTGACCTTCCCATATGCTAGGAGACTAGAGGATATTCAAATCTACCCCAGTAATTGGGTCTCTCTTCTCTTCGCATTAGATAGTCCTGATGTACTTCCAACACTTGACAGTGGGCACTTGCCACTTGGAAATGTCTTGTTGGAGGATTTCCCTTGAGCGTCAACATGTTCTTGAGGTATCACCTTTGTGGTGGGGCAGTAAACTAGGCCTCTTTCACTTTGGGTTTCACATAACCCTACAAAATAGGTGCAAACTCGGATGATAGTTTTTTTTAAACAACATATTAAATTTCTTTGTTTACTGATATTTGGACAGAATCCTGAAAGAAGTTGATAAGTTGCTTGAGAAGGTGGAAAAGATTTGTTTTAGGAAATGTGAAGTGTGTGTAGTCTTGACAATGCTTTTTAAATTGTGCATCCATACAATACTGCACACACATGTCTGCATAAGTGGAAAAGCCAAAGCCCTTCAGGCATAACAATATCGGAGCCACTCATCATTTGGCATAGTGTTTAGGACATTATGTGCTGCTGTGTGAACTTGTAACTGCCATCGTCTGGACTGTCCATTTTCTGGTATACACAGCAAATGGACTATAGAAAGGCCTATAGGATTTACATGCAGTGAAGCATTTTTCCCATGCCTCTGCTTTCAGAAGTTAAAAATGGTAGAGGTAATCAAACAAGTCTATAAATAAGGGTTTCCAAGCATCTTAAATATTTAATTTTCTTTATTTTATGTAACGCTCATATTTAGAGCTTTAATTCTTTTCCTTGATTGTCACCATTTTTTCTTTACAGTGTAAGCCATAATTTAGACATAATAGACTTCAAGAATAGATGGCTATATTTAAAATTATGGAGAAAATTTCTAATTGGAAGGCAGGCATCAGTGACTGTCATGAAAATGAAGGCTTAACGAAGCACAAAGCATTCCTAGCAGTGTTATTTTCTGCTCCGGTATTTCATTATCTGATGGACGCACTAAGTTTTCTGAATAAAATGCATCTTTGGAGACTCCCACTTCTTATGAAATGTTACTAAACATTCAATATTCTTTGATAGTTATAAAGTCACCAGAAAAGGTTTGTTCTAAAAGGTTTCTTATGATTAGTGAGGCTAACTTCCCACAGATGGTGGAGACAGTAGAAGATATTCAAGCAGATAAACAAAATCTTTTGTTTGATACATGTTATGCAACACGTTGTGGAACTGTTACTCCATAATCGATGCAGTCACCATAGTAAATAATTGAAATAATTTCAGTTTTGCTACAAAGTGTACCAGGGAAGTACAGGATATCACACAGTGAGTAATCAATAAGAAGTCTTCAGCCACAGGCAAAAACACAAAACTATGGTTTCTCATTTTTGTTTCAGAATGGCTCATCTTCTGCCTGTAGGAGCCATCTAAGTCAATACCCCATCTCAACAACAAAATAAACATCAATAATTCTGTTTCAACACTTAAAGTGTGTATCAACAAAATCAATACTCGAGCTAGAACATTCAAAGCTACTATATTTATACCAAGATTGATATTTTTGTCAAAACTGAAATATTGTTACCTGTCATAACAATTTCTATGATTGTTTTATAAATAGAAATATATAAGTTAAATTCCTTCTGAACTTGTCATCTCCCAAACCATACAGCATCTCTTTATTGTATATTATTCTGGAAAATTCTTTATTTTAATAAGCCAAAAGAGGTATGGGGATCAAATGCATTTAAATCTACTATTCTGTTTCCTTAAGTTTTGGGGCTTAATTAATTCACTTGTGGGATTGTTTCCTTTGTGCGCTCAGAAAGCATCCCACACACTCTTAATTAAAGGTGCTTAAAGGGGAGCTTATCAGAATTCCACTTTCAGGGGCCCCTAGGAGGAAAGAAAGCAGACGTCATATAGTACTGCTTGTACCAACGCTTTATAGGCAGCTTGTGCATTGCAACATCCTTGTTCTTCTTGGAGTGCCTTCCTGGTTTGCCTTAGCCTCTTACCATATTATGTGAAGCAATCTACATCAGCATGGCAGCTGCTATATATTTGGGACTAGCTCTTGTGAAAGACAGCCGAGGGACATTCCACTTGGAATTGATAAAATTGGAGCACTGTTCGAAACTCAGGTTAAAGTTGTGTGTGTATGCAGATACAACACCCAAGGAGTGAGGGGAACATTTTTAAAAAATGTTTTTCAGACAGTCTTCCTGTTATTAAAGGTGTATACCACTTCATCCATTGAGCAGGAACCATTTTCCTAGGATCTGTTATTATATTACGACAATTAAACCTGAAAGCAAAATACAGATATCAAATTGTGCATTTCCTTTCCATACACAGCATAATCCAGATTTCCCAGAAAGACACGCTTGCTTTTCTCCTACTCTGGGAAGGCTCTATGTGAACAGTCTTATCCATCCTGGCCCTCTTTGTTCACACAGGATGAGGTTCCCCCTCGGAGCTGTTTCACTTCATCTTTGCAAGAGCCATTTTCAGATTTCTGATGGAGGCCGATGAATTAACGGGTGCTGTTGAACAGTGCATAGCAAGTCAAGAATGCAAGCATGCACCCTTCCATCTTAGACTGACTAACTATCTCTACCGAGAGCATATGAAGGAGACTTTTCTCAGAATTCTCCATCACACTGTCACCATGCAATTCAGTACAACAGGCTCTGGCTGCTGGCAGCTGTGACCTTCCATGGCAGAAGGAGGTTTCCCCCAGGGCACTGGGCAGTCAGTCATCAAGTTAGGGCGTAGGATTCCTTCATCAGAATTGAAAAAGCAGAATTCATATATTTTGGAGGGGAAATCTAAGAATTCAAGAAGTGGGGACATGATATATACTCCATAATATTTTTTAGACTTGTGGAAGTTAGGTCCATATTTAGGAAAAAAAATCTTATTTTTAATTATTTTACCACTGCAGCCAACATAAGACAGCTGGAGGAGCTTCAGTAAAGACTGAATGTAGTTTAGTTTACTTGTTGTTTGTTTTTCTTTTAAATGGGGTCTAGTGTCAAGCCCTCTGGTCTCACACTCTCTATGTAACTGAGGCTTGCCTTTAAACCGCATCCTCCTCCCTCCAGCTAATGGGTGCTGGGGATGCAGAAAGGCTCTACCATCCTCCTTGGGCAAGGATTTTAGATAAATGGTTTCTCTAAGTTTTTCTCTGTTTCTTCCAAGATATCTAGTATGATTCATTAACTCTTTAAATTATATTCTGATAGTTTCAGAGTATTAGCAAAATCATCCCTTTAGCCCATTGTAAATAACCAGCAAGCATATGCTATCACCAGAAATAAAGTGTTGTTGAACTGAAGGTAATTAGGAATAAGTGAATGAAAGCCTCCTTAAGTTCCTCCTGTCTGCCTAAAAGCAGGAATAGGTTTTCAAGGATAAAAATACCCCTCTACCTTCTGCTCAGGAAATGGGAGGTTTACCACTGCAGATAGCTTTAGACCTTCATTGCTTGGGGTTGCCCACAAAGAGATATATGGAAAAGGTGCATTAGCTGGTCTACCTGCCATTTGATTATTTCCCACAGGTTGCTCCCCTCAGGTCAAAGTCCTTTATCACTCTACTTGTCTAAAAACACACTGTCACTTGTTGAAGAAGCTATACAAGGTAAAATTCAAAGCCGGCACTTTAAGAACTACTCCAAGAAGAGACTTGATACCCTATGAGCATATACAGGGGAAGGAGGTCCCCCCAGTCACTGTCATAGTGGAGGGGAGTAAGGAGAAAATGGGAGGGAGGGAGGAATGGGAGGATACAAGGGATGGGATAACAATTGCGATGTAATATGAATAAATTAATAAAATATATTTTTTAAAAAGAAGAACTACTCCTACTAAGAGTGTCTCCACACACATGTGACAAATACACATTAATACACTTGTATTTTGGTTTCTGTTGTCAATCTGTTTTTAGTAACGTAGATTCATCTCAATAGAAAGATCTGTTGAAAACAAGTTGCTCATCTTCCTCTGTATCACTGTGTTAGTTTTCTAGAACTATACAAAATTCCTGAGACAGTCATCTTAGGAGGAGGAAAGCTTTATTTGTGCTTATGATTTGGGGAATATTAGTGTATGATTGGCTAGCTTTGCTGTTCTGGGCCTGTGTTGTAACAGTACATCAGAGTGCAGTGTAAGCATGTGGTGCAAGCTGCTCACCTTGTGATAGGCAAGATGCAAATGGAAAAACAAGCCAGTGCTACCTAAGACAACATTTAACATCTTCACAGTAGATCAACTTCCTTAAAGGTTCCACTATCCCCATGTAGCATCATGGGCTTCCACACATGGACCTTATCCAAATGGCAGTAACATCAGTCTGGTCGGAAGATAACTGCTAAGTCACAGTAACCTCATTCTTATTGTTTCTAGCCTTTGGTTTCTGTGCTTTGTGATCATCTTCAATCCACCCCTTTGCTGCTGCATACCACAAGAAAAGTTGCTTCTGACTTCCTCTAGCAATCTGTCACATTTCACATATCCATCCCTTCCAGATGGATGCCCATTCGTTACCTGCAATGCATTTTATCTATGGTCTAGCTTCTACACACCTTGTTCATGTCAGATAACAATGATATTCCAGACATGGGTGCCATTAGCTCATGTTTGCTAGATGATCCTCCTCTATAACACATAACATTCTGTCACATTGTCTCTGAATACCCACCTAAAGGCAAGGATCTCTCCTATCCTGTTACTCAAGAGTTGCTCGATTTGACTCCTAATTCTTAATACAACCCCTTATCACCATTATGTTCTGAAACCAAATCAGGCTCAGACAATCTACATTTCTTTCAGGTTGGTATTAGTTTAAGAGGCATAATCCAAAGGCAAAGGCATACATTCATCACTACAGAGAAAGTGAGTAATGCGCCTTGTCTTCAATCTCGGCATTCTTTTGACACTGTAAGGGTCATAAAAAATCGGTCAAGTCTCTGGATGTCATTGCTCAACTGCAAATAAAACTTAGAAAGTACACCCTTGGAATTGCTGTTTGAGAAGACACAGATGGTGGAGCTTGGTGCCCAACGTAGTGTTTGGCACACACGTGGTAATTTGTGACAGCTGCAAAATGCTACGGAGCAAAGGACTCTGTCATTGCACAAAATTTGGAAAAAGGAGATTATAATACATTTATATCACTTTCTCCTTTCCCTCCCTCTAATTCCTCTTATATAACTCTCCCTTTAAAATTCATAGCTTCTTTCCTATTAATTACTGTTATATACATATATGTATACATATGTACATACAAATTCCTAGATACATAAACACAGTCAGCTCGGTTTGTATACTGTTACTTGTGTATATGTTTTCAGAGTTGACCATTTGCTGTTGGGCCATCAATCAGTGTTCTCTTCCATGGGTAAGATTATTTCTCCCACTACCCTGGGCTGGTAAAGTCATGAATTTTGGAGGAGAAATTAAAACCACTTTATTAAGCCATCATAATCTGCAAGTACATTGTAAATATTTGTACCTATAGATAAGCTCACCCTTCATCAAGAAGACTTTTCTTCACCACAGATGGAGACCATTACAGAAAATCATTGTTCTTTTAAAAGCAGTTTCTTGGGATTGGACAGACGGGTCCTTGGTTAAAAGCATGAACTGTTCTTGGAGACGTCTGGACTTCGGTGTCCAGCACCCATGTCTGGATGCTCCCAGCTACTTTGAAAACTAGCTACAGGATACATAAGAGAATACCCTCCTCTGGCCTGAAGGGACCTGAACTTATGTACACACACACACACACACACACACACACACACACACACACACACTTAATAACAAAGATCTATTTTAAAACTGTAGTTTAATTCTATAACTTCATTTGGAAATAGTCTCAATATTTTATATAATACCAATGAAGTCACCAGTTGTTCACTAAAAATGTAGCTGTATTGGTGGTTGGTTGTGGAGTTCCATGGCTCTACATATGATATTGAAGCCTTAAACATGTCTCTCAAGTATTATTAAGGTCTTGCATTTTATTTTTTTAAAGATTTACTCATAATTATGTATACAGTGTTCTTCCTGCATACACGCCTGCAGGTCAAAAGAGGGAATCACATCACATTACAGATGCTTGTGATGCACCATGTGGTTGCTGGGAATTGAACTCAGGGCCTTTAAAAGAGCAGGTGGTGCTCTGAACCACTGAGCCATCTCTCCAGCCCATCATTTTCATACCATTCATCTTTTCCTCCCTGGGGGCTCAGGGAGGAAAGAGGATCATCTCACTCTGAGAATTTGCTGAGCTGTTGAATGTAACTTGTTATGTCCCTATTCCTGAAATTTGAATCTGATCAGAGGGCTGACAGAGTTTTCAAGAAGCAGCAAATGAAAAAAAAAAAAAAAAAAAAAAGGAGTGAAATGGATTCTCAGCACTTCCATAATAGACAGAGTATTTTTACTTCTTAGATATGTTTACTGTATTGCCTACACAGTGCCCCTAGTTTGAGATACAGTGACTGGTAAATCTTTCTGATGTTCATTTTCTGCAATAAAATATTTAAAAGAAAATTTCTCAGTTTACCTATTCTATATTAATAAAATAACATTAGAAAAGTTACATCATATACTTATGTCATATTTTAATCATTTATTTATCTAAAGATAGCACTAACTTGCTGTCTTTTTACTATATAAAACTTCCAGCTTTCATTTAAGCAAGCTGTTGCTTTTTTTTAAGAAATTAGCTTGGGAAAGGTGATTAGTTTTTAAAGGTAACTTGACCCATTTTTATTAACCAGTTCTTATGACTACTGGTCCTATCTTATTACTGTCTAAATATTATGCTACTTTTATATTATTCTTAGAAATCACACATAATCTTGCAGATTAAAGTTCTCCACTCTATCAGAGTCCATAGTAATTTTCAAAGCATTGCTGCAAAGACCAAAGTCCAGAGCTTGGAAAAGGGACTAGCCAGGCTTCTCAAGGTCTCTTGCTTTTTCAAAGCAGCATATCTCCTAGCAAATTTATAACTATTTCTTGCAACCAGGATTTGTTGTATGCACAGTTTCCCTCTAAACCGTCTCTTGACTCCGGGTTCTTTATAGTTTTAAAACTTTCTGTGCGCGGTGTCGAGACAAATCACAAAGAAAATGCTCGGGTCCATTCGAATTTTCACTCTTCCCTTGAGCCCTCATTTTCTGTTTCCCTTGAAGCAAACACACTCCGAACTGACAGTGACACACACTGGATCTCAAAGAAAAGCCCCCAATCCATTCTGTAATTTTATGAGTTCATGGAACGTGTAAAAATAAACAGTGTCCAGCTGGTCACATAAGGCTTCATTCAGATGGTGAAAGAAAAGGGAAGCGGGCAAAGGACTACAGGAGATGAAAGACACAGGCAGGAAAATCGCGCAGCGCAATGCCCTTCCGGGATCCTCGCTGTTTTAACGGGCTTTTCATTTTGAATGTTGATGTAAAAATGTTAGCCAATATTCACAACAGTTGGAAGGAAAGCTCACAATACCGCTCCTCTTTATCCTTACTGTTGACTATTTTCATAATCCCAACATGAAAAAGAAATCCCAGAAAGCCTCCTGTCAGGAAGCAGAAAATGTACCCTTTCTCATTGTCGTCGGGCCATCACCTGGATTTCTGTTCAATTTGTTGTCATTTTTGCATTCTGTTTTTCCTCTAGCATACATGCCTGTTATTCAAACATACGTTTTCCTTCTGAAACTCAGACCTCTTTCTAGACCTTCAAATCTGTCATTCCAGTTTTTACCACATTTTGAACGCTCATATCTCACAATCTTGGTAGTATCACTTTACTTCTCTTTGTCATCAAGAGAGGAAAAAGTAACACCACCCACACGTTCAGTAACTGCTGGCTGCAGAAGTAGATTCGTACTCCCCAAGAGCTCAGGGTGTGGCCTGTGTTTCCCAATGCTTCACCATGTAAAGGCGCTCAAAAACTCGGTGAGCAACAGGAAGGCTTGAAATGGACTCTAAGTCACACTTTTGCCTGACTCTCATAAAGGTCCCTTTAAACAAAGACTGAAGCTCTGGAGCAATAGTCTTCAGACAAAGGTAACATTGTTTGGCAGTTGTCATCCACATGAGCCACTGGCACAGGGCCTTGGGGGTTCCCTGGTCTCCTTGCTCTCTCATACAACTGAACACCATCACATTCCTTTCTGCTCAATATGGCTGGACTATAAAAGCTTATTTATAAGAGCAAAAATTGGTGTTGACTCTCCACCACAAACCAGACCAT
Source organism: Acomys percivali (assembly GCA_907169655.1). Taxonomy (NCBI): domain Eukaryota; kingdom Metazoa; phylum Chordata; class Mammalia; order Rodentia; family Muridae; genus Acomys; species Acomys percivali. The sequence goes on along the minus strand of OU015743.1, from coordinate 80,210,090 downwards.
TCCATCTCCTTGCTGTTGCTTGACTACAGTGAATCCATGAGATACGGCAACTGCTGGCTTCATTGTTCTAAGCACAGGCACAAGAAATGTTTTCCTTCCTGCTGAGAACTCAACGGAAAGACAAAGATTCATGTCGTAATTTAGGAAAAAACTAAAGAAGGTCTGAAATTTAATTTTATGAATCTATCATAAAATTAGTATAGACAGAAAATATTAGAGGTAATTCTGTGCTTTGGTGCTAGTTTCCTCTCTTAGCCCATTCCCTGCTGCTGTAACAGAACGTGATATCGCAAGAATATCATATCACAAAGAGAAGACATTTCTCTCAGCTCTGAAGGCCAAGAAACCCAGGATGGAGCTGCCAGCATCTTGACAGTACCATTTTGCTATGTCAAAACAGGATGGAAGGCATCACACAGAGAAATAGAGTGTTAGCTCTGCTTTCCTCTTCTCTTAAAAAAAAACTTTTCTTGTTATTTCTTTTTATGTGTATGTGTGATTTGCCGGCATGTAAGTCTGCACACCATGTTCATGCAATGCCTATGGAGGTGAGAAAATGATCTTCTGGCACTAGAGTCACAGACAGCTCTGAGCCAACATATGGATGCCCGCAGGAAGAACAAACAATGCTTTTAACCAATGACCCACCTCTCCAGACTCTCTCTTCTTCTAAGGACAGTCATGGGAGGCCCCAGTCCCATCACCTTATCTAACTATTATTGTCCTCCAAAAGCCAACCTCCAAAGTCCATCAATACATAAATTTGAGCATGAATTTCCCAGTACACCAGTCTTGCCAAACACATCCAAACTATTAAACTTATGTAATTTAACCACTGGTAGTGACGGTAAAGCATTGTAGAAGATTCTCCCAAATATGACTGGAGGAGAGATCAGAAGGCTCCACCTCCCAAATATGCTTCTTGAGCATAGAACTATTTTCAGAAAGAACAGAAAGAAAAAAAAAATCTGACAACAGCGTAGAAATGAGCTTTCTGTAATGGAAATTTACATTGATAAATGAAATGTCCATTTTTGTCCTTATCTCCACCTTAGTGGCAAGCAGGGAAGGAAGAAGTTAAATCAGTAAACATCTTGTCTGCAGAGAAGGGACCCACAGAAGCCCAAATAATGACATTTGCGCTTAAGTACTAAGCCTTTCCTGTCCCTCTTCTAGCTTGGCTTTCTCGACCTGTACACTCATAAGCTTATTTTATCTTGTTAAGCTGTTTTCTATAAGAAGTGGCTGCTAACCACCCAGAAAGGAAAGAAAGAAAATTATTTTTCCTCCCTAAACTTGTGGTTCTGTATAGCAAATGTGTGAGTCAAAGCAGCTGAACTTCAAATGTAACTTAAGTTCCTGGAAGCCCAGTATTGATTACCATTTATTTTATGTTAATTTAATTAGAAGTATTTCATAACAAACTGTGTTTCATATGTACATATATAGTCCATGGATGACTCTTAACCTAATATTTTTTTCAAAATTAGGATAACTTAAATTTTTAACACTGGTTTAACACAGATGAGAGTTTGTCTGAAATTCTGAGGTAAGTGATGCTGAGCTGGAGAGTGCTGTTCCACAGCCCTCTCTTTCCTTCATTTGAACTGTTGAAAAAGCTTATTTCTTATGGTGAAGCAAGATTTTCTTTTTACTTTCCTTATCTCTAAAATAGATGTCATCTAATGCAGCTATTTCTTATCTCAAATAATCTGTTTCTTCTCTTGCATCAAAACATGACACAAGCATGGTTTAACGTGTGTGTGAGTACTGAAGTCACGTGACAGTCCTCAGCAGTCAGAGGATCATCCTATAATAGAGATTATGCTCATAGTTCTTTAAAGTTGGAACCTAGTCACTGCTTAAGACATAATACATAGATCCACAAAGTAAAACTTAGTTTGAAATATGCTAGATGAGTCAATGAAACTGGATGGATGTCATATGTTCACCTTTGAACTGATTATAATGTATGGTTTTAGAAGTTGAACCAGCTATAGCTCTAGACATAACAATTTTATTCTGGGAAGGGTTAGCATATTTATCCACTTTGCTACTCAAAATACTATTGAGTGTGTCATATTTGTTCTATAGTTGTGTCATGAATGGAAAATGAGTAAGTGTATAAGACTCTCAGTCTAAGTTTCTCTACAAAAAGACACATCATTGTTGGGGCATGATCTAATGTATTTTGATGCTAATTACTGCTTGCTGTCTCTGTGACCCACCTTTTGATTAATAAAAAGCCATCCCAAGGCAAAAGAGAGAGGTGTGGCTAATGTTCCTGGGTTTAGAGAGAGGGATCCTGGGAAGAAGAAAGACTCGAGGAGAGGGAATAGAGGAGAAGGCCACCTTGGGTTAGATGGAGGAGAAGCTCATGGCCAGCAGCATGAATGGAGAATCCAGCCCAGATGAAGAACATTAGCAAATATTTCGGATTATGGATGGGAGGCAGCTTGATAGAAGTTATTAGAAGCAGATGGTATGGGATTGGGGCAGGGATCCCATACCTGCCTCACTGTGGGGAGTAGTTTAGAGGATTGATATCTGCCCTGCCCAGGTTAACTAAGGCTATTTTAAAATATAACAAATGTCAATGTCTTCATTGATTGCTAGCCGGGCATACTGATAATAAAAGTAATATTAACAATAATATACCATACTACCAAACCACACTAATGATGTTCTGTAATATTTAAAGGTACTTCCTAAAATTGTCTGATTTAGCTAGAACACTTAACTTAGTCAAGAAATTGAAAAGAAAAAGTAGAGGATACAGATGCCTTCCAGGATGAAGGATAAACGTTGGTCACACAGAAGCTCCAAACCACAAACGGAGACCAGGCCCCACACTCATGCAGAGTTCCTAAGTGGGAAGAGGTAGGTATGCTGTTAAGCTCATGCTACTGTCTTCAACTTCCAAACACCATCCCAAATGTGGCCTGAAATGACACTTCCCTGAGCTGATAATGCACCTAAGCTAAACTCTGTCCGTCCAATGAGTTGTTCCATCTATCTCTTCCACTTAAAAGGTCTCCACTGAGAAATCCAAAGATTTGATTCAAAGAACTAGCATGCCACATAATAGATATATAAATCCATTTGTTATTTCAAAGCTGTATTCATAGCCAATATTATGGGTAGGACAGTATTGTAGTTAGTTTTCCTGTTGCTATAACAAATACTTGGCAGGAAACAACATAAAGGAAGAAGGCTCCTTTTGGATTACACTCTGAGGGAACAGTCATCATGGATAGGAAAACTGTAGTAGCAGAACACTGGGGCAGTGGGTCACATTGCCCATAGAATCATAAAGTAGAGAGTAGACAGGAAACAGAGCAGTTATAAAACCTCAAGACCCACCCCCATGACCTACCTACTTCCTCCAGGTTCCTTAGCCTTGCAATAAATCACCGCCCTCTGGGGACAGCATGTTAAAACATACAGGGTCTCCAGAGGACATTATATATTTAAACAACAATAAATAGCAATGTGAACCTTAAAACATTTTCATAAGTTAAGCAGCTAATAACAGTCCAAACACTGTTTCCCCATTACTTCCCATTCATTCACTTTACATACAGTAACATTCTTGCAAGCCACCTTACTTCCTAAGGTATTAAATAGGCTTAATCATCTTTGCTTTGACAATGAAGCATTTTTAAAACATTTTACTGGTTTGTAAAGCAGTTTTAGGTTTACAGTAAACCCAACAGCATAGAAAGGACGATTTCTGTATATCCTTTGTTACACACACACACACACACACACACACATGCATGCACGCACACACATATGCACACACAGGCGCACACACACATATAAAAGGAAGTACTCTGTCTACATATATATACATGTGTGTATGCCTTTTAAACATATCTCAGGGTGGCAACATGGCTAAGTAGAATGAAGGACTTCCTCCCAAAACTGGGAACCTGAATCCCCAAGACCCACATAGTAGAAGAAAAGAGCCAATTCCTTTAAATTGTCCCTTGACTATAGTGGAAGCTTTGGGTTCTTTTATGTTCTTTGTTTGGGTCCCAAGTATGTGATATAGGAGTGTTTTTCCACAGCTGAGGATAGTCTCTTTACCTTTGTTGTCTGAGAGCAGACCCCTGAGAAGGCACGTGATGCTTTCCTGGAAACTTTCTTGTGAGAGGGCATGTGATATTTTGCTGAGTGCAGACGTGTGAGAGGGCACATGATGTTTAGAAAGCATATGAATAGAACCCCATGGACAGCGAGACAAAGCTTTTGCGTTGCTATCTCATGCAAACGTTTACATTTTTTCACTGGTCTTCATTTTGTAGAGAGAAATGTTCCGGAGAACTTCTTGTGGTACATCGACTGAGTCTGTCCACTTCTGCTGACTTGTGCCAGTTAAGTGGAGGAGCCTTGCTGTTTCTGCTGGTTCTTGCTGTCGTTACTGATTTGTGTTGCTGTTTGGAGTTTGCTATTGGACTGGATTTCTGGTATCCTGGCAAGGCAGTGTAGAAATGGCCCAAGGAAATATGCCTAAGAAAGTCCACATCCCCCACCTCTATTAATCTTTGCTGTTTCCTATCTCTGGTGGGTAGGTTGGAACAGAAGTAGACACATTTAAGAAGCTTAAGTAAAATAGTTTTTTGAAAAACCTAAGCCTACACTTGACCTCCCCACATATACTGTGGCATGTGTATGCACAGAGAAAGAAAAATAAGTAAATAAATAAAATATTTTTTTAAAAGGTAAGCCTACGAAACAATGACTAAGTTTCCAGGATCTCATAGAAACAAAGGGTGTACCAAACTTCATTTTCAAACTCATTCAAGTTATTGACCAAATCCAGCTCCTTCGGATTTTAAGTCTGCAGGTCCTTTTACTGGAGGACTGCCAGCCACATGCTGATCACAGAACACACCTGACTCAAGATTCTGCACTGGATACTTTCTCTCTGCCCTTCCAGCTTCCGCGGTAGAAAGCTCTCTCTGCCTTGACTTGTAGGATGGGTCAGGTCCTTCTGGACACTCTCTGTCTCTCTCTATCTCTCTCTCTGTCTTCTCTCTCTCACTCTCTCTCTCTCTCTCTCTCTCTCTCTCTCTCTCTCTCTCTCAATATCTATCAACAGTGGCACACAACATGACACAACACAACAAACACTGAAGAATATGCTTAGAAGGTACCTTTGCAAGTCACCTTGTCTATTGCTTTAGAGAACATCTTCCTCAGAAAATTATATAATAACTGCTTGCTTCAAAAGTTCATTTAATGCAGCCCATGTTCTTGAGAAGAGTTGCCTTTCCATTCCACTGCCACCTCACTTGTCCCACTACCCTTTCAGAAGCAGAACAAAGCCTTGGTATGCTTGGCTTTAATGCCTGTACTACTTTTCAGAATAACAAAAATAAGTATATTTTTTTCTTCCATGTAATTGCCCTTCCAAAATGCACAGCTCTATTTATTTTTGTCCAGTATAAACTATAAAATCTTCCTAATTTTTTAAAATGTTGAAATTGTTCTAATGTTTAAGCTAAGGAAAATTTTATGTTTCTCATGTGCTGCACAATTCAGTGCTAGGACCCCAGGATATTTTCAATGGCAGTTCAACACACACACACACACACACACACACACACACACACACACACACACACGCACACACAAACAAACACACAAACACCTTTAGGAATAAATGCAGGAGCCATGTAGTCCCACTTTTAAATGAAACGGGTGCCTATTTAATGAAATTCCTCGATTATTTCATAGCTGAATGATATCCTAGATCTTCTGAGCTCCCAATTATTTATGAATGACTAGATCTTTTCTAACTACATTTTCTGCTTTCTTTTGTCCCACAAAAGAGCAACTCATTTTCGTCTTTATGTTTGTCTTGCTAAATGAAGCTGTCAGAAAATGACTCCATTTTATATTTTCACAAAATGTTTTTCAAAGTGTGCTGATGAACTGTGATCAAGAACTCAGATGAAAACTCACCACCATGAGCCTGGGTTCCTAGTACGGCAAGGTGTTATTCAAGTTTCCAAAGGAGGGAAACACCCGACAGCTGAGAGCCACAACAATAACCACGGTAGTAATATATCCCTAAGAATGGGACAAAGGCATACATATTTGAGCAGTAAGCATCGATTGTCCAATTGGACTTAAGGACTAGTAAACAGGAGGGAAATCACACCTCCTACTGAAAACCTAGTCAATTACCTGGAGCTAGTGAGGTCAGGAATCTTTTTTTTTTATTAATTTATTCATATTATATCTAAATTGTTATCCCATCCCTTGTATCCTCCCATTCATTCCTCCCTCCCTCCCTCTTCCACCCTATTCCCTCCCCTATGTCTGTGAATGAGGAGGACCTCCTCCCCCTCTATATGATTATAGGGTATCAAGTCTCTTCTTGATAGCCTGCTATCCTTCCTCTGAGTGCCACTGGGCCTCCCCATCAAGGGGATGTGGTCAAATATGGGGCACCAGAGTTCGTGTGAAAGTCAGACCCCACTCTCCACTCACCTGTGGAGAATGTCCTGTCCATTGGCTAGATCTGAGTAGGGGTTGGATGTTTACTGCATGCATTGTCCTTGGCTGGTGCCTTAGTTTGAGCAGAACCCCTGAGTCCAGATCTGCCCATCATAATGTTCTTCTTGTAGGATTCTAGGACCCTCTGGATTCCTCTATTTCCCCATTCTCCCATACTTATCTTACCTAAAGTCCCAATAGGATGTCCTCACATCTATCCGAATTTCCTGGTAAGTAAAGACTTTCATGGGACATGCCCCTTGGGCTAGTGTCCAATTATAAGTGAGTATATACCATTTGACTCTTTCTGCTTCTGGGTTAACTCACTCAGTATGATCATTTTTAATTCCATCCATTTGTCCACAAATTTCAGGAATTCCTTGTTTTTAATAGCTGAGTAGTATTCCATAGTGCAAATGTACCACAGTTTCTTTATCCAATCTTCTACTGAGGGAGGCCAGGAGTCTTAGAGAAGTTTACACTGCTACTTTATTAAATCAGCATCATTCCTAACTGCATTCTAAATACTTATCTTTGTATCCACAGGTAAGTGTGTCTTTCCCTCTATATCAAAGAAAGTTCTCTTTGCAAAAGTTCAGAACCGTTACAGAAAATCATAACTGGTAAATTGCCGAGAACAACCAATCATGGGGTATCCATCCTTCATTGGTACATTTACAATACAGCTCCTACACCTACAATTCAGGAAACATCATAGAAGAGAAGGTGGGAAGATTGTAAAAGGTAGGGGACCAGAAAATCTGAGATGGAATTTTGTCTTTCAGAAATGAAAGTGAATGTTCACCTTAACACCTCAACAATATGGCTGCCTAAGCAAGCTCTGAAGGACAATGACAATAGACTTGGGTTGGTAGTTTGAATGCGAATGCTTTTCATAGGATTTTATATTTGAATGATTGGTCTCTAACTGATGGAACTGTTTGGGAAAGAGTAGGAGGTGTAGACATGTCAGAGGAAGGGCTTCATGGGTTTGTAATTGAGATTTCAAAAGCCTCTCAGGATTCTCAGTGTGCTCTCTCCCTCCATCTCGCCCTACCAACGCTCCCCTGCCCCCCCCCCCCGGTCCCATCACTGTAGATGAAAAAGTGATATCTTGGCTGGTATTTTTTTCTGTTGGCTTTTTTGTTTTGCTATTTTTGGTTTGTTGGCTGGTTGTTTTTGTTTGTTTGTTGTTTGTTATTTATTTTCTGTTTGTTTGGGTTTTTTTTATCTTCCATCATGGACTCTTGTCCTCTGAAATTGTTAGCCAAGTTAAGTGCTTTCTCTCTTAAGTTTCCTTGTTCATAGGATTTTATCACAGCAACAGAAACATAACTAAGATACATGCTAACATGGAAGGAAGATATCTCCTGGAGTCCCGGTCTTAATCAAAGAACTACAAGCAAGTAAAGGATGCTGAGAATAAAAGAAATACTCTTCTCCAGGAAGAACTCCATAATTGGTTTTCCAATATCAATTGGTCAGCCCCGAAATTATATACAAACAAAAATCACTAAAGAAACAGAGCTATTCATAGTTATATATTGGCAAAAGGTAGAGAGGTATATGGGAGGAGTAGGACTGAAGAAAGGGAAGCAGAGTAATGGTGTGCTTATTTTTATAAGAGTAAAAAAATAATTCAAAAAGATTATTATTGAATCTTATTATTAAATAAGCTTAATAAGAAGACAGGATGGAGAAAGAAACAAGTAATGCCTTGCAGCACATAACAATTTTGCTTTTACATTGTTGGTTCATACATAGCCACATTTTAGGCCATTATAATCCTAGTTTTTAATGGAGCTCATATCACTTTCTTTTGCTTATTGTGAAAAGTCTTTTTTTCTGGTTGCTATATAGTCTTTGTAGTTGGTATTATTAATGGCCTCCCTGAGTCAGGTAAGCATACGAAACAGCAAATTGAAACTCTGGTTTCTGCTATACACACACCCCTGTCCTAAGAATACAAATGGTATGCTAGAACCCTCACTCCAAAAAGGCCCATGCATTTGTGCTTTGAACAATGGGAACAATGTCTTTCCATCTGAGGTTTATGCATGTGTTCATGAATATGATTAAAATCAGATGCATTGTAGGAAAGAGTACACTCATTGGGAAAAGGCTTAGATAATCCCAGGCACCAAGCAAAATGAGAAGCACCTATGCTATGCTACTAGCAACCAAGCTCCTTCTCTTGAACTCCATAAAATGGAGTCTGAAATGATAATCAAGGTCTTTGAATTTTTCTCATTACAGTGGTCCACTGCCATTCTTGAAAGTATATTTCTGATTAGTACTATCAGTGAATAAAGTTCCATTGCTATGAAGGGTGTGGGGGAAACCTCTGGTGGCTTAGTCTTAAATATTTAATGCTTTCAAACAATTTCATTTTTAGTCACCCTATTAACTTTCTAGTGGCTAAAAATTGCTTAAATATAAGCACATATTCACTTGAACAAAATGCTTTTCAGTGATAATTAAAGTGAGCTAAAATGAACCAAGAGTATGAAATATCAGGTTGATTTTTGAATGAAGGTCAGGCATATCGTGAATCACACCAACTGAAGAGCTGCAGTCTGCCTGGCATATCACGTTTTCCTTTGCCTACTGAGTTTTGTGGCTTTTTACACATGGAGGGAATTCCTAGAAGATTGGATTTAGCCAAGTTGTTATGACAAAAGCTGCTGCTAGACACAGCTTAACGGAAAGATCCGATACAGAAGAAAGAGAAAAATTCAACCACGGCAGTGATAACGAGATGCTGATGTTCCTCCTCCCTTATAATCATGTCCAAAAATGGAAATTTAAGATCTAGAACCTGAAAGAAAGATGTCTATTTTGGAAAGCTTTGTATCTCATTTGGTTTGATTTCTCTTGAAGGAAGCTATAGAACATTACCATGAGCCTATTCTAACCTTTCAGGTATAAAGGCGGCATTAAGTCCATTCTACCCGACCCACATTCTGATCAACCAAAAGATATAAACTCTTTGATACTATAGCAACATAATATTTACAACATAAATGTATGTATGTTCTAATAAAAACATACCAACACATATGATGTATAGAGAGATTAGATACATAGGTGGACGCATAGACTGAAAGGAAGGAGTGTTCTTATACTTCTATTTGTATAAATCATTGGAAAATTAGCAATATTTTCTACCCTCCAGTAACAATTTGTATGCACTGTGTTCATTTCTCTCTTTTTCTCATTAGCACTATTGTGTCTACATTAAAAACATCCCATCAATATAGCCAAAGTGGTGAGAGCTTATAATCACAGTATTTGCAAGAAATAGGAGGGTATCAAGTTTAAGGACAGCCTAGGATAGACATCAAGTTCCGAAAAAATTAACTATATACCACTTAATCAAATAGGTAGTAGGTTAGTATACTGTAGTGGCTTAGTAACTTATCCCATTAAAATAATACATGTATTTTATTATCTATCATGCAAGATTTTAGAAAAATATTAAGAATAAAAAGTGAGGGCCGGGCGTGGTGGTGCATGCCTATAATCCCAGCACTCGGGAGGCAGAGGCAGGTGGATTGCTGTGAGTTCGAGGCCAGCCTGGTCTACAAAGCGGGTCCAGGACAGCCAAGGCTACACAGAGAAACCCTGTCTCGAAAAACCAAAAAAAAAAAAAAAAAAGTGAAATATTATTAAGCCAAACCAAAGCCCATTTAAGAACTTTAAATGGGAACTAATCTCATGAAAGACCAAGACTCTATTTTTTTTAATTTTTTTCTTTTTCTATGAACACAAAACATAATTCAGGACAAGCTTCTACAAGCAACACCATGTGTGCTGACAATTTTATTAGAAATCCATATAAAATGGACCAAACTCTTGAATAGGGCCCATTTGTCATGATTTCTACATCAACAGATAGAAAGAACATCCTCAGTCTTATGAGTCTTTGCTCCCAACACAGTACCCAACTATCAATTTGAAGGTCTGAGCATAGTTGTTTTGTTTTTCAAATAATCATCCTCTATAGATAAGTCACTGTGAGGAGGGACCTTGCAGTAATCTGGTTTGGAGAACTTTGAGGAGTCTGCCATTTGATTTACGTAGCTGGCAATGTCCATTTTGATCCATACTCCAAGAGATAGGACCAAGTGCCAGTCAATTCATCCTCATTCATTGTTAGAAAGCCATGGGAACCTCATTCTGGAAAACGTGGCTGCTTTGGTCAGTAATATTGTATTCACTACTTTTTTTTGTTTGTTTGCTTGTTTGTTTCTGCAATAAAATACCATGAATAGAACCAACTTATGGGAGAAAGAGTCTAGCTTGGCTCACAGTTCCAGAGGGAGAGTCTGTAATGGGGTTAGAGAAAGTCACAGTCATAGATGAAATAAGGAGGGAGTTGGGAGATCAAATCTCCATCCACAAACATAAACCAGAAAGAAAACTAGAAATACAGTGAGGCTATAAACTCTCAAAGTTTACACACAGGTGTGTGCTTCCTCCAGCAGTGCTGTTTCATCTCCACACACAGCACCATCACCTAGGGACCCAGTGTTTCAATACATGAGCCTATGGGGGAATTTCACATTCAAATCACCACACTTGATAGTCACATGCCACATAACCACATCATTTCTTTCCTATCTTTTCCTATGCCTCCTTCCCCTTCCTCACTATTGGCTACTGAGGTATTGAGCTGCTGCAAGGGGTTAGAGTTCCTGGTTAAACTCCTTGCTCTGCTGTTTACAGAGTATTGCTGTACCTGTTGCCTTTGAGATAATATACATAAACCCAGATTTAGGAAGATACTTGGCAGAATATGCTCAATAGAATAGCTATTATTAGTAATTCTAGAAAGTAATATGCCACACACTCTTGCCTCTAATTTATGCCATTGTTCAGTATTTATATGTGCTCCAGACTGTCTTCTTGGTGCTGAGGGACAGCAACATGCAAAATACACAAAAGTGTGTCTTTACTTAAGTGAACTCCCTTCACCAACCTGTTTGTGTAGATTTGTCCCCCATGCTAACAGCATTACTTAGGACCCCCAGCTTCCAGAACCTGTAGAAAACATCTAGTGTTCCTTTCTTTATCATCAGTCTTAGGTAGTCTGTTAGAGCAACAGAAAATAAAGATAGCATCTTCCCAAGAAGAGACCAGAGGAGAGAGCACATGTAAACTCACTATTCTACAGCCTAGAAGATACCACCAGAATTAAACTTCATTGACCCTTGACTTCAGATTTCCAGATTCCAGGATAGTGAGGAATAAATAAGTTTCTATTGTTTATTATCTACCTGTTGTGTGCTATGTGGTTGGAACAGCCGGACAAACTAAGGTAGCACTGGGAATCTAAAGCTTTGGGGATTGTTAACAGTTCTCAAACTGAAGGCCAGGTGAAAATATAGAAGCAATAACTCATCAGAGAAGTGGGCAAACTATATTGCCACAGAGAGTTTGGCACCACAAATGACTCTGGAAACTCTAAAACAGAGAATATGGTCTATTTAGAGTAACTATTGTAATCTGAAACAAAGAGCCATATAGACTTTTAAATTTTAATTTAATTGGTGTATTTCTGTCATAATTATATATAGAATATTTCAAATATCTTCATTTTTGAATAATTTGAGAACTTTAAGCTGCATTAAAAATGTGCAATAATGTGATTCTTACATTTTTCTTAGTAATTTTTGAGTTGTCAATTTAAGTAAATAAATAATTATTCATTTAATAAGAATGATGATCCTCATCACTAAAGGATCTTCTAATATAAAAGCAATAATTTGAGTAGGAACATTGTACTGTCATATGGGATTCAAGATAGGACTATCTCTATGTCCTACAAAACAGCTGTACTATCTTATTTCTAGTCTTCACTACTAAAATAGCTAGAGAATACTACCACACCAATGGAGGAAAGTTGCTGCTGACAAGACTATTTCCAGGCTCACATTCAGTTACCTTTGTTATATAGTCCAAGAGTGGTACTCTGTGTAGTGGCCTGGACCCTCCTCCATCAATTAGCAATTAAGACATGACCATAGGCCAATCTGATGGAGGCAGTTCATTCGTTGTGATTTTCTCCTTTCAGGTGTCTCTAGTTTGTGCCAAGTTGACAACAAAGTAACCAGTACATTTACAAACTGAAATAAACACTTTCTTCTACCACAACCCTGAGGAGGAAGCTCTCCTCCCATATCCACATTAGGAAACTAAATACAGAATTCACTGATTTCCAAATGTTTGCAGTGGCCAAACTGGGATTTTACCATCATGCTTCCTTCTCTGAAACTCTAGATTTAAAAGATATAACATGAAAACTGCTTGTTACGATGTGTGTATATGTGTGCACATGTGCTTCTAGTGCCATTCCTACCGTGACTCAAAAACAATTGCCAAATTAGAGAGGATCTTGCATTGATTTATAGATAAAAGGAAATATGAACTTCATTTAAGATTTGAAGTGAAATGTTTCCCAGCTTCATGCAGATCTGACATCAACAAGAAAAGCCATATAACAATATTTCTGAAGATGCGGGCTTTTTCCATAGCAACACTCTCTATAAAATTGCAACCAGTCACAGTTAGCAGTAAGTAGACATCCTACCGCACTGCACTCATGTCCACAGCTCTGTCACCATTGACTCCAGTTTAGATCTTGACTGTTCTGAAACACAAGGTATTAAAGGCTCGGTTCTCTGCTAGCACTGTCACAAGCTCATGGGGCTTGACTACATGGGGCTCAATGAGTGTGCCTTAGATGACTGGAGATGTGCTCTTAAAGGGGATAGTGTAACTCATCAACCTCCTCCTCCTCCTCCTCTTCCTCCTCCTCCTCCTCCTCTTCCTCCTCCTCCTCCTCCTCCTCCTCCTCCTCCTCCTCCCTGTTTGCTTCCCTGGCTAAAAAGTAAACTGTTTCTCTCCACTATTACAGAATATATGAAGAACTATTTTGCCACGGGTCCAAAGCCGAAGAGCCAACTGGTCATGTGTGGAACTCTCCTAACCAAAATGAGTATCTCTGCTATTTTATTACAGCTATGAAAAACTGACTAATATACTATTTGTTGTTTGTTTGCATGCCATGCCTGATTCCAAATAACATGTTCCTAGTGGTCATGAGTGTTAATTTTTATTCTTAAAGGTTATCACAGTGTCTCATATAGAATTTGTGCTAGATAACTGCATTCGTTTTAAACTAAATATTGCTGCTACTTGAACATAAGTGAATGTCACATTATATACATGTCCCTAGTTTAACCCTTTACTCTTTTTGGCTGAGAAGGTCAATTTTATGAATTAAATAAACAAATACAAACATAAATACATACATAAATTTCAGACAATGAAAAGTAATTGTTTGTATTTTTAAGGCCAGGCCTATTTAGCTCACCATTCCTTCTGATGAAAACTTGGTGAATTAAATCTTATGAAATCAGTTGGACAATACGGACACACAAGTGAGCTAAACATACGTGTTATTACTTATGCAGATACTCTGGATCAGCTAACAGCTCCTAACATGGACAGTTTACAGTTAGTTCATACAAGCTTTGGCGTGGGACTTTCTTCAGAGTGCTGTGACCCCCAAATAATCTCCTTCTGTCTTATCAATTCAATTCACAATTCAAGTCTCAAAAGTTTAATACCATGGAGCTAAAGAGAAACAATAATGGACTTTTGGTTGCACAGAGGACAAGTTTTTTAAAACCATCAATGTATTTGGAAACAAATGTCTACTTCAATCTTGAGACTGCCTTTTGAGCCAGCATCGCTGTATGTTCTCTATAATCCAATTTCTTTCAAGATGACTTTCAGCTTCCCAGAATTGTTTTGTTCACAACTGATGCTAAGCATGAAGGAATGCAAACACTCACACCATCAAAAGCAAATGGCATCTTACCACCCGGAACTCCCTGGCATGAGTTCACACAAGGAGATTTAACTACTCAGAGTGGCAAGGGACAGACAGAACTAATGGGTGGTCTTTCTAGAATGAAAGCTTCACTGACGCAGCGATGGCGCCTAAAGACCTGCATTTTTTTTCTTATCTTGACATCAAGCTTCTTTGCTGTTACCTTGAAGCAAAAATCTCAAGACATTTAGTAGAGAAACTTAAAGTCATACTTGGAGTTTTGTTTTGTTTTAAACAGAAGAACAAAACACTATTTCTTTAAACTGCTGAGGATTTTCTGGTACTTCCCAAGAATATGCCTTATCATCCTACCAACACTTTACATTTTGTTGAAAGCAGCAAATGTGAATCCTAGACAAGAAAGTCAGGTCATGTGACCCTTTGGTTTGTTCAAAGATTTCAAACTATACCAGTGGGATGGTCCAAATACAAACCAAGACAGCCAATGTCTGATTAAAAACCCACCTCCAGTCACATAATACCAAGAATTATAAGGATACTGCTGTGCTCCATAGTGCTTTATTTATCTAATGGATTTATAATGGTATCTTCCCTTTAGGGTCTGGGGAAGAGGGCAATGAGATATTTTAGACTGGGCATCTTGGATGTCACTCATCAAATGATGTCATCTCTTTGTTCAAATTACACAAATTATATCAGTAATCACAGCACAATAGAGCACTGAGAGATTCTGACTGACAATAACTTTGGCCTAAAACAGTTCTGTTTCCCTTGTACATCCCTAAGCATACACAAATTATTTGCAGGCAAAAGCCTAAAAAGCCTTTTACTGGTTGTAAGTATGGTAATCAATAAATTTCAAAAAGTATTTTTAATCTTTAAAACACTTCATAGCAAGTAGAGCAGCAGGAACTTTTTAATATGTGATGGCTGATTTTCTTGTAGATGTCTTGAGAACCTCAAATAAGAGCAGTGGTTGGGTGTTTCTCAAGTGCTTCAGCCACTGGCCACACATTGTTGGCAATCTTCTTACTGGCCATGTCTTCCAATAGCTTCTAACTGTGAAGGGTTCTACACTGGTGTGTCTTTTGCATAAGGATTTTAACCACTTTGGGTATGCATGAAGAACAAGATTGCTGGAATGTATGTTGTTTCTAGGTTTGGTCCTGAGTGGCCTCTGTGATATTTCTCATAAAGGCTGCACTAATACCATTCTCAGTTTCCTACCCAGCCCATCTACTCACTCTCGCAGCTTAGCTCCAGATTGCAGGAACTTCATTTCACAGATGAGGACTTAGGATTTCCAAATATTTCCTTCATTGTTGGCCACCATCTAATAGAGTGAGGAGGTAAGGCCACTGCTCTCCCTCTCTAAATCAAGTTGACTTTCTAATCTACTTTTGCTGTAAGTCCTGGTGGATATTTGTAAATTGATGCCATTTAGCATTAAAATTCATGTATTTTCTTATCCATCACCTCTATATGTGTGTAGTTTAGTGAAACTTGATATCAAACTGGACCATGTGTCTCCCTTCCTTGCTAAGAACAAGTGCCTAAAAAGAGAACAGTAGCTCTAACAGTAAGTGATACAGTAATTTTCTCCATGCTCGTCTAATTGGTAGCCCTGGAACTCTGATTTGTTCAGTTCATCTGAATTAGGAGCAGTTACCTATGTGGAGATCTGAATGAGAAATGTACCCATAGGCGCATGCATTTGAATGCTTGGTCTCCAGTTAGTGGTACTGTTGGGGAGGTTAAGGAGTTGAGCCCTTGCTGGAGGAAGTATGTCACTAGGGGCTAACATTGAGGCTTCAAAGCCTCCCACTATTCCCTGTGCTCCCTTTCTCTGACTTGTGCTTACAGTTCAATATGTGAGCATCCTGTTTCAGCCACCTGCTGCCTGCTGCAATACCTCCCCATCATGGTAGTCGTAAACTCTTATCCCTGTGGAACCAAAACCCCAAACAAACCTTCCTTCATGTATTTTATCACAGCAATACAAAGAAAACTAATACAACTTGGTTCATTGTATTTTGCCAAAAATAAGGCCTAAACTGGTGTATTAGCTTATTGTTTTTTAATTGCTATGATAGATGCCTGACATAAACAAACACTGGAAAGATTTATTTTGGCTTACGGTTTCAGACTGCCCAACTCATGACTCCTTAGTCCTGTGCAATTGGGTGGAACATCATGGAAGTAAGAACCTGTATAGGAGGGATTTACTCATCACAGGTCAAAGAGGAAGGAGAGGAAAAAGAATGTTCATGCTCAATGGTCTTCCTGGTCTTTCCTGGCTCTAGGACTATGACTGGTGTTGCCTACATTCAGGGTGGATCTTTTCTTCTCATTAATCCTTTCTGGAAACACTCACAGAGACATCTACAACATCAGTGTTCCAGGTGATCTTAAAGCCAGGCAAGTTGACAGCTAACAGAAAACACAACATGACCCTGAGACCTTCGGCATTTTGTCTTTTTCCTGCCCTGAACTCTTCATCCAGGGTCCTTGCCAGTGTCATCCTGTGGACTTCCTCCAGTCACTGCATATCCTTGTCATTCCAGCTGAAGGAGCACAGGACATACCATCCAAAAAATATGTTACATGCTATTTCCTATTTGCACATATTGATTATTTTGTCCTAAAGGCTTTGAGAAACAAACTGAAGTGGGAGCCTCTGACGGTCAATATTCATAGTCAACTTGACAAGATCGTGAATAATCATCAAGCACCTGACATGACTATAAGGCATTGTCTGGCTTATGTTAATTGAAATATTGATTCCTTGATTGCATGGAGTGCACACAAGGGAGAAAGAGAGCTGAGACCAGCATTCACATCTCTCCACTCCCTGACTATGGATCAGTGTGACCAGCTGCCCCACACTGCTCCAGCTATTGCTTCTCTGCCATGATAGACTCAAGGTGTGAGCTAAATAAACCCTTCCTCCCTTACATTCCTTTTGTTAGGAATTTTGTCACAGAAAGGAGCAAAGGAACTAATACAGAAATTATCTTCCCCAAGCTGCTTACAGACAGATCCTACAAAATGACCTCAGTTTTCTTCAAGCCCCATCTTGGGCATTTATCAACCAGGGAATATGAATCCTAGTCATCTTAGAATAGCAAAGCATACTAAAAGGCCTGTGAGAGTCCACCAGAAGAAAGAACACACAGGCAACCTTGTCACAGTGTCTGCGGTTCTTCTTCTCCTTTCAAGTTATCAGTACCTCTCCTGTCTTCTCCCTGATGGAAAAGGTATATAAGTTCTCCAGTCTTACTGGAATTAGGGCTCTTTCCTTTCCTTTCCTTTCCTTTCCTTTCCTTTCCTTTCCTTTCCT
>OU015743.1:80167110-80192369 GCA_907169655.1 Acomys percivali | reverse complement strand
CTTTCCTTTCCTTTCCTTTCCTTTCCTTTCCTTTCCTTTCCTTTCCTTTCTGTGATTTCCCTGTGTGTATAATACATAGTTACCTTTCCTCTTTCAGGCAAGCAGTAGACTGTTGACTAATTCATATACTATGTAATCAAACACTTGAATGACAAAGGGAAAAAGATCTTCCCTAATGCTCATAGCATTTCTATAAGTCAAAGATTATAATAGAGGGAAGCTGGCCAGGTGAACAAAGGTACTCTGCAGCATGACTGCTGCCTTAAGGGTCAACGTGAACAGTGTTTACTATGAATATGGGCCCGATGTTATTAGCTGTATTGATTTTTAAAGAACATAAGTTTATATAATCTTGGTAACTAACTAGTATGTGTTTAAATATTTTCATGCTAATGAAGTTTATGTTGAAACCTAGCCAATACATGAATTATATAAAGGTATGAGGGTACAGGATTTTGGGGAGATGGTTGTGCCATAAGTTTACAACCTCCATTTTGGGGAGATATTTCAGGCCTGAGGATATAGCACAGTGGTGGAAGAGAATACGTGGTTAATAAATGCAAGGCCTTGTGTTTGGTCTCCGGCATTAACAAGAAGGAGGAAAAAGGGGAAGAGAAGGAGGAGGAGGAGGAGGCAGAGGAGGAAGAGGAAGAGGAGGAGGGACAAAATAAAGGGGCTCATTATCTCTTAGGTAATTAAACATTAGTTGACTTGTAGGTCATGGGAGATAGCTCTGTATGTTACTCTTTTGTCGCTAATAACAGATTAATTCCTGGAAAGGAAAGTATCACAGTTGCCCTCTTTAGAATCTCCAACAGCATGTGGAAAGAGGCTGGAAGCATCACAATTACCCCCAGCATTAGGACATAATTCCACACTAAATGGGGAAAGGTGGAGTACCAGACAGATGTAGTTAGGAAAGGAATAGAATGGTTAGTTATAGGTGAATGAGAAAAAGCTGAAGTGGGAGGATCTAGTAGGAAAGGAAAGGAGAGAAGAGGACAAGGGGGGAAATATAATGAGAGATATCTAAAATGAAAGGGTTGTTTGAGAGGTAGTATGAAAACCTAATAGAGTAGAAGCTTCCTAAAATATACACATATCTGAAGGTGATCTAAAATGAAATCATCAAATAATGAGGGAGACAGAGTCGCAAATGGACATTTCTGTCTCCAAATGAAGCTTCCAGTACTGGAACTTGGTTACATCTAACTGAACTGTCAGCCAAACAGGTACCGTGAAATCTCTAAACAACTCAGGCAATCGACAATATTATATTAATCAGGCCCTCCACAGAGCAACAGCAAGTCCCCATTGCTGAAGACAACACCTACTCAGTTCATTGAACACGGAGATTTCAAACTGGTTCCTACATACAGCCCCAATGCCCTAGTGTCCTTAATACAAGAAGGTATTAGACATGCTACCAAACGAAAAACATAAATGCCAAGCTAGCTGCAAACCCTTTGATCTATAATGCTGTTCTGCCTGCTAGGCAGTGATAGCACAAAGTTTGTTTGTTTGTTAAACAACATCTGATTTAGAATCACTCCATGAGATGGAACCTATACCTGTCAGTGCTTTTATAACCAAAAAACCTGAGACTAGATAGCCCAGGGACCTAGGGTAAAAACAAAAATTACTGTTCTTTAAAAAAAGGAATCCTATGACATTCTGCTATGCATATAGATTAGTTCCTTATTCATCCATCGTCAGAGAAGCTTCCTCGTATAGCAGATAGGAACAAATATGAAGATGCACAGTCAGACATTACGCAGAGAATGAGAAACCTTGGAATACTCCATCTAAAATGGGGTGTCTCCATCAAATCCCTCCTCTCAGGGCTCAGAGAAACTCATGGAAGAAGAGGCAGAAAGAGTGTAAGAGCCACGGGGAATGTAGGACACCAGGAAAATAAGGTGTTCTAAACCAACTTAACAACGCTCATAGGAACCCACAGAGACTGACGCAGCATGCACAGGGCCCGCATGGATCTACACTAGGTCTCTGTGTACATACTATGGCTTCCAATTATTTTACGGGATGCCTAAATGTGTGAACAAGTGGGTGTTTTATTCTTGTGTCTTTGCTTGGTCTTTCTTCCTTCTGTTTGCTTATTTTGTCCAACTCTGATTTGTTAGTTTTGTTTTTGTTTTATTATATTTATTTTTGTTTTATTTTAGTATTATCCCTTAAAGGCCTGTTCTTTTCTAATAAGAGAAAGAAAAGGGAATAGATCCAGATGGGAGACAAGTGAGTGGTGGCGTGAGAGAAGTACAAGGAGCAAAAATTGTAATCAGAATATTTTGTATGAGGGGGAAATCTATTTTTAATAAATAAGAGAATGGAAGGAAGGAAGGAAAAGGATAAGAGGTAAGATGGTGGACAAGAATGCTTCTAGATACTACAAAGTTTTAGCTGAAAAGAGAAAAAAAAGTACTTCAAGACTTCATTAAGGCAGAAGGGTATACCTAAAATTAGCTGCTTTTTTCAGTGGCTAATACCATTTTAAGAAGCTATTTAATCAACTTGTGTCTCATTTTCATTATGTGTCAAGACAGGATAGTCATTTTATTAATTCAGAATTTCCTGAAAAACTACAACTTAACATGTATGATGTTCTCACAAAATTATATAATGGCTAGTGCCAATGCAAAAATATAACTACTGAGAAACACAAAAGAAGTCAAACAACCCTCATCATCACTACCACCACCTACCCCAAGTCTTTAGCACACAACCACCATCATCACTACCACCACCCACCCCAAGTCTTTAACAATTCAACCTTGGATGATTGGAGCCTGACTCAGTGGCTTGTGCTACTTCTGGGAAAAGAAGAAAAAAGTTGGTCAGGAAGTGTGGGGTGGGAACCCCAGAAAGGAGCCAGCCTGCTTCTCATCCTTGACAACCAGTTCTCTGTTGACTAGACATGAAAATGTCATTTCTATGAGCAGCTCTGTCCTGGCCAGTGAACAGAAATACTAAAACTGTTTTGGGGAGCTGTTTCATGTTCTGATTTCTTGTTTTTAATCTTTATTCTCATTTTACACAGGAACAAATGAGCACAGAAGCCTGGAAGCTGTGTGTGATGAGGTATTTCCCTAGCTCATGAAAGTATGCCTAAAACTTCAGTCCAGTCCAGACATCAAGGTAGAAAGAATCACAAGACATTCTGTAGGGACAACTGGACTGAGTAGGTCATCCCTGCATGGCAAAGCCTTATTAACCCCTAAATAGAATCCTTAGTGTTGTAAAACACAACATTAAAGACGTTTCTGTCAAACGTTGTAAAGGTTTTTCAGTATACAAGAAATTTCAATCTTTTTGTCTCCCCAACCTTGTAAACCATTTTTGCAAATGTTTTAATTCCCCCACCTTGTAAAACTTATTTTCACAAAGTTCTTGCTGAATTCTCAGAACTAAGTGTCAGTGTCATAAGTTTTCTTCATTTCTTTTGTGCTGGCTTTTTAAAAACTAGCCAATCACAAAGGAGTGTGAGGTGGGACTGTAGCCAACAGGGGAAGGACACACTCACCACCTGACCTAGCATACAAACAGTTGAATTTCCTGTTACTTGTGCTTCTGCTTTTGTGAGTAGCATGCATGTCTCATCAGAAGGACAGCTTATCTTCGTTGAGATCTCTCTGAAACTCCAAATGTACTTCCAACAATGGCAGTCCATTCTTGGAACCCATTCTTGTTATTCATGAGCTCTGCTTGCCCCTTTCTCTTATCCTCTCTCACCTATAATAAAGTTATTTTCTGAAACCTACCTACCTTGTATGTGAACAATTTATTCTGTAGCATTGTGAGATGAAGAAGAATCCAAAAGCCGTCTTGGATCCTAGTGCACCCCACCACCAAATTATGCTCAGCTGAGATAAGAAACTGTCTCATGGGCCTCTCGTCCTCCTCTACACCTTCCAGTGCCTTATACAAATTATTAGGTCTTAAGCCCCGACTTCCCCATAGAGCTGAGCCCTGAATGGACAAGTGTACTACCTAAGAAGATAGGGAAACATCTACTTTTTACCTTCCCATAAAAGACCCACACACTAAGAACTCCAGAGGTAAGGCCTTAGCTATTATAAGAGGCCCTCCATTTCTACCCAAGAGGCAGCTCTCTCTATGAGAATTTGTTCCCTGTGTTCCTATCACTCATGCAGCATATATCCTTTATTAAAACTTTTGTATTGATTCTGGCCTTGTAAGTACTTCCATCTACATTCTGTTTCTGACACATCGGTAACAGAATATTACTTGGGTTGATGTTTCTTGAGTAAATTCGCTTACGGATTCTTGTTAAACACAGATTGTGACTATAACCCAAGCCTATCATTTTGAAAGTGGAATGGCAGACAGCTGAACATGTGCTTGGGCTCTTCTCAACTTCATCTTTAATAGCTTAGCAAGCTATCTGGACAGGCATTCCTTTCCGAGTGTTTCCAACACACCTGCAGTTGTTACAAAAAGCTATTTACCCACACAATCCAATCAAGCTGTATTTGTACAAATATACTGTAAAGTTTTAAATTCAATGCCAAAGAACTCTATCATAAATGACCTATAATGACAGAAAGGCCATTATATAAAAATTAGTAACCATTGAGATGTAACCCAAGAATAAGTTTTTAAAAAATTAGTAGTTCTCTTCACAGCTCTAATTAAAAAAAAAAAAAAAAAAAAAAATTAAAGACAGTGCACTAAGTATTCCAAGTCTAAAGTGATGTTCCCACTCCTGTTACCACCGCACTGTGTTTAGTGTTTTTCTTACTATCCCCAAATAACTTCCCTGTATTTTCTGAAAGTTTTCCTTTATCTTTTTCTCAGCCATCGACAATTAAAATAAAAATTCCAAAGGAGTAAAGCCAAAGAGGAAAAACTACAAGAATCTGATTTGATTTTCCTACCCTTACCCCTGCCTTATTTCCAAGCAACTAATCCCCTCTCAAGCAGCACTGTAGACCAGCTAGACATAAAGAGGGAGAGATAAAATTGGCAGGCTACTCCATTGTCCTTGCTAATCTGAGCCATTTACATAAGGGTTAGCAGGCTTGTTTTATCATTTAAACAGACTTAAAAGCCCTTCGCAAATGAGATTTAGTCCCTACAAAAGAATGAATTGGCACTATTTGGTGACCTGCTTCTAGCCCAGAGCTGACTTGGCAGTAACCAAGCTACTTCGTGGGCCACATGCAGTGTCTAAAAAGATTGCTTCCAGCTGCCAAAACTGAGAAGCCTAAAACTGATTAAATTCTTACCAGGTGGTGAACAGGATGAGGAGGCCAGGCTAAAAAGCCTAGCATACCAGAACATGAACTATACCTGAACAAACTCTTCTTAGCACAGCGTTTTATAGGTGGCTCTGAAGGCTCAGAGATCCTTGACTCTTCTCTTGAAAGAGCAATGAAGAGAAGGCAGGGAATGAACTGCAGAGAGTGAAAGACTCAACAGAGTCCCAAGCTCCTAAGAGAAGATCATCCAAACTCACTGATTCACTGTTGGTCCGATTGGCCTTGGGCACAAGCATAAACTGTAAGACTAACTCTTTTGCCAAAGTAATAGCAATGGTAATTAAGATGAAAAGATGTTCTTAGCACAGACTACACTCTTTGCATCAAAAATCTTAGATTCAGCACATCTGGATGATAATTACATACACCACACACCAACTATATGTTTTACCTGGCACACCTTGAACAGATGTTCAGTGTGACTTTGGCCTGTGGCTCAGCAGGATGAGTAGGTCGACCTTGGTTAAATTTGCTCCCTGAAATCACTAGGGTGGTTACGCCTTCCATCCGTAAGTCGTCCAGATCTTCTGCAACAACACAAACAGTGACAGACAAAATTAACTCCAGTTGAATCAAACAGAAAAAGAGCTTGTCTTAAGGTACCTATTTGTCATTTGTGAAGCAAATCACCGTTTTGTATTCTTTTTGCAAAACAACCAACCAACCAAAAACCAAAAATATCCCAAAACTTCATGTATAAATGATATTTTTCAATTTTCTCTAGCTGTACATGTGCCAAGCACAGCTATGCAGCCTGACACCTCCACCTATGTCTGAGGGGCTTGTCTGCTCACGGAAAGCCAGATTTTGCCTATACCAAAGAATCGGGATCAGTCAGTATGAAGCAACATTGGGTTTATTAAGTAGAGATACATACTTTTGATTTAAGTGTAGGTGTCAGTGACCAAGACAAATGTTGTCTGAAACAGATGACCAAAATGGTTGTATTGGTGACAAATGTCCTTAATAAAAAGCATTCAAACAGAAACTTAAATTCAGCACCTCCAGAAATGCCATTTAATCCTCCAAGAACCTTCCTTAACCTGCCCCAAAAGGTCAACTGCCTTTACAAGGACTTCCAGTTTCCTATTGCCCAGCCAATCTGAATGGCCTGTGTCTGCCCACCCTGCTGACTGTATAACATCAATGGCTTTTCTGCCATTTTGCTTCTCTCTCTGCCCCCAGCTCAATTCATAGCTTTAACAGTTTGATACTCAATAAATCTTTGTTTCTACCCATAGAGTGGTCCAGTTCAGGGGTTTCATTGCACGTCCACTTACAACAAACACGCTTACGTATCTTGAAAGCACAAATGAGTCTGTGGCTTTTGAAGTTAGAGTATTGCAAGGATATATTTTATAACCAGTTCCACAAATTAAGCCAAGTTTAAAATGGACACAACATCAAACTGCCTTGTAAATACATAACTCTACAACCTTAGATTAGTGCAGCGCTGCTCTCTCTCTCCCTCTCTCCCTCCCTCCCTCTCCTTTTGCAGAAGCTTCTTTGAGCACTGGACAATGGTTAATGCTCACAACTGGTCCAAGCATAGAGAGAGTAAGTATCTGTGGAGTGTTCAGCCAAGTGGATAAACTTAAATATGTGGGAGCACTCAAGCCTATTAGCCCCTAAGCAGGTGTTGGAAACACTGTCCATGTCTAACAAGCAGACACATGAACAACGTGAACGTAATTGGACAAAGAGATTTCTTTTTGCAAAATGGGTAAACTGGGCTAGCAAGCACATCAGGGTAGGAATTCACTTAGTTCTTTTTCTAAAACTGGTGGCAACCGCTGCTTTTTCCCATTGGCTGAGGACTGACTATGTAGTCTTTCTCAACTGGCTAATTTCAAAGAATCAGTGTAAATTAAATGAAGGAAAGCAAGGTAGGAGGACAGAGATTAATTATTCCAGGCCAGAATGTTGGTGAGGGGTGCTTTGGGTTCACAAAAGTTTGACCACATGAGACAGATTAAAAGATTTAAATTCCTTTGCATAAAACTTTACAAGGTAAGGAGATGTATGGAATGTTGGCCTTTGGTGAGCTACTAACCTTTGATCACAAAAAGTACTTGACACACGGGGAAGGCTTAAAGCATTGTTGAAAACAAACCCAAAACCCTCTGTCACGCAGGATCCAAAGCAACTTAGATGTGGTCATGTATAAACAGTCTCACCTGCCTATCCAGTATCTCTATGACCAGTGTCGCATAGTCTAAGTCACATGTGTGTCCTATCTCCCAGTTCACTTATTAACAAAGCCCGATTTGCTTCAATGGAAGACACAGTTCTTCTCCATCTTCCTGTAAAGAGACCTTAAAAGAGGATCTCTTTTTGTCTCTCAGGCCTGAGGGTCTATGTTCAGAGCCCCACTGTTCCAAGCAAGGATAATACCTTTTGCCCAAGAAGAATGATACACCTTTGCATTTCTCTGAAACCCACCTATCTTTGTAGTATTTAATTTGTGTGGGAATAAAATATTTGAGAGGTAAATCTAGAGGCATTGCCTTGGGGATACTATCTCCCCCTTCTCAGTGTACTCCCCATCTTTGTCACCCTGACTTCTTTCAGACCAGGGCTGCTGTCCTCCATTGCCAGATATTTTAATTCTCCAGTGCCAATACTTTTTGTGAGTCTTCCTCAGGTGTCTTTCCTTTTGGTGAGTCAGGTCTACCAGAGACCTCTGCTCATCTCAGTGCCAATAACCTAAAAACCCTAATGCTAGATCAAGTCTTGGTTTTGCCTAGGTCTGCTGAATCTTAAACATGTAGGAATTCAACTATGCTATCCACTGTGGGTTTGAGCATACTTCCCAAAAGAGAACCTGGAATTCACAAGGCTATTTGTTTCTTTCTTTTCTTTTTTCAAACCTACTTAAGAGGACTATTCAATCACACTCACCTAAAGATCTCACTTGGGTTGTTTTACAATTTAAATTCTTTATCCTGGGATTACACTAGACATAATCAATTAATTTTCCTTTGTAGTACTGCTTGGCCACAATGTAGTGGATTGTAGAAGTCAATGGCCAAAATTGATGCTTTTGATTCTAAAAAATCTTTAGAGATTTAGAAAACTTCATAGAATGCCATGGCAACTGCTAAGAAATCTCTTCCATTCAAGCTTTCTTCTATCTCTGTAATGGTCCCTCTCTGTCAACCCTGCACTATATCTCAGATCCTGTTACTACATGAAAAATCTATTCCATCCAAACAAAGAAACCACTTGATTCAGGATTGGAACTAGGATCTAAAATTCCTATCACTTCCTTCTGGAGACTGACTCCTGGATTTTGGTCCTACAGATAATGTTTCTCCTCCTTAGCCCAAAAATCCAACTACCCCTAACTGTCTTCCTCTCCTCCATAGCATTCAGGCGAAATGGTCAAAGTCTGGCTGATGACAGACAGCCTGTGGTTTTCTCTTTGCTGTTAACTTAAAGCCAACCAGATAAAGTCAAATATTACAGAGCACAGGAGGCTGTTAAATCCTAAGCAGGTATTAGAAACACATACTCCTGGTATCCCACAAAGAAACATCCCCTATACTACATTTATCTTAGCTATCAAGAAAACAGATGATCCACACTTGTGAGTTCAAGGACCAAAATGAAGCCACCCTACAAACAGTACCTGTGGTCCACAGCTCCTTCTCTATCTTTCTATGCCTGCATAAACATCCCATTTAAATGTCTGACCTTAAAAATAAATTTTTTAACCACTACACTTGGCCTTTACTTACAAAGCATTGTTGCTTTTACCGGGATAGTCCGTTCCAATGGCTTAGCCTCATGATCTCTACTCTAATGGCAATTTTCATATAGCCCCACACCACTGTCCCTTTCTAAACATATCCATACTTCTTTCTCTCCTTGTTTCCGTGAAACTATAAAATACACCTCACAGTTTCTTTGAGTCATTGGATCGTTTTTCAAGCCCTCTCCCAACATTTCTGACTTTCCCTTGACAGTCAGCTCCTCGCATGTTTTATAGACAGGAATTCAACCAAAATGGAGGAAGCTGCCCAAGGGGGAAGCATTACAGAGATTTTGGACTCAGTTCTAGACTCTGAGTCCCTTCTGTCTGAAAACATCTCACAAAGAGGCTGATCTCATTGTGCTAACTATGGCATCAGCCACAGCCAAATGATTATCAGTAAATATTTATAGTGATTCTAAATATGCGTTCCACATTATTCATTCCACTTCATTCATGCATTTGAAAGGGGAAGCAGGGTTTGAACTTGTAAGGAGTCTCTCAGTATTAACAATACTAACCCCAAAGCTCCTACATACTGCTTCTGTACCATAGAAGGCAACCATCCTCCATTGTAGGAGACACCAAAAACAAGACCCCATTATTAACTTAGGAATCCACAAACCTAATGGAAAAGCTAAATTCTAAGCCAAACACATTTTCTCTCTTGTTGCCTCTCCATTTAAGTTTTTTCTTTATTAACCTGAAGCAAAAATTACCAAAAGAGGGAGTAATCTTATGTTCAAATTGGCTTACAAAAGAAAGGAAATAATTTTATATAAGGCTGGGAAACCTTAAAATCTTAACAATGCTTCATGGTCAATTACATTTAGGTCATTTCCCTCTGGCCAATCTTCTCTCACAATTAAGTGACGATTTCTCTCTTGTTAAAGATCCCCCTCAAGTTACACAGTCCTGCCACATATGCTGTTACTAACCTTGAGATTCAAGGGTCTTAAAGCATTACCTATTTTTTGAGCCCATTGGACTCTCTTAAAAATTATTTGCTACCTTCCAAAATTACTTCCATCTTCATAGTTCTCTTTCCTTAACAAAGAGAAATTAACTGTCTTGGTCTCAGTAGGTTACTGGGTACTCAGGTCTCTGTGATACCTCTATGCACATGAGTTCATTTGTATACATTTTCTCTTGTGAATCTGCCTATTGTTGGGGCAGGAAAGAAAGACTGGGAGATTATGAGACTATAGGAAAAGAAAAGGGACCCCTCCAGAATTTGAGCAAAACGAAAACATTCTCTGTAAAGGCTCCTGATATAGAGTGCATGTTCTCATACACAACTGTTTAATGTTAAAGAAACAATATAGCAGGCTTAAGTCATGAGTAAGCATTACATTCGGTAAGGTTTTGCTCCTTCCTGCAGACATATCTGAGAGTGTCAAAGAAAATTGTTGACTTTATTTACAGTAAAGACATTTTACCTTCCTGTATTGTGAGACAGGATTCATCTTGTCTGTTTAATTCTAGCAGGTGTGCAGAGGGAACCACTATGTGTGATCTCATTTAGGTTTCTTTCTTGTTGTTTTGAATTAATTAATCAATTTGTATTGCATTTATGTGCATCTCTGTCTCTCTATCTCTGTCCCTGTCTCTGTCTTTCTATCTTTCTGTCTGTGTGTGTGTGTGTGTGTGTGTGTGTGTCTGTCTGTCTGTCTGTCTCTGTCTCTGTCTCTCTGTCTCTGTGTGTGTGTGTGTGTCTCTCTCTCTGTCTCTGTGTGTGTGTGTGTATATGTGTGTGTTTTTGTGTGTGTATCTGTCTCTATGTCTGTGTCTATATTTGTGTTGAGCAAGGCCCCTGGAGTAAAAAGACAGCTTGCTGGAGTAATTTCTCTTTTTTTTTTTTGTCTCCTTCTACCTTATGGTTCCTTTAGATCAAGCTCAAGTTGTCTGAACTTATTGGCAAAGATATGACGTTGAAAATTATATTGTTCTGTTTTTCTTCAGTGTTAGTGAAGGGCCAGAGTGGCCCCCATTCTCAGATATGTAACCCATGTTGTGGATTACTCTTTGCCCTAGATTCACCTTAGTTGCAGGAAATGTTAACTAACCCTGACCATAAACAGATATCCTGAGACTGCCATCTCCTGGACTAAATTCTTTCTTAACATCCCTGGACTTTCGGTTGTGGTGCTTTAAAAGCAGCCTACTTCCTGCCCCCAGGGCTGCAGTTTCAGCTCCCTAGCCTGACTGCAAACCTAACTGTCTAGAAGTGCTCCCCACAGTGAATTAAGTTGCTTTTGGTTTACTTTCGACTCCAGTGGTCCTGTCCTCATTATTTGCATGACCCGAGACCTCAACATTTTGGGGGCTTGTCTGGGATAGCACAATCTAAACGGGGACCCCAAGTTTCTAGCAACTTTATTTTTGTTTTTCTGTGCTGTTGTCTGCACAAACTGAGGGCTCACCAGGACCAGGCAAACATGCTAATGGACTGCTCAAAGCTGAAAGGGGCCCCAAGCACACTTGGACCGCTCTTCTGGCTGGGGTGTCAAATTGCGACCCTTTGGGACTAATATGGTGCCTTCAATACCTGGAGTTATTTGTTCTATGTATGCCGGTTTCTGTCATGGCATTTCTGTCTTAGCTTCCTTTTGTTCGTTGTTAGTCTCATTGTTGTGTTACATTGGCTATCGTAGTAAACTCGAGAAGCAGCTCTCTGCGAGGCCTATGCCTGGGTGCCGCAGAGCACTGTGGGTAAGGCAAGCTCTAAGCTCCGTAAAACCTGGCTGCTTTGAATTTCTGCAGTGTTGGGGAGCCATGCCAAATTCTGCCTTGTTAGAAATCCCGTGATTAGGCTGCATGCTGTGACCTTCGAGTTGTTGACCTTTGCCAGGGGAGGTCTTGTGTTCTAGGCTATCCTTGGATTATTTACCTTTGACAGAAGTAGAGAAGTTCTTACAGGGAGCTATTGAGGCCATTTGTATTCTTGCCTGGGGGCTAGGGAGAGTGGAATTAGAATAGATCCTATTGACTTTGAGATTCTTATTCTTCTTCGTCCGCATTAAAGTCTTGATCAGAAATTTCCAGACTTGACTCATTTTTTTCTTGCGTCTCTGTACGCCACTTTCAATCCCCACCCCCTCTTTCAGGTTGAACCCCGGTTCGATTTGTCCCGCAGGCCGGGACATATCACTGCAGCCTGGGCCCTGTCTGGGATGCACAAGCTAAGGTTCCGGCCTGAGCTGAGGAGGCTCCCACAGGATCTGGGCATACTGCCCTGGGGATCATGAGACGTCTGACAGCTTTTGTCTGCTCTTCGCCACGCAGCAAAGTTTTCACCCTGAGACCTCCATGACCTGGGGCTGGAGCAGCCAACACTGAGTACCCCCGCCACTACCCCTCTCAAGGGGTCACCACCTCCTGGATACCCACATGCTGGCCCTGGGATGTTGGCTCCAATTGGCTCTACCTTGAGAGTGTCGATGGTGACACCAAGAGGCACCTGCAGCATGTGGGGCCCCCGGGCTTGGCGTCTCCCCACCTTGACCCCTGCACCCATTGCAAACAAGCAACACTGCTGAAAAGCCCAAGCCCCTTCCTGGATCGATTGGATTCAACAGATAGCAAGGTGCTCTTCCCTTGAAATTACAGCTGGAAGAAGAAAAGTTTTGTCTGTTTTGAAAGGATGGATAATATAGCTGCTACATGTTTATTTCTGACTGGTCTTAAATGTATAAGGTACTATGTTCTATATGTCTTGGTTATAGATTATTGGTTATGATTGAAAAGATATAGCATCTATAACAAAAAGTTTCTGAAAACAATTAACTTAGAGTTGGAGTCATTCTGGGCAATAACACAAGGCATGAGGGGACCAAGGAAACATGTCTCTAAAGATATTTTAAATTTGAATAAGAGTTTATGTAATTCTTGCCTGTGCTAAAAACCAGACTTATAAAAGATAAGATTCAAAGCAATGTTTCTTAATGAGGTATTAAAGCTGAACCTCCAACCTATATATGTTAAGATTATATTGTAAACTCTTATATAAGGGTTTATAATAAGCCTATAGGGTATGCTGTTTAAGTTTTAATTTCAAACTCTTGTTTAGAACATATATACATGTGCATATGTGTATAGAAACAGATGTTTATAAATATCAACCATGTGGATCATATGGTGTGCAACCTACTATATGACTATACCATCTTGAGATATTCACATGTTATAAGGCTACAATTATAAAACCTCTTAGTCTAATGGACTCTGTTTATTATCCTATCTCCTTTTAGACTAAGAAAGCAACAAGTCTCATTTTAAATTGGTATGGGTTTTTTAAAATAGAAATTCAGTCATATTCTTACAAATTATTGTATATATGATTCAAACCTAGTTCAAAATATTCTTTATTTGATGATAAAAAATTAAGGTTATAAA
This sequence comes from Acomys percivali, assembly GCA_907169655.1. Lineage (NCBI taxonomy): Eukaryota > Metazoa > Chordata > Mammalia > Rodentia > Muridae > Acomys > Acomys percivali. The sequence continues at coordinate 80,178,923 of OU015743.1, read as the reverse complement.
GTTTGATTCAGAGTAACAAGCTACTGTATTGTTGACTCTGGAAATGGGTTATTCTAAAGATACTTCTAAGTTAGGCTATATTAACTTTAGCAACATTCAAGTATTTCAAATGTTAGAACTTATTTACAATGCTCTATCCACACCCGCAAAAGCTTAAAAATCACTGCCTTAAATATGCTTAGCCTTATTTTTGGTAATGTTACTAATATATAATATAGCTTCAGATTTTTATAAGCTATAGACTTCTTATAAACTAAGTCATACAGGAAACTGTTATATTCTATAATGGCATACTGTATAAGGAACAAGAGAGTTCCCAGTCTCTATATTTAAAAGTCTTATCATGGGATGCAGAAGGACACTTCATACTCATCAAAGGTAAAGTCAACCAAGATGACATCACAATTCTGAACATCTATGCTCCCAATACAAGGGCACCCACATTTGTAAAGATCTGCTAAAAAAAACTTAAACCACACATCGATCACCACACAATAATAGTGGGAGACTTCAACACCCCACTCTCACTGAAGGATAAGTCATTGAAACAGAAACTAAGCCGAGAAATAACATCATTAACCAATGCCATGGGTCAAATGGATCTAACAGATATCTATAGAACCTTTCACCCAAACAAGAAAGAATATACCTTCTTCTCTGCACTCCATGGAACCTTCTCCAAAATTGATCACATCGAAGGTCACAAAGCAGGCCTCAACAGATACAAGAGGATTGAAATAATACCTTGTATCCTATCAGATCATCATGCTCTTAGGCTGCAATTCAACAACAACAGAAACAACAAAAAGCCTACACGTACGTGGAAACTAAACAACTCTCTGCTAAATGACACATGGGTCAGGGAAGAAATAAAGAAAGAAATCAAGGAGTTTCTGAAATTCAATGAAAATGAAGGAACAACATACCCAAATTTGTGGGATACATTGAAAGCAGTGTTAAGAGGAAAACTCATAGCACTAAGTGCCTTTAAAAAGAAATTGGAAACATCGCACATAAGCAACTTAACAAAACAGCTGGAAGCCCTAGAAAAAAAAGAAGCAGAAACACCCAAAAGGAGTAGACGTCTGGAAATAATCAAACTCAGGGCTGAAATTAACAAATTAGAAACTAAGAAAACAGTCCAAAGAATCAACAAAACCAAGAGCTGGTTCTTTGAGAAAATCAATAAGATAGACAGACCGTTAGCCAAACTAACTAAAAGGCAGAGAGACAGTATTGAAATCAACAAAATCAGAAATGAAAAGGGAGACATAACAACAGACACTGAAGAAATACAAAGAATCATAAGATCCTACTTTGAAAGCATATATGCCACAAAATTTGAAAATCTAAGGGAAATGGATGACTTTCTTGATCAATTTCACTTGCCTAAGTTGAGTGAAGAACAGATAAACAAGCTAAATAGTCCCATTTCCCCTACAGAAATAGAAGCAATCATTGATAGTTTTCCAAGCAAAAAAAGCCCAGGGCCAGATAGTTTCAGTGCAGAATTCTACCAAACCTTCAAAGGCGAGCTAAATCCAATACTCTTCAAGCTACTCCAAAACATAGAATTGGATGGAACATTACCAAATTCATTCTATGAGGCCATAGTCACGTTGATACCTAAACCTCACAAAGACTCAACAAAGAAAGAGAATTTCAGACCAATTTCTCTTATGAACATCGATGCAAAAATACTAAATAAAATTCTTGCAAAACAAATACAAGAACACATAAAGGATATCATTCATCATGACCAAGTAGGCTTCATTCCAGGCATGCAGGGATGGTTTAATATACAGAAATCCATCAATGTAATCCACCATATAAACAAACTGAAAATAAAAAACCACATGATCATCTCTTTAGATGCAAAGAAAGCATTTGATAAAATCCAATATTCATGTTTAAAGTTTTAGAGAGATGGGGGATACAAGGCACTTTCCTCAACATAATAAAGGCTATATACAGCAAGCCAATAGCCAAAATCAAAGTAAATGATGAGATACTCAAGGAAATTCCTCTAAAATCGGGAACAAGGCAAGGCTGCCCACTCTCTCCATATCTCTTCAATATAGTACTCGAAGTTCTAGCCAGAGCAATAAGACAACAAAAGGATATCAAGGGTATCCAAATGGGAAAGGAGGAAGTCAAACTATCTCTATTGCAGATGATATGATAGTGTACATAAGTGACCCTCAAAATTCCACCAGAGAACTCCTACAGCTGATAAACACTTTCAGCAATTTGGCTGGATACAAAATTAACTCAAAAAAGTCTGTAGCCTTCCTATACACAAATGACAAGCTTGCAGAGGAAGAAATTAGGAAAGCCATACCCTTCACATTAGCCACAAGGAATATAAAATATCTAGGAGTTATTTTAACTAAGCAAGTGAAGGACTTGTTTGAAAAAAATTTCAAAACTCTGAAGAAGGAGATTGAAGATGACATGAGAAGATGGAAGGATCTTCCTTGCTGATGGATCGGGAGAATTAACATAGTAAAAATGGCCATCCTACCAAAAGCAATCTACAGAATCAATGCAATCCCTATCAAAATACCTACACAATTTTTTAAAGACATTGAAAGTTCAATTCTGAACTTCATATGGAAAAACATAAAACCCAGAATAGCAAAAACGATCTTGTACAATAAAAGATGATGCAGAGGAATCTCCATACCTGATCTCAAATTGTACTATAAAGCAATTGTAATTAAAACAGCATGGTACTGGCACAGCAACAGGCTGGTTGATCAGTGAAATCGAATTGAAGACCCAGATGTGAATCCACATACATATGGTCACTTGATTTTTGACAAAGAAGCCAAATCCATTCAATGGAAAAAGGATAGCATCTTCAACAAATGGTGCTGGTCTAACTGGATGTCTATGTGTAAAAAAATGCAACTGGACCCATATTTGTCACCTTGCACAAAACTCAGATCCAAGTGGATTAAAGACCTCAACATAAAACCAGAGAAGTCAGTTAGAAGAAAAAGTGGGGAAGAGCCTGGAACATATTGGCACAGGAGACAACTTCCTGAACAGAACACCAACAGCCTAGGCCTTAATGTCAACAATTAATAAATGGGACCTTATGAGGCTGAGAAGCTTCTGTAAGGCTGGAGACACTGTCAAGAGAACAAAGCGACAGCCTACAGACTGGGAAAAGATCTTCACCAACCCTACATCTGACAAAGGTCTAATATCCAAAATATATAAAGAACTCAAGAAATTAAACACCACCAAACCAAATAACCCAATTGAGAAATGGGGCTTGGAACTAAACAGAGACTTCTCAACAGAAGAATATCAAATGGCTGAGAAACACTTAAAGAAATGCTCAACATCTTTAGACATCAGAGAAATGCAAATCAAAACAACTCTGAGATTCCATCTTACACCCATCAGAATGGCTAAGATCAAAAACTCAAGCGACACCACATGCTGGAGAGGATGTGGGGAGAGAGGAACACTCCTTCATTGCTGGTGGGAATGCAAACTAGTACAACCACTTTGGAAATCTATCTGGTGCTATCTCAGAAAACTGGGAATAGGGCTTCCTCAAGACCCAGCTATTCCACTCCTTGGAATATACCCAGAAGATGCACCAGCACACAACAAGAAAATTTGCTCAACCATGTTCATAGCAGCCTTATTCATAATAGCCAGATCATGGAAACAGCCTAAATGTCCCTCAGTAGAAGAATGGATAAAGAAACTGTGGTACATATACACTATGGAATACTACTCAGTTATTAAAAACAAGGAATTCCTGAAATTTGTGGACAAATGGATTGAGCTAGAGATGATCATAATGAGTGAGTCAACCCAGAACCAGAAAGACTCAAATGGTATATACTCACTTATATCTGCATACTAGCCCAATGGGCATGTCCCACGAAAGCCTTCCCTTACCAGGAAACTGGGACCGAGGGGAGGACATCCTATTGAGACTCTAGATGAGAGAACAATGGGAGAATAGCAATATAGAAGGATCCAGTGGGTCCTAGAAACCTACAAGTAGAACATTATGATAGGCAGATTTGGGTCAAGGGGTCCCGCTCAAACTTAGGCACTAGCCAAGGACAATACAGGCGGTAAAATTTAAACCCTTACCCTGATCTAGCCAATGGACAGGACTTTCTCCACACTTGAGTGGAAAGAGGTATTTGACTTTCTCATGTACTCTGGTGCCTCACATTTGACTATGTCCCCTGGTGGGGGAGACCTAGTAGCAGTCAGAGGAAGGACAGCAGGTCACCGAGAAGAGACTTGATACCCTATGAGCATATACAGAGGGAGGTAATCCCTCTGAGGAACAGTCATAGGGGAGGGGAATAAAGGGAAAATGGGAGGGAGGGGAGAATGGGAGGATACAAGGGATGGGATAACCATAGAGATGTAACAAGAATAAATTAATAAAAAAAAAAAGTCTTATCATGATACTGAAAAAGCTTTAATTCAGGTATTGTCACTTGATTATAAACTGTTAAGGATAATTAAGAAATGCAAGTTAATAGTCATTTATAAATGAACAAATCCTTTAATTTGTCCAGAAATATTTTGTAGTAATGCTAAGAATTTATGCCATTAATTGCAAGATTGAGCTTTATTTAACATTGTAGGGGACAGGCTATATGGCCAATGTTCAGCCATCTTGTCCTAGCCTAGGTTCCTATTTCTGCAACAGTCTGTCATTTACCAGACACCAGCTGACCCTGTCATGGCTCAGCAGTTAGACTAAAGATATGATTTAGATGGCACTACCCTGTTGTAGTTTAACTGTTAGATTAGATAAAGAGCAAAATATTCGGTGTGGCAGAAGGTTGTGACCTGCTTGGAATTCCTTGCATCTTGAGATAGCCTACAGCTGGGTTGCCATAGCAATATGCTTCCCTGCCCTCGCCTTATAAAAACTCTGTGAAATTTCTCAATAAAAATTGATCAGAATCCAGACTTGCCTCCTTCTTCGTGTCTTGTGTTCTGTCCCTATACAGGAAAATTCTCCTCCCGAGCACTAGTCGAACCCCGGTGGGCCGGGGCATAACATCCTGAATGTTTTCAAAGTTAAAGAAAAAGCAAGTATAAACAAAGTCTGCCTACTCAGATCTACTTGAGGTAGATGTGGGTCTCAAACACTTATCTACAGGATATTCCATAATTATATATCATAACATTCTGTTTTCTCTTTGCAAGGTATTGTTTAAAGCAAATAACTAAAAAAAGACAAAGATTAATTCAGATATAGTAACCCTCAAGCTTGTCAGAGAACTTCTGGATATGGCATTAAATTTATTTAAACTTATTATGACAGAGACTCCTAAATTCTAGCAGTAACTCCCCCAGGTTTCCGAGAAGATTTGTGCATGACAGATGATTTCAACTTTGGATTGTGGTATTCTAACCAATCCTCGCTCACTCCTAGGGCCCTGCTTGAACTGTGGAAAAACTAGACACCTGAAGAGTTACTGTCTCATGTTGATGAAATCAAGGTGTGGTCAATCTCTCCCATGTTCTTCATAAATAGAAAAAGACGCTAGTCTTTTGTGCCTGATGCCAGACTGTCCCTGCTCTAATTAACATGGAGACCCCAGGAACTTGGGACAACTCTCTAGGTAGTGGACTATAGACGGAGTAGTCAGCTTTGTCATTTTGATTGACAGATAAATTTATCTAAGTTACAATTTATCCTTCTTGGGTCTCTGATCACATTGACAGCTAAGCTAATAGTAGCTTGACAGCTAGAGAACCAACAATTAGATCCATTGTTAGTTCATTAGTCAATTCATTAGCTGGCTAAAACTACTAGGTACTAGGTCTCTTATTTAAAAAGGCCAACAGATTTTCCTTGCTCACAGACTTCATGTTAAAAGGCAAACAGGGAGGGTTTGGAGAGATGGCTCAGTGGTTAAGAGCACCTCTTGTTCTTTCAGAGGTCCTGAGTTCAATTGCTAGCAACCACATGGTGGCTCATAACCTGAGCTGATGCCCTTTTCTGCAGATAAAGCACTCATACACAATAAATAAATAAGTCTTTAAGAAAAATGGTTCATAAAAAGGCAAATAAAGAATCAAAAAGTCAAAAGACCTGGATCTACCTGCCGAAGCTCAAGTGGACCGCAGAGCAGTACATCTGACTGAAAATGGGATTTTTCCCTTGGTGGTGGGATTCCTCACCTTCCCCAATTACTAGACAATTTAAACTTCTGTCTCTAGTCTATATTTGTCTCATCAGATTTTCACCTCACTAACAGATTCCATTCAGGTATCACCTGTGGATTGCAAGCTGCTGAGATCTAGACTTGCTGAACTCTAATGTAAACCAATCCAGCCAATGTAATTGCTCCCTGTTTCTTGAATTGGATTGGTTAATAAGATGTTTTTGATAAATGCCCCATTTTCTAACTATTAACTAGCCTTTCAGCCTCCCTGGACCCGAATAACAATGTCCTAATGTCAACTGGAAGTAGTTACAGAAGAAAATACATTGTCCATTGTCCCACCTAACAGCCTGAAATGCTAAGTCAAAAGAAACTCTGGCAAATAGCTATCTATTGACATACCAGAAAACAGGCCTTTAGTTAGTTCTATTTCTCCAGGTCATGCTTTGTGCCTGTTATACATAATAGACTTTATTTCACATTTTGTCCAAGACTCCATTAATGCTGTTAAATTTATGGCTTTGAGGGCACAATACAACCCCTTGTATATTGAACAGAAGTCATAACATCAAAGAATTGATTCAGGTACTTAATGATAGGGATGAATGAAGGGTCAGAGTTATAAACCCTCCTACCCCCATTCTCCGATATATAACCCATTTTGCTGAATGTTCTTGGCCCTAGATTCAACTTTGTGGCAGGATATTTGATCTCAATGTGATCTATGAGACTGTGAACTGTAAAATCTGTCATTGATCCCATTGAGATCCCTGAGATTGAACTGTAAATTTCTGTTTATTTTGGTTGAGCCCTAACACAACTTTACTTCAAGAACTTTTGCTTATTTCAAACAGGTGATTAAGGTATGGCTTAGCCAACCTTATACACACGCTTAATCCAAGGGTTTTCAGTACACAAAATTTAATAAAGTTAACCCCAGGTCAAGAGGCAGAGCAAGAAACCAGCTGACAGGGATTAAAAAGTAGGGGGAATTTTGAGTTGAGGGATATTTAAGACAGTGTGTAGATGTAGAAGGCTCTTTTGTGCTTTTAGCTCTTGGGAATATAGCCCTCTAGCTCTTGAGCTCCTCAGCTTCTTGGCCTTTGGCTTTTTGGGTTGTTTTGTTTTGTTTTGTTTTTGCTGTTTCCTCCTGGGCTGTCATCTCAGCTAGTGAGCCTTTTGGGCCTTCTCATTGGGACATGAGCTGAGTAGGAAGTTCAGCTGGGTGCTTTCTCCGCCTCTTTGAGCTAACAAGTTTTTCACCATAACTGGGATTTTCTTTATGTTTTTGTTTTAGGTTTTGGTTTTTTTGGGGGGGTTGTTTTTTGCTTTGCTTTGTTTTGTTTTTTGTTTGTTTGTTTGGTTGGTTGGTTTTTGGTTTTTTGAGACAGGGTTTCTCTGTGTTAGCCTTGGCTGTCCTGGACTTACTTTGTAGACCAGGCTGGCCTCGAACTCACAGCGATCTGCCTGCCTCTGCCTCCCAAGTGCTGAGATTAAAGGCCTGCACCACCACACCAGGCCTGAATTGGGATTTCCAATTAAATTAACATACTTTAGTAACAGGAAATGTTAATGAACCCAGAGCTTAGACAAATATCCTGAGATATCCACCTCCTAAATTCTTTTTAATCATTCCCTGGTCCTCTGGTTGTGGTGCTTTAAAGGAGCCTACTCTCTCTCCTCAGGTCCTCTGTTTCAGCTCCCGAGCCTGAGCTGTGACCCTTGCTGTCTAGAAGTGCTCCCCGTGGTGAATGACGTTGCTTCTAGTTTACTATTTTTTTTTTACTCTGATGGTACTGTCCTCATTATTCACATGACCCCAGACCCCAATATTAGTCATGGTGGAGTTCTTCTGATAGATAGGATTTCTTTCTGTACTTGGCTTAACAAAACAGGTAAAACAGAAAAGGCCCCATTTGTCTTAAGGGAAAAGCTACTTTGCTTTGTAAGTTGGACCCTTGTATCTGTGAGGTTGCTCTTTCAGCCTAGATTGGAAATCTTGGTTCTGAATCATCATAAATATGCCTTTCATTGTGTTTGGCTTTGGGCATTGGCATCCACATTCAATTCTGCTACATGCTCAATCTCTTATTTACATAATCACTGTGACAATACTAAAAAATGTTGTTAAAATGTATTAGGATACAATTGACTATAAAGAGAATGTACAATGTACAGACAGCAAATATCTGGTTCTCCAGGCTTTAACCAAACTTCTTAAAGGCAGGGAGTGTTCAGAGCAGGAGACTGAAAAATAATATACAAATGTATAGTGGTTAAAAGATAGGTGACATTCCAGGGCTAACCCATAACTCCCTTAGCAATTGGCCACAAACACTAAGAATTTGCTTAATAAATTGAACATTAAATTGGCTTCCCACCTTTTTCTCCAATTTTCAATGGTGCACTAAAGAGATAGACAGAGTCACCGAGTTCATTCCTGTTGCGCACTTGCAGCCCAGCGTTGTTGTCCCTTTGAGCCACTGTGAGGTTCAACTGTCCTTTCCAAGCCCTGATCAACAAGAAATAACTTTCCATTGTTTTTCTTTCTCAGCCTCCTTCCTCACATGCTGGCTGGAATCTTTTCTTTTCTGATTCTTTGGGTTCCCTTGCTTTTCCTATAAGCTCCTTGCCATGTGGTGTCTCATCTGCCTTGTGTGTAACCTCCAACCTTCCTCCTACTTCCTTTCCCACATTCTTCCCTTGGCAGCGGCTGAGATCGAGATCGACACCTTCCCTGCCATGGTGTAGGGTGGGGTAGGAACATGTCTTTTAAATGCTAATAAAAGTGTCCTTGTGTTTTCATTTCAGTCAATTCTTAAAGTCTTTTTATTAATAAGACTTAGAAGCTGAAGAATAAATTTTAATTTCCCTTGCAACAAAAGTTGCTTCCTTAATTTTAATTATTTTGAAATTAGTTATTTGAAAACCTGATCCTTACATATGTTGGCTCCTTGAAACAAGTTTTTGAAGGAATGTTTTAGATGCACTTATCTAGAGACACAGAAAAAATAAAATACTCAGAAATAAAGAAGCTGTTAATTACACCAGGCAAGAATAAGAATAACTACCACAATTTTTTGAGCCAAATTTGAAACAAGTTGTATCAAATACTGGCCAAGACCACAGATAGCAGCTAGGTCCATACGTGAGACCCATGTTCAGAATTTAGTACCAAATCACAATAGTCAGGGGCTTATAAAGGCAAACCCTACAAGGCTATGTGCTTCCCACCTTTGTCCAATCAGAGGCAAGCAGCAGACATCCAGACATACTTCCTGCCTGTTTACATACTGTCTACATGTGATCAAACACACATACTGTGCAGTTGGGTCTGAAGTGAAGACACACAGCTTGTTTTTTTTACATGAACAGCAGCCCCAGCACTCTGGGTAGTTATGTGTCCTTGACAAATGGGGCTTACAGACTAGAGACATTGTTGTTTTATAGATCTCTTAGGCACAGTAATCGAAACTTAAAACGTAATATTAGCCATCTCAAAGCCCAAGTCAGAGTGTGTGTATTAACTCCGAGGCTCATAAGAGGAGAGAAGCTGTTTCCATGATCTGGCTATTATGAATAAGGATGCTATGAACATGGTTGAGCAAATTTTCTTGCTGTGTGCTGGTGCATCTTCTGGGTATATTCCAAGGAGTGGAATAGCTGGGTCTTGAGGAAGCCCTATTCCCAGTTTTCTGAGATAGCACCAGATAGATTTCCAAAGTGGTTGTACTAGTTTGCATTCCCACCACCTAGTGGCACTCAGAGGAAGGACAGCAGGTCACCAAGAAGAGACTTGATACCCTATGAGCATATACAGGGGGAGGTAATCCCTCTCAGGAACAGTCATGGGGAGGGGAATAAGGGGAAAATGGAAGGGAGGGGAGAATGGGAGGATACAAGGGATGGGATAGCCATAGAGATGTAACAAGAATAAATTAATAAAAAAATTTTAAAAAAAAGAGGAGAGAAGCAGCTAGAAGAGAAAGAAGCGTATTAGAAAGCAGAGGATGTCCAATGTGGTGTGAAGACGAACTGAAGGCCTTAAGGTGAAATCTGAGCATGTTTCTGCATATTTTCACCTCCCAGGGAGACCTGAAAAGGGATATCTTTGGTTTCACACATCTTGTCCCCAAGACACCTGCACAGATGACCCCAGATAGACTGGGGGAATGTGTTGAGAATGCAGCTATTGACCAACTGGCTGAGGAAACCTGACAGTTCTCACCCCAACTTTACTTCGAGCAGCAATACTTCTTTTGTTTAACGTTTACCATGAAAAAAGTTGAGCACATTGTGTAATAGTTGTTTTTGAGAGAGCACTAGCCCTATAGAGAGCCCAATAAATGGATTCATGTTTAAAGGTAGCTTATAAAATCAGGCACATCATCTGAGCCCCAGAAATGCTACTGAGAACAATGAACTAATGTACCACTGAAGGCATAAGCATACTATCTTCATTAACTGGCAAATGACCAAGAACTAATCAAGCAAAATAGTATTTTGATGTCAGAAAATAGCATCTGCTTAGATAAAATAATCCCAAGACTTTCATTTCATTCAAGTGTAATCCATGAAATAATTACAGCTGTTTGAACTAGACAGTATGGGAGATGAGTGAATTTTCACATCTGTTTCCAGGAACTTTATAGAAAAATTAAAAGCCTTTCAAGTATAAACCTCTTCACAGTGATTCATTGATGATTTGAAGAAGAATTATATGGTGGTTTTCCCTACACTGCGATTTGTTTGTTGACTTATATCAATAAAACTGATTTGTCAAATGTTTTGAACAGATGTTACATATTCTGAATGAATTATTAAAATTAAAGCAAATGTTAAGAAAACATCAGAAATCAGGGAAGATCAAAATAAAATATGTATGAAATATTTCTGTTATAAGAGACAGCTACATTCCCAAAAAAAGGAAAAGAAAGAGAATGCAACATAATTTAGGTTGCTGGTACATACCATGGTAGAGACATGGGGCATAGATAAAGAGAGGGTGGGGAGACTGTGCAAACCTACAAAATGTCTCCATTTTCACAGTCATATCTGAACTTCTGCACTTTTCTCCGTGCATCAGAGTAGCATGACTTCAATTTCACACACAAAAAAAGAGTTTATAAAAATAATAAAATCCAGTGTTAGATCAATGGTCACTAACAAAATATAAAATAGCATTTTATTTTGGAAATAAGTTTTGTGAAATGTAAAGGCTGTGTTGAGCTTTTCTATTTATGTTATAAAAGGAAACAGATTACAGAATATTTAGTTTCCTTGGCTACGTGAATCGCTAATCAAAAGAAAAGATTACACTCATAAAATAAAGGAACTATTTGTATTGGTTAAATTTGTACATATTTTGTCTCTTCTGTTAATTGGAAAGTGCTAAAATGATAAGGAATGTCCTTTCTAGCTACCAGTCATTGATGATAGCTAGGAATGGAATCATCTACGAAAAAATGTAAGTTTTATAAGGTTGTATAGGCTAGAAATTGTTTGTTTAGATCACAAGTGAATCACAAGTCTTGGGTTAATTGCCCTGACCATTATTGTGAAATTTTTTCATTTTGTCAAAAAAAAAAAAAATAGTAAGACATCTGGCAATAGTTTTTCTTTCAACCAGGAAAAATAATGCTA
>OU015743.1:80134321-80165129 GCA_907169655.1 Acomys percivali | reverse complement strand
TATCTATCTATCTATCTATCTATCTATCTATCTATCTATCTATCTATGTACATTGAACAGGACATATATATGTATATATATATACATATATATCCTATTCAATCTATATGATGTTACAAGATACATTTTTAGCATCTTAAAAATTAATATTTTGTGATAAAAAATAATAAAATATAGCAATACCAATTGACTGTATAGCATACTGTCTTTATATCCCAATTGGAGAGTCTCGAAATACTCAAGTCAGTACTCTCCCCACTTCTATCCTAGAAAATCCTCTCCTCAGATAGTCCACCATGCTCTCTCCCTTCATTCAATCTTTGCTTAACTACTGTCTTTTGATAGGGACATCTGAGGATTCTAAGACAGAATCCTCTATTTCTCTATCTTCTATTGTTATCTCTGTAACATCACTTATTTTCTGGAATCATTGCTTGTACTGTTTACTACTCAACTTACAGCAAGTGTCTCACAGTGACTGCTGTGCTCTTATTTTCAAGAACTGTCCTTAGAATATAAATGCTCAGTGGTCTGATACCAAATGAATAAATAATTACTCATTCAAGCATCATGATTTGCACTCCACAACTAGCACCACTTTATAGGTGATGTTTATTATAGGTAAAGTTCTTTAACAAGTCTTCTGAGTTTCTCCAATGAAAGAGTTAACTGGAGAACGAAGAGTGGAAATGATTTGTTTGGCTTGCAGCTAAGGGTCACCTTTGTGTAGACTCAAGTTCAAGAAAGATTTCTTGGATCTGTGTTGCATAAACTATCCTATTACTTACCACCTATGTTTAACAAGTGTGTATTTAGTTAACTCCATGCATAAGATATCATTCTTCAAAGTCAACATTTTAATGCAAAAACATCATTTGTTGAATGCCTGCTATATTTTAAGCAAGTGATGAAACAGCCAGCTAGGAACTCAGGCCCAGAGTCCAAGAAGTTTTGAGATACTGAATTTTACCAACAATTGTGTGATGCTGGCACCAGACACTGTTTCTTTAGTCTGGCTTGACATTCTGGTTATAGTCATGTGATACACAGGAACACACCAGGCTGTACCCAGATACGCTACCTATACAAGACAGGAAGTAAGAAGTGCCAGTTATTTTAAGCTTCTGAGTACATGGTAATTTCTCATACAGCCATCACTACAAATGCAATATTAAAGTACTTTTTCCCCTCAAACTTAATAAGAATAAAATATTTAGTGATTCTTTAAGGAAGTATTTTGCATTGAATAGTTTAAACTGAAGATCAATTGAGAAATACCAATAAATATTTTAAAAAACAGAAATAATTAAAATTCCAGACTATCATATTTTCAGACATTGGTCATTCAAAGTATACTTTCCACTATTCACCTTTTTTTCAAGATGACACAGAAAATCCCACATTTAAGATTAGAAGAGGCCTGTGGGGCACTAGCAGTTTTGGGTTTGGATCTCTCTCTCTCTCTGCCTGCTCCTATCCAGCCTGACTCATCCAGGACACAGACAGCTAACCAGTAGAGGAGGCCCATGGAGCACCCAAGTGGATGTCTGCTTGGATCTCCCCCCACCCACTCCTCACCAGCCTGGCCTATCTGGGAAACAGAGAGTGAACTAGCAGAGGTGAGTCTGGTGCAGACCACAATCCACTTTGTCTGCCATACCAAAGAAGCCTGTGGGACACCCAAGCAGATCTGAGCTGGGTGTGAACTCCAAGCCCCATTGTCTGTCATCCTGGTGAGGCCTCTTGGGACACTGTCAACAGAACAAAATGACGGTCTATGGACTGGGAAAAGATCTTCATCAATCCTACATCTGACAAAGGGCCAATATCCAAAACATATAAAGAACTCAAGAAGTTAAACACTAACAAACTAAATTATCCTACAAAAAATGGGGTATAGAGATAAACAGAATTATCAACACATAAGTTTCTATCTTATACCCTTCAGAATGGCTAAGATCAAAAATTCAAGTGATAGCATATGCTGGCAAAGATGTGGAGAAAGGGGGACACTCTTCCATTGCTGGTGGGAGTGAGCCACTTTGGAAATCAACCTGGTGCTTTCTCCAAAAATGTGGAATAGTTTTACTTCAAGATACAGCTATTCCACTCCTGGGCATATACCACCATACAACAAGGACATTTACTCAACTTTGTTCATAGCAGCTTTATTCATAATAGCTAGAATCTGAAAACAACCTAGATGTTCTTCAGCCAAGTAACGAATAAAGAAACAGTGGTATATTTACACAATCGAATACCACTCAGCTGTTAAAAACAAGGAAGATTTGGAATTTGCAGGCAAATGTATGGAACTAGAAACAATCATTCTGAGTGACCCAGACCCAGAAAGGCACGCATGGTATATACTCACTTATAAGTGGATATTAGCCATATAATACAATATAACCACACTACAAGCCATAGTCCCAAAGAACCTAAATAACCTAGGGATGATGCTTAATTATTATTTAGAATGGCAAATAGAATAGACACCCGGAGCAGTTTAAGAGAAGGAACAGGATGAGAGTTTTTCTTAGAGATCCTCTGAAAGACTCCACCCAGATGCTGAGACTCACAGCCAAACTTTGGGTGGAGCGCAGGAAGTCTTATGGAAGAACAGGGATAGAAGGACCTGGAGGGGACAGGAGTGCCACAAGGAACCAACAAATCTCGGTGGGGTAGGATATGGGAGGGGGATGCAGAGACTGATGCACCAACTGAGGACCATGCATAATGAGGAACTAGACCCCTTGCTCATCTGTAAACTCTAGGCATCACAGTCTCCCTGTAGGTCCCATAATATGGGGAGTAGGGACTACCTCTGATATGGACTCTGGTGCCCCCTCATTGATCACTTCCCCATGGTGGGGTGGCTTTACCAGGCCACAGAAGAAGAGGGTGCAGTCAGCTCACATGAGACTTGATAGACTGGGGTCAGGTGATAGAGGAGGAGGGCTCCCCCTTTCTGAGGACTATGAGAATGTAGAGGGGAGATGAAGGAGGGAGGGTGGATCTGGGGGGACACTAGGGAAGGAGCTATAATCTGAATGTAAAGTGAATAAATTAAAATTTAAAAAATTAAATTAAAAACAACAAACAAACCAAAATATTAGTAGAGACTAGGTATGTGTCTTAATCGGAGAATTCCATTCCACCATTGTGAAATAAAACAATTAAAAGAGAAATAGCTATCAAAATTTAATGTTTGGCTACATTTGTAGTATTCCCAATTAGTCCATAGGAGATTTATTAGATACTTTGTGAGTGCTTCTTTCAGGAGGAGTGCTCTCTGTGCATCCAGCATCTCTTCTGGAGCTGTGTTGAGGAGCTTTTGCAATTGTAAGCAGCACCTTTTCATAAAAAGCTTTGGACTTCATCTCCAGACACAATGTCAGTCCATCAGTGTTGCCCACAGCCAGAAACATATGTTTTAATGATTTCTGAAATCTATGGAACAATATTTCCTAGTATGAGCTCCTTCATAGAAGGCCACATTTATCCAATCTCCAAAACACTTGTGGTGTGCCTTAAAACTACATTTGGCATGGGTAGGCAATGTAGCATCCTTCAATGTGTGGTCTATGTTCTAAACCTCTTTACTTCTGAACAGGGGGAAAACATTAAAAACCTAAAGAAATTAATGATGATGATGATGCTTCCTTAAATTTGCTATATATGGGTATTTTGTTCACTTCCTTACTCTTTTTCCTTTAACAAACATAGTCTCTTTTTGACAGACACCCAGTGAGTATGCCATTCTTACAAGTTCTGTCTTCACTCCTTTTCTTCTGAAGGTGGCATCAGGGCTGCATGTCTTCAGTCAAAGCCTGTGGCAGGCTGAGTCTGTCTCTTGAGTTCCTCACTGTCTACTAGGAGAAAGCTCTTCCCAGAATTGTGAATAGCCATGTAGTGCTCTCAGCCTTCTGACCCACCCTTCTTATCATGGATTCAACCTCACCTTTCTTTCTCCAAGACCCAACCACCACCTCTGTTCTCTGGCCCAGGCTGGGACAACTTACTCTGCTGTGGGTCATTTTTCTCCTTGCTACAACGGATGTAATAGTCCCAGTTCTTTTTTATGTCCGTCTCCTCACAAGTTACTTAGTACCTTCTGGCACTGTTCTATGCACATGGGAGTCCCAGAAGCTTGAAGGTGTTCAATGAGTCACCCAACTGATCACATGGTTTTTACCCCATCTATTTTGATCCGCTAAGTTCTATGGATGTAGAATGGAAACTCATAACTGAATGATCTATATTTTACAAAAATAAAAATGAGGCATTATTATCATAATTATTGTTTACTTTTATTTACTTACTTTGTGTATTTGTGTGCGGGCATGAACTCCATGTGGAGTTCAGAGGACAGCTTATAGGAATACCTTTTTTCCTTGTACTATGTGTACCCTAGGAATCAAACACAAGTCATAAGCTTAACAGGAAGCCTTTTTATCCCCTGAGCCATCTCTCCAGACCTCAATCTGGCTTTTAAGGAAAGATTTTTGTCATCTTTTTGCCTCTATTCTATCTGGATATATGCTAGTATGTCTACCCTAAGGAATAACCAAAAACAGTTGTTTCTGGCCCAGTTTTATTTCTCTCTCTCTCTCTCTCTCTCTCTCTCTCTCTCTCTCTCTCTCTCTCTCTCTCTCTCTCTCTCTCTCTCTCCTTCTAGTGACTTAAGTTTGTGGACTTTTATCTTTCATCTGTTGTCCTCTCTGACTTTCTTTAAAACTGCATGTGATCTACAATTAAGCCTTGGAGGAGCTTCTCTTTGAAAGGCTCAATGTGCAGCTTCTGAAATTTAGAAAGTACTTAGCTCTCTCCACAGGCCATGCTGTAACATGGCTGTATTTTTCTGTTAGTGCAGTTATCGGTGAAGCATATCCCTGGTGACTTTATGCCCTCTTTATTACAGGCAAGGTCTCTTCTTTCAGGATGTGATTCCTTCATTGTGGTTAGAAGCAGCAAGAAAGAGTAACATAATTAAAACATAGTTATTGTGGGATGAATTCGGAGTTCCCCAGGGGTTCATGTCTTTGAAAACTTGGATGATGTTTTGGCAGATTGTAGAACCCTTAGAAAGTGGAGCCTTCCTATAGGAATTACAGGGAGCTATCCTTGAGTTTTGATAGCCTGACCATACTTTCTGTTTGTTTTCTCTGCTTCCTGACTGCCAACACAATGTAACCAGTCACTTCTTTGTAACCAGTCACTTCATTCTCCTGCAACTGTATCTGGCCTGCATGATGGGCCATATCCTCTCAAACTTGAAGCTTAAATAAACCCTTCCTTGCTTGAGTTACTTCTTGATAGATATTTGGTCATAGGAACAAGGAAAATCACCAATATAGTGATTTTCATTAAAAACACATTGGTGTGGTAGCAAAATATTATTCATATTTTCATGATGAACTTATTCTGAAACCCTTTGTTTTTTGAGCCTGCGTGTTCTTGTTGAGTTGCCTGACAACTGCAAAGTCCTCTCATGATTTCTCCCCTAACAAACATCTCATGTTTTCTTCAAGTTGAGCTCAAGCATTATTATTCCTGAGGTCTTCCACACTGCCCTCACTCCTAACAATCAGAACAACACCTATGACTTAAATCTTAAAAGCATATCATCTTGTATCAGTATCTGATTTTTAAATATTTATATATTTACCCATTAGCTTCTGCATCTATCATTGAGAGATATCACAGTGTGTGTGTGTGTGTGTGTGTGTGTGTGTGTGTGTGTGTGTGTGTGAGTGATGTTACCTTTTTTCTCTTCCTGACATTTCCCTTAAGCTTCTAGAAACTTTCAAATGATTGAATGATTTTAGTATTTAATTTCGTCTGTACTGATGTAATTTGGATCTTAAATGTTCCCCAAATTCATAAATCAAAGACTTGGTCTGACAGGCAATAGTGTTTGGAGTCAGAGCTTTGGGGAAATTATTGGATCATGGTTGCTGGCATCATCAATGTATAAATCCACTTATGAGCTTATGGCTGAGTAGACTGATGGAGGTGGATACCTTAAAAGGGTAGTATATCATGTCTTCTTGTTGATGTTACTTTCTCTGTTTCCTGGTACAGAAAGATGAACACATTTCTTACACAATACCTTTTAGGCAAGATGTTTCTGTCTTGTCATGCATAAAAACAATGGAATCTGCCAACTATGGACTGAAACTCCTGAGACTGTAAGCCAAAATAAACCTTTCTTTCTTTAAGTTGCTTATCTCTGGTATTTTATCATAGCAATGGAAAAGCTGTAATACAAATTCCTAGTGGTACCAATGTGGGAGATAATAGATCTGGCTACGAAACACCATAGGAAGCACCAGGTCAGAGTACAGCTGCTTTAGAATTGTGTAACACTGTCTCATCCCACTCTTCCTTTGACAGGTACAGAAGTCTATTGTGCTTCACATTCAAAGTGACCTGAAAGAACTTTAATTTCTTGAACTCATGAAAAGGCAGCAAATCTTAAACTTGATTGTGTTCAATAACCAAGCTATAGGAGTCTGAAGTTCATGAGCAAAACAAAGCGATATTTGTTCTTGGTGTCAATCATTGAAGTATTAAATCACACACAGTTGGTGCTTTCACTCTTGAGTCCTCTACTTATATACTTGTAAGTATGTGGACACTAGAAGTTGGGGACTAAACTAACATTCATTCATTTCACTCACCATCTACTCAAAATTATTAAAAGATCCCAAATCTATATATAATTAGTAGATAAAAATTAATATCTGGTGAAATATCTCAGAAATGGAAACTTTCATAATTAGTTAATTATATCATAATTATATAATTATAATGATTTGTAATAGTTATAATGACTTATGATAGTTATAATTTCATAATTAGTTAATGCTAACTTAAGTTTAGGACACTAAAAAATGAAAGTTTGTAAACTTGAGAAAAAGAGCTAAATTTAAAGAGTAACAAAACCAAGTGTAAGTAGTAGGTATGCTTATGCTCTAACCTAAATAAAACTTAACACTATACATTGACTTGTTATATAAGTACTCTTATTGGACTCTAAATTTTTAAAGATCTTTACTAATAAAATACATCTATAAGAGATATACTGATATTTCCAGAAACTTTAGATGTACGAGTCTTCTAATTTCCTTTTTAAAAAATTCTATTAATTTATTCATATTACATCTCAATGGTTATCCCCTCCCTTGTGTACTCCCATTCTTCCCTCCCTCCCATTTTCCCCTTACCCCCCTTCCCTTATGACTGCGACTGAGGGGGACTTCCTCCCCTGTATATGCTCATAGCGTATCAAGTCTCTTCTTGGTAGCCTGCTATCCTTCCTCTGAGTGCCACCAGGTCTCCCCATTCAGGGGACTTGGTCAAATATGAGGCACCAGAATACGTGTGAAAGTCATACCCACTCTCCACTCAACTGTGGGGAATGTCCTGTCCATTGGCTAGATCTGGGTAGGGGTTTGAAGTTTACTGCATGTATTGTCCTTGGCTGGTGCCATAGTTTGAGCAGGACCCCTGGGCCCAGATCTGCCTATCATAATGTTCTTCTTGTAGGTTTCTAGGATCCTCTGGATCCTTCAACTTTGCCATTCTCCCATGCTTCTCTCATCTAGAGTCCCAATAGGATGTCCTCCCCTCTGTCCCAGTTCTAATTTCCTTTTATCTTTAAGAAAGACAGCTGAACTCAGATGACAGAAAGGAAAACAAATATAATAGCAAATTCTTGACTCAAGCATGCTAACCCAGCACTGTATCGTGAAGCTGAATCCTCAGCCCAGATATCCAGTTCTTGCTTGTTAAAACCTCATCAGTTGGTTGGGAGATAGTTTAGTCAGCAGAGTGCTTGCTTGTCAAGGATAAATATATCAGTTCAGTGTCCAATATCTACTTTTAAAATGGCAGGCAGGATGTAACGCACTTATAATCTGTGGGTGGCTGAGATAGAGCTAGAGATCCTCGGAGCAGCAGTCTATTCTACTTGGTGAGATATAGACAACTGGTAGACCCTGTCTTCCTCCACAACCTCCCAAAACACAAAATAGTTGTCATCCAAAGAAAAGTAGCCCTTTCTTCTTTGGTCCACTCATGCCTGTACACACACACACACACACACACACACACATAAACTTCATTAATTTTCATATCTCCCTGGAAACATTCCATGCTTGCTTCCATCTCTGTGTGTTTGCTCATATGATTCCCTTGATCTCTCTGAATTAGTCACTCCTTTAATAACCTGTTATTGTTTGATTGTAAAACGTCCCAATGTCCCCTGTAATGTATTAAAAGTTTGGTTATCAGATGAGGGCTTTGGGGAAGTGATCTTGGAATTTCTGATTTTTATTGAATGAATGCATTATGGTCTTATAATTTAACAACTTCATTAGGAGGATGGACACTAGGAGGGTGTGTGCGATTGGAAAAAGCGGGTTGGTAGGTGACTTTGGAGAGTATATTTTATTCCTTCATTTTCCTTCTTTCTTTTGTCTCTATAGTTTTGGGGATATTGCTATGTAAACAGCTTCCATTGTCACATACTCTCACCTATATATTTTCTTGCTTCAGCACAGGCTCGATGAGACCGAGCCAGTCAATTATGAATGGAAACTCTGAAACCACAAGCTTTCTGTGAGTCAGTTTACCTGAGCATTTTGTTCAAGCAACAGAGACCGACTAACACACTGTTTCCAATTTACTATAACAAAAACATAAATACAAAATATAATTATTACTAATTTTGTCATCATCAAAATACGTAAATGAAATATGTATTACACTAATACCCCTTATTAACTATCTTTACCTAATCCTTATTTTTTTCACATAATTTTCAGATGTTAAGAACTAAGTTAAAATGTTAAGACAGGACAATAACATCTTCTACATTCTTCTACAGATGTAGATTAGTAGCTACCTAGCTTTAAAAAAAATGATGAAAATAAAAATGTACCTAAAACTGAAGTTTCTGGAAAAACATCCTGTTATTGCCTATCTTGCATCACTCCTAAAACTTGACCCCTCAACCACCAGCCTGTGTTTTAGAGTCAGGACTCAGAAGAAATCCTTGTTAACAACAGTTTTGTCAGAGGGAATATCCACAGAGTACCTTGTAGGCATGAGGTGACTGTATTTGTACACTTTCACAAAGGGATTGAGTTTTGATTTCTTGCTGATTTTGTTTTGCCCACGGCAAGTATCACTTTTGGAGGATAGCAGTCAATTCCAGTCACTACAGCATAGCTGTAACGTGCTCTGATGCGCCAACACCAGTGTTCTTCACAATGATGGTTTTGTGTCTGAAGGGGCATCCATCCAGGACCAGTAGCACTTTCCCAGGTCTTACAAATTTTCCCAATTCAACAACAGGCAGTAGGGCACCCCTCAGAAAGAAGCAGCTACCTAGCCTGAAGGTTTTCTAGACTTTGTAAGCATGCTGGATGTGCAAATGAAAGCAAGGAGGCATACAAGTTTGCCTAGTTATTTTTGTTTAAGTCCAGTGCATGACACTTTAATATCATAAATACTTTGAGGTTTTAATGTAGGTTTGTTTCACTAACCTGCATTTGATTATGCTCTACAAAGGGATCAGAGAACTTTTGGACAGTTCCTCATTAAAGAGAATCAATCCACAAACAGCATAACCATTGTTTATCCAAAAATATCAGCAAAAATTCTTGGCACATGCAGTATCACACATAGTATATTCTTCAATGCATTGCCTCACACAATTACCTCCATGGTCACTCAGTTCCTGCCCACATCACTTTTCCATGGATCTTCTCTCTGAGAATCCTTAAAAGGAACTAAATGATATGTTGTGAATTCACACAAAATTTTTGTTGAGAATTATTTTTATTAATTAAAAAATCTGTGCTGCATATGTGTCAAATGTTAAATCTATATACTCACTCCAGGCAGTAGGCATCATACATGATGCTACTCTTCAAGTCTACTTTCATATCCACAGCTTTCATTTAAGTGAATGCGAGAGCACACTGCATTGATCCAGGCTCACCCTTTTGGCCTTAACATATCTTCCTTATAAGCATCTTGGAAAGATGGCAAAGATTTCCATTCTGTTCTATGCTTCATACATCTCAATTCTTTTTTTTTACTGGGCTCCACTTTTCAGCTTTGTGGTGTTTGATCTCATCACCTCTCTCATCTTCTAGGAAATTACTGGTTGGACCCAAACTGCTGTTATCTGTTATACTTTTTCCTTGCACAGGAAAGGGCTTCTCTACAGGCCTTAAAATCTGGAATAATAGCAATAGTACAAAGAGAACTGAGGCCCTTCCACTGGACGATCCATCCAGACTTCCAAGGGTCCCTTATCCACTTTCATTCCAACCACTGGCTTTCCCATGTAGTCAAAACTGAATGCCATCACAACTATAAAACTTCTCAATACAGTCAGTGAGTTCCAATATAGCAAACCTAAAATGACTCCTTGGTCTCTTCTAGTCTGAAGCCATCGATAACTTTAATATTTTAATTTAAACTTTTTTTTCTCTTGTAGCTTTGCCAACTCTTTTTTTTTAATGGCCTTTGTTCAATGACTCTTCAAGATCCCATGCCTAATTATTCTATTATTCTGTTCTCTCTTTGAAGTTTACTTTCATTTCTCCACATGGCACTGCTAGTAGCTCCTAAGTATACAATCAGATTTGGTGAGCTTAGTCCACTAAAGTCTTTAGAAACTTGAATTTATAGCATAAAATAATTGTGGCTTTTATGTGAGCTTCAAATTCCTCCTTCAGCACTTCCAATCATATCAAGTTGGCTAATTTGTTTTCCAACTACTTCATATATGCATTTCTTTCACCCTTTGTTTACTGTTGATATTGAAGAATCCACTCTTCATCTACTGGAAATAAGAAGAAGCCTTTAATTCTCATTCTTATGCTGTCACTTCTAATTTACATTTTGGATCCATGTTTCTGTATATCACATTGGGTTACCTTCAAAATATTCTGGCCTGCGGGGCTGCTTTGGATTTTCCCTTCCTCTCCTATCACTGGATGACTGCTTCCAGTTTTCACTCATATACCATAATTATTTCTAGCTCTGCATCTTTGATCATATTACTCTCTTGGTATTAGAATGCTCACTGCAGCCCCTCATCACTTATGCCATCTTCAAGAGAGAAGTTCCAGCCAAAAGTTTAGACTCTCCATCCTTCCCTCATGTACCAGACTGCTTAGCTGCACTTTCCTCTATGTCTGCACTAAAATCCCACCTCCACCACATAACATTATGGTTTTTACTTAATAGCTCTCTCTCTCTTTCTTCCCTACAGTGCATAAAATGTTTGTTGTTCTTAGAGCAAGGTCTACCTCATTACTTAATATACAGTTCTATAGAGTGAGATAACCAATTCATTTTTACAAAACCTGCTGCACAGTTCTGCCCCATGTATTCACTCTCTTGTGTAGAAAGTTTGTTCACTTTGCTCTTAAGAATCTCATTGGTTGTCTGACCATACATCCTGCTGGAATTGTCCTATAGTTCAATTTAGTTAGACGCTTGCTGGTGATCAGAACTGTCCCCTTCAGGACAGGCATAAGTGAGACTTTTGCCAACGTGTGGTGAACACAAGACCTGTACAACCCTCTAAATGACATCACTCACTGTTGTTTGTTCTTCTTGCTACAAAACTAAGCAAGAAATAATGGATCATACCTTTAATACTTTGATAGTCAACAGACTTCAAAGCTTACTTATATTGTTCCAAGAATGATTCCTAACTCTTTCAATAAAATCTGTGGAGCTTGGATGCAGGCAGAGTCAACAGGCAAATTTGCCAAGACAGGGTAAGCAAGTCCTCAATAGTTCCTGCCTCACAAAAATGTCTGTCAGATACATTGGGCCAGAAGGCTGAAGATGATGCTCCAATGTTATAAAGAGTTTTGGGTGACTGCTCAGGCAGCCATCTGTCTCTGTCATCTTCTCATTTGGGAAGCTGCTAATCTGCATTCCCCATCTACTTGGGTAATTAATTTTACTCATTGTCAAGTCTCTGATGGGGTTGAAAACCAAATAGTTTGGTTTTACAATTAAGCTTAGTTGTTTGGGAGTGCAGATGATTTTAGGTCTAGGTAGATGTTTTAAATTGATAAAGATGAGAAATGATAGATATTGATTCACATTCAAAACTTTAGACTCACCAAGATAGGAAAGATGCTTTCTTCAAGGTTGCCGAATACAAATAGCCAAAATACTATGAATGTGATATTTATATAATTCCTGAGTATTTCATGGTTCTTCTTGCTGTAGGTAGTTTATTGTACATATGTATGATAATATAAATGTATATATAAAAAAGAAAAGAAATAATAAAATTAGTTTAAACTATATTGGGAACATAAACACACAAGGGAAGGTGAAAGTTGTATGAGAAATTTAGCATTTTTGACTCTTTTTCCATCCTCTTCTCTATAAAAATCCTTTACTTATAAACAATGTGCAATCTATTTAAAAAATCTGGATTTTCAAGCATCACAGTGACCATCAAGTGATGATATGAGCTAAATTGCCTTTCCAATATCCAGCTGCTGAGATTCTAATTTTTTGTGCCTTAAATATGACTGGTTCTGAAAGTCAGTTCTCTTAGCTCTCAAGAAACAAAGATGCTGAAAAAACCCAAGTTTGAATTGGGAAAACAAATGGCGCTCCACAGTGAAGGTGGTAGTTCTGGAAAAACAACTGGTGACTTAGATAGGTGCTGAAGTAGAACTAGCTGATGGATATGAACCACCAGGCCAATAATCTGTTTAAAATACAGATTTTGAATAGTGAAAAATAAAAGTCCTATTTGTGAAAAATAAAATAAATATTTAAGTTAATATTGGTTGTTAACTTGGCATATTCAGAAAGAGGGAAGGTCAACTGAGGAATTACCAGGTTGTCTTGTGGGCATGCCATGAGGGTATTTTCTTGGGTGCTAATTTATAGAAGAGGGCCAGCCATGTATGAGGAGCCATACCTCAGATGGTGAGCCTGGGTTACATAGGAAAATGAGCTGAACAAAGCAGGGAAAGAACGCCAATCCACAGGGTGTCTCTGCTGTGTCTTTTCCAAGCTCCTGTGTTGATTTTCTGCCTTGGCTTTGGTTGGTGATGGACTATAACAATGTCCTTCCCAAGTTGCTTTTGGTGTTTTATTCAGTAGCAGGGAAGTTAAGCAGGACATCAAATTAAACTGAATTTATTAGGATGGGTCTTGAGGCAGCATGGCTGCTGTCTTCGGCAGCAGAGACAGAGAGAGAGTGAGATAGCTCTATCCATCGGTAAAGGCTCTTTCACCGAGGCTGAGAATCTGAGGTTATTATCCAGAACTCACATAGTAGAAGAAGACAACCAAAGCCAGCAGGTTTTAACCTCCACACTGGTGTCATAGGATGTGTGTGGGCCCTCTTTTCTCAAAAATAAATGCCCAATTTTGTTTTTGTTTTTGTTTTTTTTGTTTTTGGAGACAAAGTCTCTCTGTGTAACCTTAGCTGTCCTGGACTTGCTTTATAGACCAGGCCGGCCTCAAACTCACAGCAATCCACCTGCCTCTGCCTCCCGAGTGCTGGGATTAAAGGTGTGTGCCACCATGCCTGGCAAACGCCCAATTTTTAAAGTAGAAATTTGGCCAGAAACACATACAGAGGGTTCTGCTACAAAGATACAGAGGGGGAAGATGATCATATGCAACTCTGAGGGAGAGAGGGAGGGAGAGAGAGAGTGAGAGAGAGAGAGAGAGAGAGAGAGAGAGAGAGAGAGAGAGAGAGAGGCAGACAGACAGAGACAGAGACAGAGACAGAGACAGAGACAGAGAGATATTAGGAGAATCCAGCTCTGCTGAAATCATAGCCGCTAGAGCTCTTGTTACGTCATTAAGGCTATGGTGTTCATCACAAGAGTCGTAGTGAGCTGCTACAATAAATAGCTTTCCATATTTTATAACACTGTGGGAAATTCAGAAAATCTTATTGACAATGAAACAAAAAAGAAAAAAGCATAATATCCTTTTTTCTTTGCCCCTCCCCCTTTTGATGAATGTACCTTTGGAAGAGGCCAGGGAAACCTTCCATAGTTAGTGACACTGACTGGGAGTGAGAAGCACATATGGTCATTTCCATTTGCTAAAGACATTCACAAATGGTAAACATCTGGCGATACAGAGTGTGGGGGATGTTTCCTGAAAGATGCCACCGCACAAACCTTTTCCTTTGGCTAAACTGCTTTGATGGTAGACATAGGGAGATCTTAGTTCTGTGAGTTTATTCATGTTTTAAAATATCCAAGAAACAAGTAAATGCAAGCAAAGATCTATCTTAATGTCAGACTTTACATAAACAGTACGGTGCCTGAGATGTTTTAGTTAAGCAAGTTTCCTATGTGATCTTCATCTATGCTCATACCACCCTTTGTCAACGCCCCAGCTTACGGTATATCTGAATGGCTGTTGCTTTTCCATTACCACATTTTTCCAATAGTGAAGATTAGAAGGCAAGGTATCACACTGGCTGTGCTGACCACTGCAGCTATCAATTTACTGAAAGACATTAACCCTGCTAAATCCAAACTAAGGACCAACAAATGCAACTGGTCATCTTGCAAAAGTTTGCAGTCTAACTTCAAAGCTCTCAAGGTCACCATCTTTTAATCATTTAAAAATGAATTTAGAGGTTCTAAAATTCTTTATTCTCTTACTTGATTGATGATTCATGAATAATGTTTATCTCTAAGTATTTTGCTTACTCATGATTTTTTCAGTGTCTGATTAAAATATTTAAGAAATTGTCTTTTCTGTAAACACTTTATGTACACATTAATCAAGGCTCAGAGAGATGAAATACTGTAACAAACCTTACATGGTTAGTAACATGGTTACCCAGGACAAAACTCTGTCTCTCGACCACTCATCAGTTTTATCACTGTTCTAGATCTTGGCCATTCTGGTAATATATAGTAATATCTTGTTGTTATCGTAATTGGCAATTCCCTGATGGCATGTGATGTGGAACAACTTTTCAAATAGAATTTTCAGTATGCACATCTTCCTAGGTGAGATCTTCCACTCAGGTTCAAATAGTTATTTGTTCATTTACTTATTATTGAGTTTTAAGGTAGTTCTGTACACTTTTGATAACCATCCATTATTAACTATATATTTGCAAATGTTTTCACCCAGTCTGTGCCTTGTCTGTTCATTCTCCATGTGCAGAGGGGTGGATTTTAATGACACATAGCTCATTTTTTTTTTTTTTGTTAATAAATCTTGCTTTTGGTACTGAATCAAAAAGTCATCACTAACCAAAGATCATTTATGTTTTCTCTTGCGTTATTGTCTAGGACCTTTATAGTTTTATAGTTAACTCTAAAATCTATTTTTATTTTTGTTTAGGACACAAGAGCTCTTCAAATTTATTTTCAGCATACTCTATGGGGTTTGTGTGGTTGTTTCTTTGTTTGCTTTTGGTGTTGAGAATGAAGAACACACCTCTTTCCCATACAGTCAATCTTGTCAATGCATCAACATAAAGTTTTCGACGTTTTCATTTTCTTTATAAATTAATATATGGCATTGTCTATATCTGATATTATCCCTGGAAGCAGACTGATAAGTAGCCATTGAATGTTTTCATTCTCAACTTCATTCCTATTAAAGAATCTCTGAAATCTGAAAGGGAACATCTGAAAAGTATTCCATGAACAATATACTTAGAATTGACAGGGAGATGGAGCCTTGGGTGGCCATAGAAGAGGAATCTTATATGCAACTGGCTTCCAGTTTTGCTTCCTTATTTGTTGATAGCCTACAGCCATTTTCCAGATTTCTGCATCCGCATCAGCATGATCAACTGTGTCACAGCTTCTTCCAGCTAAAGCTTTTTGCTAGCTGGGGAATTAACCTTGCAACATCGGGTATAACATAAACCTTAGAGGTCCCCAAACCCTTGATGGTAAATAAAAAAGCGCTGCCAGATGATGCCTTACTCTAACACCCCACACTTCCTAGCCACTGGGCATGTGGGGAAGATGAACTGGCTGTTGTGTTATTACTAAGAAAGAGTCTTGGAGCTACCTTTTGGAGTCTCATTTTAATCTCTGGTGTGGTGCTTTCGCTGCAGCATTTCAAGGACTATGAAGATTGGTTCATCTCTTTGTCAGTTCAAAATCCTCTATTCATTTTGAGCACCGTGTTTGTCAGGAGAAAGGAGGAGGACAGCCAAATACATTCAGGTAAACACCTTTTAATTTTTAAATACACTGATTAACATTTTAAATTAGTAATTTATCAAATTATTATCAAAATGCTTTTCTTAAGCATCACAAAAAAAAACTGGGAGAGTGTATTCAGAAGTACTTAAAACTAGGTGGAGGCAAGAAGAAAGAGCTCTCTGGTTTTTAAAGTAAAGTATTTGCCTTCTAAAAATATCATCATAAATATCCATAGAACTAAGACATATGAACGACTGGCTGTCAGACTCTGATGAGAAACAGGAAGAAACATTCCTCTTTTCTGGTAGTTACATCACTTTAAGGCTTAAAGTGGCTTTAAAATACTGATCTGCAACATGGAAAAAAGACTCATTCTTACAGGCTCTGGTTCTTTGGACACCAAATAAATGAAGGCAAGAAACCTATATACAGTTCCCTCTGAGTGAGGGAGCATTGAGCATATACATGATCTGGAAGAGGATTTAATTTATTTCTCTAAATTCCTAGGATTTATTCTTAAAAAATTAGATGAGTGTCCACTGGAAAGTTCATGTCTTTATAACTTTATCACTCTTCCAAGCCAACACAGATAAGGTTTAGAAGAAAAGATACCCCCTATAACATCATCCTAAAAAACCAAGTAATAGTGTGGTAGAAGACAGTATGTGGGCTGCTTGAGAATGCAAGAAGAAGGGGCTTTGCAGGTGAGATCCAGGGCTTGCTACTGGGCCACATGTGAAGTTCACAGGACATGCACGGTCTTCCATCAGAGACCAGAGGTCCTGCCACTGCACTGACAACGACTTTGCCATCCTCCTCACTGACCTCAGGTTCATACCTACAAGGTCAAATTCCCCTCAAGTCCTATTCAGGTTCCTCCCAGCATCCCTGGTGTTCTGAGACTAGGGTCCTGACCCTGAGCCAACCTTGCAGTTTCTTTCTGGTTGATCTTTTGTAAAGAATAAAATTCTTTCTGAATGATTATGATTTTATTTTATTTAGCTTTGCATTACTGCCTTTTTTTCATTGTTACAGTATAAGGATGTGGTATACTTTAAGGAGCCTGGTAGTTTAGTTAAGAATACTTTTCAGAATCAAAACTTCTCACTGTGTCTGGAAACGTCTACACAATTCCATGGAGTGGTAGATATGATTATATACATATATACATATAATCATTTAATATATCATTTAAATAGAAAATAAGTAAGTAAGATTGCTTTACATTTCTTATAAAAAGCTTGAGATTAATTTTCTATATGAAACTCACATGTATTACCTGGTCGTGTTTGCTATGAAAGTATAAAGAACCAGCATATGAAATGTTAATATTCTGCCCACTAATAATGCTCTATCCATTCAACTTTGTCTCTCGTGTGTCTCACAGCTACCTCATGCATTCCATGAGGTCAAATTTATAGACAACTGTTTATATGTTTAAAAATAAGAAGTTTAGGGCTTTCATAATCACTGAAGGTCACAGGTGTATTTTAGAAAAATGTATGTTAAATTTCCAAAAGCAAATGTGTTCTTCTGAGTAAAGAGTTAAAAGAACATGAAAGAAATCTTAGAAAATGAACTTTTGGAAGAATAAACCCAGCTCATGAGGACAGGAGAGAGGCAGTAGGTGAGATTGTGTTGTCACAGCAAAGGTTCTTTATTCCGTCTGTGACAACAGCTCCCCAAACTTACCTTGGGATTGAAATGAGGCTTTTTCTCTCTGTCCAGATATTTCTTAGATTAGCCACAGGGTTTATCCAGAAGAGAGACAGAAATCTTATAGAATTCAAGGAAATAAGTACAATAAGAAGACAAACAAACAAACATACCAAATGGAATTGGCTTAAAAGATCAGGAAGAAGCTTCCTGTCGCGGCCGCCATCAGAGAACCCCAGCCACGGCCCTGCACTACCCCATGGCCATGGGCCTCAAGGCCTCCAAAGTGATGAAGAACGTCAGCAAGCCAAGGCACAGCCGACACCGCGAGCGCCTCACCAAGCACACCAAGTTCGTGCAGGACATAATCAGGGAGGTGTGCTGCTTCATGCCCTATGAGTGGCGCTCCATGGAGCTACTCAAGGTGTCCAAGGACAAGCAAACGCTCAAGTTCATCAAGAAGCGGGTGGGCACTCACCTCCAGGCTAAGAGGAAGCGGGAGGAGCTTAGCAACGTGCTGGCATATGAGGAAGGCAGCCGCCAAAAGGACTGACGCCGCCTCCCTCAACAAACGTTTGCGCACAGTTTTATGTGTTTAAAAAAAAAAAGAAGATCATATATTCAGAATTTAAAGGATGGTATTGAAAACTGATAGCAAAATTCACTGTAATAGAAATGACTTGTAGATATTAGAGAGGAAAGCAAAACATGTAATATTTAAGCTAACTGAACTTATTAAATAAAAGCATAGACACGAATAAAGAAATAAAACTAATGTTTTGGAAAATAATCTTTACTAAATCTGCTTAAACATTTAGACTAATGAGGCATAGACTGTCAGTTCCCTCATGGTGAAAGTGTGAAAGTGGTAAGAAAGAAGCTACTCTTTGAAGGAATAATGCCTGGAAGTTTTCTTAATGGTGTATGTAGCTGCTCAGATTGAGATAATTTATCTGGTGAATATCTAAAGAAAGAATGTCCAGTTGCATAGAAGCAGGACAACACTTTAAGGAGATGCAAAGTAAAGATGATGAACTGTGAAGAAATATTAAATTTTACAGTGTCCGTTTTAATATTTATAGATGAAAGATAATGTAGAAAAACACTGTGAGGACACAGGATCATGTCAACAAGTAGAGACCAGGTCTAGCAGGATTACCATCCCTATGTGTGTATAAAGCTCGCATGCTGAGGGGTTAAGGATGGAACACATCTGATGAGTTGTGAGAAGAGATGGGAAAGTGCAGACATTCCTCGGTCAAGAGAACAACTAAGTAGATTGCTTGAGAGTGTATTATTAAACTATATTAACACGCATGCACACCACAGCACACACATAGACACACACACACACACACACACACACACACAGTTGTACCCTGCCAAGTATAGAATATAATTCATACAATATAAGCAATCTGAAAAATCTTCTAAGGCCACTAGTTACCCAACACACTTCAATTCATAAACAACAAGACTCTGACCCCTAAAATGGCAACTTAGAGAAAAGAAAATAACCCTAACTCTTAAGTGTGAATTAAAATAAGTCAGTATTAAGTAACTTTTAGGTTATCAGGGACGTTTTATAACAACTAAACACAAGAACAAAAAACTTAATACTACTAAATTAAGTGAAAGACTTCTACTTCCAAATGTGTAGGCCACAACCAGATGAGCAGAAATGTAGAATTGTTCACGTTATTAAAGCCAGTCGGGAAGGAGACTAGAGTAGAACTAGAAGATAATAAACCCAGGGCACCAGGAGAAACAGAATGATAGAGGCAGGAATCAATGGGAGGAAAATTAAATAAGCAATAATAAAAAGCTGGCTGATAGCTCTGAAAGAAGTTTCTTTGAAAAGGCTAGTAAGGGATAAACCGCTGGCAAGGTAGAGGGGGAAGGAAGGAAGTTATAAGTAACCATCACAGAAAACATAAGCAAGAAAATGCACTGAATATAATACAAGTCAAAACCTTACAGGGAAGTTTTTTTTGGGTAAACTTGAAAAGTTAATGAAAAATTAAAGTTTTTTTGAAATGCATTTCTGTCCATGCCTATGTGGTGCCAATGAAGTAACAAAATGTAAAGAGAAGAAAAAGGGAAAAATATATTTATAAAATAAATGGAGTGTGGAAATACACTGTAAATTGAGGTACACTGTCAGGGCTAAGTGTATATAGGACAATACCATAATGGAGTGGTAGAGAAAATGTTTATGTTCAAAGCTATAAATTGAATTTCTCTAATTTTATTACTTATTGATCATCTACTGAATAATGGTCCTGAATCAATTAGAGCTTTATTACATTAGGTACTCTGATAGATAATATTTCATCTAAGAAAAGAATGCCTAGATTCTGTGTATGTAAGAAATTAAGCAACCATGCTGATGTCACAAGTCCATACAAGGTGCTAACTAATTAATATGATTAGCTCAAGTTAATATCTTTAATCTCTAAGTTGTCCTGTATTCAAATTTACCTCAGTTGGGTCATCATTACAGCACCTGTAGCTGGGAGTGACAAACATCCCTTGTAAAGGAAACTACTTTCTCCTCTTAGCCACAGAATCCATCACAACTACTTCACTCTGCTACAACAGCTCACAAGTGTCCAGAGAACTTACATGACCATCTTCCTTGTTTCCTAGGAACCTTATGTGGAAACATTGGTACTGAGTTGGGTTTGGTCCTTTGGCCATAGTTGGCCCATTATCTAAGTGGTAGGCTCATATTTCTTTATCAAAGTCACATGCATTTTGAGAAATTCTTTAGCCACAAAATAGGCTTAAGAAGCAAAGAAAAATTGTTTCAAATGCTACCTTGTCCCTGCCTCATCCACACCCAGAGACGAAGAAAGTCAATCCTATTTTTGTTGCATCAGCCCTGTTATGTTATTCTAACTTACAGGCCTATTTCAGGGAAAGGGCATGAGGTACCCCAGGGTGTAGACAGACTATTCACTGAGCGGAGTCGACAGTGGCCTCGCATCTGTCCTCGGTAAATTGCAGGATAGAATGGTTTATCTTGGTTGACGAATGGATTGACAGATTTTATTATCTAGTTTCACAAGTGGTCTTTACAAAAATTAGAAAGGAGGGATGGTTTAAAAGGTTTCTGATTACTAGTTTCAGGTTAAGGAAAAGAGAGCAGAAAATGGAAGAAAGGACCTTTTATGTGGCACAAAGGCTTTGCCTACCACATAACAAAGAAATGAATAAATAAACAATCTAATAACATCTATGCAGACTTTTTATGTAAATGAATATTTATGTTTGAGATATTGTTCGCGATAGATGATGAGATAGTTTGTGAAGATGTATCAACTAAATACATATGTACTACTGATTTCTCTCACCTCTTCAGTGCAGATAAGTACAAAGCAAATCAGCTGCTGACCATGTTTCCTCTTTCCTTTCTGATGCACAAATGCAAACTGATAATGGGCCTCTTTCCCACGTTCAGTCCAGCCTGTAAGATGGTGCCTAACCATCCCTGTTCCTCTTATTCTCATCCTCCTGTCATTCCTTGAATACCCTATCGGTGTTGAATTGAGTTATGCAAAAATGGTGCTGGGCTGCTTCTCAAGAAAGTTCAGAGCACAGACCTTGGGGCCTCTACCATTTCCTCCTCCCCAGTCCTTATCTCTGAGTTTTCTCCTGGCCCCATTGTTCTGGGGGGAGTTAGATTTCATGCCACGATACCAGCAGCTGCTTGTGGTGAGTTCCAAGCAACCATGAGCTAAGCTCTCTTTAAAAATCAATGTGGGTGAGCTTCCTTCCGAACAGAGCCTCCAGCCCCAACAAGCTGCCTGAAACCCTGACTACAGTTTACTAAAAGGGCCTGAGCCAAAACCACCCAGCTCTGCTCTTCCCAAATCCTGACCCACACAAACTAAAATAATAAATGTTTATTGTTTTTTAGCCACTAGGTTCAGCATAGACTGTCCTGCCACACAGAAAGCGAATATAATATTGCAATTTATAGCAAAACAAAATAAGTTATCAACGTCAGTGGCTGCAGACAATTGTCTCCTCAACATTTCACTTAAAACACTGCTTTTATCCAAAACAGGAATCCATCTTTTATTTAATGATGCACTAAATGTCGGCTTCCTGATCAAAGTATATTCACAAACTATTCCATAACATTCCTCTGAATTCTTTCAAAGGTTTCACAGTCACAGCATTTCCAAGAAGCTACATTGTGGTTTTCTTTCTCATGTGTGGATCTGCTCCCCACACTGTTGTTTTCCTATTTTGTTCAATGACGGAAATATAAGCATCCTCAGGGCAACTGAAGTTCACTCCTCCGTGCTTTTAAGTTTCCATTCTCTGCTAGGCCAGGAGGCCCAAAGCAAGGACCTCAGAGCAGAGTTTCTCTTTGACCCCTTTTCTTCTTATGTCACTCCTCACAGCCAGCCAACTCCAGAATCAAGCCGTAGAAATTAGCATTCTTCTCCCTGATATGAGTCAGAAACCAGAAAATTTCCCTAAAGCTAGCCTTAAGAGTTAAAAGGTTCTTTCTCCTCTCTGTACAGGAACTGAACATGATGAACTTCTCCCATCTGTCTTGATAGGTTATACATTGTAATGTTGCCATTCCAGAAGGGACCCTCCATGTTATCGAGGGGAGAAAACATTTCTACAGCTAAGGAGCCAAGAAGAACAAGAGCAGAAAGACTTTGTTGGCTTCTCCCTCAATCTGTTATTACATAAAACCTTATGTCCAATCACATTCCTACATGGCCATCCATATTTCATCCAACATGAGTATTAAAATGGACAAGCCAGCTTAAGTGTGTAGGTTAGAGTCTTTTGTGTCATGTAAAACTGTTTTGTATACTCATAAAGCTTTTCCTTTCCTGTTTTAAGACTGTCACCAGGACCTTCGTGAAAGAGATCATCCTCAGTAAGAAGTCCTTGTATTTGAGGTATAGAGAGACTGAGTAGTGCTTCCAATTTGGCATAGTAAGAATCATGTACTACAGTCAGGGATGTAACTTCTCCATCTAATCTGATTTCCACAACCCCATTTTAGAACAATCATGTTTGTATAAGAGCTAGTGAGCTGCAGAGCCGGAAAGATGGTGGGGTGGTGGTGTTGGAGGTGGGCTGGGGGCTAAACCCAAGTCTGTATTTCTCATGGAATCCTTTAAGCTCCATAACAATTCAATTCATGTTTATTATTTTTAACAAGCAAAGTATTCCATTTTAAGCAATACCAGCTAGATTTAAACAAAAGTGAAAGAAAGGGAAAAGAGAAAATACCAAGAACAGAGGAAGTTGTAGCCATGATTTATTTTAAGACCTGTGTTTTAAACAGTGTCTCTCTTTCCAGAGTCCTGTATAATTTGGTCCAGGAGAACACGCCACCTGCCAGGCCTGTCCCCTTGATCCCAGCTGTGGTTTCACCTAATGATTCCCAGTTGTTCTCTTTGTCATGCATTAATTTTTCCTATGTGGTTGCTACCTAAGAGAAGGGGCATGGAAGAATTGGACATCTGTGTGTTTAAATACTCTCAATACATCCATGGGGAAATGAGTTTACGTGTATATGGGCACGATTTTCTAAGAAAGATATGCATCTTCCCTGGTGGGAGGAAACAGCTGCCCTTCGGAGGAGAGTAGATATCCACCAATATGGCGTGCTTTCTCATCTCTCTTTGTTGCATTTAGTCTTTGACCAGGGTCCAGCCAACAGCTTTTCTCTAAACTCAGTTAGATTGAGGAAGGAGTCTTTATAATTGTCCTGGTTGCCTTTGTGAAGCAAAACAGAATTCTATCAAGGATCTGCCATTTGTGAATTAGGGACAGTTTCTAATTGCATCTGTGCCATGCGAAGCAAGCAGTAAGCACTTGAAAAAAAAACCAATACTGTTGAATAGCAACAACAACAAAAATGTGTAGAGAATGGAAACCCATGAACTCTAATTAGAGGGAAAAAAATCATGAACATTTGACACCAAAAATTTTCCGGTTTTTTCTTCCATGCTAAGAATATCATATTCACATGACAAATAGTATATATTTGTTAATGTTGACGCTAAATAACCTACTTTGAGACTTATAACCACTGTTGAAACCTGTGTAGGGTTAGTATTAATATAGTGGCTATTCTTGGTTGTCAACTTGACTACATCTGGAATTAACTAAAAACCAAGCAGCTAAGTAGACCTGTGAGGGATTTTTTTCTTAATTAAAAAACTGACCCACTTCTAATCTACATATTTTGCAAGAAGAAGAAGATTGACTTTTAACTTGGGCCACACCTTCTGCTGGCAGCCTGAAAAAAGAACATGGAGGAAGATTTTGCTCTTTGTCTGCCTGTTCTCACGTGAGCTCATTGTCACTAGCAAGTCCATCCCTTCACTGGCATTAGAGCCTACTTCTTCAGTATCTCAGCATCTACTGAAGACCAGCTGAGACATCCAGACTTGTGGCCTCAGCAACTATTGGATTCTTGAACCTTTATTGGTACACAGTCTTTGTTGAATTAACTGCACCAAAACCTCTAAGCCATTCTAATAAATCCCCCGTGTGCATGCATGCGTGCGTGTGCGTATGTGTGTGTGAATTATTTAAATATTTATGTATTATTTATGATAAAAATATATGAATTCTACAGTTTATATTTCTCTAGGGAACACTGACTACTTCAATGGGTCTGGTTAAGAAGAAGACAGGATGTTAGACTTCATTCTAAGGCTGTTTTTGTTGCCTTTTCTTCTTATGAATACAATTTAAAATCAAAATCAGGTAATAAAATTTGCACTTACAATGGGATGTAACCTGAATAAATTATAATAGATTTTTAAAAAATTTAAAGGTCTAGAATAAATAATAAATAAATAAATAAATAAATAAATCTTGGGACAAAAAAACGACACATCAAAAAAATCTAAAGTAATCAATGAAAGCACCCACTATCAGTCTGGCCTAAACATGTATGTACAACACATGCAAGATAAGTAAAATTTTAAATAAATGATAATTATATGTGGAAAAAAGAAAATTTGCGCTTGTTCTAACTTACGAAACATCATCCTTCATGAGCTTTTGTCTTTTGTATATTTGTAATTACAAATTTCACAAGTCTTCACAGTTGATGATAACAAGGAATACGGATTTACACTTTTGGTGAGAACTGTTTCCAAACATCACCTATTGGCTTTTAAAGACGTGGTGTTAGCATATCACAATGGCAAACACCAGAGTGGGCATTTGAGAATTAGTGACTGGTTAATCCTCTGAGAGCTGATCTTTACAAAAAGTAAAGAAAAAATGATAACCATGTGATTAAGATACCAAATGTTAGATGGTCTTCTTTCAAATGTACAAGACTTGTATTTGTGCTAAACTTTAGGGTGTGTCAGGAAATACAAGATGACACATGATTTTCAGAAAAGTAATGTGCTGACTTAAAGAGTTATAAGAATGGTCACCAAGAGGTCTAGGTCAATGGTGATGTCCCAGTCAAGAGTTATGGGAAAACCAGCCTGGGGTGATGAAGACCATAGTTACCACATAGCCTCCCTACCCACTGAGATGACTTGCTTCCTATATTTCCCTGTAAAAGCCTTCTCCTGATCTGGGTTCTCAGACATGGCTGTTTTAGGATAGAAATGTCTCCTGCCATCTTCTCAGAATATTAGCCTTTGAATAGATGTACTTTTCTTCCCAGCAATCTTTATATCCCACAGACTGGCTTTCAAGCTTATCCGAGGAATTAGCTAAGTTTAGAGCCATAAGTAAGAGATAACTTTAGATTAAGAAAGAACTAAATTAAAATACTACAAGTAATAGGAAATTTGGCAAATTACTTAAATTAAAAATTTTTATATTCAAAGTAGAGAAAAGTATCGAACAGTTGTCAGAATGCTGTGTTAGGTAATGAAGATAGAGCCCTTTGTGTCCTCATCACTCATATCTGTTTGCTCTGCATTATGGATTCAGCCAATTGTTAAATGAAAATATTGAGGGCAAGTATACCTATACCAAACAGAAGCAGATTTTTAATTTTGATATTATCCCTAAACTACAACAATGTAACAATTATTGGTGGCATTTACATTATGTTAGTCTAAGTAACTGGGAATGATTTAAAATGGACTGAAGGAAATCCATAGGCTATGTGCCAATATTTCATAACTTTATACGAGGGACTCCAGCTTCTGTGGCATTTATTTTGTGTCCACGGGATGATTACTGCCAACTCCCTGTGGACAGGAAGGGACAATTATTCTCTTCCTGTGAGGTATGATTTTCTCACTGACATCTGGTTGTTGTAAACTTCTGTTACAGGATATGATAGCATATGACGCCAAAGTTGTGACTTAGGAGACTAGACTACAAAGCCCTAAGTGTCACTTGTGAATGCTACCACTCCCTCTCTGTTTTCTGAAAAAAGAAATGAATCACTGAAGATTTACCAAATGAGAAATTACCAACTTAACTTTTGTACAAAACCTTACTCCTTCACAAAGATCGCAGGGTTGCCACCGTGCCCTTGCCTTCTCCATGTCCTTTGTCGTTTGTGTAAGCCAGGGTTCTAGGCCACTCATGGGATTTACTCCCTTCTCTGTATCCTTCTCATACATGAGATATTCCTGGAAATAAACATTCTTGTATTTTTGGGTTTTGTTGGAAGGACCACACCAGATGACTTATAAAGAAAGAGGAAAACTATTTTTTCTTCACCTCTACTTCTCAGCACCAATTATGTGATCATGTTTTTTATGTTTGTAATATTTAAAATTTCATAGGGACTGGAAGACGGAGAAGGTTTGTGCTGAGAATTTCTTGTAGCTAGAATGCTGGGTGAAATTTGTTCGGCTAGGAATAAGCACTGGAGAAGAATTAGAAGGCGGGGGATGAGGGTGTTGCCTCAGGAAGGTAAACCTTCACCAATGCTTGTCCGTGCTGCTGCCTACAACAATCAGGTATCATGTTGGCAACTGAAGAGGAGCAATATACATAGATTTTGTCAGTTGCTTTAGTCATGGTGTGTCTTTTATTGCTGTGAAAAGATAGCATGACCAAAACAACTTATAAAAGAAATCATGTAGTTTTGGGGCTGTCTTGCAGTTTCAGAGGGTGAGTGAGTGAGTCCTTGGCTGGGTGTGCACCAGTAGGGGTGTGCCTGGGATGCAGGGGGGGGGGGGGCTCCTGTGGTAAAGAAGCCTGTTGGCCCAGATCACAAACCTGCTCCCCCTTCAGGAAGGACCCTCCCCTTGCAGGCAGCACAGAGGTATCTTAGCTGTGACTTGGAGTTCCGATGTGGTGATATGTGACATGTCTGAGTCTCAGATATGAGCAGCACCTTCAGAGAGACTGTAGCACATCAGTCTAAGCAAACCGGAAGGCCGCACTGTCACTCCTCTCTCTTTCTATCCCCTATGCTGGCATTTGGGGAGCTCAGGATTTATTATCCATAAACATGATATTTGGACAAATGGGCAAAGCAGGCAAGTTACTGCCAGTTTCCCAATAGTTTTCTCCCTTGAAGCAAATCAGAAAACCTGGGAAAGATTTTCTGACTTTTCCAGGAATGGTGTCCTAAGACCCATGTTACAGAAATGATTTTCCCCAGGGGAAAGTGGGGACACAGAGACAAATCTGGATAAATGGGCCTTGTTAAGAGTGATGATTTCTGTCTCATGTCAACTTGACAGAGTCTAGAATCAGCTTGGAAGGGAGCCTCTGGGAACGGCCTGTGAGGGATGTTCTTGAGTAGATGAACTGAGGTAGGAAGATACGTCCTAACATGGGCAACACCATTCCATGGGCTGGAAGTAGACTGGATGGGAAGAGCTGATGAGCAAAGCATCCATCCTTCTCTACTTCCTGAATGCAGATGCACTATGACCCAGGATTCTGCCTCCGGGATGTCTCTGCCTGGTGGACTGTGAAATGTGAGCCAAACCCTTTATCCATGAAGTCACTTTTTAATTGGCAGCAAGAGGAAAGGGACCAAATATGACAAACCATTTCTTCTTTAATCCCATCAGGCTATGCTTTTTGCTCTACCATATTTCTCCACAGTGACCTATTCCTACCATAAGAAATACAAAAGCTTAGTATTTTCTTCAGGTCTTTCTTTCCTGATGAAGGCTCCCAAGCCACATAAAACATATCAAGTAAACCTGCATGCTTTTCTCAAGTCAATCTATCTTTGTCAGATTTTTTTCTTGGATGCAGCCAGTCTTTAAGAAGCTTAAGGAAGAAAATTTCCTTCCTTCTCCAATAATTCTTTGTATTAAATCACACTGCACTTTGAATTCTTATGGAATTTTTTACACTTAATTTTAAGTAATTTACTATATTATATTTTTTACCATATTCCACATACTGAGAATTTAAAATAGAAAACCTCTTTTAAATTAAATATTATTTTAAGAATGTTAAACTATAGGAAGTAGGCAAGTCAACCAGAAAAAATCAATATCTTCATTTATTTGTAAGAAAAACTATACTATATCTTATACTAAATGAATAGGTGATTCAAATGACTTGATTTCCTGTTTTCTCAGAAGTAGCTAAAGCTATCAATTTATGATTTAACAGTAGTAAGTAGTTATTATACTGGAAGACACAAATGAGCAGTGGCAACTCTCCATCACTTGTCATTTTGGAGCCACTGTCTCTATCTACAGCTCAGTTTTAAAGCTACAGCAAGTTCCCAATGGACCACAGCCTGATTGGGTGCCAAGGTATTATGTGATAATTATATCCTTAGTGTTTGATCCAAAATTTTCTGGATTCTCATGACTTTCAATGAGATAATTATTTAAAAACCCTTACTAAGTACAGTTATTGAACATTAACATAATACAAATGGTTAACTATTAATGGTGTCTTAGTTATTTTTCCACTGCTGGCAAGAGACACAAGATCAAAACCATCTTATAAAAACCATCTACATTGGGGTCTTGCTTAGAGTGTCAGAGGGTGAGAGCATGGTCATCCCAACAAGCAGCAAGGCATGTGGGCATCTTAATTTTCTGTTGGAAGCAGTGAGAGCACGAGAGACTGGGGCTGGTGTGGGCTTTTGAAACGCCAAAGCCCAAGCTCCAGTGACACATGTCCTCCAACAGGGCCACTCATCCTAATCCTTTGTAAGTAGTTCCACCAACTGGGGACCAAGAACTCAAATGCATGAGCCTGTGGGGCCATTCTCATCTAAACCACCAGAAGCAGGGAGTGTGAACACTTTCGGTCCTTCTTGGTTGGTTTTCTGTCCCCCTCCTCTTTCTCCCTGGTTTTTCTCCCACTGCTCCTCTTCCCATTTATTTTATTTTATCTTGTTACAATTTTAAACGATGGAGCATTAACTGGACTAGGTGATACAGGCATGAAATGCCAGCTCTTGGGAGATAGAAAAGGGGGAACAGTAGTACAACACCAGTCTTGGCTATGTAGTGAGTTCAAAGCCAGCCTGAGCTATGTGAAAGTCTTTCTCAATATAAATAAAATGTAGGCCTTTGGTGACAGCTGCAAACTCTACCATCTGCTCTTCTATGAAAACTCTAGTTATTTATATTTTATTTTAACTTCTATGCAAACCCCTATCAAACAGCCATTTGTAAGGTAATTAATCTTAGAGTTCTCTAAAAGTAAACAATATAAACCACCTAAGTGTCACTGGCTTCACTAGAATACAATACATACACTTTATTTGAACCCTATGTTAGAGGTTCCTTGGAGACATGGGCTGAGCATTTGTCTTAGGTAATATATGGGAATTAAAGAGAAGGAAAACATTATGCTTGCTTAGTGACACCTGTTGGAGCTCCACGGTTCAGTGGATAAAGGCAGAAGCAACTATACCATGCACTTGCCATCACGTGAAGCTCACTCAGCGAGGCAGCCCTTAGTTTCTCAGGTTTGGCCTGAGCAGAATGGGACAGGTGTATACGGTACGCAAGCGTCCACAGGCTGCTGCCCTTGCTGCTCTGCAGAGCATGCTGGAAACAAGCTGGAAGATGCTTGGTTGCATTAAAATAAATGAAGTAAAGGAATGTGGCTTCCCAAGCAGTCCTTACCAGGGCCAGATAAATACCTTAGGCAAGCCTCGAAGTAACAGAAGCTAAGACAGTTGTCAAAGTTTAGCTGTTGCATAGAAAGGGACAAAGCCAGGAAAAAACATGCTTGAAGAAGTATCATGTCCCATTCACTGTTTCTGTTTCCAGTTTCATGGATGGAAAACCTTGAGTGAAGTCAGTTTTAAAATTTGCATCCTATGAAACGTTTTCATTATCTGTTCCTACTGCATTTACTAATGGGATCCTAGGAGTCTCCTTCTCATGCTCAAGATGCACCAGAGAAAAGTTACATCCATCTGCACTTCAGAGCAGCAGGCAGCGTGGTTGGTTATGGCCACAGCAGTAAAGTGGAGAGAGGAACCCAGGGGTTGATGGTAAGAGCCCAAAGGAGCAGCCAGTTAAATATGAGTCGATCCTTAAACATTTGGACACTGAAGAAATTTATTTTCTATGCAATTTTGGAAGATACCCTATGTTTTAATGAGGTGGGCTTAAATCGGTGAACATCTGATCACTGTAAACCTTACTAAACAAAACAAGACACCTTCATTATTTTTCTGTTCAGTCACTGAGGCTTGCTATGAGAACAGCACAAATATAAAAGTAAGTGTACAACTTTAGGAGCTGTGGCCATTTGTTTATTAATTAAAGACTCTAAGAAAGCTCTTTTTCCATAAATTGAAAAGCAATAAGCCAAATTTAAAGTAGGTATACAGTTGCTCTGAATTTTCATATACTAGTGTCATTCAGGTATCAACAATGGGGAACACCTACTATTAAGTTAAATTCTTCAGAATCAATGTATGTGTTTGCATATCATATCAAGTCAATGAAAATCTCTCTCCTTCCCTCCCTCCTCTCTCTCTCTCTCTCTCTCTCTCTCTCTCTCTCTCTCTCTCTCTC